>CM060946.1:101059737-102309737 GCA_030765085.1 Allium cepa
AGGTCCAAAGCGACGCTCTATAAAGATAATGAACAAGCTGTTGAGCAGAGCTTATCCATTCAGATGTAATTGAGAAGGAGTGAACCTCAAGAAAAGCAGCACTTCCCAAATAAATTGATTGAAAAGAGGCAGCATTCCAGCAATGCACATGAATCTATTGTAAGCAGTATAGCCTTCTAGCGAATTATGGGCTCTGTCTTCCATACCTGGTACCAAAACGTCTTCTAGAGATAGACCATGTATGAGGCAGATCCTGCCTAGCATGTTTTGGAAATTTTGGAGCGTACTAAATCCTCCGGATTTAAAACTAAAGTTGCGCCCTGCAGTTCGTCTGGAGCGGGACTTATTACTTCAGCTGCGATTTCTGGCAATTCTATAACTAGAAGTGGAGGACTTTCGATATCCAATGGCTCAGAGCTTCCAGGATCCATAGCTTCTGAACTTAGTAAAAATCATCATTAGGTGGCAATAAACCCATGTTCCCTCGTGATTGTTAAGTGAGTGATCGTGTTGTGCAGTGCAGTGCTACATAATACTTTAAATTTCTTTAAATTCAAAAGATGTTAAAAATGACAAGACTTTGAGAATCAACCGCAGTGACCGTCATTGTTGATCGTCACAACCGTGCCATCCTGACTTTGGAGAACGATCCATGCTAGAGCTCATAAAGTTTGTCGAGGTACTATTCCATCAACAAGCTTTAAGGGATAGTCAAATATGCAGTTTAACGGTTAAGTCTAGATATGCAAGGCTGAAGCTCGTCGGAGTCAAATGTTCGAATATACGAAGTCTCGTATCCATTAAAGTTCAAACTTGGATCGTTCCGCAAAAGTCCAGTTTTGTATTGATTAGGAAAGAATAGGTTTCGCATCGATCCCAGACCCTCAATTTCGTATCGATCATTAGCTAAAATTTCATATCGATAACCAGATCGTCAACTTCGTACCGATCACACGGCCTAGGGTTTGTATCCATCACTCCAAATCGTTACGAACTTCCACCATTCTAGACTGATACGAAGCTTCTCCCTCCATCCATCGTTTCTGGATCGTTATGAGTTCCCCATTCCAGATCGGTATAAATGGTGCTTCTTCCATCCTTCATTGATACGAGATCGAAGCCAGGGATTCTTCCCATGACTACTTTATATCCGTCAATGGTTCTTCTTCCCTAAGCTGTTGAAACTCCATTGCTCCTCCCTCGATCTCACTTCGACCAACTTCCAACATCAACAACACCGGAAGCGACAACGACCACGGATGGAACAGCATTAAAACTCGAGTCTCATCGTTTTAAAGTTGATTTAATTTGTCAATTACCTAATTGTAGGGATCAGTTTGAGAGATTAATGAGTTAATTTGATCTGGGGACGAGGACTGTTCTTTTTTCTCGATTTCTCTACCAATACGAAGGCAAGAATAAAATGACAGAAAGTGAGAAAATTTGGCTAAGTCCACAAAGTATTTATATGTATTCGAAACCAGGCAAAAAACATTTCGTCTCCCGGTGGTAAAAACCGAATGAACCAGTCACAAATTCCATCGATACAAAGAACCACCTGCCCAGATCGATCTAGAGTGTAACAGTTCGTATCAATCAGCGATCAACCTTCAAACCTATCGATAAGAATCACCACTGCAAGTTCATATTTATACCACTTAGTTCCATCGATACGAAGCGTCTACTTCATATCCATCCATTTAAAGACCATGAGGTCTCGTATCCATCAATACTAATCGTCTTCGAAGACAATTTGTTTCATATCGATAGCCATTGATACGAAGCATGCATTCCAACTTCTTAGATCGGTCGATGAGAGTATCGACACAAAGGGGTGCCTTAAAATGACCATTAACCATTGTTACAACTTGAATTTCACATTGATCCAGGAGAGGATCGACACAAAACTCGATCCAAACAAAAACTAAAGGACTTGCCAATGACCCACGAACGTACAAACATGAACATGAGTCAAGTTAGCATACGTGCATATAAGATGAACTAACATTCAATTTTCAAAATTAATAGGAATTGAATGCTCACCTAATGACAATCAAAACAACGAACAACAAATTGCCAGCACTCGACCTTGAGTTACAACAAAACACCGCATGATCATTGGCAGTTAACATTCAACATTTATAATATTGGAAATCAATCAAAGGTTACACCTCTTAATGAAAAGGCAGTGACTATTCAATGACTCGGCTAGAGCTTTCTTGAAATAAAGAATGCAGCTTTTCAAAGCACGTCATGTTCACACAAGACGTACTTTGGAGGGCAAATGTTATCCCGCCTTTTGGCAAGGCCATGATACTAATGACTTGATTAGAAACCCAGAATAATTCAACTCGAAGATTGGTTATACACAGGCTCATTATGGATGTTGGAAAAATTGGTCCGAGTTCGGATCGACCTACAATTGACATGATGTGACAAGAAAAGCTATGAAAGCCAACATTCCAAATTTTGGATCAATCGAAGTTCATATGCTTAAGTTATGGATCGATCAAAATCAAGAGAGAAGATCTCAGTTTGTAGTTATCAAAAGCCACCCTTCTTCATATCCAGGCGGCTTCATATCCATCGAAGTCAATTCCCTTCGTATCCATCGGCAGCTACCCATGTGTCTAATTCATATCGATCAACTACCTTATACATTTTGTATCGATCATCCGTAGATCGATATGAAAACAACACTTTCCATCGATACAAAGTAGCATCCAAAGCATCAATATGAAAGGGACTTCCAAGCATCGATACGGAGAAGGCATAGTCAAGTAAAGAAAACGATCATTTGGCATGAAATATGAATCTCCCCTGAACCATATCTCCACGTCATCACTGCATACCTGATCGAGACGAACATTGATCGATACGAAGGTATCGATACGTACAGTTCAGCCAACTTGCAATGTGAATCTTGGATCGACCATAATTTAAAATCTTCAAGTCCAAATGCTACTAAATTTTCACGGGAGCTTACTTACCACCTCTAGAATGTCTCTGCTCGATCTCAGCCCAAAAGGAGCAAATCTTGATCGATGCGAATGGAATGCGGATCGATCTCGATCGATCTCAAATGACCTTTGATCGATCTGATGGGCCCACCCACTTGTGAAAAGGAGTATTCAGAGTTCAAAGGATGATATTTCAAACCTACACCTATAAATAGCACCCCAATGCCAACAGAAAAAGGACTTTTGACTCTGCTATGCTGTTACTCTGCTGCAACTCCATTGTAACTTGAGTCTTTAAGTGTTGTACTATTGCAATTAGTCATTAATCGACAATAAAACAAAAAACATTCAAAGTGGACGTAAGCTACATCGTCGAACTGCTATAATTTCTTGTGTCTCTTCATTTTTGCAAGCTTTTATTGGTGTAATTGTTAGATTAGCCCTTTGTCCATTTAATTTCTTCACTTTAATCTCTTTAGTCACAACTGAAGAGTGTAGTGCTCAATTTTGGTACAAACACCTCTAGGTGTCCCAATATGACGAGTGTTGTTTCATGACGGTTTTCAATGGATACTACCCACAAAATCCAAATGCGAAATGAAAAATTCCCAAATGCAAGATTATTCATAAAGATATGAATGCAAGTTCTTAACAATATTTACAATTGATGGATTTATTTTTAAATTGGCATGAATAATTTAAATATAAATTTTGGTTATTATCAAGAAATTTATGTCATTTTACTTGTCAACATTTCCAATAAAAATTAAGTTATCATCACAAATAGACTCTAGTTTAGCTAGTTATTTAGGTTGATAACATAGTGGAACTATGAAATAGATCCTTAGTTGATTGTCACAATTTGCAAAGTGGTTTTTTTTCAATAACAAGTCAAATCAAATAAGTCAAAATAATGCTTGGATCTCAATTTCTTGCTCTCTCTATTTTTGAAAAATTTATTAATATTAACAATATTTACATATGCCTAACTTAGAAAACTGAGGCCAGATTTATTACTCATGCGCTACCTTTCGGGCTCATGTGAGGGAAATACAGAGCGTGGCGAGTGTATATACAAGTGTGTTCACCTATCGACTGCAGGCATTATTAATAAAAGAAATTTCATACACATACACCTAACTTAGATAAACTGAGGTAAGATATACCGATCATGCACTGCCTTTTGGGCTTACGTTAGAAGGATACAAAGCATGGCGAGTGCACACACTTGTGTGAACACATAACTTTAGGTGTTAATAAGATATATACATATACAAACAATTTTTTTTTATATTTTTTTTTGTTTTTTTGAGGAGAGAGTTTTTGCTAAATCATTTTAGCATAATTTAACTTAAAATATAAAAAAAATGTTATTATATCCTTTACTCTAAATCTACCACTTTTTAAACAAAGATTTCAATTAGGATATACATCATAATTATCACCTATGAATCTTCTTATATACTAGTTAAACAAGAGTTATTTGTAATCAAAATTTATTTTTATTTTTGTTAAGTCAAATAAATTTTCAAAAATTTCAATAGAATAACCAAAATCCTATATTTACATATAGTGTGTGTTTAAAAGTAAATCAATATGCTAAAAAGAAAATATATCTTTTTTTGATTTTTGAATTTTGAGTTTTGGAAAGAAAATGCAAAAAATAAACCATGAAAAATAAAAAATGAAGACGCCCTAAAAACTTGTTCGATCGACTAGTTCTATATTGGATTAGAAGATAGCCGATCAAATTTTTATTAAAAATTAACTACAAGCCCACGACGTACAATTCTAGTATGTGGCGAGTAGGGTGTTTAAATTTAAAAACTTCTATTCAATCAAATTAAACTAAGATATGAAAACTTAGTTTAGCTAAAAATTTATAGAAACTAACAAAAAATAAAAGTGATAAAAATATGAGAGTTTGAAGGCAATTTAGAGGCAATTTCCTTCTCATGATCACATAAATCAACAAAATGAAATTATGATATCCGTTTTGGTCATTAGTGAGTTTAATTGATAGATTTCCAATAAGTATGGAATATTTGTGCTATTAATTAGCCCAATATAAACCATCAAACTTTAACATACCAACTAAACTACTTTTTAACTCTCATGAAAATGGTAATGAACTTGAAAATAATATCTATTTTAAGCATGTTCTATTAACTATTTATTAAAAATACAGATCATCAAATTTTGATATTAAATCACTTCATTACTATAATCATATGTAGGTGAAGATGTAATTTATGTTTTTATTTGTTTGAGCATAGTCTATCTGGTGTCAACTATATAGGCTATCAAATTCAAAGCTAAAACAACAAAGTTTAACCCATTCAAACATTTCCATTAAGCACAAAAAAGGATTAAAGATTATCAAAATGTTGAATCTGCATGATTAATAGAGCTTCATTACCCCTAAATTGAGGGGGCTTAGCCTCTCATAATTATTATCATTTCAACAAGTGTAGAATTCAATATGAAATAAAAACAAGAAGAAAATGAGAGCAAAGTAGCAAGAGAGCTAATTAGAATAAAATAAAAACTAATCTACTTGTATAAATAAAAAGATCTACACTACTAACATAAAATGAAAGAGAGCATGTAAATAGAAAAGAGCATGAATTAACATTGCATAAAAGAATATTACACGAAAGAAAAGGGCTAAGTAGCCACGAAAAATAAAAGAGAATTATTCTTGTCTATTTGTGAGCCTAAAACTAAACTAACTAAAGAGGAGGCCCAATGGCTAAGAGCTTGATTACATGAACATATGGGGTATTTATACAAGTTTTGAAACCCTAATCATATTTTTGGGAAAAACCCAAATTACCCCTCTAGGAAGTGTGGCCACCAAGTTTAATTAGCATGAGATAATCCTCCACTTAAATGTGCATGAAACTTTTAGCTCCACTAACTTGTGCATTAGCTTCTAATTGTAGATTAAGGTAAGTGGGTAGGTGGAGTCCTCCATGTTGACGTGAAATGAATTATTTCCATCTTTATTTGCTTGTATTCTTTTGTGCATGCATTTTTTCCATGAAGCCACTTGTAATTTGAATTCAAATTCCTACAAAATAACGTAAAATTTTTCATGTAAATTTTCTAAAATTAATATATGCACAAAAATGACCATTTTGCCCTAGTACGAAGATGAATAAATGATGATTTGAAAATATTTGAAATTTTGGTTTAAATATGTTAGAACACCCTATATGATCATTTATTTATTTATTTAAATTAGGTTAAATATGGAAGTGAAAATATGCACATTTACGTACACATCAAATATCCCCACACTTATCTTTTTATTCGTCCTCGAATAAACTAAAACTAAGATAAATCTGTTTTCGTAGAGAGCACGATTGCATTAAGCGTATGCAACAAGCCGTTAAACATCTAGATGTCCCTAGTAGGACGAGTGTTGTCTTGTGAGGGTTTTCAGTGGATGCTACCCGCAAAATCCAAATCAAAACGAAAAATTCCTAAATGCAAGATTATTTACAAAGATATGAATGTAAATTTTTGAAAATATTTACAAATGAAGGATTTACTATTAAATCGACATAAATAAGTTAAATATAAATTTTGGTTATTATCGAGAAATTTATGTCATTTTACTTGTCAAAATTTCCAATAAAAATTAAGTTATCATCACAAATAGACTCTTGTTTGGCTAGTTATTTCGGTTGATAACATAGTGAAACTATGAAATAAATCCTTAGCTGATTGTCACAGTTTTCAAAGTAGTATTTTCTTATTTTTTTTCAATAACAAGTCAGATCAATCAAGTCAAAATAATGCTTTGATTTCAACTGCTTACTCTCTCTATTTTTTAAATTATATTGATAAACAATATTTACATATGCCTAACTCAGAAAACTAAGGCCAGATATATTACCCATGCACTGCCTTTCGGGCTTATGCGAGGGGAATACTGAGTGTGGCTAGTATACATACATGACTGTTCACCTATCGACTGTAGGCCTTATTGGTAAAAGAAATTTTATATACATATACCTTACTCAGATAAAATAAGGCCAGATATACCGATCATGCACTACCTTTCTGACTTATGTGAGAAGGGTACAAAGCATGGCGAGTGCACACACTTACGTATGAATACAAGACTCTTAGTGTCAATAAAATATATATATACAGATATTTTTTTCGTTATATTTTTTGAGGAGAGAGATTTTGCAAAATCATCTTAGCATAATTTAACTTAGAAGATAAAAAATGTTATATCCTTACTTTAAATCCTCCACTTTTTAATTAAAGATTTCAATTAGGATATACTTCATAATTATCACCTATAAATCTTCCTGTATACGAGTAAAACTAGTGTTATTTGTAATCAAACTTTACTTTTATTTTTGTTGGGACAGAAAAATTTTCAAAAATTTCAATTGAATAACCAAAATCCTATACTTATCCTATAATGTTTGATTGAAAGTAAATCAATATGATAAAAAGAAAATATATCCTTTTTTGGAATTTTTTTGATTTTGAGTTTCAGAAAGAAAATGCAAAAAATAAACCATAAAAAATCAAAAATGAAGATGAAATTCCCCCATACTTGATTTTGACTATGTCCCCACAACTAACCCAAGTGAAAGGAGAAAAATATAATAAAAATAAAAATATGATAAATATTTACATGAAAACTAAAAGATGATTATTTACACGATATTAGAAAGTATATCATCAAAGAGTAAATGAAACAGTCTTCCAAAGACCAGTTCATTTGTCTCGCCAAGTATGAGAGACACAGTTTAAGCACAGAAAACCAAATCGTAAAAGATTTCAGAGTTTAAATTGATTTGGAAAAACAAACGTCCTTTTACTAAAAATCGTATGAATTGTTTTATTTTCGATGATTTTCGAGGTATATAGTTTGAAATGCGAGTATATGATTTTTGTTTAATGATAATAAACATATATATACATTCATTTAAATGTATTTGTTAATGTACTATTTTATTTTTCACATAATTAATAAATATTTGCTAAATAAAATAAATAACATAGAATTTAAATTCAAATAGCTATTTTATTCAAACAAATATTTATTACAATTTTGAATAGTAAAAATTTGAGCTCTTACTATATATACACAATCTTTGATTACAATACAATTTTGATTACATCACAATTCATCACTTTACGTTTGCTCCTCACTACATATCACTCATTCACTCTAATTGTTCTTTAACATTATTTCAGATTGAATCCAGCATCTGAGCAATCTGCAAAATAAACATTAACGCGGTAAAATCGAAAAGAAAATATTTTACAGTAAAAAATAAAGTGTATATTTTGAAAATATCATTTGCCTTAATTATTTGGGTTGTTTGTCATCATTTAATTTTGGATTCATCAAACATGAACAACTTGTGACAGGCATAGTATATCACTGTACATTCCACAAGGTCGTGCACACCGATATACACTTGATAATGTTACAGGGACATGTGAGCAGAAGGTCAAACCCAAATCAAAAGCCGGGTTCAACTTAAGTGAAATAAATATTAAGTCACGATATCAACACAAGGTCAAACCCGAGCTTTTTACCGGATTCAACTCAGGTGCAAATCAAAATGTACAACATGAAATGATCAAGTTCAATATCAAAGCAAACCCAAACGTACATCAACACAAACTCAGACTCAAGTGAAAATAACAGTTGCAACACACAGTTCAAAAATACACACCGACACTTATATGCAACTGTATGCAAACGCCTCAACTCAAGCAAATGCATATCAGACGATGTCAACAAGACTCGGCATGTACATGAAGGCAGCAAAACTCAAACCAGCAAGAACAAGTGCAACATAATGCACCAATGAACATGAAAAACTATGGACTTTAAATTTTGAAACAACAAGTGGTACAAGTTAAAGACTGCAACACTACGACAACTACGAGTGATCAAGCATCAAGTCAAAGACAACTACAGTCTTACAGGAACCAAGACCAAATTCAAGCACCAGACTCGATCAAGACTACAATATGCACAGGTATGCAACAGAGAGATGTACACATGACATAATGGCATGCAACCAGACTAGTGAAACAAAAATACCAAACACATGAATGGATATATATGAAGTGCACCATGTATATACAAATTGCAAACTGCCTCAAAGAAATACCAGCTACAAAATGAAAAACTATTCTTATATCAGTGTAGACTGGAATGTACAAATCAAGTGAAGCACACAAGAAAATTCAAGAGAAGCCAATGATCAAACAAAATGAAACCAGACTCCATAAGACATATACAGGTGCAATGAATTACACAACAGCTCGAATGAGCAACTGCACAAGACCGACCAGAGTCCATCATAAAACAGCGAACGAGCTAAATCAAGCAACTACTGGTAACAGAGTCAAGTATTAGTTTTTGAAAAAAGACAACTGCAATTCAATATCACAAAATTAAAGAAGCCGATGACAACAGAGAAAAGAACAGCAGTTCAAACCAAAATAATATCGCAAGAGATTTCAAAACAAAGTCAAGGCCGAAGTCAAAAAATAAATGGAATCGAATAGTTCAAAGTCAGAGATGTGGAGGCCAAGGAGTCGAACAAAGAAAATCAAAATCGTTTTAATCAAGTAAACAAAATATACGAATTGGAATAAGTCAGAAATAAATCATAGCATTCAAGCAAAATCGTACAGTCGAGACAAATCAATTGACAAATTCAAACAAATACATACAAATAAAATTATAGGGGATTAAACCCTATATAAACCCAATCATCATTGGCGTAAAAAGCATCGAGTTCAAGCAAGCTAACCAGCAAAGCAAAAGGAACAAATCACATACCATTCTAGCCGAACTCGATCAAATTGAGTAGCCATGTGCAAAAATAGAAGAAACGATCATTCGACTGAGCAACCAAAGCAAGATTATATAATCGAATGATCAATTGAAGCGGCGCCTCAATTTCCAGGAACCCTAATTTTGAACGAACGAGCAAAGCAACTTTATTCACAAAGAAGAAGGACGGGCCGAAGAATAAAGAGAGAAAGGGGATATTCTTTTATTACTTATATTTATTTTGGGCTGACCTTTTCATCTACTTGGGTTTATAAGGCTTATATTTAAATTAGGGTTTTGTGTTATTTAATTTGTTTTTATTGTATTTTCTCTTTTAAACAATTGTATTTTCTCTTTTAAACAATTGTATTTTCTAGTCATGTTACTAGGGGACGAACTACGGTGGTGTAGTTCGAGAATTCGCAACTTGGTGGCTGAGTTGTGGCAGGGTTTTGAGCATAGAGTTAGGTTAGTCGATAGTGGGTGTACGTGTGTAAGCGTCTGACTACTTAATTTCTAATAGAAACCTTGGGGGCAACACGTAGGCTGAGTTTTGTCGAAGCTGGGTAAATTCTGTGTTGTTCTATTTTTTGTTTTTTATATTCTACTATTATTTATGCTACTATTATTCTGCTATATCTGAGTCGAAATTATTTTATATAAACTTCCGCAATAATTTTTATAACTAATAATATCACCATATTCACCCCCTCTAGGGTGAAATCGATCCTATAAGTGGTATCAGAGCTAGGAAAAAAGGTCGTTTTTGTTTTAAAAAATTGATTTTTCAAAAGCCAATTTTTGTTTTAAAAAATTAAAAATAAAATGGTTTCTTTTAATAATGCCTTTATTGAGGGGCGGTCTAATATTATTTCTCTAGTTTTTGATGGAAAAGATTTTTTAAATTGGGAATTAAAAATGGAATTTCATTTAAAATATGTTAATTTTAAATGTTGGGATATTATTGAAAATGGGTGTGATATAGTAGACAAAAAAATTATTTTGATTAATGCTCTTACTATGCACATACTATATTCTCATATTAATCAAGATATTTTAATTTTATCTCTCATTGTGAAAATGCACAGGAAATTTAGAATACTTTTGATGCAATATATGGTGCAAAAGTCAACAGCAATAAGAAATCCTCCTCAATCGAATCAGCGAAAGAAACGAGCTTAATAGGATTGGTAAAAAGCAGTAGTGATAAGGATGATGATGGAACAGCTGAGCTGACGTTACTAATGAAGAGATTCAAAAAGTGGAATCACAAATACAGAAATATAGCTCTAAATTAGAAATTGAAAAGCAGAATAGTTAAAGAACTAGAAAAACAAGAAGTATGGGAGATCATCAGCCACAAGTGCAACAAACCCGGATACATCAAGCCTAATTTTCCTTAGAATCGACATGGCCTAGAAAAGAAATCAAAAAGGAGAAGTTTTTCAGCCATGTGGAATAAGAGTGATGATGATTATAAAAGCACTAGCAGTGAGAGTGAAAAAGTAGATTTGTGCCTTCGAGGTGATATAACTGATAGCGTCGATGACGCGCCAAGTGAGGTATCAAAACTTTCCCACTCGGAACTACCTATATATTTCCACGAAGTAAATGGCTGTTTTGAAAGACTTAGGGAAAAATATGCCAAAATTGAATCACAAAGAAATAGTTTGATAGAATCAAATAAACAACTTAATAAATTGGTCAAAAACTATCAAACTAAAAGCCCTAAGTGTAATAAGTGTCCAACATTCGAAGAAGAGATTAAAAAAAATCAGAAATCAAAATTAAATTGCTTGAAAATGAAATTATGATTTTGAAAGAAAGTGAAAATGCAGGAAGAGAAAATTCTATTAAAAAGTGCACTCAATTATTAAATGAAAATGAATCACTTAAAACACAAGTCCAACAATTGTCTACAACTTTAGGAAAATTTTCCAAAGGAGAGAGATTTTTAAATATGTTATTAAGGAAACAAACTAATATTGTTAGACAAGGACTTGGGTATAATCAATTTGAACGGGTTAGAAATGTAATTATCAAGTCAAATCTGAGTGCACAATCTATAGAAAAATTAGACACAATCACAATATTTACTAGTATAGACCCAAGAATATCAAAACCATTCCAATTTGGTTCCAAAAGGCACAAATATAAAATCCCTTAAAGTAAAAAAAATTTGGGTGCCAAAAGAAACAAGTATAAATAGTTTTGGGTCTCCACAATCATATTTTTCAAAATCTTTTTCCACTAACAACCATGGACCTATAAAAACAAATAGGTAACAAAAATCTTTCATCATGTGGGTGTGGTGGCAGGCTAAGGAACATCAACAGTGTTATCGCGATTTTGGCTGTTCCTGACACACAACGGGCGACAAATCAAAGTTCCTTAGCCTAGTATAAAAGTGGCAGAATCACAATGGGCAACAATGAAAAATTATCATAAAGGTAAAACAGGTAATGGTATAGTCATCTTGAACGATTTATTAAATGTGATAATCTGCACCATAATCTGAATTTAATTCAGCCAGTTCTATGATGAAAAAATAAATTTTGATTTTGATTCTGACTTATTCTTAATTGATGTGATCTTACTTGACTTGTTCTTATTTTTTACTCTGATTTGTGCAAAAGTGTTGACCAATCATCTTTTCACCTTTGAACTAATACGCATAAATTGGTTTGGTCAAATTATGGCGTTTTATTGGTTGATGATTAATCATGATAAAGTGGATATATTTATTTCCTGAATCTGTCACTATGTTCATTATTTATACGACTTCAATTCAAATTCAAGAGAACCTCATTTAAAAGCTGTGAAAAATAAGTTTAAGGTATTTCGTTGCAACTTCATGGTCTAGTCTATTACATCCAACTAATGACAATCTCGAGTCTAAGAGAAATTCAAACGCAGATTACACTAGTAATCAGATGATAGAAAAATTTCTAGTGGAACATGATTTATGTTGAGACATTCAGTTATTGCATCGTTTTTCAAAGAAAATATCTACATATTTTTCATTTCAAATAATTTTTAAATAGCAGAAAATTTTCTTATAAAACCCCTTCTAGAAAATCATTTTTGTTGATCTTGTTTTAGATTAGTCATTTTGAAAAAGTTGATTTTAAAATTATTTTGAATTTGATTTTATTGACTACGTTGACTAATCTGACTCTTTATTGATCATCGAAAAGATAAATAGTGATTGAAAAAGTGATGAGTATTGATATTAATCATATATTATAACTTGAGACAGTATAATTAGTAAATTTCTTTAGAAATTTAAACAAGAGTTATAAAACCTTTTGTTGGTAAAAAATTCCATGACCATCTCTAATTCTATCATATTTTTATCGACCATCACTCATCAAAATCCAATATTGTATGTCAATATGTGGTATTTTAAACAGGAAATTATGCACTTTCATTTTATTATACTTTTAGCAATAAAAAACATCCAAAGTACACTCTCATTTAAAAGTCCTCACGGTTATGCATGGGTGAATTACTTAGAATTTTTGATTATGTGCTTCCATGCTCATTTAAAAATCCTCATGGTTATGCATGTATGAAACGCATATCTAAATTGACTGATTAAATAGACAAGTTGATTCTAATCCCATTTAAAAGTCCTCACGATTATGCGTGGTTAGAAGATACTTGAATTCATTTATAATAAAAATTAGGAATACTACTAATCTCAATTAAAAGTCTTCACGGTTATGCATGGTTAGTAGATATTCTAATTCCTGATATAAATATACCACAAATAGACACAAATGTATTGGTTTTATTTGATGACACTATTCCTACCATTCTAAAGTGGAATATGCGTCAAACAGAGTGTTTATGATTTTGTTTGATTTTTTATTGAAATTCAATATTTATACTCTACTAGGTGTTAATGTTGTATTAATATCTATCACTTTATCTCTATTTTCTAACATTATTACTCTTTTCCTAACAACAAAAGGGGGAGAGAAATGTTAAGATTTTGGAAAATAAAAGTCAAATATTTTATTTTCTATATGCATCTAGTTTCATGTATTCATTTACATATTTTTATGCATATTTGAAGGGGGAGCTTTGTGTAGAGAGAGAGCATTCAAATAAGGGAGCAAATTGAATGATCAAATACATTTAATAAATTCAAAATCTTAAATATACGTTTGTTATCATCAAAAGGGAGAGATTGTTGAATATGCAAGTATATAATTTTTGTTGATGATAATAAACACATATATATATATATATATATATACATACATTTAAATGTATTTGTTAATGTACTTTTATTTTTCACATAATTAATAAATATTTGCTGAATAAAATAAATAACACAAAATTTAAATTCAACAGATATTTTATTCAAACAAATATTTATTACAATTTTGAATAGTACAAATTTGAGCTCTCACTATATATAAACAATCTTTGATTACAATACAATTTTGATTACAATACAATTTTGATTACATCACAATTCATCACTTTACATTTGCACCTCACTACATATCACTCGTTCACTCATAATTGTTCTTCAACACTATTCCAGATTGAATCCAGCATCTGAGCAATCTGCAAAATAAACATTAACGCAGTAAAATTGAAAAGAAATTATTTTACAGTAAAAAATAATGTGTATATTTTGAAAATATCATTTGCCTCAGTTATTTAGGTTGTTTTTCATCATTTAATTTTGAATTCATCAAACATGAACAACTTGTGACATGCATAGTGTATCACTGTATATGCCACAAGGCCATGCACACCGATATACACTTGATAATGTTACAGGGATAGGTGAGCACAAGGTCAAACCCAAATCAAAAGCCAGGTTCAACTCAAGTGAAATAAATATTAAGTCACGATATCAACATAAGGTCAAACACGAGCTTTTTGCTGGATTCAACTCAGGTGCAAATCAAAATGTAAAATATGAAATGATCAAGTTCGATATCCAAGCAAACCCAAATGTATATGAACACAAGCTCAGACTCAACTGAAAACAACAGTTGCAACACACAGTTCAAAAATACAAACAAACACTGACATATAAATGCAACTGTATGCAAACTGCCTCAACTCAAGCAAATGCACATCAGACAATGTCAACAAGACTCGGCATGTACATGAATGCAGCAAAACTCAAACCAGTAAAAACAGGTACAACATAACGCACCAGTGAACATGAAAAACTACAGACTTCAAATTTTGAAACAGTAACTGGTACAAGTTAAAGACTGCAACACTACGACAACTACGAGTGATCAAGCATCAAGTCAAAGACAACTACAGTCTTACAAAAACCAAGACCAAATTCAAGCATAAGACTCGATCAAGAATACAATGTGCATAGGTATGCAATCAGACTAGTGAAACAAAAATACCAAACACATGGAGGAAAAGCTCAAACATGTGAATGGATATATATGAAGTGCACCATGTATATACAAATTGCAAACTACCTCAAAGCAATACCAACTACAAAATGAACAACTATTCTTATATTATTGCTGACTCGAATGTACAGATCAAGTGAAGTATACAGACAAATTCAAGAGAAGCCAATGATCAAACAAAATGAAACAAGACTCCATAAGACGTATATAGGTGCATTGAATCACACAACAGCTCAAATGAACAACTGCACAAGACCGAACCAGAGTCCATCATAAAACAGCGAACGAGCTAAATCAAGCAACTACTGGTAACAGAGTCAAGTATCAGTTTTTGAACAAAGACAACTGCAATTCAATATCACAATTTAAAGAAGCCGATGCCAACAGAGAAAAGAACAACAGTTCAAACCGAAATAATGTCGCAAGAGGTTTCAAAACAAAGTCAAGGCTGAAGTCAAAAAATGAACGGAATCAAACAGTTCAAAATCAGAGACGTGGTGGCCAAGGAGTTGAACAAAGCAAACAAAATATATGAGTTGGAATAAGTCAGAAACAGATCACAGCATTCAAGCAAAATCGTACAGCCGAGATTAATCAATTGACAAATCCAAACAAATACATACGAACGAAATTATAGGGGATTAAACCCTATATAAACCCAATCATCATCGGTGTCAAAAGTATCGAGTTCAAGCAAGCTAACCAATAAAGCAAAAAGAACAAATCACATACTATTCTAGCCGAACTCGATCAAATTGAGCAGCCGTGTGCAAAAATAGAAGAGGCGATCATTCGAATGAGTAACCAAAGCAAGATATTATAATCGAACAATCAATTGAAGCGGCGCCTCAATTTCCAGGAACATTAATTTCTGAACGAACGAGCAAAGTAGCTTTATTCACAAAGAAGAAGGACAGGCCGAAGAATAAAGAGAGAAATGGGATATTCTTTTATTGTTTATATTTATTTTGGGCCGACCTTTTCATCTACTTGGGTTTATAAGGCTTATACTTAAATTAGGGTTTTTTGTTATTTAATTTGTTTTTATTGTATTTTCTCTTTTAAACAATTGTATTTTCTAGTCGTGTGACTAGGGGACGAACTACGATGATGTAATTCGAGAATTCGCAACTCGGTGACTGAGTTATGGCAGGGTTTTGAGCATAGAGTTAGGTTAGTCGATAGCGGGTGTCGCAAATTTACGTGTGTAAACGTCCGAATACTTAATTTCTTGTAGAAACCATGGGCGCAGCAGGTAGGCAGGGTTTTGCCGAAGCTGGGTAAATTCTGTGTTGTTCTATTTTCTGATTTTTATATTCTACTATTATCTATGCTGCTATTATTCTGCTATATCTAAGTTGAAATTATTTTGTATAAACTTCCGCAACAATTTTGATAATTAGTAGTATTACTTTATTCATCCCCCCACTTGGGTGAATCGATTCTACATATAGAACAATTGGTAGAAGTTCAAGTTCATTTTCACCAATTTGAAATTCAAACTTATCATTGAAAACTTCTTCAAAATTATTGATTTCAAAATCTAAATGGTGATCTAAATCATCCCTTTCCGAATTCAAAAACTCATCTTCGAAAAGTCCAAAGAATTTATGCTCATTAAATTCGTCTTTCTTTGTTAAATTGTTCACAACTTCATTGCATGTATCAATTTCAAAATCCAAAGTTGTTGTATTCAATATTTCGAAATCAGAAAAAGGAAATTCGAATTTTAAAATCGAGTTTCTAACCCTTTAAAGAATTGAAATCCAATTCAATTACCGAATTTTCAACAACATCATTAAGATTATCGTTTTCAACATCAAAAGTTTTTATTTGAAAATCGTCAATTCTGGTGAAAGGTAGATTATCACTTGAATCGTCACACGTTGGGATTTGATTTAGTTTTTCACATTGTTTTATATGTGTTTCAAACAACAAATCTGTATAATCATTGTAAATCTTGTCCATTTGCTAAACAAAGTCAAATTTATGACTATTAATTTGAAAATTTTAAGTTTGAACTTGTTGAGAATGAAAATTGTCAATCGCATCGCAGCTGAGATTATTTCCATTGCCAAAATTACTTGAAAAGTTGTTTCAATTTTCGTTTCGATTTGAAATTCATTTTGAAGTTCGAAATTGAATTGGCATGGGTTATACTCGAAAATATTTGAATTTTGAAGTGAATTCAAATTTTGATTATTTTGAAAATTTTGACTTGAATCATTGCACAAATATGAATTGCACAAATCATTTATCCTTTAATTTTGTTGTGTAGAAAGTTCAAGTAAAGACGAGATCGTTTCAAGACTATTTTCAAGATTTGAGGGTTGGTCATCATTTTGAAAAATTTGTTCAAAATTCGAATTGTTTGTACAATGTTTTTCATTAAATTATCCTTAAGAATTTGGTGTGAAATTATATGAACTATAATGATTTTCACAACTATTGAAAAATTCCTGTGAGTAGGGAAATTCAAACATTTTCAGAAATGTTTGTTTATAAAATAAAAAAAATTACCAAAGGGAATTTATTTAAAAAAGAGAAATTTGATTTTTGATTTTTCAATTTTTTTTGTTTTTGAAAAGATTATTATCGTTTTTTTTCTAAAAAAACTAACTTAATTTTTTTTTTTGGATTTTTGATTTTGATTTAAAAATTTCAAAAGAAAGGATTTATAAACTAGGTTAAGAAAATACTTACAATTTTTTTTAGTTTTGGATTTTGAATTTTTTTAAATATGCATGAACTAATGCAACTAAATGAATGCAAGGGTTTAATTACAAATTTTCTATCCTAAGTAGCTACTAACCTAAAATTGTATAATCACACTTTATATTAATCCAACAAAATAGTTCTCAGCCAGGTAAAAGACAAGATTTGTCGGTGCACCACGAACCACCGTAGCAATGCAGCCGAAAGTTTAAGTATCTTTAGATAAACAATCGGTATAATTTTTACGAATCACCATAATATTTATAGCTGATTATTGCTCTGTCGTAGCCTAGACACCAAGAAATTAAATTGTCGAAAGAGGACAACTTGTCAATATACAATTAAGCCCTAGATGAGCTCGTGACACCCTTAAGATGTCTAATCGTTATTATTAGTCAAATTCTAAGATGAAATGTAAACTGAAACTAAACGTGTATTAGCAATGTAACTACGAATGGATTTTTGTTTTTATTTTTTGAATTTTTTTTAAAAATGCAAACAACCAACAATGGAAAGAAAATATAAACAAGAGATGAGACAATACCAGAGCATGCAGAATTATTAACAAATTATTTTAAAAGCATCAATTTTTTTCTATATGGCAAGCAAGCAAATATTTTTAAAGCAACTTCTTTTTCTTGCGATTTTCTGCTTTGGCAGTCTGAAATTTCAAACAAAATATATACAATTGTTTTTTTTATAATGGAAGAAAAACCAAAACCAAACAAATCAAAACAAAACAAAGGAGAACAACACCAAACAAGAGAAAATAAAAAAAATTAAAGTTAAAACAAATATATACAATTGAAATCCTTTTTTTCGTTTTTTTTTTAATAAAGGAAAACAAGAAGAGGTTTTAACACAAAGGAAACACAAGGTTGTAAAATAAAAACAGAACAAAATACTCAACCAAACCCAACAAGTAAAGCCCAATTTAAAATAATAATAACTTCACAAATTCATTAAACTCATCGATGCAGAAATCAGCAAACAAAATATCATCCCAGAAATTGAAATCGTTACTTTGAAATTTACCTGAGGGTTGCAATCGGGAAACGAAAGCTTGCCTTGGTTCGAGAATCGCAGTTGTTGTTTTGGGGGATTTCAGGTCAAGTTCGATTCGATCGCGGCTGTTTCGGTGTAGGTGGTGTTGTCGGCGTCGAAGCGATTGGTGGACTGTTGGAGTTTTGGTTCGCGGTGATTTGGGAGGTAAGTGCAGTTTCAGGCGATTTGTTTTCAATTTCGCGTGTTTAGACTTATAGTTGTTTCGGGTTGATGGATTTCAGGTCGAGGGTGTTTTGTGGTGATCGCGGCTTAAAGGTTGATTTTTTTGTCATGGATTTTGTGAAGGGCGATAGGGTTTCTTGCCTTGGAGTTACGGGTGGAAGTTTGAGAAGATGCAGTATGTTTTTGGTGGCTGGAGTAGATGTTGTAGGCAGGTGAAGCAAAGCAGCAGTGTTTTGCAGTGGGAATGAGAAGGAAATTAACTGCAGTGGTTTGAGCGGTGTGGAGGTATCGGATTTGGCAGTCGTGTAGAGTTATGATGAGGGCAGTATGTTAGCAGAGGCTTGTCTGGTGAATGGTGGTGACCACTGAAGTTTGATAACTGTAGTTGCAAGTATGATATGGAAGTGTGTAGCAGTTTTGTGAGGAGCGTGGGCAATGGTGAAGTGGGCAGTTTTGAGAAGTGGTTGTATGAAATGTAGTTGAAGTATATGTAAGTTGGTGGAAGATGTGGATTTGAAATGGATGTATGAAATGGAGTAGAGATGGTTGATAGGAGTTTGTGGGTTTGATATGATATGGCAATCTGGTGATGGAGTAGAAAGAAATCTCAAAACAATGGAATTGTTGTAGTGAGGAGGTGATACAGTAGATGGCTGCAACAGGGGGATGATGTAATGTTATGGTGTGCGGAAGTTAGGAATGCAGCAGTTATGTATTTTGAGGGGTTGTGATGTGGTAGATGTTTGTGGTGTGTTTCAAAACTGTGGACAGGCAAGCAGTGGTTTGTTGTTGAAGGGGACAGAGATGGGTTTGAACTGCGGTTGGCAGTTAATGAATGCAGTTGACAGTAGGTGAATGCAGTTGACAGTTAATGAATGCAGTTGACTGCATTCAGTTGACAGTAAGTAATGTATGGATAGCTGACAGTAAGTTAATGTATGGATAGTGGCAGAAGTGTGTAAGTTTATAGCTGCAGTGTGTACTGGAGTATGCACAGATCGAGGTGTTTTAGGGGAGGCAGTGAAGCTGTAGGCAGGGTCTGTTGATGGCAATGTAACATGCACTGGCAAGTGTTGTTGGCAATGTAACATGCACAGGCAGCAGTGGGTTGTCACAAGCGTTGCGTTGTTGACAATGTTTGACAGTTGAACAGTAGGGTAATAGAGCAAATGCAAGTGAAGGGAAGTTGAAAATGGATGTGCATAAAGAGGATGTGTTAGTGTTTCAGGCAGTCGAGGCAGTTTGTAAGAGATGAGGTCAGGGATGAATGCTCACTGTATTTGCAACAGCGGTTTGTGCACATGCGTATGCACAATAATGTATATTATTACTATTATTAAGGTAAATATATGAAACGGAAATGAAAAGAAATAATTTTTTTTTGAAATGAAATTGTGGAGTTTTTCTTTTTCTTTTTTTTATATATAAAAATAGTGCAAATGCAAATGAAACTAGAACAATAACAAACACCAAATTAACCAAAAATCACCAAACACAATGCTAACAAAAATCCCACATAAATTCACAATTTTTTTTTATATAAGTTAACACACAAAACAATAACACAATAAAATCAAACAAAAATAATAATTCGAAGAATAGAAAATGAAATAAAATCAGCTTCTCGTCAACGATGCCAAAAACTTGTTTGGCGGCTAATTCTCTATCGGTTTAGAAAATAGCCGATCAAATATTAAATAAAAATTAACCGCAAGCACACGACATACAATTCTAGTAAGTGGCGAGTACGGGTCGAGCCGCTGGGAATTGTTTAGATTTTAAAATTCAATTCAATCAAATTAAACCAAGCTTTCGAGATGTTTTTAAGCTAAAAAAATGTAAATAAATTAGCAAAAGAAAATGGATAAAAATATGAGAGTTTGAAGACAATTTAGAGATAAATCCACTGTCTTGATCACATAAATCAACACAATATGAAATTATGATCTCTTTTTTGGGTCATTAGTGAGTTTAATTGATGTGTTTATCACAAGTATGGAATATTTGTGTTATTAATTAGCCCAATAAAAATAACTATAACACACCCATTAAACCACTTCTTAACTCTCATGAAAATAGACAATGAACTTGAAAATAAAATCTATTCTAAACATGATCTATTAATTATTGATTAGAAATATAGACCATCAAATTTTGATTTTAAAATTAACTTCATTAACATAATCATATGTAGATGAAGAGATAATTTGTATTTTTGTTTGTTTAAGCATAGCCTATTTGATGTCAACAACATAGGCTATCAAATTCAAAGCTAAAACACAAAGTTTAAGCCATTCAAACATTTCCGTTAAGCAAAAAAAAAGATAAAAAGTTATCAAAATATTGTATCTACATGATTAAGAGAGCTTCATTACACCTAAATTGAAGAGTTTTAGTCTCTCATATTAGTTATCATTTCAACAAATGTAGAATTCAACGTGAAATAAAAACAAGAAGAAAATGAGAGCAAAGTAGCAAGAGAGCTAATTAAAATAAAATAAAAACTACTATACTTGCATAGATAAAAAGATCTATACTACTAACATGAAAAGAAAGAGAGCATGCAAATAGAAAAGAGCATGAATTAACATTGCATAAAAGAATATTACATGAAAGAAAATGGATAATTAGCCATTAAAAAGAAAAGAGAATTTTTCTTGCTTATTTGTGAGCCTACCGCCGAGCTAACTAAAGAGGAGGCTCAAAGGCTAAGAGCTTGATTACATGAACATATGAGGTACTTATACAAGTTTTGAAACCATAATCATATTTTTAGGAACTACCCCTCTAAGAAGTGTGGCCACCAATTTATCATTAGCACGAAATAATCCTCCATTTAAATGAACATGAAATTTTTACCTCCACTAACTTGTGCGTTAGCTTCTAATTATAGATTAAGGTAGGTGGGGTCCTTTATGTTTTCATGAAATGAATTATTTCCATCTTCATTCGCTTGTATTCTCTTGTGCATGCATATTTTCCATGAAGCCATTTGTAATTTGAATTCAAATTCCTACAAAATAACATAAAAAATTCCAAGTAAATTTCTCAAATTAATATATGCACAAAATGATCATTTTGCCCTTGTACGAAGATGAATAAACGATGATTTGAAAATATTTTAAATTTTGGTTTAAACGTGTTAAAACACCCTATATGCTCATTTATTTAATTAAATTAGATTAAATATAGAAGTAAAAATATGCTCATTTACGTGCACATCAAATACCCCCATACTTATCTCTTTATTCGTCCTCGAATAAACTAGAACTAAAATAAATCCGTTTTCATAGGAAACACGATTGCATCAAGCGTATGCAACAAGTCGTTAAACCTCCAAGTGTCCCTAATAAGACGAGTGTAGTCTCTTGAGGGTTTTCAGCGGATACTACCTACAAAATCCAAATGCGAAATTAAAAATTCATAAATGCAAGATTATTTATAAAGATATGAATGCAAGTTTTTGAAAATATTTACAAATGAATGATTTACTTTTAAATCGAAATGAATAAGTTAAATATAAATTTTGGTGTCGTTATCAAGAAATTTAAGTCATTTTACTTATCAAAATTTCCAATAAAAATTAATTTATCATCACAAATAGAATCTGGTTTAGCTAGTTATTTCGGTTGATAACATAGTGGAACTATGAAATAAATCCTTAGTTGATTATCAGAGTTTGCAAAGTGGTATTTTCATTTTTTTTTCAATAATACGTCAAATCAAACAAGTCAAAATAATGCTTGGATTTCAATTGCTTACTCTCTCTTTCTGAAAATTTTATTGGTATTAACAATATTTACATATGCCTAACTCAGAAAACTACGGCCAGATATATTACCCATGCACTGCCTTTCGGGCTTATGTGAGGGGAATATAGAGCATGACGAGTGTACACACAAGTGTGTTCACCTATCCTTTACTTTAAATCCATAACTTTTTAAACAAATATTTCAATTAGGGTATACTTCATAATTATCACCTATGAATCTTCCCATATACTAGTTAAACCAGATTTCTTTGTAATCAAACCTTATTTTTATTTTTGTCGAGACAAATAAATTTTCAAAAATTTCAATTGAATAACAAAAATCCTATACTTATCCAATATTGTTTGTTTAAAAGTAAATCAATATGCTAAAAAGAAAATATCTCTTTTTCTTGGAATTTTTTTAATTTTGAGTTTTGGAAAGAAAATGAAAAAAATTAACCATGAAAAATAAAAAATGAAGACGAGTCTCCCCAAAAACTTGTTTGATCGGCTAATTCTCTTTCAGATTAGAAGACAGCCGATCAAATTTTATTAAAAAATTAACTGCAAGCGCATGACATACAATTCTAGTATGTGGCGAGTACGGGTCGATCCGTAAGAAATTATTTGGATTTTAAAATTTCTACTCAATCAAATTAAACCAGGATTTGAAAATTGTGTTTAGCTAAAAATTTATAGAAACTAACACAAAAAAGTGGTAAAAATATGAGAGTTTGAAGTCAATTTAGAGGTAATTTCCTTCTCATGATCACATAAATCAATAAAATGAAATTATGATATCTCTTTTGGTCATTAATGAGTTTAGTCGATATGTTTATCAAAAAGTATGGAATATTTACGCTATTACTTAGCCCAATATAAACCATCAAACTATAACGCACCCATAAAACTACTTCTTAACTCTCATGGAAATTGACAGTGAACTGTTTAGATTTTAACATTTCTATTTATTCAAATTAAACCAAGATTTGAAAATTGTGTTTTGCTAAAAATTTCTAGGAACTAATAAAAAAATGATAAAAATATGAGAGTTTGAAGACAACTTAGAGATAAATCCACTCTCTTGATCACATAAATCTACACAACATGAAATTATGATATCTTTTTTGGGTAATTAGTGAGTCTAATTGATGTGTTTATCATAAGTATGAAATATTTATGCTGCTAATTAGTCCAATATACACCATCAAACTATAACACACCCATTAAACCACTTATTAACTCTCATGAAAATTGACAAAGAAGTTGAAAATAAAATCTATTCTAAATATGATCTATTAACTACTGATTAGAAATATAGACCATCAAATTTTGATTTTAAAATTCACTTCACTACCATAATCATATGTAGATGAATAGGTAATTTGTGTTTTGTTTGTTTAAGCATAGCCTGTTTGGTGTCAACAACACAGGCTATCAATTTCAAAGTTAAAACACAAAGTTTAAGCCATTCAAACATTTCCATTAAGCACAAAAAGAGATCAAAAATTATCAAAATGTTGAATCTACACGATTAAGGGAGCTTCATTATCCCTAAATTGAAGGGGTTTAGTTTCTTATATTAGTTGTCATTCCAACAAATGTAGAATTCAACATGAAATAAAAACAAGAAGAATATGAGAGAAAAGTGGTAAGAGAGCTAATTAAAATAAAATAAAAACTAATCTACTTGCATAAATAAAAAGATCTACACTACTAGCATGAAAAGAAAGAGTGCATGTAAATAGAAAAAAGCATGAATTAACATTGCATAAAAGAATATTACATGAAAGAAAATGGCTAAGTTACCATGAAAAAGAGGAGAATTTTTCTTGTTTATTTGTGATCCTAAAACTAAACTAATTAAAGAGGAGGCTTAAAGGCTAAGAGCTTGATTACATGAACATATGAGGTATTTATACAAGTTTTGAAATCCTAATATTATTTTTGGGAACTATCCAAACTACCATTGTAGGAAGTATGGCGACCAAGTTATCATTAGCATGAGATAATCCTCTATTTAAACGTGCATGAAACTTTTAGCTCCACTAACTTGTGCATTAGCTTCTAATTGTATATTAAGGTAAGTGGGTAGGTGGGGTCCTCCATGTTGTCATGAAATGAATTATTTCCATCTTGATTTGCTTGTATCCTCTTGTGCATGCATATTTTCCATGAAGCCACTTGTAATTTGAATTCAAATTCCTACAAAATAACACAAAAATTTCCATATAAATTTTCTCAAATTAATATGTGCACAAAAATGATCATTTTCCCCGTTTGAAGATGAATTGATGATGTTTTAAAAATAATTGAAATTTTGGTTTAAACATATTAAAACACCCTATACGCTCGTTTATTTTATTATATTCGATTAAATATGAAAGTAAAAATATGCACATTCACGTGCATGTTAGACTTAGGATCAACTGGAGCCATTATCCTCATCCCTAAATATAATCACTATCAAATCCGAAATCAATGTGGCTAAAACAAACGTCTAAGTTATGCACTCACTCCTAAAGAAACATGCAATGGAAAACAGAAGTGCCAACTCACTAATCAAAAGGAAAATCAACTAAATATCATACATTACTAACTCCCTCAATTATTAGCAACGTCTAATATCATATACATTGACTTTCCTTTTAATTTTGGCTCATGTTGCAGAAAATTTCGGTAGTACCTCTTTTGTGCAGCTAAGTGTGGGAAAAATCACGATACAACACACACACACACACATCTCACAATTGAAGCATCTCGTTTTCAGGGACAACCAAACATATATCACCAAATCTATACTACAAGAGTTACATACCTCTTTTATAAAAAGGGTATACGATTTAGATGCGAATATAAGTGAATAAGCATCCAAATAGCCAACACTTGCTTCCATGTACCCGATCAAGTACTCAACAAAGAGAATTAAGCACAATAGTAACATTATCATGTAAATAAGCATACTAATTGTATATACTGTAATCATCTCAAATAAATGTATTGTTAACAAGAAAACTAGTCAACATCCTAAAGAAAAGTTCAAAGTGTAAGTGATCCCTTTGAAATTGTCTTTCGAACAGATGAAGATTGTTCAAACCTTTTGAATCCCTTTATCCAACCAATTTTGGTGATTTAGATTTCCCTTAAGTTCACCTTTTGAAAAGGTTGCAGCAATTGAAACTTCATTTTAACAACCTTTTGAAATAGTCGAGACACTAGAATATCTTTTGAAAATACCTTTCGATCTAGTTGAATTGGTTTAGAATCCTATCAAAACCTCCCTTCAAAGTGATCAAGGTGATTTGAGGTTAGGACCTAATAATCTAAGGGTTTTAGCTAAATTAATGAGTTTCGACTCCTTCGAAAATTTCGACTCCTTCGAAAGTTAGCCTTTCGATCAACATGGATACAAGCAATCCAATAATCACATAGAAGCTTTAGAACAGCTAATACATCCATAAATTCCATATACTTGCTTTGACAATATTTTTTCTTGATTACAAGAAGGTTAAGTAATACTAAGAAGAAAAAAAACCCCAATTTGATTTTATAATTAGTGTTTACAAATTCAAGAAAGAAATATTATTGAGTGAATCAAATTGAATCCCAAAACAATGGCCCTAAGGTCTTATTTATAGGCGCAGGTTGGCCTCTTTCGAATTAATCGTTTCAACTTAGTCGAAATGGGGCCCTGAAGACCTTTCATTGCTATTAACATCAGAGCGCCTTTCTACTTTGTTATTAAATGGAACTTGAGTGCTTTTGAGTTCGTTGAAAGGCGTAGATGCACTCTCTACTTTGTTGTTGATGTGCTGTTGCAAGTTGGAAAGGATATGGGCTTTCGATTCTGTCGATAGGTGAATCTTTGGGGCATTGAAGGACTTGGAATGTAGTAAAAGGTTTAAATGCTGAAGGTATCTTTCGAAGGCATACTTGTTAACTAATGCAGAACCCCATCCTCTGGTTCATGAGATTGCTATTATGAACTTAAATAAGCTTTCTTTTATAATTGTGGATGGTTTCAACCGATTCGGAAGGCTAATCTATGCTTTCAATGAGATAGCTTTGGCTAAATTTTCTCCTATGCAATCTAAATGATGACGAAACCCAGTGTTTCGAAAGGTTTGGCGCACATGTGAAAGCTTTAATCTGTTGCCTTCGAAAGATGTTCCTCAACTCATTCGAAACCTTCTTTCAACATGCAAAACCATATGTTTCAAAAGGAATTAACTGAATTGGAGGACAACCTTGTCTCCTTTCAACTTCTTTGAAAGTCCATTGCTTATCCAATATCGTACCGAAGCATCCCTTGAACTCTTTCGAAAGGCTCGGTTGTTGCCGTCTCTCTTTGTAAATCCTTCTTTTATATTCTTCATGGTTTCGACAAAGTTAATATGATATCTGATGATAACATTTGCACCCCCGGTGAAGGGATGCTCTTGACTTTTCAAGTCAATTTTTTCGACACCTTTCTTTTTTCAGCATGAATTTTCTCGCCTTTTCATATACTTACATGAATCTTTGCTATTTATTTAAATTTGATTAAATGGTTTGTCCTTTGCCTCTGCCTTTCTTATAAACCACGCTTCCTTCTCCTCTTTTTTATTTACTTGTAATTAAAAACTCAAAGCAAGAATCAAAAATTCCAATTTCTTTTTAAATCCCTAGTTTTAATAAACGCAAGTTCGAATTCGTGGTATGCATCCATTGTTTTATATTTCAAACTAATTTATTACGTTTAATTCCAATTTTAAATTCTTAGGGTTTGAATTTATATTATTGTTCCATTTTTTTTTTGAAAATGATTCGAATTGCATGCTCCCATGAAATTATCCTTAAGTTCATTTCCATGTCTATTTCATACAATTTATGGTGTTGATTTCTGGTTTGAATCTAAATTCATCATATTTGGGGATATTTTCCATTGTTGTGCTCGTCCCCAAGCACGAATTTTATTACGATTAATTCTAACCTGTTTGGGAAGATTCTTTTTGTTAAACTACGGAATCAATTATGGTTCGTATTTAAATTTGGGGTTTTCATTGTTGTTGAATGTAAATTAATGTTCGGATCAATTTAATTGTTATCGTCTAAAAAAAGTTGGGTTAAAAATGAATCCGGTAGAATATTCTTTTCTAGTGGCATAGTAGAGAAGGTTAAGTTGTGTAAATTAAAACTCAATACCGGGGCTTAACTTTTCAACCCTTACGAAGGGTTTAAGGCGGTCAACTCTGCTTTACCCTTTTAACCTCTTTCGAAGGGGTCGAAAGAAGTCAAGTATTTATCTTTAAGTGTACCCTTTCGAAGACGTGGTTGGCAAGAGGTGAACTTCTTCAAAACTAGAAATATGTTTCTACGTATTCTGACTCCTTTTGAAGAAGTCATCTTAAAGGGTTGAATTTAATGGCTACATAGTACATAATTTTGATGAATCAACTCTTTTTTTAAGGATTCAAAACATAATGTATATAAAAGTGGATTTAATTTGTCATTTGACTTTATTTTGAGTAAATCATGCTCAATTTTGATTTACTCTAGAAGTTGTTAAAAGTTAGAAATTTATACTTCCTATCATCAACTGGATTGAGAATAGTGCATTTTTGTTAAAGTTGAAAACCTTATAAAACCTCTTGGCTTGATTGAAACCACTCAAATTGAAACAAGCTTAGTTGTTTGCATGCTTTCAAAACTCTATCTCCCACTTTCAACTTATTTGAGACCCATTATAGTCAATAGGAATATAACCATTTTCTCAATATAAACACTATGGAAACATTTGAAGGTCCTTTCATTTGTATTAAAATCACTTGGATCTAAATATAGTGTTTCGGCAATATTCATATTTTTTGAGTAAAATAAAATCGGTGGATTTCGACATCGTCGAAGGGTTTATTTGGCTTGATTGTGGAATGTTAATAGTTCTAACAATACACACACACACATACATACATATATTCAAATTAGTACTATCAGGTTAGTTGTACCTATTAATAGTAAAAAAAATCGGGCTTTCGATATTGTCGAAGGGTATGTTTTGATGTTTCTATTCCATTTACCCCTGCGATATCGTCGAAAGCTCAGTGAATTCCATGATTCAAAATAACTTCAAAACTCTTTTGAAAATATGGAATTATATACCTTGGTGGATACTTGAATTATTGGAATAGGTTTTGGACATCTTTGGAAGGTATTAATAATGAAACAAATTATAACTTTTAATGAAATGGTTTCACCTAGATCATGGGTTTGAAAAAGACTTCCAAGAAACTCGAAAAGGAAATAACTTTAGAACTAGAATCTTCACCAAAAAAGGTTGAAGCCATCTCAAGACATTCTTTGGTATCTTCTCAAGATGAAGTTGGCGACATTCTTAATGACTTTGGAATCACAGGAGTGGAAGTGATTCCTCCTAGTGATAGTGATACTATCGAGAATCCCCCTGAAGGATATTTTGCTTATGCTGCCATCCACATCTGGCATGGTGGCTTTATTCCATTACGAGATCTCTTATATAGATTCATGAATCACCTTGGCATAACACCTATTCAACCATCGCCAAACGTATATACTTATCTTATCTCCCAGAGCTCATGGCCTTAGAATTGGGCATTCCTTCTCTAAGCGCCGAAGTCCTCAATTACTTTGTGCATCTGGTCAAGCTTAGCAATCTAAAAAGCTAAATTTTCAAGGCTATCCTCCATAAGGAACTAATTTCAGAGGGAGTAAATAAGTTTAGAGATGGGAGACGCAATTCTTTTATGTGAAATGTTTTCCAAATATTAGTGGAGTCTTCTCTTCTCCTCGTAAGTCGATCATAATTTTCACCTTCATTAATTTACTTTCTTTTGATGAATTATGTTTCCTTATTAGATCATACCCTTAAAGATCTCAATGATGAGGGAAAGAGAATCGTGAAGCTGTTGACTGCTGCTTCAAGTAGCATCGGGAATAGACTTACACTATTGACGCCAAACAATCTTCAAAAACATTCCCTTCTTCCTATAGGTCAAAGAGTTCTTAGACAACCCCCTCTTGTTCAACAAACTTCTAAGATAAAGCACTTTCTATCTTTGGGTAATTCCAAAAATATTTCTCCTATGTCTCCAATTTGTCCAGATCAACCTAGTAAGCTTAAATGTAGCATTTGTAATTTGTTGTCATGTTACTCCTTAGATTGTTTTACTAACTTATACTTTTTGGATTTTAGCAACTGCTCCTCCGATTGAATTGATCATAAGAGATCCAGTCCTTCCAACTTTTGAATCCAGTGCACCAGCCGTAAGCCAAGCTATCGCTAGGTCGAGGATGATTTCCAAAAGAAAATTGAGCAAGATGACTGCAACAGGTCCTTCTCTCAAGAAAACCAAAACTGCTAATGTCTGATCTTCTCCTCGTCCAAAAGAAAGTGAAATTATTGATGTGAGCAAAACTCTAGAGGGTCTTACTCTTAAAGCTTATATTGACCAATCCAAAATGATACTTTCAAAGGACGATCTCATGTCCCGCATTGTTGTGTCCGATTCTCCTAGAGTCATCGAACAAATGCAAAAGGATTTGGACACTTCAACTCCTTCTTAGGAGTTGAATCCCTTTAGACCCTCATCATTGGTGTTCCAAATGATTTTGAGATGATGGTACAATCAATTTTGAATTCTCCCTCATTTACTCCCATTCATTCGCCTTCTTCTATTCCTGACCCAACTGAACATTGTCGATCTCTAATCGAGCAACAACTTCTGGTATGTTTCATACTACTCGACCTTCTTATTTCTTATTACTTACGGAATTTTGAATCATGTCATACCTTTCCTGTCATATTTCTAAAAGCTAGTACTTCCTTTAGGAAAGCTCTTCAAACTCTTCCACCGAGACATCTAAGCTTCAAGAAGAAGTCTCAACTCCGAATAACCAGATTACTTCCTTCTCTGCTGCCAAAGATGAAGTAGTGAGAGAACAAGAAAGGTTGAGTGCTTCTCTTACTAAAGCGAAATCCACCATTTTCGAGGAGAGGAAGGCAAAAAAAGTCTTAGCTGATGAAATTTTGGCTTTAAAAATGAGTTTAAAAGAGTAGGAGGAAGAGAAGGCCCAAATGGTTGCTAAACAATTTTCCCTCAAAAGAAATGCACACATTTCAAGAAAAAGCTGGAGAAGAAGAAAAATTCTTAAACAAAGGCCAACAAAACCATTTCTGAGGCCAAGCAAAAGGTTTCGTAATTTTTGAATACTTCTCTTAATGACATCATCGTTAGCTCTTACAGGGATGCTCTCATGCTTGCTTATTATGACAATATCAAAAAGTGTCCAGACTTAAGCTTTCCCTCACTCGATCCTACTCTAGTCAAAAGGTTCATGGATAAAATCAAAGAAATGGAGCAAGGGATCAAAGTTCCCAAGAGAGAAGAAATTGGTGCTGCAAAATTTTTATCTTTTGAAGTCCCTTCTATAGAAGGAGATTCTGACTCTAATGAGAAGGAAGATGATGATGAAGTCGTTCTTGAGGAAGGTAGAAACGATGATGATAATGATGATGATAAACCTGATAACGAGGATAGAGGTCAGGGTTCTGGCGGTAGCGGAGGTGATCATGCTGGTCCCCATATAGGGGATGACGATGATATTCTCAAGGCTTTAAAAAAAGTTAACCCCGACCTTAGTGGTCGTGAAGCAAACCAAACTGAACTTCTTGAGCATTCTGATCTCTACGAAGAAGCCGCCAATATTGATGTTGGACAAGGGGAAAAAACAAACCCCACAAACTTCAATTCCTGTTTCTCCGGTACTGGATTCTTTGTCTAAATGGCTTTCATTTCCAAGATAATAAAAGTCAATATCTTTCTAATTTAGATAAATAATAAATCAATTCAACTTTATAAAACAAAGCTTGAAAGAAAACAAGCAGAGATAAATAACTTGTATAAGAGTTAGACAAAAATTAAAAGAACATAATGCACTCTCTGACAAATATCATAAGCTTAATAAGAGTGCCATAGTGTTAGCATCCTTTAAAGATGAGGAAGCTGGCCCTCGATTGAATAGGGCGCCCCTTCGATATGACAAGCTCTTGGAAGAGAATAGGGAATTAATAATACTCTTTTGGATGTTGATTGAAGATAGGGATATCTTGGTAGACTTTCTATACAAAGCTTACCGCAGACACTCAACCATAGACTTTACACACTTATGTGAGTTTAACGGGGGAATATTCAGACGTCTGCACAGGAGATATTTGAATGAATTTGGATCTGATCCACATCTAGGGGCTTGTTTGAATTTACCATGAGTCAAATCAATCCCTTGTGAATTGCTTCTGGAAAAACACAAATATTATAAGGATAGATTCATTTTTGAGTTATTGAAAAAATTAGTTTGTACGAACCAGATGAACATTTATAACTATGTAATGTGAATTTTCTATATCAGTTTCCTTTAATACTTAGTTGTATTTTATTATGTTATTAAAGAGTATATGTCTCTCGAGCAGTCCTATTAATAGAGATTATTTAAGCAAATATGTCAAATTAAGAAGAGACTATTTAGAAAAGGCATCGCTCTTGAAATCCTCAAAATTGGCTAGATATTGCTTTCATGGAGATCTTCAAAGGCTTTATATGCAACACCCCTTCCTTTATTTTTTTCTTGGCGAAGAAAAGGAAAAGATTATTAAGGAAATTCAAACATATCATACCAAATTAATATGCGGTCGTGATAGTCCTCCTACCGGGGAATGGGACTATAGCAAATATCCTTCAATTATTACCCTGGAAGGATTTAATGCCCCTTATGATTCGAGAGTTACTCTTTCAACTAATTCTTTGAACAAAGTCAAAAATGATGTTACTAACTTTAAGTGTAATAAAATGAGTATTTGATTATAACAACAAGATTGTACTTTTTGTTTCATTTCCTCTTGGGCTGTAACTTCCAGTATTGTAATAAAAGAAACTAGTGATTTGAGTATTAATTTCGTTTTTTGTTTGTTTAAATAGGAGTTACACCTATCTACCATGCCGCTTTCATTAGATTCATCATCTCGTTTTACTAGCATCAGAAATAGGTTGGTAACGGATATTGAAAAGAGGAGCCTCCTTAAAGATCCATTGTATGCTTGTCTTCAAGGCAACATTGAAGCATAAGAATAGCGTAGAACTTTTTTTCTTTAGAAGACGATTGTTAGGGACCTTAATGGTCAGATCACTAGTTTCGAAGTGGATGACAAGAATAAAGATGAAATAATTTCTCGATTAAAACGTCAAGTTAAATCAAACCCTTCATTGACTTTGATCGAGAAATGTCTAAAGCTTCTCCAACAGATAAGCGATTTGGAGATAAAATTAAAAGAAAGTCAAGCCCAGTGCAAATCCTTAGAATTTATCATAGGGTGTGACATCCAAAATATCAATTTATCAATTTCTCTAATCATTGTCAAATCGACAAGGTCTTCACCTCTTGTTATTCATAAATTTTCAACTACGACTAACCATCCCCTAGGTTTGGATGAGAAGGCAGTGGGTAAATGGTGCGGGAAGGTCAAATTTGAAATGATGAGATATTTTGATGACCAGTAGAAAGTGAGATATGTGTAGCACATTAATGAGTATGCTGCTAGAATTCAAAATTTTCAGCATGAAAAATATCTTTTCTGAAAGAAAATTACCGATTTAGAAAGGTAAAAAAAAACCTTAAAGGTGCCAAAAATGCTTTCAACTGCGCTTTAAAGGCTTATATTAAATCCATTGATGATGCTGGAGACATTAAGAAAAAGGAAAAGAAGCTTAAAGAAATTCTTTGTATAGCGATTCACCATATTATCGATCCTTTAATTGTCGAGAATCTAAATAAGGTTGTCCAGGATCTATAAAACATACACTTGTACTATATATTTGTATATGATTCTGTAAATTATGCAAATATCACCTAGTTTGTAGCCTTTGCTTGTTCTCACAATGTTGTTTTTGAATTTGCTTTCGGGTAACTTTGACTGTAGTTTTTGCATTTGTCGACCCATTCAGTCCTCTTTATTGATCTTTTCTTTCGGGAGAGCTCAAAGTAGACAACATTTCTTATCATTAATTTGAAATCTAGACAAGAATATATTTGGTAGTTCTTTATACTATTAACGATAGTATGAGGAATTCTGTTAGTTCCAAAAACCTAAGCGACAGAAGTTAGTAGATCATCATGTGAAAATAATAAGTAAAAAGAAATTCCACGATTAGAAAAGAATAGGAGTCTTGAGATCCAACTTTTGTCATGATAAGAGAAGACTGGAAATCTGACTTTAGTTGTATTAACAAAAGACTAGAAATTTAATAATGGAAGGTTAGAAATCCAAATCTAGCATCGATAACGGAAGTTTAGAAATCCTCTTCTGAAAATGACTGATAGGAGATCAAGAATAATCGTTTAATAAAAGTCCAGAGATCATTATCTGGAAATAAGTCATAGGAGACAAGGAATTTTCTTTGGAAACAAACAATTTGAGTCCCGAAATCCTTATCTGGAAATAATAGTAGATTCGAAACCCAAATTCGAGTATTGATAAGGTAGATCCAAGAATTAATAGAAGGCCGTGAATCCATAATAGAGGTCTTGAAGCCTAGATTCAGGAATTAATGAGTGAAGTCCAGAAATTAATGGTAAGAGACCTGAAACCCAGATTCAGGTATTAATGAAGTCTAGAAATTCTCTTTTGGAAATCAATCAAAGGTTGTAGATTCTTTTTTAAGAGTTTTGTTTTGCACCATTCTTTGGGCTTTGATTCCTTTGGCATATGCCATTTTTCGGCTCCATATGTTGTCATTGTTTAGCGTGCCGCTTCTCGGGCTTGGACGTCTTAGTCCATTGTTGTATGGTGCGCTTGGTTAGCTTATCCAAAAGAAGGACCTAAGGACCTACCTAACCTCCCTCCAAGAGGCGCTCCAGCCAGGCCTTATAGGCGGGACAGAAGGTTTATTAAGTGCCTTGGCCAGGCCATAGCTTGATAAGACCAAGGACTTACTCCATCCTCCCTCCAGGAGGTGCTCCTGGAAATAAGTCATAGGAGACTAGGAATTTTCTTTGGAAACAAACAATTTGAGTCCCGAAATCCTTATCTGGAAATAATAGTAGATTCAAAACCCGAATTCGAGTATTGATAAGCTAGATCTTGGAATTAATAGAAGGCCATGAATCCATAATAGAGATCTTGAAGCCTAGATTCAGGCATTAATGAGTGAAGTCCAGAAATTAATGGTAAGAGACCTAAAACCCAGATTCAGGTATTAATGAAGTCTAGAAACTCTCATTTGGAAATCAATCAAAGGTTGTAGATTCTTATTTGAGCGTTTTGTTTTGCACCATTCTTTGAGCTTTGATTCCTTTGGAATATGCCATTTTTAGGCTCCATATGTTGTCATTGTTTAGTGTGTCGCTTCTCGAACTTGGACGTCTTAGTCCATTGTTGTATGGTGCGCTTGGTTAGCTTATCCACAAGAAGGACCTAAGGATTAAGCTAACCTCCCTCCAAGAGGCGCTTCAGCCAAGCCTTATAGGCGGGACAGAAGGCTTATTAAGTGCCTTGACCAGGCCATAGCGTGGCGAGGCCAAGGACTTACTACATCCTCCCTACAGGAGGTGCTCCAGCTAGGCCATAGCATGGTAGGACTAAAGACTTGTCTGGTGCCTTGGATAGGCCATAGCATGGTAGGACTAAAGGCTTTTCTAGTGCCTTGGCTAGGCCATAGCATGGCGGGACCAAGGGCTTACTACGTCCATCCCCTAGAGGGTGCCTTAATCTGGCCATAGCGTGATGCGATCAAGGGTTTGTTGATTCAGTAACCTAGCTATAGCATGGCGCAGATAAAGGCTTACTCTAATCTCCCTCCAGGAGGCGCTTTGACCTGGCCAACTCGGCACTGATAAAGGCTTTGACCGTTTAAGGTAATTTCCAAGTTTAAGGAGAATTCAACTTCCGACCATGTAGATTTTTTTTAGAAAAGTGGTGCTTTATTGAATTCAATTAAAATCGCTTTACAAATCCATTAATTTTGCCTTGTTTGAAAAAGTTGATCACCATTCCATCAAATGCTTTACATTGATTTGTTTCGTGCCCATTCATCATGTAATAGTGGCAGTAGGACACTCCCAGATTACTTTTGTATTTAGGCCGTTTCTTCTGGGATAACCAATAATTGAGTTCCTCCTTGGTTAGTAAATAAACATTCTCAATCGATATAGTTAGATTACATTCCTTAGGGAGTCTTGACTAGAAGCTTGTCTTTTGGGGATGATTTCTAGATTTTTTTTATTTCTTGATTTTGAAACTTCACCCTCAACGACCAATTTCCTTTTCAAAACCTTTTGAAGCTCACATGTAGGCAATGTCCCACTTGTTGCTTGATACCATTTTTGCGCAAAGGTGCAATAATCGGCTATCATCCCTTCTTCAAAGATAGTGCCTTTGGTATAGAATTGAATTGTCTTTTTCATTCGATCAAACAAGTTATCACTCTCATACTTTGTTCCTCCTAAAGAAAAGATGGATTAGGGCCAAGGTGAAAGTGGTTTAAGCTCCACTTGTCTAGATCGTAAGATTCACCCTTCTTTTTCTTGATGATTCTCAAAGCCTCTAATCTTAACATTTGCTCTTCACATATCCAGGAATTCCAACCAATTTTATTAGAGGATTTAACCAAGCAGGGTTCTTAAGATCCCTGCTCCGATCTTTTTACTTTATTAAGCATTATAGTAGTGAGTCTTGGAATAGGATAGGAATAAAAGAAAGTAAGGTTGGGAATTCAGCATAGGTGGAAGTTCAAGCCCTCCTTCTAGTGTCAAAAATTTTTACAAGAAAATATGTCAACACACCAAAGAAAAGTTCAAAGTGTAAGTGATCCCTTCAAAATTACCTTTCAAACAGATTAAGGCAGTTAAACCTTTCAAATCCCTTTATCCAAACAATTTTGGTGATTTAGATCTCCCTTAAGTTCATCTTTCAAGAAGGTTGCAGCAATTGAAACTCCTTATTAATAACCTTTCGTAATAGTCGAGACACCCGAATCACTTTTGAAAATACCTTTCAATCTAGTTGAATTGGCTTAGGATCCTATTAAAGCCTCCTTTCGAAGTGGTCAAGGTGATTTGAGGTTAGTACCTAATGATCTAAGGGTAATAATGGGTTTCGACTCCTTCGAAAGGTAGCGTTCCAATCAACATTGATACAAGCAATCCATAACCATAATCACATAGAAGCATTAGATCAACTAATACATCCAGAAATGCCATGTACTTGCTTTGATAATTTTTAATTGATTACAAGAAGCTTAAGGAACAAAAAGAAGAAAAATCCCTAATTTGATTTTATAATTAGAGTTTACAAATTCAAGAAAGAACAAGTATTAGGTGAATCAAATCAGGTCCCCAAAACAATGCCCTACGGTCTTATTTATAGGAGTGAGTTAGCCCATTTCGGAACGGTCCTCTTTACTTAGTCCAAATGGGGTCTTGAAGACCATTCGTTGCTATTAACATCATGGCACCCTTCTACTTTGCTTTTAAATGGAACTTGATTGCTTTCGAGTTCGATGAAAGGTGTATATGCACTCTCCACTTTGTTGTTGATGTGATGTTGCAACTAGGAAAGGATATGGGCTTTCGATTCTATCGATAGGTGAATCTTTAAGGATTCAAAGGAGTTGGAACATAGTAAAAGGTTTAAATGCAGAAGGTAGCTTTCAAAGGCATACTTGTTGACTGATGAAGAAACCCATCCTCTGGTGTAGGAGATTGCTATATTGAACTTAAGTAAGTTTTCTTTTACGATTGTGGATGGTTTCAAACAATTCGAAAGGCTAATCTATGCCTTCGAAGAGGTAGCTTTGGCTATATGTGCTCCTGTTGAATGTGAACGATGGCGAAACCCACTGTTTCGAAAGGTTTGGCACGCATGTGAAAGCTTGTAATTAGTTACCTTCGAAAGATGTTCCTCAACTCATTCGAAACCCTCTTTCAGCATGCAATGCCTTCTGTTTCAAAAGGAATTAACTAATTGGAAGGACAACCATGTCTCCTTTCGACTTTTTCAAAAGTCCATTGGTTATCCCACATTTTGCTAAAGCATCCCTTCGACTCTTTCAAAAGACTCTGTTATTACCGTCTCTCTTTGTAAATCCTTCTTTTATATTCTTCATAGTTTCGAAAAAGTTAATATGATTTCTAATGATAACATGTGCTATATCAAACCATAACCATCCTGCATGCCTAACAACCATATAAACATAAGTAATCATGTCAAGTGCCAATAATCAAACAACAAAAAGTAACATCTATGTATATCCTAACATGCATGATACTAAACTATCAAGTATAATACATTAACCATAATATCTAATATGAAAGCTAGCGAAAATAGAAATCTCCCTTAATAAAGAGCTCTGGACAAGCAATCCTCATGCTCTCATCAGTCTCTCATATGCAATCACCTTCGCTTTCACTCCGTTGAACCTTTACTACTCCATCGCCTTCCTCCTAACCTATTTCGTATCACATATATTGGTACGAATAGGCCTATGAGGTATTGATGTTTCTGGTTTAGTCTGGATATCTTCTAGTTATTTGGTGCCAAATTCCCAAATGCCCCTTGTAAGTTCTCCCAAAACCCATTATCAAACAATGGGTTTCGGATAGTTACAATGCTCTTGGCATATAATAGAATCTCATTATCCATTCCACATATAACTCGACTAATTTGGATGCCATTCTACTGGACTTAATGAATATATCTTTGTCAATTTATCAATTGTGACTCAAATGCTATCATATTCTATTCTAGCTCTTGGCATTCCATATATGAAGTCCTTCGATATCCATTCCTATTTCCATCTAGTAATCTCAAGCTGTTGTAGTAACCGCTTGATTTCTTTTGTTCAGCATTCACTAATTGACAATTCATTCATCTTCAAATGAATGCCCGTAACCCTTCTTCATTCCTTCCCAATAAAATGGCTATACCATATCATGGACATTTTATTGACATCGGGATACATATAGTCAATCTCGAACGAGAGCACTCTCGTAGCATCTCATTCCTCGACCAAACGACATCGAGAAGAAACAATATCTCATCCATATAGAGCCAACCATCTTGGTCGAGTTTGCACTATATCACCTCTATAGACACTACTCATTCCACTAACTTAACTATGATCTTCGATAGTCTAGCTTCACACCTTTGACTACTATCGATCTACTACATCAAAGAAGGTCTGATAGTTAAATTGGCCGTTGTCTTGGCACTAGCTCACATCGAGTTCTGAAGTCATAACCAACAATAAACTTAAGTAGTGTCCACTCTAGGAATATCCCTCCCAAACTGGTATGTGTTCCACTCAAAGAAAATATGATATTTGTCAACTCCAATCATGAGTCGGGTGCTTTTTCTTGGGCGGTTTCGGCTATTGACTAACCTATGTGACAATCTTACCTTTCGGCATCAATACCGCACCTAGTTGAGTACCACAGGCATGTGTACTATCGACTCCTCATTCCCCTTTGAAATGAGTAATATCGGTGCACTCATCAACCTCTCTATTAGAATCACTAACATATGTCTTCACCTCACATCTCAACTAAAATTTTGACACTCCCACATTGAATTAGATAACAGTGTTGCTATCTTTGAGAAGTCCTTCATAAAATGTATATAACATCTTGCCAATACAAGGAAACTTCTGACCAATAGTCCATGTTTTCTCATCACCTATAATACAATCATCAATCATGTCTTGTGCTTCTTTCTCATCCACGAGCAAATGAAAGTACCATCAATGAACACAAGCATGGACTCACTCAAGTGATTTCTGGAAACACGTTTCAAGAAATCAACAATGCATGCCAACTTGTTAGTTAGCCCAAACGGCATAACCGACCAATCAAAAATCAAAGTAGTGTATGAAACACTATGACCGACACACTCTTACTAACTACTCTCAGTGGATGATACCTCATTGCAAGGTTTAATTGAGAGAAGACCTTTGCGCTATAGAGCTGATCAGAAAAGCCATCAATAAATAGGAGTGGTTACTTGTTCGTCATCTCAGTCAACTCACGATAATTAACATACAACCTCAAAGCGCCATCTGCCGTAGTGGTGAATATTATAGGTGCATCCCAATCAAATGCGCTCTTATGGATAGGCTCTCACCTCAATGGTTATTCGCTTTCACCTTTAGTCACGTATGCTCTTTTGGCATCATATACCTTAAATATATAACTACTGGTCTAGCACCTCTAACCAGATCGATATGGAACTCTATCCTATATGGTGGTAATTCGGTCACGTCATTGAATGTGTTCAAACTCTCTCTAACTCAGGCGCAGATGACAAATCATCATGTGGGATATCGAGTGAATATAGAAGGCGAACCATCACCACATCATCAGGTAGGCAGACGAACACTACCTTTCACTCATCGTCACTGACAACCTCTCACAATCCACTACTATTACGTACCCCTTCATCCATTCAATTCCTAGACTATAATACCAAACCTAATTAAAACCTAAGACATATCAACATCAAATAGATAAACATCCATGACTCGATAAGACAAAGTCTCGACAAACCATGTTGTACATCCCCCATTATGAGGCTTGAAACTAAATGCTACGATTGCTACAGTCATCCATAGTATTAATTTCAAGTGGCAAAATGGAATGTTACACATGTATAGACTGAGTGAGTCCCCAACAAGGATCATCATAATTTAAAGGTCGGTCAACAATTTCGGGTCTCAATCCCAATCTATCTACAAATTATTAGATATAAAAGGGTGTGAAACCTCAATGTCAAATAAAATACATATGGAAATACCATAATGGATAACATACCTCAAATGGTAATGCCATTTCCCTTCTCTTTCATCGATGGAGCACCCAACAAAATCGAAATGGCATTCAGTGCATATGCCTCCATAGTTTTACCCTACTAAGCTTGTTCGGGACAATACTTCAACATTGGGTATAAGCTCTGACATCACAAAGCCTTTTTGATCAACCTCTCAAATCTCTCATCAATATGACCAATCAATCACTTAGCCCAATGATAACTTTTCATTCTTTCCTAATGAGGTATCAATTAGAGATAGACTGTACTTTTATAGCATAATGAATTCGAGCACTGTTATCTGGGTTTTTGTCCCAACGGAATTCAAAGGAAGCTAGTACATCTACAAGAATTTAAAACATCTCAAGGGCCACCTAAAAAGTCCTAAGAAGGAAGTTGTCAAAATAAGCTAAGGCGATGGATCACTAGTGATCCATCACCTATGGATCGCTAGTGATCCATAACTCTCGCTCATGGGTCCTCCAATCTTCTTTCATCATGATCCAACACCTTTCCTAGGATATCTGCCAAGTTTCATGATATTCCAAGTAGGTTAGTTCGAGAAGTGAAAATTCATCTGATTCCAGGCATACTTCAATCCAGCCTATGCACGAGATACCATCAAAAAATAAAACCAAATATTCACCAAATTGCATAAAGGGCATCTACAAATGGCATGGGACAATACACAATTAAAGCAAGCCAAAAATAAGCTAACTTCATGGACCGCTAGAAATCCATGTCGTATAAATCGCTAGCGATCCATCATATTAGCTCAACTTGCCATGAAATTTCCTGGGTGCCTTTGTATCTTCAAATGCAATCTTCTAGCAAGGCGGCCTAACCCAGCAGCTCTTCAACTCCTATAAACACTCATCCATCTGCAACATAAAGGGGATCTTCTGGATTGGTTGTTGAAACTCTGCAGAAATTATTCTTCACTCTTCTCCTTCCATACAATAGTCATCTGAGGGTTTTGTATGATTCTCCAATGAACTCTTCCACTTGTGACTTGATCTAACTTAGAAGGTTCAATCAAATTGTAATCAGATTCAACTTTTAACAATAGTCACTTAATAACAAAAGTTATAAAGTGGACGTAGGCTTCATTAATAGTCGAACCACTATAAAAATCTCTTGCCTCTTTACTTTATTTTCAAGTTACTATTCCTTATTTCTATTTTGCTTGCCGTGATAAACATGGCTGGTGCTGTCACACTAAATCCAGGGTTTTGATCCACTTTTTACGTTAACATTTTGGTGCTTTCATTGAAAAAAATGAATCCAGGCTTAGATCTAGCAATCTACTTTGGATCAAATAGGTTCAGAAGTTTGATCCTCAATCTCTACTCAGAATATCTACTACCGAGAATGATGGCCCTTATATGAAGGAGGACTACCTCTAGAAGATCCATAGGAGCTACCATAGCTGGAGAAGAAACAAACCCTCACAAATTGAAGTCGACAACCCCAACAACCTAGAGTTAGGAGCTAAATCTGGAGATCAGGTTCTAGGATCCTCTACAAAACATGAAGTTTTGACTAAGAGAGAATTGAACAAGATGGTTGATGAAATTAATCAGAAGATGGAAAATAGCCAAAGAGCTCTTATGGACAAATTGAATGCTCTATTGACCTTATATTCAAATGCTGCACCAAGAACCATGGTAGAACTTGCGGTTGCCATGAAACAAGAAAATTATTCCATCTTTGGCTTAAACAGGAGAAATAGAAAGCAGCAGCAGAAAGGAGGGATAGGTGGAACCATAGGAATCCATATAGAAGGAAATGCAAATACTCCACTAACTGCGAGCCAAGCAGCTACAAACTTGAATCTAGGGGCGAAAACCCCACGGGAAGATATAACAATGATCTCTTAGACTTAGAAGATGGTGAGCGACTTGACAACGGTAAGTTGGATGGAAATACCAATGCATTTAATAACGCCAGGGAGATCCAAACTGCCCCTACCAAACAAATCGCAAGCCAACGGAACCCTCAAGGTGTGGCTCTCCCAAAGACAGAAGAGCCTAGGCTTCATTCCATTTACCAAGATCGTTTACAAAATCAGACACTTGGTGTGGTCACTTAAAGCCAACCCACATATTACAGAACATCAGAGGCATATATTATGGACATGGTCAAATGACTAATGGATGAAAGTAAAGATAGAAAAAATGATGAATGGGGGTTTGCTCCAAGTCGGACTCCCTTCATTGATGACATTCTTGATGAGCGGTACCCTGAGAAGTTCACTAAGCCAACTATTCCATCTTACGATGGAACGAGAGACCCGAAACCTCACTTATATAGGTACAGTTTGCATGGACACAACAAATGCTTCGAATACCATTCAATGTTGATGCTTTTTCGATTTTCCTGAAAGGAATTGCTTCCATGTGATTCACTAGGTTTCTGCCAAGATCCATCTCAACCTTTGATCAAGTAGCAACAAGATTCCCTGATCAATTTAGGCTTCAAATGGCACAACCAAAAGACGTGATGTCCTTTTCCGTGTTATTCTAGGGGCAAAATGAATCTTTGAAGTCCTTCATGAATCGTTTCAACACCGCAGTGATTGAAGTAAGTAATCCAAATGAGGATATGGTTCTCATGGCCATTGGTCCGCGCTATCCACCTCAAAACTAAATTCAAGACATGGATCAAAATGAAACAGCCTACCACTAGGAAGGACTTCGACCTAAAGGCAATCCAGTATTTGAGATTGGAAGTAGCATAGGAATCAGAAGGGAAATCTATGAAGTTACAACTAACCAACATCGTGCAGAGTTGTATGGCGATAAACTAAGACATAAATACCTCCGGGACTGCCGAAGGGAACATGGGAAAAAATGGGATTCAGAAAAGGAAGAACCAGAATTCCATCAAGAAAAAATGAAGTTGCAAGCGACTCAAATTTTTAAGGCCTGAAGAATACACCCCGCTCAACGATACTGTATAAAACATCTATTTCGCAAGACAAGGGATGAAAGAGTACAAGAAGCTGCTTAAAAAGAAAGCAATGGAATATCAAAAGCATTTCGCAAAGTACTACTTCTTCCATGAGACACATGGCCACAACAGAATGAGTGTCGTCGCCTGAAGAACTTGATTGAAGAACTGATTTAGGAAAACAAGCTTTAGCAGTATGTGAGGAAACCACTGAATCCTGGCTAACCCACGGCACCCCAAGCTCTTAGAGATAGAGGGAATCAAGCTGGAATCAGGAAAGAGAGACCCAGACGGACTAACCAAAGACTCATCATTGGAACATTATATGGAGGAACCTGTTCCGTGCAGAAGAGTTGGGGAGAAATGGAGCGGTACACGAGCTCATTAAAGCAAGCTCCGAAAGATTCGTACTTTGCGATCAAAAAATGGAACCCCTGCTAAGCAGAAGAGAACCCTGAACAATGACATAGTATTCCAGAATCGAGATACTGAAGGAATAGAAGCTCCAACTCTCGACCTCATGGTTGTGATAGTAGGAATCAGACTCACCATAGTTCAACGAGTGTTGGTAGACAGTGGCAGTTATGTGAATATCCTTTTCAAAAGCACCTTTGATCAAATGAATATTAGTACGAAAGATGTATCCGCCTGCCGAATAAAGATCCAGGGATTCACCAGTGAACCCAACAACTTGTCGGAACGATTGATTTACCCGTAGAACTCAGAGAAGGTGATCGAAGAGTCACCCTCATCCAAACCTTTGTGACCATTAATGAAATTTTCGCCTATAATTCCTTCTTGGGGGCGGCCATCTTTGGTAGATTTCAGGATTGCTTTAGCTTAATAGTGTCTAACTATGAAATCTTTTCGATGGAAAATGGAGTCAACATGTTCTAAGGAGACTAATGTGCCGCTAGAGAATGCTATATTGCAGAACTATGCGAGTTTAAAAGAAAAGAAAAGGGGAAGAATGCAGGCAGAACTCTATGCATCCATGAACCTACTGAAAGCAACTACAGCGCCGCCCCTGGCTTGGGGACCATATCCGATTTGATAAGGCTTTAGACCCTAAAAAAGAAGAGCTTAGAGGAGGAACAAGTAGCACAGGCAGAATTGACCCTGTCTATCCCAATTGATATGGATGACCCAACACAAATCCTTATATTTGGATCACATCTGGGAAACAGGATGCGACTGGAACTCATCAAATTTCTTCGCTCCAATTTGGATGTATTCGCTTGGATACATTCCAATATGCATGGGGTGTCATTGGAGATCGCATACCACACACTGAACATTGATCCTAAGTATACCATAGTGAAGGAGAAAAGGCACATCCTAGGACCTGAGCGGTCCAAAGCACTAAGAGAAGAAGTGGATAAACTGATGGCATAGGGTTTTATCCGTAATGCAACTTACCCTAAATGGGTATCCATCTCGGCCTTAGTCAAGAAGTCCAACATGTAATGGAAAACTTATATTGACTACATAGATCTAAACAAAGCTCACCCGAAAGATAGCTGTCCTCTGCCCAGAATCGATCAGCTCATGGATGGAACGGCTAGACATGAATTGCTATCATTTATGGATGCATACTCGGGATACAAACAGATCATGATGCACAAACCTGATCAAGAAAATACTAGTTTCAATACTGATTTGGGACCATAGTGCTATAAAGTGAAGCCATTCGGCTTAAAGAATGCTGGGGCAACGTACCAACAACTAGTAAACGCCATGTTTAAACATCATTTAGGAAAACTATTGAAGTTTATGTATACGAATGTTGGTTAAATCACGCATAGCTGCAAATCACTTGGACAATCTTGCCGAAACGTTTGAAATACACCACAAATATGAAATGAAGCTCAATGCACTTAAGTGTCACTTCGAGGTAGCCTCTAGAAAATTCTTGGGATACATCGTAAGCTCCAAAGGCATCGAAGAAAATCCCAAACAAATAACCGCTTTAGGGGAAGTTGAGTCCCCAAGGAACAGGAAAGAGTTACAAAGCTTGAATAGAAAGGTTGTAGAACTGTAACGTCCCACTTTAGGACCCACATTAGCAAAGAGTATTACTAGGTAGTACCATCTGCTAATACAGAGAATAGAGCTGGATAGGAGCGACCATCAATAGCATTGTCTTAACTATCTACTGAATACGTCGATAAATGTAGCATATTTTTTTTCATGTGGATCGACATCTCCAATAGATACTTAATACAAAACTATAATGGCTATAAGATCTAGCAGAGCAAAATATAACAACTCAAATGTAAAACATCATAGAGCATTAATGGCATACATATGTCTAAATACAAATATTTTACACTTAATAAAAAAAGAAAAATTTTAGTTTTAAAAATTATTTTTAGTATTAAAAACTCTTGAGCCTCTTCATCTCAAAAGCAACAGACAAATGTATACCATTCTTTGACGCGCTAAAGATGGGAAAGAAGAACTTCAAATGGAATCAAGCTTGTCAAACTGCATTCAAAGAGCTGCTGCGACATATGGAAAACCATCCAATCCTGTCCAAGCCGGTAAACAATGAAGATTTGTACATCTACTTAGCAGTCTTGCCCCCATGCTTTGAGTGCCATGCTCGTACGTAAAGAAGCTAAAATGCAGCGATCCATTTATTACATTAGTAAATGGTTCACAGGAGCAGAAAAGAACTATCCGAAATTAGAAAAATGGGCATATTGCTTCTTGATCGCATCCTAAAAGTTATGACCATATTTCCAAGCGCACCCGATAAAGTGTTAACAGATCAACCCTTAAAAGAAAGTGTTATACCGCCGCGAGACCTCTATCAAATAAAACATCGAAATAAATCAATATGAAATCACATACTATCCTTGAAAGGCGATCAACGGGCAGGCACTGACAAATTTCATTGCCGAATTTACGATACAAGATAACGAGGAAGAAACGACTCCATAAGTAGAGACACGTTGGAAGTGGTTCGCTGATGGTGCATCTAGCAACTTCTACTCGGGAGTAGGGGTAGCTTTTGAGACTCCCAAAGGACATCCATTTGCTATGCCTTATGCTTGAAATTCCCTACAACAAATAACGAGGTCGAATATGAAGCATTGATAGCTGGGATGAAAGTAGTGAAGGAACTCGAGATAAAGTCCATACACATCTATTGCCACTCTCGGCTAGTTGTCTGTCAAGTGAAAGGTGAACACTAGGCTCAAGGGGAGAACCTCACCCTATACCCACCAAAAGTGTAGGAACCGTTGAACGACATCGATAATTACACCATAACTCATATCCTGAGGGAACGGAACACCAAGGTGGATCATCTAGCCAAATTGCATAATTTGGGAGAAGCTCAATCATTGGGGCTAGTCCCGGTTGAAACTTTGACCACTCCAAGCATAAGCGAAATGGATATTGACTGGATTTTGAGATAACCAAATAACCAAAGACATAGATGACGCCAATAAAGGACTACCTGCTCATGTGAAACCTCCCCGCAGACAGGAATCAGTAGAAAAAGCTTATTCGAAAGGCATCACGATTCACAATACAGAATGGGATACTCTATCGAAAAGGATTCTCTACCCCCTTGCTAAGATGTGTGACCAACGACGAAGCTTGAAGGATCCTAAGAGAAGTTCAAAAAGGCGACTGCAGAAATCATACAGGGGGCAAACCCATACATGGAAAGTTCTCTGGTATGGGTACTTTTGGCCAATAGTATACCCTGATGCAGCCGACCATGCTAAATGGTGCAATCAATGCTAAAGATTCAGTGAGATCAAAAGAACTACCTTGATGAAGCTAACACAAATGGTCAGGCCATGGCCATTTGCAATTTGGGGAATTGATTTCACTGGTGTATTACCAATGGCTAAAGGAGGAGCCAAATATGCTACATTATTGTTGACTATTTCACCAAATGGACGAAGTGGAACTGTTGGCCGCTATTACCACATAGAAAGTTATTAACTTTGTTACTAAAAATATTATCTTGTAGGTTTGGTGTGCCATAGAAAATCATCATGGACTACATGACTCAATTCAAAAGCGTTGATTTTAAAGACATTTGCAAACGCGTATGAATCGAGAAAAGCTTTTCCCTGTCGCTCATTTGCAAGCAAAGGGGCAAGTGAAAGCAGTAAATAAGATCATCAAGTCCGCCATCAAAAAGCGGCTAACTAAGGCAAAAGGAAATTGGGTCGATGAACTTCCACTTGCACTATGGGCTTACTAGACAACGTACAAATATGAAATTGGGCACTCTTCATTTGCCTTGGCATATGGTTCGAAATCAATGATCCTAGTTAGGCTAGAAGTGCCTTCTCATCGAAGGCAAAACTTCGATGAAAGGTAGAACGAGCAGCTCTTACTCGAGTTGCTTAATGTGGTCGATGAGAAGAGGGAAAAGGCCGAATTAAGAACTGCCACTCACCAAAAATGGTTCACAAGGTACTTCAACTCCAAAGTCCATAACCACACCTCCGAAGTGGGAGACCGTGTCCTCAAGAAGGTCTACCCTATACCAGGAGCATTTGGACCAAACTAGGAAGGACCTTATGTGATCGGTCAGAAACTAGGGGATGGCACGTTCAAGCTAACAATCGTCGATGGAGCCCAAACTCCTCAAGCATAGAACCGTGAATCGCTGCGTCCTTACTTTATCTAAGACTGTCTTATGCATTTCCAATTTCTAGCAAATAAGCCACCCTAAAATACTAGAGGCATTGTAAAAAGGCAAAACATTCCCAACTTTTATTAGTGAAATTCTTTGCTCTCTGAACGAATAAAAATGTGTTCACAAAAGTAACCTGCCGAGTCGACGGGGTCAAATCGACTCAAAACCATCCGATCACTACCTGAGATAGTGGAACCATTCTCAAGTATGCCCCATCTACCACCGGGTTGATGGAAGCAAATCGACCCAAACCATTGGATCGATGGAACTCGATCCCTAGCTTCCAAGAACTAGTGTTGCTCCGGCAACACCGAGAAGGCCCTAATCAAAGCTGCGCACCTCCATAAGCCGCGCATTGCTTCCTGTGTCATGGAACGCTTTCGAAACATGAATTCCTCACGTTGCTCGAAGATTGGCAACGTCAAGAATTCCCAATCGTTCCGGATCGATGGGTTATATTGATCCCAAAAGCTGCACTTCTCATAAGCCGCGCACACTCTTAAAAGCCGAACACCTCCATAAGCCGCACATTGCTTCTTGACTAGCGGAACCACGTTCTCGAAACCGAAGATTGGTAACATAGAGAAATTCCAAACCGGTTCGGATCGACGGGTCATATCGATCCCAAAAGCTGCACACACCCTTAAAATCCACGCATCTCATAAGCCATGCACACTCTTAAAAGCTAGGCATTTCATAGGCCGTGCACACTCTTAAGTACCATTATTGTCCTGGCAATCTCGAGAAACTCGTCTATTGCAAGACTAGCATGAATCAATGCACCCCACTATCAGGAGTAATTTTAATCGTTGGCCGACAAAATCTCTTGAATCGAGATGCTCAAATCACAAGTTCTCGAAGATAGGAACAAAAAAATAAACTCGGTTACAAACATCCGAAGAATCACACGGATCAACCGGTCATTTGTCAAGTGTTTGAAGTATACAGCCCCGTGAACTGGGGGGCACACACCAATACTCAACCAAAAAAACCATGTACTTCACAGTTCTGTTACTCCAAACAAAGAACTTTGGCGATAATTACAGGACTAAAATATAGCAATAAATAAAATTGGCATAAGTGCATGAAACATACATAAGTTGACAATTACAATCGAAGTGTCAACATTACATTACTTATAACACTTTATGTATAGAATCAAAATGTGGGGGCCGTACCCACACAATATCGGCCAACAAATAGGAAAATATAGATGCTACAACAACAGAAGTAATAAGTCCAGACTCTGCACTTGTACAATACACGTATTAAACAAATCAGAATGTCCCAATATCTGGCTCCACTTTTACTCGAGCCTGCAATGTTTCTTTGCACCGTTCCTCTTCCCACCTTTGGTTAGGAGTTTCTTCTTCTCAAAATCCCTGTAAGGAGTTGTGTCATTGCATGAAATATCAACTGTCTCTTCCGTTCCAACGTCTCATCCTTGTTCTTCGACCTTCTCGGAACTCCCACTTTGTCTTGCGATTTCGAAACTTGCTAGCATAACTATGCTCTGGAGGACCATAAGTCTAGGAAGATATAATACTTTTTATTCCCATAAGTGAAGTATGGATAATTGTTAATATACAATCATTTTTGATTTTCAAGGATCTAAACTCAATTTTATTTCCATAATTATAGGAAACCAGGATGAATGGCACATTTTTCCAGAAGATAATAGACTATTCAATTTTTGAACTTCTGCGTAGTTATGGGTCTCTTGTCAGCTTAGCCCCATCGAATCGATGCTTGTTGCCTAGGCAAACATCAGGGAGAATCATAATCTTACAATAGATTCATTCATCTCTCACATCAAAGACTCGAGCTGCAACCTTGAAAACTTTCTCTCCTCAATCTTTTCCTTCTTGATGGCCACCATATGTTGTTTAGTTTTACTTAGCCAGCCAGTTCGGTCTTCCTACTCTCGAGCTTCAACTGCTGTGAAATTGCCCTATAGAGATACGAAAGGGTCGTCCAGACTACGACTGTGCAACACAATAATCTTTTTGATTCCAACCCTGGTTGTGAGCTAGATACGGGTGCAGAAATCAAAGCGGCTATAGAAACAAGTGTCGAGGTATTTGAAATAGCAGTAGGCCCAGGGGCCAAAGAGATCGGTAGGTCAATAGGTAAAGAAGACGGACCTATAAGATTAAAAATAAAAGAATTCAATTTGTCATGTTCTTGTGACGTGAGCTGAAAATTCTCAAACTCGAGGGAAACAAGAAGGTTACTTGCATCAGAAGAGTGGTTGAGAATTTCTATTTCATATTCCCCACCTTCTCCTTCTTTGGATGGCCGCACGATCTTTGGAGAAGTTCCAGGACCACTCTAGGCTTCCGAGGCAGCTGCTGGAGGAGCAGACAGTAAGACAGTACCCGGTAAACTTGGAATAGCACCTAACTGATCGTGAGGCTGATTTGATGATTCGCCATTCCCAAAAATGAAAGGCTCTGATAACGCTTTGGCAGTCGTAGTTACAGCAACATCGATGACCTCCTATTCCCTATCAATTTGAATGATCTCCCAGCCCTCTACCAAAGCCTTCTTTGACTGTTCGTTGAGATAGGCATCCTCCAACTCTTGCTTGGTGTACACTTTCCCGTTCTTTCGGAAATGAGCCAGAACTTCTTCCCAAACCACAACAAGAGTACACATAATTTGGGGCTCAGATAGTTGAGGCTCCTTTGATGCAGCGAGGAGTTAACATAGAAATCCAAGATTAGTGTCGTCCATCTTCTCAAATTTTCTTTCAAAGGTATCCTGGAACTCCAAGTAGTCTGCTGCCATGGCGGCCTTCTCAACTTCAGCTTGGGTCATCTCAGCATTAAGCTGTGTAACTCCTTCTTGGAGTGAAGTAATCATTTGAGCCAAATCAGAAATGGTCGTCATAGGATTCCTTGTTCCTACATAATTAGAAATTGTCTTTTTATAGGCTTCAAAGGGCTTTGTTATGACCGACAATTATTTTCTTCCGAGCTTCAATGATCTCATCATTGGCTTAAAGCTCCTCTTTCAGCTTAACCTCATCCGCATGGGCCTTTTTGATTTCGTCTTGGAACATGATTTTTATTTTTGTATGGGCCTCTTGCAATTCCTTTAGCAAGCTAGCGTTGCTCTTACTCTCTCGAAGTGCGGTGTTCCTCTCCTTTGTCAACTTCTCGATTCTGGAATCATGTTCCGTTAATGTCCTCTCATATTCATCCATTTTCGACTTGATGGAGATGATCTCTTGATAGTTATTATGGTTGGTGTCTGCCAGTTGCTTGTATAACTTCTCCTATCCTTCAACTTGATCCAAATCACTTTGAATCACCTGGAGATGGGGCATATAAGAATCTTTACGGATTGGGAGTAGGTCATGATCAAATTTAACTCCCTTTAGAAACCAATTGAGGAGCATAGCTTCGAGTTTAGGAGGACCGGACGAGATAATATAAGTCGACCTCCTACAAGAATGTGAAGAACTAGAAACAGGCACTACGTGAGTTGACAGGGCCCGGGATGAAGGTGAAACTTGAACAGTGGAAGCCGAAACTTCAATCTAATAAAGACTGGAGCCGGGGAAAATGCTTCGTGCTCGAAGGGATGAAAACCATGATCTATCTTCGACTTCTTGGATGGCTCTTCTGGGTCGTCAGGAGTTTATTTCTTCTCATAACCACTCCTGTAAACTCTACCCCGTTCTCTGTCATCCAAATGACGTATTTCGGCTTCTATATCTTTCCTCCTTCTCCACTCTTCCTCGGTTTCTTCAGGCTAATGGCGGCTTGAAGACCATGTTGACTAGCATTATGCATCAGTAAATTTTTCAAGGTCCTCATAAAGTCAACGGCCTCTCATAGTACTTGATACATAAAAAATGAAGAAATTTAGCCATAGGAAATAAACCCAAATAATGCACATGTAAGTGAACATGACCCTAATGAAATGTGTGATGTGTCATGTGAGGTATAAAAAGACTTCATAAATCAGATCAGGAGGTCACCATGGTGGGAATCGGGCTAACTCTAGAAACAAAATGACGGGGAGAGGAGGCAATCCTTCGAACTCAAAATTCTCTCCCATGAGTTCATCGATGTCTACATAAATGTTACTCAAATTCACAAAGTTAATATCGGTTTCCTTAAGCGGAGAACCATCAAGTCGCTCGGATATTGAGGGAGAATCTTTAGCACGAATGTCTTGGGGAGGTGAATCTGGTAGAATTGGACTCATTCCTGGAGTTTCAATGCATGATTAGAAGTTTCCATTACCAGAACTTGCATCGAATTCATCATCACTAGAGGAGGAATCATAGCTACTGCTTCTCTCAATTTCACCCTCCTCCTTTTCCATTGTCACCGCAGCCTTTCCCTCATGCTGCTTGAATTCATCTTCCTCCTCTTCTAGGATCGGGGGCATCCTCAACGAGTAGTTGGCTTTAGTCGTAACACCTCTTCCTTCACGAATTTCTTCGGTTAACCAGCCAGACGGACCTTCTCCTTCTAAGAGGTCGCCCTCTTCGGGGCCATGTGATGAAGAAGTGGAGCGTGTTCGAATTCTAGAATGGGAAGGAGATGGAAGTTCAACGGCTACGACAGATCTCTAGGGATGCAATAACCCACACCCAAGCTAATTCTCATCTGCCAATGAAAACTTGACCGATCTCTCTTTGTTGTCTATGGCCTTCAGAGTATGGAAGATTGGACTAAGTGACGGATCTTTATTTGGTCTCGGAATAACAGAAAGAAGTATCCAATCTATTAAAAATCCTACAGCGACGTATTAAATCTCACAAGTAAAAGAGAAGACTTACCCCTATCGTTCAAAGACGACTAAATCCCTCAAGACACCTAATGAAAAAATATTGGGTCTAAAATTGGGACAGGTTACTTTGAAGCTGCAACACGATTTTTCTATTTCCTTGAGCCTCGATGACCACAAGGGGGACATTAGTCTCTCTTCTTGAATGAGAGAAAATATCTCAGCTCATCAAAACATGGGGCATAATTGAGTGTATGCATAAACAAGATGCAAAGGCAAGTCAAAATCGTGTATCCACTAGGGTGAACTTAAATGGAGCATTCCTAAGTTTAGAAGAGTTTCTCTTAAGAAGTGACTGAAGGGGGCACTACTCCATTCATGCACATATACCAGTGGCAAGCGATGTAACTCGAAAGTGGCATATGTGCGAACTCATTTTTTGATGAAAGGCATATGCCACCGTCCAGAATGTATGCGTTAAACAAATGTTATGCATAACTTTATCAGAGATTACAGAGGAAGCTCTTTCTGGAGGATTGAGTAGAACTCTAAAATTTGGAGGTGTCCGATCTACAACTGGACATACCAAAACCAATTGACCGTATTCAGCTGGCTTTATCAAAGAAGTAGGTGCTACTCAAACCATTTGTAAAGGCCCAACTGATGACTATTCGGCTTCTAAGAGTGCCGGAATTCCTCCACTTGATTTGCGATAGGATGCCGGGTGCTTCATTCTATACAATAAAACTTTTACCTAACACGGTCTGGTAATTCAAATTTTAACTAAAATCCCCCCTATGCTTAACATATGAACTCTGAAAACATATCGATTTATGCCGACACATCGGGTTCCAAATGTCGACTGGGGCAAGTATAGTGTGTTATCTATGTGGGATGAGCTTGGTGTTCGAAACACTACAAACAGTCTATCCTGTGCAGATAGTTCACTCGCATTGAAGAAAGAAAAGAGCTTTTCGTATCATTCATTGAAATTATTTCTTCTACACTTTCCCGTTATCGACCAACATTGATAATAGATGCGCTGTACGGAGTGATATAAAAAGCTCTTCCTATTCCAACTATACCGACTGTGCAATGACAGGGCCAATCGAAAGTGAGAAACTGTAGATCGATGGGTCTGAATTAAGTAGAAAATTCTCAGCATAAGTCAATTTCAGTTTCTTAGAAAGGGATAAAACATGAGCTGCATATAAGACGCTACCCTATGTTATTATCACCTCTTAGAAAAACTAAAATCAATCTACAAGACATCCTACCGGACTAATGATGTAACTCGGTGCAAGTTAATTCTTATTCTATGGACGAAGGTATCAAAACATGTCAAGCACTGGGGCAAAACCTGGATCTCGTTCCATGAAGAACTCAACACTCGATTTACTATTCTCTTCCACAATATCCTAATCGAATCAAATTCTCCATTACGACTATCACTAATAAAACCTCATTACCAAATCGCTAGAACAAAATGCCAAAACTCCAAACCACCCACCTCAAGTCAAAAATACAAGGCGAATATGGTCAAACTCTAAGTCAGCGGCGATCCAAGATAGATAGGTTGGCAGGGATCCAACTTGACAAGGTCGGTTGCTATTTGGGTGAGAAATGTTTCAAGTACTAGAAATCGGCTCAAAGTGGCAGCGAGGTAAGGTGGTATCAGAGGCAAGAAGCTTCAGTAGCAGAGATCAACAACGGCGATGGTGGATGCAAGTTGTGGTTTGAAGACGATTGGATCGGGTCGCACGACAACAAACTCGGCTCGTAAGAGAAAAACTTTGAATGATTGAGAATCATTTTGAACAAGGTTAAGTAGGAGGATGAATGAAAAATTCCACTAATTCCTTGGATCACCAGCAATCCATGGACAATAAACCGTTAGTGATCCATAGGATTACAACCTGTTCTCTCCAAATTCACCATGCATGATAGATATGTTGTTTGCAAGCATTTTGAAAGTTATGGGATCGAAATTGATTTATTTTGACGAGCAATAATGATTCACATAAAAACACAACAAACAGCTAGATAGCTAAATCGAAATTCGCATGATGGCCTCAACATAATCAAATGAACCTCACTAAACGAGAACATAAAAGCAATTACTTCCAGAGCATACCATTTTTCCAACGAAAGAATTTTTTAGGGGGAAAACGTTATCCAGGTTTTTGTTCCAATGGAATTCAAAGGAAGCTAGAACATCTGCGGCAAGTCAAAACATCTTAGGGATCAACCACGAAGACCCAAAAAGGAAGATGTCAGAATAAGCCATGGTGGTGGATCTCTAGCGATCCATAATGCTAGCTCTAGATCCTCCAATCTTCTTACATTGTGATCCAATACCTTTCCTAGGGATATCAACCAAATCTCTTGGTACTCCAAGCAGGCTAGTTCGAGAAGTGAGAATTCATTTGATTCTGGGCATGCTTCAATCCAGCCAGTGCATGAGATACCATTAAAACAAGGCAACTATTCACCAAATTGCATAATGGCCATCTACAAAAGGCATGGAACATGGTACAATTGAAGCGAGCCAAAAATAAGCTAACTGCATGGGTTGCTAGCGATCCATGCCCTATGGATCGCTAGCGATCCATCATATTAGTTTGGCTCGCTATGATATTTCCTAGGTGCCTTTGTATCTTCAAATGCAAGCTTGTAGCAAGTTGGCCTAGCCCATAGCTCTCCAATCCCTATAATTACTCATCCATCTATAACATAAAGGGGATCTACTGAATTGGCTGTTAGAACTTTGCATAAATAATTCTTTACTCTTCTTCTCCCACACAATACACATCTAAGGGTTTACTTTGATTCTCCAGTGAACTCTTCCGTTGAATATGCGATTATATGATTTTTGTTTGACGATAATAAACATAGATATATATTCATTAAAATGTATTTGTTAATGTACTATTATATTTTTTGCATAATTAAAAAAATATTTGCTGAATAAAATAAATAACATAGAATATAAATTCAAATGAATATTTTATTCAAACAAATATTTTTTACAAATTCGAATAGTACAAATTCGAGCTCTCACTATATATATACAATTTCAATTATAATACAAATTTGATTACATCACAACTTTAAATTTACAAATGCACTTCACTACAATTCACTCATTCACTCGCGTTTTATCTTCAACTTGAATCCAACATCTGAGCAATCTGCAAAAATAAATATTGACGCAGTAAAATTGAAAATAAATTATTTTTGCAGTATGAAATAAAATGTAATTTTGAAAATATTATTTGCCTCAGTTATTTGGGTTGTTCGTCATCATTTAATTTTGAATCCATCATACACGAACAGCTTGTGACATGCACAGTGTATCACTGTACATGCCATAAGGCCGTGCACAACGATATATACACTTGATTAAATTACAGGGACAGGTGAGCGCAAGGTCAAACCCAAATGAAAAATCGGGTTCAACTCAAGTGCAATACGAATAAAGTCACGAAACGAGCACAAGGTCAAACCCGAGCTTTAAGCTGGATACAACACAGGTGCAAGATCATGAAATGATCAAGTTCAATATCAAAGCAAACTCAAATGTACATGAACAAACAAAGCAACCAAACTCAAGTGGATAAACAAATGGAGCATACCACATATACATGAACCAGATCAAAACAAAAAAATGAAGTTCACAATGAATACATGAACATGTACACAATGGCAATCAGGACAGTAGCTTTGCACAATTTCATGTACAGATTCAAATGAAACTGGTCTTCAACAAGATCACATGCAAACAGAACCAAGGCAGTGGTACAAACTACATGAAGTCAATGCACAAACATATATATACATATGTATATGCACATGTATACATACGTGTAGTGACAGCAAAACCAGAATGAACAAAATATACAAGTGCATCTAACCAAAGCAAAAGTGCAGCAACCTCAAATCAAAGACCAGACCTAAATCGACATTCAAGCAACATCATGAACCAGACATGCGCACAGGAGAAACCAGAATGCAACACACTGCAAATATAAGTGCAGACAAACTACATGAACCACACTGACACAAATCAAATACAACCATACAGGTTCAATCAGCACTTCAACCTGAGCCAGACACAGAGAAGACACAAGTGGCACAAGATCGAACCAAACACAATACAACTGAAATGCAAACTGTCTCAAAGAGTGATACTAGAAACTATAAGAACAGCAAACAACAATGTCTCAACCAAATGATCATGTGACAGTGCAGTGCAAAAGAAATCATGTGGAACAAGTGAAGACAACAATGTTTGGACTAAATGCGTGTGAATTCTAAGCAAGACAGTGATCGAACATACAAACCAGAAATGCTCAAATCAGATGAATACAAGATGAAATGCACAATACCACAATGCATCAGATATCAAGGACGCAAGTAAACAATGTACAAGCAGAAGTCAGGTGACCTTGAAAAACTAGATGAAGCAGAAAACAAAAATCGGAATAAGTCAAATACAATGTAAATGTACAAAGACTCCAAGCCTGCAAGCATTTCAAACTTGAAGCAACACAACATACAGTCACAATGTGGTAGCAGACCAACAGAGTTTCAAACATTCAGTGACAACAAATGCATGGCCACAACATTGACAGAGATGTACAAGATGATAACACATATATACATACATGAATGCATATATATACACACACACATGCAAGCAATCAAGTACAGTATCAAAATCATAGTATAAAAAATGCCGTGCAAAAGTACAGATTACAATGATACAAAAATCACAACAGAATCAAATTACAAAAGTAAGCCAAAGCCGTGTTAATCAATGTCAAAGAAAGCCGTGTTTCAAATCAAAGTCAGAGACGTGTTGACCAGGAAAAGATCTAACAGCTCAAAATCAAAGCCGTGGCAATCAAGGAAACAAGCAAGTTCAAAATTGATGCCGTGAAAATCAAGTAATCAAATATACACGAATTGAAGAAGTCAGCAATCATCTCAAGAAATCAAAGGAAAATCAATGGCTGAGATAAAACAATTGACGAATTCAAATGATAATATACGAATGAAATTACAGAGGTTCAAACCCTATATAAACAAGCAACATCATCGGCAGTTGATCATCGAGTTCAAGTATTCAATCCAGAGAGAAAAAGCATAAATTACATACCGGAATCAAAGTCGAACTCAATCAAATAGAAGTAGCCGAAAGCATCTCAAGAGACGATCAATCGACAGAGCAAGGAAATCGAAATTAATTACTCGATCGATCTAATTAAAGTCGGCGTCTTCGAATTTATTCAAAGCCCTAATTACAGAACGAAGAGGAAAGAACGAGGCCGCCATTTCATAGAGCGAAGGGGAATAAAGATATAAATGAAAAAGGGGGTCGGCCTTTCTGTTGTTTTAATTTGAGCTTAACTATATAAATTAGGGTTTTATTTAAATTTGTTTTAAATTTTTCTGTTAAACCGTTTTAATTTCTAGTCGTGTGACTAGGGCATAAACTACGTGGCGTAGTTTGAGAATTCGCAACTCAGTGGCTGAGTTATCGCAGGGTTTTGAGCGTAGAGTTAAGGCTAGTCGATAGCGGGTGTCGCGAGTTTACGTGTGTAAGCGTCTGACTGCTTAATTTCTAGTAGAAATCTTGGGGCAGCATGTAGGCAGGGTTTTTCCAAAGCCGGGTAAATTCTGTGTCATTCTATTTCTGCATTTATTATTCTGCTATTATCTGCGCTGCTATAATTTTGATATATCTGTGTTGAGATTATTTTATATACTTCTGCAATAAATTTTTATAATTGATAGTATCACCCTATTCACCCCCCCTCTAGGGTGAAATCGATCCTACAAGTGGTACCAGAGCTAGGAACAAAAGCCATTTATGTTTCAAAAAAGTTTGATTTTTCAAAATCCAATTTTTTTTGAAAAAAAATTTGAATTTTTTAAATGGCTTCTTTTAATAATGCTTTTGTGGAGGGTCAGTCCATAGTTAGACCACCAATGTTCAATGGTGAATATGCTTACTGGAAAAATAGGATGGAAATTTTTTTGAAAACCGTTGACGCTTGGGATATTGTTGAGACAAGGTATAGTGCACCAACTATAATTGTAAATAATCAGGAAATAAATAAACCAAAGGATCAATGGACAGATCTAGAAAATAAGTTACAGAATACTAATGCCAAAGCTATGAATTCGATTATTTGTTCATTAGATCAATTTGAAGTTAATCGTGTCTCACATTGTCTAGCTGCGCAGGAAATATGGCATACACTCGAAGTGACTGATGAAGGAACATCTCAAGTCAAAGAATCTCGCCTTGCCATGCTGAGTAGCGAATACGAGATTTTTACGATGGAAAAGGAAGAAAATGTAAAGAGATGCACGCATGACTTTCCAATATCGTATACAAATCAAAAGCTCTCGAAAAATCATACACGGAATTGGAAATAGTCCGAAAAATTCTCAGAGTCCTTCCACGAAGTTTTGAAGCAAAAGTGACTGCCATTCAAGAATCGAAAGATTTAAAACAAATCAAAGTTGAAGAACTCATCGGAAATCTCACCACTTATGATCTAGAAATGAAATTCAAGGAAGAGCGTGAAGGAGGAGATACTCGAAAGAAATCAATAGCTTTCAAAGGAACAACTGAAAGTGATGACAACGACGACGATGGAGCAGCAGAGTTGGAAATGGTAATAAAGAGATTAAAAAAGTGGAACCACAAATACAGAAATCCAGCCCTAAATCAAAAATTAAAAGGCAGAATAATCAAAGTTCTAGATAACACAGATCAACAAGAAATCATCTGTCGTAAGTGCAACCAACCCAGACACATCAATCCCAATTGTCCTCAAAATCGACACGACTTTGAAAAGAAATCAAAAAGGAGAAATTTTACAGCCACGTGGAATACAAGTGATGAAGATAATAAAAGTACTAGCAGTGAGAGTGAGAAAGCAGATATGTGTCTTCAAGGTAATATAACTGATAGCGACGATGACGAGCCAAGCGAGATATCAAAACTCACTCACTCAGAATTACTTATATATTTCCACGAAGTAAATGGCTATTTTGAACGACTTAGGGAGAAGTATGCCAAACTTGAATTACAAAAAGATACTGATAGATTTAAATAAACAACTTGACCAATTAGTTAAAACCTATCAAAGTAGGATCTCTAAGTGTGATAAGTGTCCAACATTCGAAGAAGAGATTAAAAAATCAGAAATCAAAATTAAATCGCATGAAAATGAAATTCTGATTTTGAAAGGGAGTGAAAATACAAGAAGAGAAAATTCTATTAAAAGATGCACACAATTGTTATACAAAAATGAATCTCTCAAAATACAAGACCAACAACTGTCAACGACTTTAGATAAATTTTCAAAAAGGGAAAAATCGTTGAATATGCTATTAGGAAAACAAATTGTTAATACAGTTAGACAAGGACTTGGATATAATCAATCTAAAAGTGCTAGAAATGAAATTAATCAAGTCGATTCAATATGCACAATTTGTAGAAAATTTGGAAACAATCAAAACAATTGTTGGTATAGACCCAAACATGTGAAAACTATACCAATTTGGGTTCCTAAAGGCACAAATATAAAACCTCTCAAAATTAAACAAATTTGGGTGCCAAAAGGAACATATATAAATAGTTATGGGTCTTCACGAAATTATTTTTCAAAATATTTTTCCACTAACAACAATGGACCTATAAAAACAAATAGGTCACAAATACCTTTTATCGTGTAGGTATGGTGGCAGGCTAAGGAACAACATCAGTGTTATATTGGATTCTGGCTGTTCCAAGAACACAACGGGCGACAAAGCAAAGTTACTCAGCCTAGTATAAAGGTGGCGGAATCACAATGGGCAACAATGAAAAATTATCGTAAAGGTAAAATAGGTATGATATATTTTGAACGATATATTAAATGTGATAATCTGCAACGTAGTCTGAATTAAATCAGCCAGTAATGTGATGTTGAAATAAATGATGATTTTGATTCAGACTTATTCAAAATTGTTGGCCATTATATTCTTATGCCAAGAACACTATAAAAATCTCTAGAGTCTTTGAATTACTTCATATGAATTAGTTTGGATTAATAATAGTGTTTTATTGGATGATAATACATTTGGTTATTTTACGGCAGACTCTATATTCATGGTTTTTGATTATTTACACGGCTTCAATTCAAATTCAAGAGAATTTCATTTAAAAAGTTGCTAAAAATGATTTTGAGATATGTTGTTGCACAACTCATGATCTGGTCTGTAACATTCAACTAATAATAAGTTTGAGTGAAAAGAAATTCAGATGCAAATTACACTGGTAATCTAGTTGATAGAAAAATTACTAGTGGAACGTGATTTATGATGAGATATTTAGTAACTGCATCGTTTTTCAAATAAAATATATGCATATTTTCACTTCAAATAATTTTCAGATTGCAGACATTTTTTTATATAAAACCCTTCTAGAAAATCATTTTTGACCTTGTTTCAGATTAGTCATTTTGGAAAATTTGGTTTTATAATTATTTTTTGATTTGATTTTAAAAAATTACATTGACTAATCTGACTCCCTACAAATTATCGAAAAGATAAATAGTATTTGAAAAAGTGATGAGTGTTGATATTAAGCATATATTATAATTTGATACGATATAACTAGTAAATTTCTTTAGAAATTTAAACAAGAATTATAAGCACTTTTTGTTGGTAAAAATTCCATGATCATTTTTATTTCTATTATTTTCTATCGACCGTCACTCATCATAATCCATTACAGTATGTCAATATGCGGTGATTTAAACAGGAATCATTAGTTTTTCATTTTATATTTTTAAAATAAAATAATAATAATAATAATAATGAATAATCCAAAGTATTCACTCTCATTTAAAAGTCATCACGGTTATGCACGAATGAATTACTTGGAATTTTTGATTATGTGCTTCCATGCTCATTTAAAAGTCCTCACGGTTATGCATGTATGGAACGCATATCAAAATTGATTTATTAAATAAACAAGTTGATTCTAATCCCATTTAAAAGTCCTCACGGTTATGCGTAGTTAGAAGATACTTGAATTCATTTTTTTTAAATAAAATTGGGATACTACTAATCTCATTTAAAAGTCCTAACGTTTTGCGTAGTTGGTAGATATTCAAATTCCTGGAATAAACATACCATAAATAGACACAACTGTATGGTTTTATATGATGACAACATTCCCATCATTCTGAAAGTGGAATATGCGCCTAACAGAGTATTTATGATTTTTGTTTGATTTTTTTATTGAAATTTAATATTTATATTCGATTGAGTTTTAATGTTGTATTAATATCTATCACTTTATCTCTATTTTTTTAATACTATTACTCTTTTGCTGATAACAAAAGGGGGAGAGAAAAGTTAAGATTTTGTCAAATAAAATCAAGTAAAGGTCAAATATTTTCTATTTGCATCTAGGCTCATTTGCATATTTTTAATTGTATGTATATATGAAGGGGGAGCTTTGTGTAGAGAGGAAGCATTCAAATAGGGGAAGCAAATTGAATGATCAAATACATTTAACAAATTCAAAATCTTAAATATATATTTGTTATCATCAAAAGGGAGAGACTGTTGAATATGCGATTATATGATTTTTTTGATGATAATAAACATACAAATATATTCATCTAAATGTATTTGTTAATGTACTATTATATTTTTCACATAATTAAATAAATATTTGCTGAATAAAATAAATAATACAGAATATAAATTCAAATGAATATTTTATTCAAATAAATAATTATTACAATTTTGAATAGTACAAATTCAAGCTCTCACTATATATATACAATTTCAATTATAATACAAATTTGATTACATCACAATTTTTAATTTACAAATGCACCTCACTACAATTCACTCATTCACCCGTGTTTTATCTTTAACTTGAATCCAGCATCTGAGCAATCTGCAAAATAAATACTGACGCAGTAAAATTGAAAATAAAATATTTTTGTAGTATAAAATAAAATGTAATTTTGAAAATATTATTTGCCTTAGTTATTTGGGTTGTTCGTCATCATTTAATTTTGAATTCATCATATACGAACGGCTTGTGACATGCACAGTGTATCACTATACATGCCATAAGGCCATGCACACTGATATATACACTTGATTAAATTACAGGGACAGGTGAGCACAAGGTCAAACCCAAATGAAAAACAGGGTTCAACTCAAGTGCAATATAAATAAAGTCACGACACGATCACAAGGTCAAACCCGAGCTTAAAGCTGGATTCAACACAGGTGGAAGATCATGAAATGATCAAGTTCAATATCAAAGCAAACTCAAATGTACATGAACAAACAAAGCAACCAAACTCAAGTGGATATACAAATGGAGCATATCACATATACATGTACCAGATCAAAACAAAACAATGAAGTTCACAATGAATACATGAACATGTACACAATGGCAATCAGGACAGTAGCTCTACACAACTTCATGTACATATTCAAATGAAACTGGTCTTCAACAAGATCACATGCAAACAGAACCAAGGCAGTGGTACAAATTACATGAAGTCAATGCACAAACATATATATACATATGTATATACACATGTATACATACATGTAGTGACAGCAAAACCAAAATGAACAAAATATACATGTGCATCTAACCAAAGCAATAGTGCAGCAACCTCAAAATCAAAGACTAGACCCAAATCAACGTTCAAGCAACAGCATGAACCAAACATGTACACAGGAGAAACTAGAATGCAACACACTACAAATATAAGTGCAGACAAACTACATGAACCACACTGACACAAATCAAATACAACCAGACAAGTTCAATCAGCATTTTAACTAGAGCCAGACACAGTGCAGACACATGTGGTACAAGATCAAACCAAACACAATACAACTGAAATGCAAACTATCTCAAAGAGTGATACCTGAAACTATAAGAACATCAAACAACAATGTCTCAACCAAATGATCATGTGACAGTGCAGTGCAAAAGAACTCATGTGGAACAAGTGAAGACAATAATGTTTGGACTAAATGAGTGTGAATTCTAAGCAAGATAGTGATCGAACATACAAACTAGAAATGCTCAAATCCGATGAATACAAGATGAAGTGCACAATACCACAATGCATCAGATATCAAGGACGCAAGTAAACAATGTACAAGCATAAGTTGGGTGATGTTGAAAAACTAGATGATGCAGAAAACAAAAATCGGAATAAGTCAAATACAATGTAAATGTACAAAGACTCCAAGCCTGCAAGCATTTCAAACTCAAAGCAACACAACATACAGTCACAATGTGGTAGTAGACCAACAGATTTTCAAAAATGCAGTGACAACAAATGCATAGCCACAACAATGACGGAGATGAATAAGGTGATAGCACATATATACATACATGAATGCATATATATACACATGCAAGCAATCAAGTATAGTATCGAAATCATAGTATAAAAAATGCCGTGCAAAAGTACAAATTGCAGTGATACAAAAATCACAACAGAATAAAATTCCAAAATCAAGTCTTAGCCGTGTTAATCAATGTCAAAGAAAGCTGTGTTTCAAATCAAAGTCAGAGATGTGATGACCAGGAAAAGATCGAACAGCTCAAAATCGAAGCCGTGGCAATCAAGGAAATAAGCGATTTCAAAATTGATGCCGTGAAAATCAAGTAATCAATTATACATGAATTGAAGAAGTCAACAATCATCTCAAGAAATCAAACGAAAATCAATGGCCGAGATAAAACAATTGACGAATTGAAATGATAATATATGAATGAAAATACAGGGGTTCGAAACCTATATAAACAAGCAACATCATCGGCAGTTGATCATCGAGTTCAAGTATTCAAACCAGAGAGAAAAAGCATAAATTATATACCGGAATCAAAGTTGAACTCAATCAAATAGAAGCAGCCCAAAAGCATCTCAAGAGACGATCAATTGACAGAGCAAGGAAATGGAAATGGAAATCAATTACTCGATCGATCTAATTAAAGTCGGCGTCCTCGGATTTATTCAAAACCCTAATTACAGAACAAAGAGGAAAGAACGAGGCCGCCATTTCACAGTGCAAAGAGGAATAAAGATATAAAAGAAAAAGGGGGCCGGCCTTTCTATTGTTTTAATTTGAGCTTAACTATACGAATTAGGGTTTTATTTAAATTTGTTTTAAATTTTTCTGTTAAACCATTGTAATTTCCAGTCGTGTGACTAGAGCACAAACTATGTGGCATCATTTGAGAATTCGCAACTCAGTGGCTGAGTTGTGGCAGAGTTTTGAGCGTAGAGTTAAGGCTAGTCGATAGCGGGTTTCGCGAGTTTACGTGTGTAAGCATTTGACTGCTTAATTTCTAGTCGAAACCTTGGGGGCAGCACGTAAGCAGGGTTTTGCCGAAGCTGGGTAAATTCTGTGTCGTTCTATTTCTGCATTTATTATTCTGCTATTATCTGCGCTGCTATAATTTTGATATATCTACGTTGAGATTATTTTATATACTTCCGCAGTAAATTTTTATAATTTATAGTATCACCCTATTTATCCCCCCTCCAGGATGAAATCGATCCTAAATCTTCCACTTGTGGCTTAATCTAACTTAGAAGGTTAAATCAAATTGCAATCGAATTCAAGTAACAACAGTTAGTCATTAACAAAAGTTATAAAGTGGACGGAGGCTTCGTTAACAGTCAAACCACTATAAGATTCTCTTGTCTCTTTACTTTATCTGCAAGTTAATATTCCTTGTTTCTATTTTGTTTTCCCTGATAAACAGAGCTGGTGCTTTCATACTTAATCCAGGATGTTGATCCATTTTCTGGGTTAACAACCATATACTCCAACATAGACACATCGCCTTACTTGAAGTCAGCGAACTTCCTAAACAACATCGACTTTTGAAAAGTCAAGATAAATTTCTCTCTGATGCAAACTATGAATTGATCCCAAGTAAATGATCCTCGGGAAACAAGCTATAAGGGAACTCCACTAGTTCATTGTTCATCCCTAAAGTCATCTAGTTGTTAACTTCTACATCATTGTATCATCTAACTCCAAGTCAGCGAAGATCCTTTTGCAAATACTCATCTAGTCCTGTATTTCAATAGCCGACTCCATCCCAAGGAACAGTCTGCCTCCTAGACTCATATGGTCTTTATATAGCTCGACAAAATCGATTATGAGCATTTTCACTAGAGCACCATAATCATTTAGAGCAACATGGTCATTTTAGAAAATGATTCGCACCATCTCTACGAATATATTATGTAAATTTTTGTTACTAGCCTCGATGCTGCCTACTCTCAACTCCAAGGATGGAGTCAATAACTACTTTTCTTATATGTTAGATCATTCCTAATCTACGATGAGTGTTATCAGTCGCTCATAGAGAAAACGACATAAATAGTGCTCTCCTGTGCAATACAACTTATATATTATATACTATTACATAGTTTTGAAAATCAAAATATATAACAAATGCACACTCTCTCATATATAACTGTACCCTCGATTCAGTCTAGGATGAGAACTCCTACTCTATCTCTACTGAATCACGGTATTAATTCATGTTAAACAAGTAACCTAAGCCTTGATACCAAATATGATGACTGCCCTACACTTTCGGTGCTTATATAACTGAATAGTGCGCTACTGGAGCATTTAGTCGATGCGGGACAGTTATCGAGGGAAAGAAACATGAATAAAGAGGAGGAATAGAAAAGAAGAGAAGAGAAAGGAATAAAACAGACATCAGTCACATAACCTATCGTATATCTCACAACACATTAGATAAAATATTATAGTCATCGCAGATATAAAACAAGAGAGACAATAATAACTACATGAACCACATAATCAGAGCACATAGGCTCATACAGTTATATAAAATAGAAATAGAGTTTATACAACTGATAGACTGTTTCTATAATAGTAAGTCAACACTGTCAAGGATCCACATTGTCATACAACGGAGTAAACAATAATAAACTTAAAATATAAATATAAGAAAGCATCACCTTCTACTAGTACGTATGCATAGCTTCAAGTGTTGTTTAGACCTTCTATCTAGTCTACTCAGTTAAGAGTGCTCCAGATAATAAGAAGCAAAGCATGAAACCTCAATTTAGACAACAGTCTGATGTGAGCGATAAATAATTTCAAAACATCGTAAAAGTCGGTATAGTAAATGGAAAAGAGGGTATGGAGAATCATACCTGAACTGTCCCTATATCTACAGAGTTAGCACATATACAAGATATACGCTACTCTATGATAATCAACATGGGTGTACTATACATCAAAGTACCAAAGGTGTCTAGATATTGGCATACGACTCCTATGTAAAGTCGAAGCGGTTAGGAACTACTTTATCCCACCATCATAAGTCATAGTGTGTCATTATGCATTCGTAACCGACCTCCGACAGTCCCCTCAATTCAACTCATCATCGCCTACTCTGTCTCTTGAAGTATAGCTATCCATCTCGAAGTCATCAATTCCCATCACGGAATCATCTCCGTCAATTAGTGAAGTCATCGTGCCAAAGCATCACATCTTCTCTTCACAGCCAAATCCACTCGTCGAAGAGCAGTAACATCAAAATGGAATGTCGAATGAACGAACGACCCACCACATCATGCTCCTTGAAGCTTCTTCATCGTCAACATCAAAATTGTCTAAATCGGTCATCCTCAATAGTGGTAGGTATCGACCACTCCAGAGTAGTCGATAACGACCACTTTGGTCGTGTACTTAACCAAAAATGGTTAAGCACAAACCAAATGAAAACGTCTGGCATCTATTTTGAATTTCGAAGCACATCCTCAAGTCCGTCATTCATATTCAGATTGATCAATGCACATGAAACTCTGTGCATGAAATCGTATCCTATGAGATATTTTCTAATACTATATTGCCTTTGAATGACGTTTTCAACCAAACTAAGCAAACAAACATACATGCAACCAATAAGCATATAAACATCTATAATAGCCCACATACATATATAATAACACAATACAATACATCCAAAGCAACCAATGTGGGATTAATACCAAAGCAACCAGCATGGGATCTTTTATAAAATAATTTGTGGTTTTAAATATATTATAAATCGTGTTTTAAAGTTAAAAATCATCTCAAAACCTCGTTTTAATACTATACCAACAATCATAGCATGGTGAGAGAAAATATCATTCAGTCTCAACCAAATCTAACCAAACCATCGTCAAGTCGTAGAGCTCTCTATCATGAGCGCAACGTAAGAAACCACGCCCAAAACGGACCTCGTATGCAAAAGATATGCATAATATAATGTATCCAATTATGTAGATAATTAATTAAATAAAATAAAAATTAACTAGATTAATTACCTTGTTAATCTCTCTTCCCCAAATCTAATGACTGTGCACCTGTAAATGCATGTACACTGTGAACTCCAAATCCACTTGCTTCCCCAATCAATTTCTCACCAGTCTCTCAAAATTTTTCGATGTTGTCTTTTCCAAAACATTCCTTTTTGCGAACTCTCCGCCTCAGTACCAAAAAGGTATAGTGCGATCGATCCTAGTCAAGATCGACCTGGTCATGCTGACCTCCTTCCCTTGTATGGTGTGTTTTGATCTAGTGCTCCGGAGATGCTGAAACTAGGTGGAAACGTGCGCATCGACAAAACAAAAATCATAGCGGTCTCCTTTTAACGTTTCATCGCTTCAATCCTCGCCAATCTCAAATCTTAGGTCATCGGTCAAGTACAGTCATTGCCCAAATCAGTGTTGTACCTCTCAAAATGAATATGGACATAGAACTTTTCTCGATACAGACTCAACGGAGTTGCTTTCATGTTTTTTAGTGAAGTATAACTTTCGATTTTAATTTTTGAAATCAAGAAGGAGGTAGAATCCATGTTTCTTAGGCTTAGGAAATGGAACAGTAACCATGGTATGGATAAAAAGAGAAAGGAGGGTTTTGATTTAAATAATATTATATTTATTTTATTTGAATTCTCAAATAAAATGGTCTTGCGTTTCGAGCTTGCACGATCAAACAACGTGTCTGATTGCAACAAAACTCTACTGCATGCATCATCTCATTTTTCCAGTCATCGCTATCCGAGACTACACTCCAGGATGATAATTTCATGCTTTTCGAGGCCGTTTTGGCCATCTGATCGTCCAATCTCTAAATATAACGATCCTTATACTCATTTTAATTTGCAATATTGGTACGAACTCAATGGTGGTGGTCTCGAGTCTTGATTTGATCATATGCGAAAAATCATATTTTTGGGACCATCAGTTAATTAACAATTCAATATTTAAATAAATTATTTGAATATCTTATCATTTAAAATACAGGTCGTTACATCGACCATATATCAACTCCATTCACAACTCATATCATGAATCTTAATAATCCAGTAATACTAGCTCTCATTAAAGTTCAAAAAAAATTCAAGTTGGTTCGAACATGTATGTATAAATAAATATATAGATTAATAAATTATTTAGCTCAGTGAAACTAAGCACACACACTCAAAAATGGCAAGACCATGCTATCATACATAGAGATAACACATGTATGCTAACCCTTATACTAACTACACATCCACCATAATATGCGTATGCTTCAAAATTATAGATGAACTTTCTCACAATCTCATCCTTGAAATAATTTGTATACTATATCCTATGCAGTTAAAGCGCTTTGAGGTTTCATAGCGGTGGAGGTGCAAATGGTTATAACCGGAGTAAAGGGATGATATAGCGGAAAAAAGCAAAGGTACCAAAACTTTCATTAGTAATAAAACTAAATATTCAAAGTTAATTTATTCTTATTCTCTCATCTTTTGTGTGGGAAAAATAAGTATTTTTTAACCTTATATAACAAAACTGAAGAATATCATGGTATATGAAGTCCGGATTTGGCAACTATAGTAGATTTCTACCTTATATCGAGCAACTACGCTTTAAAATTAAGTCTTTATCCTAACTTTGTTGATTTGGCTCAAAAGAAAGTAGTCAAATTAACCTTTGTATATTAATATTGCTAAAGCGAGTGCTAAAAGCCTTGATTTAGCGGTTGTAGTGGAAAATCATGGGATTTAAAGCAGATCTACTGTTTAATAGCGCTATATTGAAAAAGAATAGTGGTCGAACAGTGTTATGCGCTATAGCAAGGATTTTATGGGGCTTTAACTGCATAGACTATGTCATACTTACACTCTCTAAAAAAAATTATGCACCTACTCATGGCTACATCCTTAGGTATATGTGTCTACTCATGACTACATTCTTAAAAATAACATGTAACTACTCATGGCTACATCCTCAAAAAAATATGGCATCAACTATACAGTGGATTCATCAATCCTCGATTCCCAAATCATATAGATGGTCAGGAAGTATAGACCCTCATTAAGGTACTGCACCAAGCACTCTTGGATATATGATAACTTGTATGACCATCACCAAGGTCAAAAATTACTCAATACCACCGTCTCATCAATGCTTGAAGTAGCTTCTCATCATCACTAAGGTTAACTAGACCATCACTAATGTCTCATAAGTGCTCGAATAAATTCCATCACTATGGAAAGCTAAACCATCACTAAGATATTGTACAAAACACTCTTGGATGTACAACAACTTGTATGACCATCACTAAGGTCCTTGATTACCCAGCATCGTAGTCTCATAAATTCTCGATTTGATACAATAACTAAGGTACCACAATCACTAAGGCAAACTAAACCATCACTAAAGCCAGGGTACACAAGCACCCTCACATACCCCTGCTCCATGATATATAAAAATCTCCAAGTTATCCACGATCCATTGGTACGCATCCACATTGCAACCCACCTTGTTCCATCCTTCGGGTCTCATCGATCATCTAATTCTACAATCTTCTTATTGTAACTTCATTTAATGACAAGGATAACTCACCTAAAATATAAAAAAAGGACTTACTAGCTATTCTTAGGGACAAGAGTTCTAATGCATATTCAAATCAAAAGATTTATGAAAAGATTTCCGTTTTCAAATCAAAGATTCCATGTTCCTTTCAAATAAAGATTTTCATATTCAAAATATTATCATCATTTTTTCTTTTAGATAAAGTCAAAATAATTTTTGAGAAAACAACTTTTCATAAAAATTTCAAACTACATAAACTTCTTTGAAATAAAAATAGATGTACCTGTGGAAATCCAAACAATTATGGAAGCTAGTAATTGCTTGTGTGAAATTATATTTTGAAACATGTATTTGTGAAAACTCCAAATTTTAGTAAAGATGTAAAGAACTCCCGCCTTCGCTATGATTCCTCAATGGCACACACCAAGCCATATTGTCATCAAAACTCTTCAGCCACTATTACCATTCTCAAGGAACATCATCACATTAGTTCGAATACCTAGTCTTCCTCAGTTAAGGAACTATGTCATACCCTTATGACTAAATAATATATGTTCCTTAACTACCGATTAGTTTCTATAATGCACACCTCACTAAATGTCAGCATTGGACAAATACCATATCATACAATTATTATCCAATAACAAAGAACATAACCTAGAATACATGAGAAACAATAACAACTAGGTAATCAAACAAGCAAATAATTAAAATGAGTCATAAGAAAACAAGCAATCTAAACAATACGAAACAACAAAAGAATTTAATTCAAATAATCATGTCAAAGACTATGTTAAAAAACATGGTCAAACAAGAAATACCTTTTCCTTTCCAATTTAACTAATAATTTAACAAGCAAAGTAAGATGTCATTATCTCATACATCAAAATGGGCAATCATAACAACATATTCCACTCTCTCTGGACATGGATAACTATACAACCCTACAACTATTATGGGAAAACCATATATAATAGATATAAAAGGTTACATCATCATAATGGATATTGTGAAAACTCCAAACTCATATCATTCAGTCATCTCACACCCTTGTCACAAAGTCTAGTCTCGTATTTCCCAAAAATTTGCAAAATAAAGTTCACCAAATAAAATATCTTTTCAGCAAAATAATTTTTAACAAACACCTCTAAATTTTTTTTTCAACTCAAATATTTTACTTTTCCAACTATCTATTTTGATGTCAAATTATTCTCATTCTAGTAAAATATTTTTCCAATGTATTTTTCAAAGCGGATATTTTATAAAAGGTCTTTTCTCAATGTAACATTTTTCATATATATTACAATAACACATCTCCTTTCAAAACATTTTCCAATCATAGTGTTTTACCCAAACAATATTTTCCTTCCAAAACTTAGTTTATCAAATGTATCCTTTAAGTAAAATACTCACAGTCGAAATTAACTTCCAAATGAAAAGTTTTCCAAACACATAAGTACCCTTCTAATAAAACATTTTTCTCAAATAAAAATGCTCCATGCAAACTTTACTCGAATGATATTTCCAAACAAAATATTTTTAAACATTTTCTTCAATAAAATAACTTCTCAAATATACATCTAAAATCAAATATCTTTTGCAATAATAGTTAATCTATAAAACATCCTTCAACTATATAATCCTCTAATCTATGGTATTTACTGTAAAGTACTTTTCAACAGAATATTTCTACCTCTTCAAATAAGTATTTCCACTCGGTATCCCTTAACAAAATACATTCGATGAAACTTTTTGATTTAGAATACTTCTATAAAAATACCTTTAACAATATTCATTTTCAAATGATGCTCTCAGACAAAAAATAATTTTAAACAAAATGCTTTCTACCAAAATATTTCTCTAAAGACTTCAAATTAAATACTTTCATAAAATGACTTTATATATAATATATTAATCTTTTCCTTACGAAAATTTCTCCATACAAAAATATTTTATTTCTCAAAGTAAATGCTTTATATTTACTCGTGTACAAGCTTTCAACAAATCACTTTAAGCCCAAAAACATATTTTTTCCGTTTTAGTGAAATATCTTTAAAATCAAAATTGTATACCTTAATACAACTTTTCAACAAAGTATTTTTCAACTAAAACTTCACAAAATAAAAAGTAAGTCCGTTTATTAAGTTTAGGTTTTAACTATAACTTAATATCATGTGTGTGTCATTAGAGTTATAATCAACACTTAATTCCTCATATAAGTGCCCATCCTACCCTACTCATACTATATTTATTTCCCATAAAAAGGTCATCATGAATAAACATCATCTTTGGGTGAGATAATGGTGGTTACACATAAAACCGTACATACAACCGCCAATAAAAACGCTCTCTCATCCTTTATCTTAACCCAACCGAAGGTATAAATTAACCTACTCTAAATGATTTAAACCAACCCAAGGCTTAGGGAATCGCTAAACAAAAGCTCTGCTACTAAGTATGACACCCCATTATTTCTAATGCCTAAAAGCAATGATAAATGCCGTCCAAATATGCTAACACACTATTCCCAAACATAAAAAATAGTGGGTCACTATTTTATAATTAAAGTCCTAAAACTATAGGTAAAAAGGAAAAAAAATCGCACAAGATATAAATAAAAATGTACATATACCTCAACAATGAATACGTATATCTCAATAAGACATACAAATCCCAATACAATAAATAATTTTTTTTATCTCTCTATACATCAATCATTATTAAATGTAACGGCCCGCTATTTTAAACTGTTTGCATCCACACATGTCGGACTTGAATAATTCAAAATACTGAATTGTTAATTTAAATTTGGCAAAACTAAACATATACAGTAAATAAATAATCACAGATCACAGACACAGAGTAATAAATATGCAGCAGGAGCAAAAGATAGTAGTTCATGAAGCTACTATATATATAACAGCGTTAAATAAGTTACACAGAAGTCTCGAATACAATAGTCAAATACAAGAATCTGGATATATCACTAGAATCAACTGAATATCTGAAAGCTGGACAGATAGCTGGATCTTCAAGCAAAGCTCCAACTCCAAAGGTGAGTCTCGAATACTGGTACACTCAGTCTGACCCGAGCGTAAAGCAAAACACAAAACACTCGAGTTAGGATTAACATTCTTATATCAATAAATCCAACTCAAGTGAAATAACAATTTGAAATACAAATAAATCAAAGGATGTTGGAATAACCATCCTCTAAGGATCCGTTAAACTATCTACTATGTAGTAGTGTACGCTAAATAGATAATGCCTATCAGTAATATAAAATATCAAAATAGTGTTAAGGCATTACCATTATCCCCCTTAACACATTTTATATAAGCACCATAGTCTATACAGCACTGTAAACTCCACCGTAAACTGGTGGGCTATCAGGGAGTACTCCATAGGTATGACACAAGACAAATTCGTAGCGGTCGCGTTTAAAGGGATACAAGTATGACAAGGCACATGAGGCAATACCCAAGGTAGTGAAACTACCGTTTGCCTGATCCAGACTGGTGAAAACGTATCACCGCAACGATCGCAACACTGCCAAACAACACTCCCAAAATTACGAGGGTGCACCAATCAATAATAAGTAACAAGTAGTAGTTACGAAGAAGTGTGTTCGCTCGAGGTAGCTAACCTCATTTGGCCCGGCACGGCTCCTGTTTTAGTCATTTCCAATTTGACACAATTGTCAAGGCTATCCATTATCGTTCTCTTTCTTTGGTCATCACGTAAACCATTCCAACCACTTCATTCTGGATCACACCCCGCGTATAGTTATTAAAGTGGTTTTCGGTTTAGACAGAGAGTATGTCCATAAACGATTCCGATTTCTTTAATAACCTTCGTAATTATTACACCGACTGGTCGTTTAATATATTTCAAAAACCAAATCAATTTCAATCTCACTTAGAATTTGTAAACCAACATTCCATTTGTCTTTCTAAAACAATTCCTATAATTTACATTTCAAAACTTCCAAATTACTATTTCAAAATCTTATGATTCGATTTCAAATTTTTATTTAACAATTCAATATTGATTCAAGTTCGTATATAAGTTTCATTCCAAAATTATTTACATTTATTTAATTTAACATTCCAATCAATTTTAAATTCATTTATCGATTTCATTCAGTATTCGTTAAGCTAATTTATCATTTAAAACAATTTCCAGTTAATTTCCAATTCATTAAAGCAATTACTTACGTTCAACTTCATTATATCAAAGCTTACAAATTTAATTAAGTTAAATTCGTCAAATAAATTCTTTAAATTGCAAGCCTTACATTTGATTCAATAAAACGCATTTATTTCTTGCTAAAGAAAATTCAATTTCATTTATTTATTTACTTAGTTACAAATTTCAAAACTCAATTAATAAAGAAACTAAATTTCACATATTCAAGAAGTTCAATTTCACTTATTAACTTACTTAAATAATTTTCCAAAACTTAATAAAAAAAGAAACCCAATTTCATTTATTAACGAAGTTCCAATTCACTTATTCAAAAGTTCAATTTCTCTTATCAAGGAATTCAAATTTTATTTAATTCTCAAATATTCAATTTTATTCAATTATTAAATAATTTCCAAACCTAATTAATAATTTCAAACTTAATTATTAAATAATTCCAAAACTCAATTATTCATTTCTTAAATTAAACAACGTTCTTCCATTAATTACTTTGTTCATATTTCGTTTCAGATTTTTAAATATTAACATTACTTTACATAAAATTTCAAATTCTAACTTCTTTCAAAACTTTATTATTTATTCAAAAAAAATATTTTATTTTTAAATCCAATTATTGACCAATCGGGTTTATTTAATTCTCTATCCTAAGTCAAGTTTATTTGGGTTTTTATCATTTCTACCCGATTCCATTTCAATTCAAAAATCAAAGCATAGCAAAGGGAACTTGCAGTGTGATAACTGGGATGGTGTCAAAGTAAATAAACAAGCAATGGCAACCATCAATAACAATCCAATAGTTTATTTTAAATAATCCCGAAATAATCGTATTAATTTACATTGTTGTTTGTGCAAATTAATATAATTATTTTTAGAATCTACACTATCATTTCATGTAGATTAAAGATTATTACACTAATTATTCTATGCAATTCTACACTTAACATCAATAATTCAATTTCATACTTCATCAATTAATACAACATAAATTCAAATGGTTCAAGGGCAATTAACCATTTCCTACGTGTCAAATAATTAAACATTTAAGGGGTCATGTTATTCAAATTGACTAATCGAATTCAACACATATGTCGATTCAAAATTTTAACTTTCCTACGTCAAATTCAATTGCATAATATTTATCACTTTATACATTACAACTTAACATCCAATATAAACAACAACCAATCAATCAATTATCAACCAAACTGGATTATCATCGTATAATTAACAGATAACGGTGTCAGATGTCACAGGTGAACTAATACAGGTAATAACATATATAACAGTGCAAATAACTGACAGCAGTATATTTCAACTGTCGTTTCAATTGAAATCAAATTTAATAAATAAAAGAATATTAATCATGAGTGATTGTGTGACGATCGCCCATGACTCCCGCACCAACAATGGAATAGTGCGCTGAAAGGCGTGCCAAGTAGCCATGGACGATAGTCAGGGTAAAATAAAACAGCAAACTCTATCGTACAACTCACAGCGCATGGATAAAATACAATAGAGAAATATATAGTGAAGCTCCATAACAGAAAATCATCATATAAGCATCGTAGTAGTTGTATACAAACATGAATCATCCATACATCAAAGCCTCACTACAAACACTCAATCAGATATAACAGCGGAACACCCAGTACATATAGTAAGAAAACTAGTATGCAAAGACTCCTGCTCGTCTTCGTCATCATCAGCGTAGATCTTTAAGAACAGCACCTGTCACCTGCTACCTAGTCTGCCCATCCCAACATGGATGAACAGCCCAAGGTAATAAGAGGAGACATAAAACCTTGAGTCAGACAAAGTCTTAGTAAGCAGTAAATCAACTATCAAACATACCAAAAGAGCATAAAGGATAAAAGGAATAGGAACCAAACCATCCCACTCCACCTCTTTCTACAGTGATAGCCCCCAGACACACACCAAGGAGAAGTAAGCATAACATAGCAGACAATTAAGGTAAAGCAATAATCACTCGGGTCAAGGGCGATGTTTTCCAAATACAAACCCCCAAGGCCTAAACCAAGATCAGATAAGCACCTAGAAAATACCGCTCTTGAGACCGAATGATGATACAACCAAACGTCCAAACATCCATGACTCTGGCTATCACTGTTATCCTTGCTTCGATTTTACCGTTAATTGAATGACCATCCATCAAGGGCTAATGGTAACCCCGGTTCCATACATAACTCCGCACACTGCCTTGTGCCTAGGACTTATCTACTTTGCCCAGAGTACTCGACTACCTACCTGTAGTCTTTTGGGTGTCCCGACTACCTACCTGTAGTCGTTATGGGCGCCCCATGTACTCTTGCTTTTGAGCGTGCTAGAACCTTCAACAACGATGAGATCCAAGCCTCCTAGTCATCCTCCTCGACGACTATTCTCATACTAGCTCAAGCTACCTCTCGAGCAATCCATTATCAACCAACTCGAACCATCCCTCGAGTTATCAACATGCTTAGAATGACCCCTGCCTGGATTACGCCAAGTCTTCATCACATCATACTTCGCTTTATCGCACCATAGCGAAGTCTTAACTCAACAACATGGTTTGCCTCATCGCATCATGGCAAAGTTCCATCTCAACATCATCTAATCCATACATATGAGCTTCAACATCCGCTTCATATGCCATAAGCAGCTTTCACCATTCAAGAGCCTTTCCACTTAGCTTTCGAATCATCTTCAATCATCTTGTTCCAAATCAACTTCTAGCTAACTTGGAAACAATCAAATCAATCATACATTCAAGCAATCAATCATTCAAACAAGATCTAATGAGCAAAATCAACTATAATGGCAATTTCATAAATAAATGAGCATAAGTCTAACATGCATGAATCATAGATTTTTAGCATAGATCTATCAAATATAAAACATGGGTTTTGTCTCTAATACTTGTTAAATGAACTTGCATAAATAAACATCTTCATAAGTAATGGATCTACACTTGGATCTAAGGAAAAATGCATAAAAATCACTATCTACAACACTCCAACAAACCACCAAACCAATATACTCCTTTGGGTCCGCGTGAGAGATAACCACCACTCACCAAATCACTCAAACACCTCAAAAACTAAACGCTTCAGATCTGGACAGCGAAGGACAAGGCTTGATCCGGCAAAGTCTCGCTTCAATCGATGAAATCTAGCTCGAACGGATGAAGATCTTCAACTTTGGCTCTTGGATCTTCGATCTTGATCTTCGATCTTGGATGGATGTTAGAACTAGATTGGAATGGAGAAAAGAAGATGAAGAAATGTTGTAGTCAAGTTCTCAAAATGGCAGCACTTCGTCGCTTCAAAATCCGGTGCCAAAAAGTGAGCCAAACCCCTCTATTTATAGGCTGAAAACTCCATGAGTCGTCGCCCTTAGGTCGGTCACGACCTATCATGAGTCGTCCACGACTCAACAGACGCTACGACCTAACTGACCAACGACTCAACACACCCTGCCGACCTAAGCCTCTACCGACTCAACTAAGGCGCGACTCATCGAATCCAACGACTTAACTGGGAAACGACTTACGACATAACACACCCTGCCGACCTAAGCCTCTACCGACTCAACTGCATACGACTCAACAGCCTCTGCCGACTCAACACCCACCGACTCAACAATACACACTCACGACTCAACTACGAGGCCGACTCAACTCAAACACGGGACCTCTCGACTTATCACATGAGTCGTTCAACGACCTAACTACTATGCGACTCATCGCCCCAGCTACCTAACGACTTACGACTCATAGCATTAACGACCCATCTAGTAACCCTCTATCTCCTAAGTCGGTCCTTCTATGGGTTGCTGTTCCCCTCTTGAGTCGGTCTTCTCTTAAGTCGGTCACCACCCCTTAAACCGTTAACTCTCCTACGATTTAAGCTATAACTCGGCAACTCTTAGGTCGTAACATCCTTATGTCGCTTACGACTCAAGCCCTAGCACTAACCCGCTAACTCTACCAACTTGCTAGCTCGTCCCAGTTCTTAAGTCGTAACTCGTTCACGACCTAAGCTAACTACCACTCGAGCTAACTACCATACGACTTAAGCTTTAAGTCGTTAACATCCTTAACTCGGCCAAGCCCTATGAGTCGGTCACGACTCAACACTTGCACGAGTTAACTCCTTATACGACTCATGCTAGAGACAACATAACAACACTAACGACCTGTAAATTCTACGATCTATCGACACGTAAAATACGGGTCGTTACATTCTCTCCCCCTTAGGAATTTCGCCCCCGAAATTCCAAGCAAACAACAGCAATCAAAGATATTCCGCATGCCTACCATCCATAGCAATCAACAAACCATGCATCCAATTCTAGCCTAGCATGCAGAATTCTAAGACTTAGAACAAGCTACAAATTCATGAGATGTCACGACACTTTAGGGCCATACCTCAAAGAGTCCGGGATGAGCTGCCTTCATCCTCTCTTCCTCCTCCCATGTACAGTCGTTAACATCATCACTCCATTGTACCTTGAGCAACGTAATCGTCTTCCTCCTAAGCTGTTTCGTATCGGTTTCAACAATACGAAGCGGCTTACGAGGTCTCGAAACAACTAGATCAACCTCTAAGTCTTCACAGCTATCAGCAGATACCACGGTATTCGAGTCGTGCACATACTTCCGTAAATAAGATACATGAAAAACATTGTGCACACCCGCCATCTTTTCCGGTAACTCCAATCTATAAGCGAGCTTTCCAATTCGCTCGATAACCGGGAATGGTCCAACAAATCTTGGAGTTAACTTTCCTTTCTTCCCGAATCTAATAGCACTCTTCAATGGAGAAATCTTCACAAAAACCATCTCACCTACGTCGAATTCCAAATCCTTACGACGATTATCGGCATAACTTTTCTGACGATCTTGGGCTGCCTTCATTCGTTGCCGAATGATCTCTATACAATCCGAAGTCTGTCGAATCATCTCTGGCCCAAGTATCAGTTTTTCTCCGGTTTCCAACCAACATGTCGGAGAGTTACACGGTCTTCCATATAATGCCTCATATGGTGCCAAACCAATACTCGACTGATAACTGTTATTATATGCAAACTCCACCAAATGAAGGTGATCTTCCCATGATCCTCCGAAGTCCAAAACACAAGCCCTAAGAAGATCTTCCAAAACTCGGTTGACTCTCTCAGTCTGACCATCTGTTTGAGGGTGATAAGCTGTACTTAAACACAACTCGGTTCCCAAAACTTCCTGGAAGCTCTTCCAAAATCCACTAGTGAACAATGGGTCTCGATCGCTCACTATACTCTTCGGAACACCATGGAATCGAACTATCCACTTAACATAAAGCTCAGCCAGCTTCGATGCAGTCCTAGTCGATCGAACAGGAATGAATCTTGCACTCTTAGTCAACCGATCTACTATGACCCAAATCCCTTCATTTCCTGCCCTGGTCCTAGGTAGACCATCGATAAAATCCATCGATATCTGCTCCCACTTCCATGTAGGAACCTCTAATGGCTGAAGTAATCCACTGGGCTTCTTCTGCTCAGCTTTCACCAACTGGCAGTTCATACACTTGGAAATAAAATTTCCAACATCCTTCTTCATGCCTTCCCAGTAGTAAGTTCTCTTCATATCCCGATACATCTTATTCCCACCTGGATGAATTGTCAACTTCGAGTGATGACCTTCCCTCAGAACTTCATCTCTCAATCCATCAATGTCGGGAACAACCAATCGTCCTTGCTTCCGAAGCCAACCCTCTCGATCGACCTCAAATCCCTTATCCTTCTCTGGGTCCAATCCGGATTCCAAATCTCGGATAATCTTAACAAGCTTATCATCTCTCTTTTGGTTCTCGCCAATCCTTTCCACAAGAGTAGGTCTTATCGATAAGTTTGCCAACATTTCAGGTTCCAATTCACATCTAGGCCTGAAGTCAAATCCAGCCAAATACTCGAGACTCTTCCATTCCGAAAACATGGCTCCCAGACCTGCATGTCTTCGACTTAACGCATCTGCCACCGCGTTACCTTTTCCCGGAGTATAGGCTATACCAAAATCATAAGATGCCAGAAACTCTAGCCACCGTTGCTGTCGAAGATTCAAATCCTTTTGGGAGAACAGATACTTCAACGACTTATGATCCGTAAACAACTCGAATCGAACTCCCAATAGATAATGTCTCCACATCTTCAAAGCAAACACAATCGCCGCTAACTCCAAATCATGAGTCGGATAATTCCTTTCATGCGGCTTCAGTTGTCGACTTGCATACGCAACAACTTTATCCTTCTGCATTAGCACTGCTCCAAGTCCAGTACCACATGCATCGGTGTAAACCACCATCTCATCATTCCCACTTGGAATAGTCAAAACGGGAGCACTTGTCAGTCGCTCTTTCAGGATTACGAAAGCTTGCTCACACTTGTCATCCCATCTGAACACTTGGTTCTTCTTCGTCAATCCTGTCAACGGTGCAGCTGTCTTGGAAAAGTCTTTGATAAACCGACGATAATATCCTGCTAATCCAAGAAAACTCCTCACATCAGATGCATTCTTAGGTCTAACCCAATCCTGGATTGCTGCCACCTTAGCGGGATCAACCGCTATTCCCTTTCCAGAGATAACATGGCCTAAGAACCTCACTTCACTCTTCCAGAAGTGACACTTCGAAAACTTAGCCTTCAGCTGATGTTTTCGCAAGATTTCCAAAACAATTCTCAAGTGCGTCTTGTGCTCTTCCTCAGTTCTGGAGTAAACCAAAATATCATCCACGAACACAAGCACGAACTTATTCAACTGATCTCTGAACACTCTATTCATAAGATCCACAAAATATGCTGGCGCATTAGTCAATCCGAACGGCATTACCAGCCACTCATAAAAACCGGATGGTGTCCTGAAAGCAGTCTTCGGCACACTATCCTTCGCCACTCTCAACTGGTGAAATCCCGTTGCCAAATCCATCTGGGAAAACACCTTAGCCTCGTGAAGCTGATCAAACAAGTCATCTATTCTCGGCAATGGATACTTGTTCTTCTTAGTCAACTTATTTAGCTCACGATAATCCACACACAACCTCAACGATCCATCCGCTTTAGTTGCGAACACAACCGGTGCACCCCATTCGGACACACTACGCCGAATGAATCCTTTCTGCAAAAGGTCATCAACCTGCACCTTCAACTCTAACTGCTCCCTAGGCGCCATCCGCCTAAGAGGCATCACAACAGGTCTGGCTCCCTCAACTAGATCGATACGAAACTCGATCTCCCTATGCGGCGGCAACCCTTTGACTTCGTCAAAGACATCCTCAAATCCATTCACAATAGGCACTGATGACAGTCCATCCCGTGGAACAACCAGCGAATACATGAAGCTCATGAAGACGCCTTCCTCATGCTTACATCGTATCACAACCTTTCGCCCTTCCAGATTCCCGACTGTCACCTCCAGCCTCTCACAATCGATCCTAGCCGCATACTTCCTAAGCCAGTCCATACCCAAAATAATTCCGAACCCCGCAAAGTTCAGAACAAAGCAATCACAAACAAACGAGCAATCATGACTCGACACAACTAGACCACGGCATATCATACACAAACATGACGAACCCCCAACTGGATTAGTCACAACCAATGGCCTATCAACAATATCCGGTTTCAAACCTAACCGGCCTACCAAATCATCACAAACAAAAGAATGCGACGCTCCAGTATCAAACAACACTCTAACTGGAACACCACAAATAGAAAGAGTACCTTGAACCACCACACTCTTCCCCTTTTCTTCAGCAGTAGGAGCTTTTGAAGACGACGGCACAACTCCCAAAGCATAAGCTTGCACAATCTGCCTATCTTTCCTCGGCTTTGGGCAATCCTTCTTGATATGTCCCAGCTTATCACAGTTATAACACTTTCCCGGCACCTTGGGATTCTTACAATCTTTGTAAAGATGGCCCTTCTGTTGGCAGTTATAACAAGTCACTTCGCCTTTCGGCTTCTTCTGGCCATCCTTACCCTTCTGCTGCTGCTGCTTCCTCCTCTTATTGCCACTCTGGTGTGGTTTAGATCCTTCCCTGGTTACAGTAACAACAGAACTTTCCTTAGGAAACAAACTCTCATGCCTGAGAGCTTTCTCCACAAGCTTCTCAAATGGATCGTCCAGATGATCCACCAACTGCCTCCCAAGATAAGCATCCAAACCAGTCACAAACTTCTCATTCTTCTGATAAGGAGAATCAATATACGATCTAGCATACTTGGACAAAGCTTCGAACTCAGAAATATACTCAAGAACTGGTCTCCCACCTTGCTTGAGCTCTACAAACCTCTTGAACAAAACAGACTTCTGAGCCGTAGAGATGAACTTGGCTTCAAATCTAACTTGGAATTGCTCCCAAGTGATCTCTTCTTCTAGAGTATCGATGGTGATAGAATTCCACCAATCAGCAGCTCTTCCCTGAAGCTGTCTCGATGCAAGCTTCCTCTTAGTTGCATCCTCAATCCCTAAGTCACCAAAGATCCTTCGACATGCATCAATCCATCTCTGCACCTCAATAGTCGACTCCGTCCCCAAGAAAGCTTTTCCTCCAAGAGCAGTATAATCCTTACAAAGCTTAGCAAAATCCACCGGCCTTGGAGCTTGGACTTGAACTCCCACATCCATTGATGATCCCGAGGCTGGTATCCTTCTCATGATCGAAGTCATCATCGCTTCGAACATAGTTCCATAATCAACAGCCCCTTCATCAGCACGGCTTTCCCTTGCAGCTGGTCTCCCTCTTCGACTCATCCTTAATATCTGCAATAAGAATGATTAGAACACCTTAAGAAACAACTGCATAAGGAGTTCAAATCCTTCTAAGCTACTATATTATATATATAGTAATCACCCATCAAAATACAATTACGTCTCTCATACGTACTACGTCAGCGAGCGTTGGCTAAAATCGATTAACCAAAGCTCTGATACCAAATGTGACGACCGCCCTTGACTCCCGCACCAACAATGGAATAGTGCGCTGAAAGGCGTGCCAAGTAGCCATGGACGATAGTCAGGGTAAAATAAAACAGCAAACTCTATCGTACAACTCACAGCGCATGGATAAAGTACAATAGAGAAATATATAGTGAAGCTCCATAACAGAAAATCATCATATAAGCATCGTAGTAGTTGTATACAAACATGAATCATCCATACATCAAAGCCTCACTACAAACACTCAATCAGATATAACAGCGGAACACCCAGTACATATAGTAAGAAAACTAGTATGCAAAGCCTCCTGCTCGTCTTCGTCATCATCAGCGTAGATCTTTAAGAACAGCACCCATCACCTGCTACCTAGTCTGCCCATCCCAACATGGATGAACAGCCCAAGGTAATAAGAGGAGACATAAAACCTTGAGTCAGACAAAGTCTTAGTAAGCAGTAAATCAACTATCAAACATACCAAAAGAGCATAAAGGATAAAAGGAATAGGAACCAAACCATCCCACTCCACCTCTTTCTACAGTGATAGCCTCCAGACACACACCAAGGAGAAGTAAGCATAACATAGCAGACAATTAAGGTAAAGCAATAATCACTCGGGTCAAGGGCGATGTTTTCCAAATACAAACCCCCAAGGCCTAAACCAAGATCAGATAAGCACCTAGAAAATACCGCTCTTGAGACCGAATGATGATACAACCAAACGTCCAAACATCCATGACTCTGGCTATCACTGTTATCCTTGCTTCGATTTTACCGTTAATTGAATGACCATCCGTCAAGGGCTAATGGTAACCCCGGTTCCAGACATAACTCCGCACACTGCCTTGTGCCTAGGACTTATCTACTTTTCCCAGAGTACTCGACTACCTACCTGTAGTCTTTTGGGTGTCCCGACTACCTACCTGTAGTCGTTATGGGCGCCCCATGTACTCTTGCTTTTGAGCGTGCTAGAACCTTCAACAACGATGAGATCCAAGCCTCCTAGTCATCCTCCTCGACGACTATTCTCATACTAGCTCAAGCTACCTCTCGAGCAATCCATTATCAACCAACTCGAACCATCCCTCGAGTTATCAACATGCTTAGAATGACCCCTGCCTGGATTACGCCAAGTCTTCATCACATCATACTTCGCTTTATCGCACCATAGCGAAGTCTTAACTCAACAACATGGTTTGCCTCATCGCATCATGGCAAAGTTCCATCTCAACATCATCTAATCCATACATATGAGCTTCAACATCCGCTTCATATGCCATAAGCAGCTTTCACCATTCAAGAGCCTTTCCACTTAGCTTTCGAATCATCTTCAATCATCTTGTTCCAAATCAACTTCTAGCTAACTTGGAAACAATCAAATCAATCATACATTCAAACAATCAATCATTCAAACAAGATCTAATGAGCAAAATCAACTATAATGGCAATTTCGTAAATAAATGAGCATAAGTCTAACATGCATGAATCATAGATTTTTAGCATAGATCTATCAAATATAAAACATGGGTTTTGTCTCTAATACTTGTTAAATGAACTTGCATAAATAAACATCTTCATAAGTAATGGATCTACACTTGGATCTAAGGAAAAATGCATAAAAATCACTATCTACAACACTCCAACAAACCACCAAACCAATATACTCCTTTGGGTCCGCGTGAGAGATAACCACCACTCACCAAATCACTCAAACACCTCAAAAACTAAACGCTTCAGATCTGGACAGCGAAGGACAAGGCTTGATCCGGCAAAGTCTCGCTTCAATCGATGAAATCTAGCTCGAACGGATGAAGATCTTCAACTTTGGCTCTTGGATCTTCGATCTTGATCTTCGATCTTGGATGGATGTTAGAACTAGATTGGAATGGAGAAAAGAAGATGAAGAAATGTTGTAGTCAAGTTCTCAAAATGGCAGCACTTCGTCGCTTCAAAATCCGGTGCCAAAAAGTGAGCCAAACCCCTCTATTTATAGGCTGAAAACTCCATGAGTCGTCGCCCTTAGGTCGGTCACGACCTATCATGAGTCGTCCACGACTCAACAGACGCTACGACCTAACTGACCAACGACTCAACACACCCTGCCGACCTAAGCCTCTACCGACTCAACTAAGGCGCGACTCATCGAATCCAACGACTTAACTGGGAAACGACTTACGACATAACACACCCTGCCGACCTAAGCCTCTACCGACTCAACTGCATACGACTCAACAGCCTCTGCCGACTCAACACCCACCGACTCAACAATACACACTCACGACTCAACTACGAGGCCGACTCAACTCAAACACGGGACCTCTCGACTTATCACATGAGTCGTTCAACGACCTAACTACTATGCGACTCATCGCCCCAGCTACCTAACGACTTACGACTCATAGCATATACGACCCATCTAGTAACCCTCTATCTCCTAAGTCGGTCCTTCTATGGGTTGCTGTTCCCCTCTTGAGTCGGTCTTCTCTTAAGTCGGTCACCACCCCTTAAACCGTTAACTCTCCTACGATTTAAGCTATAACTCGGCAACTCTTAGGTCGTAACATCCTTATGTCGCTTACGACTCAAGCCCTAGCACTAACCCGCTAACTCTACCAACTTGCTAGCTCGTCCCAGTTCTTAAGTCGTAACTCGTTCACGACCTAAGCTAACTACCACTCGAGCTAACTACCATACGACTTAAGCTTTAAGTCGTTAACATCCTTAACTCGGCCAAGCCCTATGAGTCGGTCACGACTCAACACTTGCACGAGTTAACTCCTTATACGACTCATGCTAGAGACAACATAACAACACTAACGACCTGTAAATTCTACGATCTATCGACACGTAAAATACGGGTCGTTACAGATTGCTAACCTTTCGAGGCTAGAGAGAATAGAAAATGGAATGGGTTACAGATCCAAGCCCGAGTTCCAAAACAAAGCTAAATGGAGACGATTTGACGATCAAAGCTGATAAATAGGAATTTGACGAAATCAAGTCAAGACTGGATCGTAGAGGTTGGGTATAAAAGTAAATTGATATAGATATAACATATAAAATTTATATATAGTTACAAAATCATATCCAAATTTCAACACATGTTAAATTAATAAATATGTATCCCCAAAATCCATTGTTTCAAATTTAAACGTATATATTAAATCAACATACATACATAATATATGAAATCATAAACAAATATACAGCTTATATTTAATATCTGTATACATTTCAAAATCAACACCTTTAGCTATTATGTATAAAACCTATCATGCAGACACATGTTATACATACTAACAGACTATACCTATACTTTATATACTAACATATTACATAAAGTAATATTCATATAAAACTTGATGGGTTTGTAAACTATACATACAACATAAACTTGTACATGCAAACTATAGTGTTAACAATTGCAACAGATTATATTTGTGCGGCAAAAGATTGTATTTGTGCATGCTTCCTAACAGCATATGCTTTTTTTTACACACATGATACACGATACTAAAATTTCACAGCACATAACTCCTATGTAAACGTGCAACTTCAACTGACCCTTATATATAATATAACTAACAAAAGATAAATATATATGTAATTAAAATCAAATAAATTCTATACGTGTATTTTAAGTAAAAACAAAAATGAACAAAAAACAAAAAACAAAATCGTTATATATATTTCATGTGAGCAAAAAGAAGGTTGTAGGACTTTACAAAATGCAAAACACACACATATATATCAACTTGAAACATAAAAAGTAGACAATAGAACCAGGCAAGGAGTCAATAAATTACCAGATTGAAGAAAATGCATTCAGGTTGCAATTACAAAAAGAGGCGGCTCGGCTCAAGCAAGTGCGGAAAGGAAAGAAATGTGATGAGTGGCTGTTGTGTTTGTTTTTTTTTCAACAATGCTTTTGATCTTTTCTTTCATTCTTCTTGGACACGAACACCTTCTTCTTCTTTTTTTCTTTTCATTTTCATACAGCTACTCATGTGTTTTGGGGACGGGTTTGAATGGAAGAGGAGCAACGACTAAAAGAGAGGGTGGCCAAGGCAGGGGTGACATGGCTCGAGAACTCGCGAAGGCTATTCATGCGGGAAGGAACGGTTTCTCTTGGTTTCAGGGAGGAGCCAAAGGCATGGGGATCCGGGTTTGGTTGTGAAGCTAATGGGCAGCAGCTCTTGGTATTCGCGGAGCACGGTGGGTAGGTGCGGCCTTCGGCTTCAAGGTGGCAGGATGGACATGTGATGTGCGTGGTGGGAAGACGCGGCCAGAGGAAGGGTCGCGTGGAGGAAGTGGAATCGGGTTTTGACCGGTCAGTAGGGAAGTGCTCGGCTGGTGTGTGATGTGATGGGTATGTGGAGTAGGGCGAAGGGAAGACGAGGCACGGTGGTTGCTTGCCATGCGCGTTGGTGTTGTGAAAGTCGGGGAGAGAAGAGAGGCTCTGCGCATGGTGGAGTTGAGGAGGCGCTCGGGAAGGTGGTTCGTTGAAGTTGTATGGTTGTGGGGAAAGACAGTGGCGGTGGGCTAGCGGTGAGAGGAGGAAGGCGGGTTCGAAGGAACGGGAGGAGGAAGAAGCTGGTCATTAGGCTGATCGGTTTGTGTAAGAGGAACGTGAGGAGGGGAAAGAGGGAAGGAGTTGGGGTGGGGTTATATGCATTTGTTTTAGAATATAGAAAATAGGAGGGGAGAGGAAGAAGAATGAGCTGTTTCCCTTTGTTTTTCCAATATACAGAGAGAAGTAACGCATAGATAAAAAAAATTTACATTGAGAAGTGTAAAGCCAGCCGTTTGAATTCAAAACAATAATGATGAAAGGTTTCTAGTAAATAAACAGTGGAATATAATAATAACAAACGGCTATTAGTTTACTACATTGGAAAATGGAAAGGCACAGAGGAACAAAAGACCGAAACAATTATCGGTACGACTACCGATCGCCGGTTTCACCGTGTTTCGAACATCAAAATACCAAATAGAATATATCGTGGAGATTAGCACGATGAGACGATCAAGATGGTGTATAGATATCAGTGATTCGATCGAATTATAAAAATTCGAATTTTTATACTAGCGGAAAATGCATGAAAAACACAGAAAAATAAGATCGAAGAAGCTAAAGATGTCCGAATTTGGAAAAACGAAAAACGACGTCTTGCTCAGAAGATGATTTAGAATTTTTCTATGTAAAAATATTTATGTTTCGAAAATGGTTTATTTTCATCGCTTTTTAACTGATTAAATTGAAGTAAATTTACGCACGAAATAAACTTTCATATTTTCGGACGAAAATTTACCAGTTGCTATGTTTAACTAGACACATTTCAAATATCAAATTTTTATTTCAAATTTTTATTTCTAAAATTTCACAAAAATTCAATAAATCACATTATTAAAACCAGTTAAATTTACGGGTCGTTACATTAAATATATAAAACAATAGACAGTAGTATGGGAAAATAATCTAATTAAACAACATGTAAGCATGGTACGCAACCAAACCTCTTTCCCTTTTTTTCTTTCACCTGTAAACTTTATATATATATATATATATATAAAGAGAAAAGGAAAGAGGTAATCAATTATGTTTGGACTGTGCATACCTGTATACATCCGACCACAAGGCATCCTTAGGATATTACAAGAAAAGATTGCCTACGTACCCTTCTAGGATCAATTCCCCATAGTTCTATTTCTTATTCTTCTCCTACATCAAATATTTGTTAGCATATAACATTGCACAATGATAGAAACCAAGCATCCAAGATCAGCATAAAATATCATATTCTACCATACCGCCATAATCAATCATCGTAAAAAAATATGGGGTAACAATAATAATAACAACAATACATGGTCATCAAACATTATACAAATTTGATAACACTCAATGTCAACTCTAAACATTTAACTAAATCGAACATAGAAAATATCCTCAATTATATACTAATCATCCACTACTAGTAACACATCATCGATAACATACATGCAAATATAAATCAAATAAATCTGTAGTAATTACTCTATATTAGTAAAATAACATCAATCTCATCAAATATGTACTAACTGCACTATATTAGTAACAAAAACATCGAACTCATTATATGTGTACTAACAATGCTATATCGGTAAATTGTCAAATGTGTACTATCTACACTTTATTTATAGCACAAATTTGTAATTCATCAAATGTGTACTAACTACCACTATACTTGTAGTACAAACATCAACCAATCAAATGTGTACTAACAACACTATACTAGTAACACATACATCATCTCATCAACGCAACAAAACCATATTTAACCATGCAACGTCCATATAGTAATAATGGTAAAATATCGCATTACCCGTCCTAACGCGATTCCATCTTTACACTACAAGCATATACGATAATTTAAACCGATAATTAGTCATGTATGTTACAAAAATCTAAAATAATGTATTTTTACCCACTATTTTCTCTTATGTATAAAATCGTCTTATTATTATTTACTATAAAAAAATGTTTATGTCAATCATCTAAAAACAATAATATTCTCTCAAAATGATAATATAATTTAAAAATCCTTTACACTCAAACTATCATTTTAAATATCCTAAGAATCATTATTTAATCAAAACTAGTAAATCATGCTGGATTACTTTCAAAAACAATAATATTATTGTACGTCAATATAACAATGTATACATAAATCCCTTTAAATTTGTTTTTGCAACCAATTTATTACTATTTAACCCAAAAAAAATAACATGCCACTTTAAATATCAAAACCCTTTTTTATTGCTATTTATCTCAAAATAGTAATAACTTAACCAAAATACCTTTTAAAACTCATCCATAAATACCTTAAAATTAATTAAATTGATATTTACTTAAAATTATATACTTATTATCATATTATTATTTATTAAACCCCACTTTGTTAGAACCTCATAGTTTGTTGATAGTGACAACTACACAAAAAATATTTCTATATATACTCCACCTTGCAAGAAAATATATTAGTGTTTTATAAGACTTAGATACAATGACGAAGACATGACGAAAATGACAAAAATGATGAAGACAAGACTTAGATGACAAAAAAAGTTAAAATAGTCATATTGATTTGTGTCTAGTAATATATGATTGTTAAATCTTTTTAAAGTGGTACACACTGTAACATCTCGGTATTTCGTGCCATTCGCATCCACATATATCGGACTTGAATTGCTCAAAATATCAGATTATAAATTTATATTTGGCAAGACTCAGCATATACAGTAAATGAAATAATAACAAAATCACAGACATAGAGTATTACAATAATAATCAGCGGAAACAAATGAACAGTAGTCCATGGAACTACTATAAACAAGATACAACCGAAGTCTCGAATAAATAGAAGTCTCAACACAATAGTCAAATACAAGATAAGAATATAGCACAGGAGTCAACTGAATAACAGCAAGCTGAATAGATAGATGGACCTCCAAGCGAAGCTTCAACTCCAAAGGTGAGTCTCAAATGCTGTGACTCAGTCTGATCCAAGCGTAAAGCAAACGCAAAAAAATCGAGTCGGGATTAACATTCTTATATCAATAAATCCAAAGCAAGTGAAATATCAACCGAAATACAAGTAACTTAAAGGATATTTGGGATAACCATCCTCTAAGGATCCATGGAACAATCCACTATGTAGTTATATACGCTATTATAATAATGTCTATAGTAAAGTAAACTATTAAAATAGAGTTAAGGCGTTACCCATATCATCCTTAACACATTTTATAATGCCGTAGTCTATACAATACCATGATACTCCGTAAACTAGGGCTATCAGAGGGCACTCCATAGGCACGACACAAAACAAACTCGTAATGGTATCGATAGGGTAGGTGACATTGCACAACTAGGCAATGCCAGGGTAGATATACCAATTACACTTCTAGGCTGGCGGTAACGCAGAGCCATAACAATCGCCCACCTCGAGTCACACTCACAAATCAAAGGTGCGCCCCAAATCAATCACAAAGTAATAGAATGGCATATAATGAAGCGTGTCCGATTGGAGGAGCTACCTCACTTGGCCCATCAATTGGTTCGGTTTTTGCCACCTTATGCTAACTCACGAGAGTCAGTTCTGTGATGCCCCACCTCTATACCCACGCTAGCCAAGGACACTACGGGATAATGCCGTCGACTAACGCGGAGAATAAGGCTGTTTAGGAGCAACCATCTATAGCCTTGCTCTAACTATCTATTTAATACATCGACAATTGTCATACAAGCAGATTGACATATCCAATGAATACTTAAAACAAAACCATAGGTGGCTGGAGGATCTATCAGAATAGAATATAACAACTCAAATGTAATATACATCAAAGAACAGTAGATCATCATATACACATATACAGATACATAACAGAGTATACAAACTAATACATGTCAAGTGGTATAACAGACCACAATATACAGGCGAATCCAAAAGAATACTTATATATCAGAGTTACAACAAAATGGGACTACACAAAAAGCCGTAACAAAAAGAAGCTAGCGGATTAGTTCATGCGGAAGCAAAGTAGGCTAAGTCCAAAAGCACCTAACCTGAAACATCTCGGTCTGACCCGAGTATAAATACACGGGTCAGTCTAGCTAAAGAAATCAGTTAGATAAACTGAACAACAATAACCTGCAAGGTCATAAAGTATAACAAATATCTCTAAAAGAGATAATACAATCATCTAAAAAAAGATGAATCATAACAGAACAAGCCTCATATCATCGACAACACAAATAAACAAAGGATATGAATATCCCAAAACAAGCCAAAAAGGCAATAACAAATACCAATGAAGGTAGCACAAGTTCTGCAAGGTAACCGCTATATATCGTGCGGCTCAAAAAGACCAACACCGAAAGGCGATACCTAGGGAATATAGATATCAATGAAACAAAAGATTGCTCGAGCACAGTACTGTATAAACAAGAATCCATAAGCCCGAAGGCTCCAAACTCAATATCCCTCGAGCGGTGACGAATGACCAACTCCAAAAGCGATAATATTAGGGCAACAAACCCGAAGGCAACATACCCGAAGGCAACAAACTTGAAGGAGACAGTCCGAAGACATTATCCCAAAGGCAACAAACCGTAGTGGTGAAAGTCCGGAGGCCCAATACTGGACACCACTAACTGGCAGAATGTGTCACAACTCTCGAAAAGGAATCCAAAAAGTGGTAACGTGAATCCCATAACCACCCGTTCGCACTAAACGGTTTACTATCCGTTAGTTAATTTCAAAGCAGTACAAAGTTTACCTCATCTCATTGGTAAACCAGACCAAAAGGTGAAAACAATCAATCGAATAGGTCGGGGATTAATCGGAAAGATAAACGCACGGATTTATGGTCCGTGTTTTACCTAACCATTTAATCTCCTTTCCACTTCGCTCGAAGTGTGAAATTGTGTGTGTTTTAAATAGGATTTATAAATTAGAGAAGCAAGCTTTTAATACAATTTAAAAGATTATTTTACAAAAACCTGTGGATTGAAATTAAAAAGGAATCATCAAAGTCAAAATAAATGCAATAACAACAATTAGGATCATCACAAATTGATTCAAATTGGAAATTCAATCCTAAAAGGCAAAGTGGGCTGCAACAACAAATTCAGTTGACTGAACAGAGAATTCAGTTGAATGAACAGAGATTTCATTTGACTAAACAGTAAATTCAGTTGACTGAACAGAGATTTTCAGTTGACTAAGCAGCAAATTCAGTTGACTGAACAGAGATTTCCAGTTGACTGAATTCTGCCTGGAAACTTTCTGTTTCCAGGTTCAGTCAACTGAACAGAGATTTCAGTCGACTGAATTGCAGATTCAGTTGACTGAACAGAGATTTTCAGTTGACTGAATTTTTCTTGGAAACTTTCGGGTTCCAGATTCAGTCGACTAAACAGAGATTTCAGTCGACTAAACCATGCCTGGGCTCTTTTTCAGCCTATCCAAATGAAGAGCAAACTCTTCCAAAATGCAACCGGACGAACATTGCTCTAAGGGTTTATGCCAATCGAAAACCCGACCCTATATGCTCCTCGATGCATCACCAAAAGCATGATCAAACATCCATAAAAGGATTTTCACACAAATTGACTTAAAAACCCAAAAATTAAATACTCACAAAACCAATCCAAATCAAGAGCAAATGCACTTGAAGAAGAGTTAGGAATTCATACCCAACTACCAAAGATAATTATAGTCATAGATGTGAGATAAAAATCTCACCTTTAACCCAAAAACAAAGAAGGAGCTCAATCACAAGGAGAAGACCAACCAATCTCTACTTCAACCCAACAAGCTTCAATCTAAGATCAAAACAAGTATTTCCTAAGTTAGGTTTAGGAAACTTTCTGAAATTGAAGAAGAACAGAGTTGGAGAAGATGAAGAGGAGGCTTACCACTAGTTTCTCTTCGATTTTGGAGTAAGAATTCAAGTTTGCAAAGTAAACTAGGGCTTGGAATTTCTAATTCCTCTTTCTTTCCCCCATTTTCAGTTTTAGCTTAAGTTTAGAAGTGAAAATGAGTGAATGGAAGGAGAGGGACTGAGTTAGGGTATTTAGTTGGCTAGTGGGCTGAACCCAAACCCAAATCCCAACTAGAAAAAGTATCAAAATTCAACTTACTCCAAACATATCAAATTTTATACTTAAAAAGACCGCAAACGCCATTTTGGACTCAATGGAGGGGGTTTCGAGCCCCAATTCGGCCGTTTGCAAAAAGTAACATTTCGGACCTAAATCCGACTAACGATGGTATATTAAATAAAGTGTTTAAATATATAATTGTTAAATATGCGGGTTGTTACAGATCTCCCCTCCTAACAAAATTGCGTCCCCACAATTCCTAGAGACGATACTTGTAACAACTACATACATAAATCATTCAAAAGAAAAGGAAATAAGATTGAGATGAAAAGATATTCTCACCCTTGCCAAGCAAAGATAGAAAACCCGGATAGGATCGCTCGATAAACTCTCGGGTTTCCCAAGTACAGTCATTGGGGTTAGCGGACCATTGAACTTTAACGAGCGGCACGTCCTTGTTTCGAAGGTGTCGCACCTCCGTGTCAAGTACGCGAATAGGCTGCTGTACAATAGATAAGTCTGGTGAGATCTCATGCTCTTGCAAATCAGGAGAATCGACAACAGAATCCGACTCTCGAAGACACTTTCGAAGTTGAGACGTGAAACACGTTATGAATGCCAGATAAATGAGCTCGAAGTGAAACTCTATAAGCCACATGGCCGATACGTTCAGTAATAGAAAATGGTCCTATAAAGCGAGGAGCCAATTTCCCAGTCGTACCGAAGCGCATCACCCCTTTCAAAGGAGAAACACGAATAAAAACAAGATCACCAACGGAGAATTCGAAAGGCTTCCTACGGTTGTCCGCGTAGGATTTCTGGTGGCTCTGTGCCTCTTTCATTCTCAACCGAATAAGATCAATCTTATCGGAAGAATCACGAACAAAATCTGGGCCAATAATAAGCTTCTCCCCAGATTCCAACCAACAAGAAGGTGATCGACATGGCCTTCCGTATAAGGCTTCGAAGGGAGCCATGCCGATACTAGACTGAAAACGATTGTTGTAGGAGAATTCTACAAGAGGTAGGTGATCCTCCCAACTACCACCGAAATAAAAAATACAGATACGGAGGAGATCTTCCAAGATACGATTCACCCGTTCAGTCTGTCCGTCAGACCGTGGATGATAAGCTATGCTAAAATTAAGCCTTGTTCCCAAACTTTGCTGAAGACTCTGCCAAAAATGACTCGTGAATAAAGGATCACGGTCACTCACAATAGAACTAGGAACACCGTGAAGTCTCATGATTTCCTTGACATATAACATAGCCAAATGCGAACCAGTCCTATTAGACTTAATAGGAACAAAATGAGTAGATTTAGTGGGGCGATCAACAATAACCCAGATGCTAGAATGGCCTGATCTCGAACGAGGTAGGCCATCAATGAAATCCATAGAAATCTGATCCCATTTCCACAATGGAATCTCTAGAGGCTGAAGAAGACCCGAAGGACGATGATGTTCGGTCGCTGACAAGTTATGCAATTACTCACATGACTCGCTACATCGCGCTTCATGCCCTCCCAATAATAAAGGCGACGCATATCAGCATACATCTTACTACTACCAGGATGGATAGTATACTTAGAACGGTGACAGTCTTCAAGAATGTCATGCCTAAGTGAAAAATCAGAAGGCACAAAAAGACGGTTCTTCTTACGAAAACACCCATGAGAATCAATGCTGAAATCCCGCAACGCCTCATCACAGGATCCAGTCGCACAAAGCTGAATAAGATGCAACAAATCAGGATCACGCCGCTGAGCATCGGCAATACGATCCAATAAAATGGGTCGAGCTCCCAAACTAAATAATAGAATAGAGAATCAGAAGATGAACCTCTATCACGAATTTCACAAAAACAGGGAGTCTCCAGAATATTCCATTCGAAAAGCATCATAGAAACAATAGCCGAATGTTTGCGACTAAGCGCATCAGCAACACGTTTACCCTTTCTAGGGGTGTGCTGGATATCAAAGTCATAAGAGGCAAGAAACTCGAGCCAACGCTGTTGTCTCATATTGAGTTCCTTCTGAGTGAACAAATACTTCAAGGATTTATGATCGGTATAAAGAATGAAGCGCTCGCCCAATAAATAATGTCGCCAAATCTTCAAGGAAAAGACAACGGCGGCTAACTCAAGACCATGAGTGGCATAGCGAACTTCATTCGGATGCAGTTGCCTAGAAGCATAAGCAACTACCCGATCCTTCTGCATAAGAACAGCATCGAGACCACTACCACAAGCATCGGTGTAGACAACAAGATCATGATTCCCTTCGGGAACCACTAAAATAGGAGCAATAGTGAGAAGTTCCTTTAATGTCAGGAAGTAAGCTTCACACTTGTCAGACCAATTATAACGAATGCCTTTTCGAGTAAGGCTGGTGAGAGGAAGCACAACATGGGAAAAATCCTTAATGAACCGATGGTAATAACCCGCCAATCCAAGGAAACTATGAATCTCATGTGCATTCTCAGGCCTCTTCCAATTCTGGATGGCTTCGATCTTTGAGGATCGACTGAAATGCCGTCAGAAGATACAACGTGGCCTAAGAACTTAACCTTATTCTCCTAGAAATGGCACTTGGAGAATTTGGCTCTTAGTTGATGGTGACGGAGAGTACTCAAGACAATTCTCAAGTGATTAGCATGCTCAGCTTCAGACTTAGAATAAATAAGGATATCATCAATAAACACAAGGACGAACTTATCGAGATATTCCCGGAATACTCGATTCATGAGATCGACAAAGAAAGAAGGAGCGTTCGTCAAACCGAACGACATAACGAGCCATTGAAAAGAACCATAACGAGTGCGGAAAGCAGTAAGAGGTACGCTATCCTCCGCGACTCGTAACTGATGAAAACGTGTGGCAAGGTCGAGCTGAGAAAAGACCTTAGCACTACTCAATAGATCGAACATATCATCGATCCTAGGCAATGGATACCTATTCCTGATGGTTAACTCGTTAAGCTTGCGATAGTCTATTCAAAGCCTAAGAGTTCCATCGGATTTCTTCGTGAAGACGACCGCGGATCCCCATAGAGAAAAACCGGACTGAATCAACTGCTTGGACTCAAGCTCTAAAAGCTGCTTCTTGAGTTCCTCATTTGCTTTTGTAGACATCCTCGTGGGAGGACGACTAACTGCCTGCGCGCCTGGAATGAGATCAATGCGGAACTCAATTGCCCGCTTAGGTGGCAAACCCGAAACAGGCTCAAAAACATCAAAAAAGTCACAAGCAATAGGAATGCGAGATATATCATCATCTCGAGAGTCAACAGAGTATAAAGCCATTTCGGAATTATCCACATTCCGAAGAACAAGTGATAGCTGAGTAGATGAATCTGGATGTCGAAGATATAAAATCCTCTCAGAACAAATAATTCTGGCATCATATCTCACTAGCCAGTCCATTCCCAAAAACATATCAAATCCCAGACAAGAAATAACGTGCAGATTCGCACGAAAGGAAAATCCACATAAAACAATCTCAATATCATCATATAGCATGCTAACGGTCGCGGATCCCCCAATAGGATTCGCAATCCTTAAAGAAGTAACCATACAAGAAACATCCAAAGATAAATCAACGAAGAGCTTCTTCGATACGAAAGAATGTGAAGCACCCGTATCGAAAAGAACTCGTATACTATGACCATGAAATAAAATAGAACCTTCCAAAATAGATGGAGATAAACCTTTGGGCTGAGAAGGACCTTCAGAAGCCTTGGCAGCATTAAGCTTGTCGGATTTGGCACTAGCTGGAACAATAGGGCAAGTAGAAACATGATGACCTTCCTTCTTGCAGTATCGATAGAAGAGAGGCTTAGGACAAGCTCGAATCATATGATCAGGAGAACCACAATTGAAACACTTCCGAATGAAAGGTGTTCCAGAAGGCTGAGGCTAAGAACTAGAACCACCAGTCTTCTTCTTCTTAGAAGGAAAAAGGCCTAAACTTCTGAAATGGAAACTGCTTCTTGTTGGGGTTTTTGGAAACCTCAAAATCCTTACCACTATCACACTCCTTCTCGATGGTTTCTAGATGAAGTGCAGAATCTACCAACTCCTCAAAAGAAAGTTTAAGCTGGAGCAATAAGGACTTCTTAAGATATTTATTAAGACCAGATACAAACTTCAAATTCGTACTAATGAATTCAAGACCATACTTAGTTAAAGCCTGAATGATGCAACATACTCAGAAACAGAAGATTTCCCTTGCTTCAACTCAAGGAAGCGACGGGTCAATAAAACTTTTTCAGATTCAGGAACGAACTTGAGTTCGAATCGTCCCCGAAACTGAGTCCAAGAAAGAATAGATTCATCAATTTCGGCTATAAGAAGCTCATACCAATCAAGGGCACGCTCTTGTAATAAGCTAGAAGTTACAAGAACTCTATCATGGTCAGAAAGATCCATGCGAGAGAAGATACGCTCGCACGTGCGAAGCCAAGCTTGGACTTCAAGAACAGACTCAGAGCCCTTAAACGGCTTTCCTCCAAGATGAGCAAAATCACTGCACTGACGTGCAAAGGCAGACTTGCGAGGTGGAGATACTCGAGAAGGAACTGGAGGCTGAGTGCTCCTAAACAATTCCAAAAACTGATCAGCAGACATATAAACGCCATCCTGATGTGAGCCACTGGATTGCCCAGCATTGGAACGTCGTCCCCTACCTCTCCCAGCCATACGCTGAAAGTTAAGATAAGAACAAGATTATTCACAAGGTAGATGTCACCAATCAAAATATGGAATACTATGGAACAAAATGCATTCCTAGACATATTCCCAATTTCTATCTACCACCAAAGGCAAAGAAGGAATAGAGGTAAGATGATTCAAAGATTTGTATCACTTATTACACTTTGATGTATCGTAATATGTGCTTCTATTCTGTGTTTATCATATTTTGTTCTGAACCCAGCTCTGATACCAAGCTGTGACGCCCCACCTCTATACCCACGCTAGCCAAGGACACTACGGGGTAATGCCGTCGACTAACGTGGATAATAAGGCTGTTTAGGAGCGACAATCTATAGCCTTGCTCTAACTATTTATTGAATACATCGACAATTGTCATACAAGCATATCGACATATCTAATGAATACTTAAAACAAAACCATAGGTGGCTGGAGGATCTATTAGAACAGAATATAACAACTCAAATCTAATATACATCACAGAATAGTAAATCATCATATACACATATACAGATACATAACAGAGTATACGAACTAATACATGTCAAGTGGTATAGCAGACCACAATATACAGGCGAATCTAAAAGAATACTTATATATCAGAGTTACAACAAAATGGGACTACGCAAAAAGCCATAACAAAAAGAAGCTAGCGGTGTAGTCCATGCAGAAGCAAAATAGGCTAAGTCCAAAAGCACCTAACCTGAAACATCTCGGTCTGACCCGAGTATAAATACACGGGTCAGTCTAGCTAAATAAATCAGTTAGATAAACTAAGCAACAATAACTTGCAAGGTCATAAAGTAAATATCTCTAAAAGAGATAACACAATCATCTAACAAAAGATGAATCATAACAGAACAAGCCTCATATCATCGGCAACACAAATAAACAAAGGATATGAATATCCCAAAACAAGCCAAAAAGGCAATAACAAATACCAATGAAGGTAACAAAAGTTCCCCAAGGTAACCGCTTTATATCGTGCGGCTCAAAAAGACCAACACCGAAAGGCGATACCTAGGGAATATAGATATCAATGAAACAAAAGATTGCTCGAGCTCAGTACTGTATAAACAAGGATGCATAAGCCCGAAGGCTCCAAACCCAATATCCCTCGAGCGGTGACGAATGACCAACTCCAAAAGCGATAATATTAGGGCAACAAACCCGAAGGCAACAAACCTGAAGGAGACAGTCCGAAGACACTATCCCAAAGGCAACAAACCGTAGAAGTGAAGGTCCGGAGGCCCAGTACTGGACACCACCAGCTGGCAGAATGTGTCACAACTCTCGAAATGAAATCCGAAAAGTGGTAACGTGAGTCCCATAACCACCCGTTCGCACTAAATGGTTTACTATCCGTTAGTTAATTTCACACTCAAAGCAGTACAAAGTTTACCTCATCTCATTGGTAAACTAGACCAAAAGGTCAAAACAATCAATCAAATAGGTCGGGGATTAATCGGAAAGATAAATGCACGGATTCATGGTCCGTGTTTTACCTAACCATTTAATCTCCTTTCCACTTCGCTCGAAGTGCGAAATTGTGTGTGTTTTAAATAGGATTTATAAATTAGAGAAGCAAGCTTTTAATACAATTTAAAAGATTATTTTATAAAAACCCATGGATTGAAATTAAAAAGGAATCATCAAAGTCAAAATAAATGCAATAGCAACAATTAGGATCATCACAAATTGATTCAAATTGGAAATTGAATCCTAGAAGGAAAAGTGGGCTGAAACAAAAAATTTAGTTGACTGAACAGAGAATTCAGTTGACTGAACATAGGTTTCAGTTGACTAAACAGCAAATTCAGTTGACTGAACAGAGATTTTCAGTTGACTAAACAGCAAATTCAGTTGACTGAACAGAGATTTTCAGTTGACTGAATTCTGCCTAGAAACTTTCTGTTTCCAGGTTCAGTCGACTGAACAGAGATTTCAGTCGACTGAATAGCAAATTCAGTTGACTGAACAGAGATTTTCAGTTGACTGAATTTCGCCTAGAAACTTTCGGGTTTCAGATTCAGTCGACTAAACAGAGATTTCAGTCGACTGAACCATGCCTGGGCTGTTTTTCATCCTATCCAAATGAAGAGCAAACTCTTTCAAAATGCAACCGGACGAACATTGGCTCTAAGGGTTTATGCCAATCGACAACCCGACCCTATATGCTCCTCGATGCATCATCAAAAGCATGACTAAACATCCATAAAAGGATTTTCACACAAATTGACTTAAAAACCCAAAAATTGAAATATTCACAAAACCAATCCAAATCAAGAGCAAATGCACATGAAGAAGTGTTAGGAATTCATACCCAACAACCAAAGATAATTATAGTCATAGATGTGAGATAAAAATCTCACCTTTAACCCAAAAACAAAGAAGAAGGAGCTCAATCACAAGGAGAAGACCAACCAATCTCTACTTCAACCCAACAAGCTTCAATCTAAGATCAAAACAAGTATTTCCTAAGTTAGGTTTAGGAAACTTTCTAAAAGGGAAGAAGAACAGAGTTGGAGAAGATGAAGAGGAGGCTTACCACTAGTTTCTCTTCGATTTTGGAGTAAGAATTCAAGTTTGCAAAGTAAACTAGGACTTGGAATTTCTAATTCCTCTTTCTTTCCCCCATTTTCAGTTTTAGCTTAAGTTTAGAAGTGAAAATGAGTGAATGGAAGGAGAGGGACTGAGTTAGGGTATTTAGTTGGCTAGTGGGCTGAACCCAAACCCAAAACCCAACTAGAAAAAGTATCAAAATTCAACTTACTCTAAACATATCAAAGTTTTTACTTAAAAAGATCGCAAACGCCATTTTGGACTCAATGGAGGCGGTTTCAAGCCCTAATTCGGCCGTTTGCAAAAAGTAACATTTCGGACCTAAGTCCGACTAACGACGGTATATTTAAATAGAACGTTTAAATATATAATCATTAAATATGCGGGTTGTTACAAGTTCTACGTATATACCTCATATAGGATCGTCGCCACCATTCTACTTCATTCTGGAATCTCCACCGCATACACATTTGTTAAAGTGGTTTTGGGTATTGGTAGAGAGTATGACAATAACCGATCCTGGTCTGTTTAACAACCAAACGTTATTATAACAACACAGTCATTTCAAAATAGTTTTTACTTTAAAACCAAAATATCATTTCCATTTTAAAACCATATCAATACGATATCATTTCACTTCAAATATATTCATTTCCAAAATCATAGCACTTCAAAGTTATAACATTTTCGAAATTATAAAGCTTAGAATTTGTAACACTTTGGAAATCTTAACACTTGATAACATAATACTTTGAAATTCGTAACTTTGAAATCATAACTTCCCACTTGAACAATTTAGATATTAATAATAGTATATAAAATAAAATAGTTTATAAAAAAATGGCTTATATAAAAATAGTTCATATTAAAATAATCAGTATATTAAAACAGTTTATATTAAAATTTATAAAGTAAAATATATAAATAGTTTCAAATATAATTTAAAAATACTTTATATAATAAAATAGCTTCCTCAAATTTCACATATCAATTCAAATTAACACGAGTTCCAAAATTCAAATTTAATTCAATCTCAATTCATCAATTTCAATTCAATTCAGTTTCTCAATAACTATTTCAAATTTTATCGATTTCAAGTACATATTTGAACTACAAAATAAACCATTTCAATTTCAATATAATTCAAAGCTTCATATATTCAATATTTCAAAACTAAATTTGATAATTTCATATATATATATCTTAATTTAACTTCATTATTATTTATTTTTGAAATATTCACTTAATAAATCCAATATCATTTAAATAAAACCTCAAATTACAAATAAATTAAATATTTCCTTCAGTTTATTTAAAACTGTAATCTTCATTTAATCACCTTAAATAAAATCAAGTTATAAAATTATGTCCTTTAAAAATCTCAAATTCAATAAGTTTCAAATAGACTTAACCAAATAAAATTCTTAATTAAATACAATTTCAAATAAATTCAAATTTATCTTCCCAACCTTAACTTATAAAAATCATTATAAAAATCTATTTTTAAATATAAATTTAAATAAATAATTAAACATATTTTATATTAATTAAATCAAACTTTATTAAATTACATATTATTATTAAACTTATTTTATATTAAAAGTAATTTATACATATTTTAAAATAGTACGATTATAAGTAAATTCTTTAAAATTCATAATTTCAAAATTAACTTATAATTTTAAAATTTTCAAAACATATAATTTTAAAAATACAAAATTTAACTATATATCAAATAACATTATATACAATATTAAAATCAGCATTTATATAAAACCATATATATATATATATATATATATATATATCTTTTTAAACCTTAGAAATCATTTCAATATATATATATATATATAGACCAACGGTGTTTGTATATAATTTTCTATCATATGGTCAAGTGATACAGATATTTATCATTTCAATTCGTAAATTAAAATATATACGGGTATATATCATTTCAACCCGCGATCCCAAATTCAATTCAATGAAAATCACTTGGGTTCATCATTTCAACCCATAACGATTTCCTCCTATTCTACAGATCGTTCGGGTATGTATCATTTTAACCCATAGGGAATTCTATACTAACAGGGAACTTGCAGAGTGATAACAAATATGATAATAATAAGAGGCATATATCATTAATATAAATAACAGATAATGGTGTCAGATGTCGCAGGTGAACAGATACAGATAATGACAGATATATAACAATTAAATAACTAACAGCAGCATATTTCAATTTTGTTTCAATTGAAATTAAATTTAATAAATATAATAATGTTAATCGTGAGTGATTGCTCACCTTTCGGGGTTAGAGACGAATGAAAATGAGATGAGCTATGAATCCAAGCACGAATTCCGGGCACGAATTTGACGGATAGAGATGATAATAGAAATTTATGAGAACAAATCAAAATCAGTTTTGATATAAACTGGAAATATATTCATTATTATTATATTTCCAATATATAATTTGAGAAAAATATTAAAAATAATATAAAATTTTCAAAATCAATATTTAATACATAAATAAGCTTATATATAATAAGGATCAAAATACTATATTTTATTCTTTAAAATTTTCCATATTTATTTCTAATAATCAAAATATCAATATATTTATATATAGTTTAAGAATCAACATCTTTATATACCTCAAGATTACATTATATAATATAAACATATATAACAAAGCAGACATATATATATATCATACTGCAGCATATATACCATTTATAAACCGTATAAGCTTATAATACTTGGAACATTAACAAATGTGGTATAAACAAATAAACATATCAAGCCAAAACCAGATATGCTTCTAGACTAAAATATAAAACTTATAATTAATATAACCACCACTCACTTATATATTGAAACTGCAACATCTTCTATATTAATCATATAAATAAAATCGAAAGTCATATAAAACCGAAATGACATATATAAGCTATCTATACATATATTTAAACTTACATATAAATATATATATGTACTTATAAATAACTACAAATAGATATCAATATATAAAATAAAACATAACCAATTATATAACTAATATATATATCTATATATATACATTTGAAATACTGGCAACAGACATATTCATATATAATTTTTTCCAAAACATCAATAAAACAAAATACTAACTCATTATATTATATAATACTATATACACACTATATATACTACTGAAAAGAAGAGATCTATAACAAACATATATATATATATATCTATATATTCACAGATCAATCAATAAAATAATATATATACTCTTTTATATATATACACACCTTATATTCCATAACTTCACATATATATATATATATATATATATATATTCGAAAACACAACTGAGAATATAGTTGTTGGGTGTGTTTTCACCCCATATATTTCCACCTTTCAACGAACCAAGTTCATCGACTAAACCAACCTACTGCCGAATTAAGTCCTCACCTCCAACAACTACCGGTCCAGATCATGGCCGAACCAACCTTCTCCCCTACTATCGAACCAGCCACACCGGACCAACCTACCACATCTCACCGCCGAACCAACCTAACACCGAACTACAAACAGCCGGTCCAAACCTCCATCTCCAAGCAACACCGAACCAACCTCCCATTGCCGGATCAACCCACTACCGGTCCAAATTAACTCCATCTTCATCACCATCGAATTAGACCCTAAAGCACCCCTGCCGAACCGTACTCCTACCACCAAACCAAGGCGTACCGGACCGACACTACTAGGCCAGATTGCATCAGCCCAGGCCCACTAGCAGCTATATACATCCAGGACCCCTGCCCCCAGCCTCACTTTATAAATAGAGGGGCAGGGGTACAACAATGGCAGACAAGTTTGAGAGCTCAAGCATGGATAGAACTTTCAAACAACTTTCAGTTACTTGTAATCAATGCTTTATACTTGTAATCTGAATAAAAAAGGAGAATAACATATAAAGTGGACGTAGGCACGTTCTGGCCGAACCACTATAAATTTGTGTGTCTTTTACAGTTTAGTCCCTACTTTTTATATATTTGCGTAAATCACCCAAATCACTAGAAACAACATAAAATCAACTAATTCATACGACTTGGAGGTGTTTGCCCATTTTTTGTGCAAACATTTTTGGTGCTTTCACTGAGAAAAGGAGCTCGAAGCTTCAGCTTCTCCCACTCAACCCTTTTCCTATCAACATCGTTCATTGCTTGGAAAACATGCCTCCCGGACGGAAGAAAGATGCTAACAAAGGAAAGAACGTCGCAACTGGCAGTATCCCAGATCCAGTGATCAGATACCAAGACAATCATCCGCATCTAACAGCAAACTTAAATCAAACAAATCCGACAGCCCCTGCTACGGAACAACCAATTACAAGGGCGGATCTGGACAGGGTTGTGGCGGAAGTAACTAACCGCTTCGCATCTCAACAAGAAGCCTTAGTGGATCAACTCATGTCACGCTTAAGGGATGTCGAAGAAACCAACCGCAACATTGAATCGTGGGGTGAGTCCCAGTCTCGAAGATCTAGGAGACAACAAGGGTCTTTCTTCTTCGAAGAGGCTAACAACAGAAACAGCTATGGTAGGAGCCGAGCCTGGACTCAGCCTGAATTCCGACCCTAGGAAACGCTTGGAACCGAACCCAACGGGGGAGGTACCAGGCAAGGGTCGGATGTAGCTGAGCCCGCCATGCTACCTAACCATATAAACACCAAGGAACGGGGCCGAGCGGGAGTCCAGCCCGAAGTTGGACCCGAGGAAGTGCTGAGAAGAGAACCCAGCAGGGAAAGATCAAGGCAAGGGCCAACTGTGGCTGACCCCAGCATGCCCCCGGAAGACCAGAGGCAGCTATTGGAGAATGTGAGGAGTAATAGGCGATACCATCCTTACAGGTCATCTGGACGGAATCAATCCCGCAGGGAAGAACCAAACTCATTTCTATCCGCTCCAAGTTCTGATGAAAGGATGACGCGATTGTTCAGAGAGTGCGTCCATCGGGAGCAAATGGATCGGGGGATAGGTGCTAGGGTAACCAGCCCCTTCACCCGCAATATCGAAACTGCCATCACCCCCCGGGAGTGGAAAATGCCAACAATGGAACCTTACAATGGAAGCTCTGATCCCGTCGTACACCTACAAAGATACACATAACATATGCTCATGAGCGGAGCAACAGAGGGAGTATTGTGTAAATGCTTCCTACTATTCTTGGCAGATCTAGCTACCTCCTGGTTCTGCCATTTACCCCAAGGGTCCATCAGCTCGTGGGAAATGTTGAAAGAAAAGTTCATCAGCCAGTTTCGCATTCATGTGGAACAACCCAAGGACGCTTATTCCTTATCTAATATCAAACAAAAGACTGGAGAGATGTGCAACAATATCTAACCCGATTCAACGCCGCGGCGGCCGCGGTCCAAGATGCCGACGAGAAACTTATCCTAATGGCCCTTTGCAGTGGTGTACGTCCGGATACTAAATTTGCTAGAAGACTAACCAAGGAAAAACCAGCTACTTTACCTGATTTCTTCCATGAAGCTGGAAAGTATATGAGACTTGAAGACGCTGCCACTGAGAGGCAGTCAGGGCAACAAGCTAAGATAGCTCCAGACAGGGTTCCCGCTGCAGCAAAGGATGTTTGGAGAAGTGACTCAAGAGACAATGCTGGGGGCAAGAAGGGAGAAAAGCGTTTATATCGGCCAGGACCAAGATTTGACTCTTACACCCCTTTGAATGAAACAATCGAAAACATCTTCCTGGCCACCCAGGATGAAGTTAGATACAAGCGCCCCCGCACAAGAAGGAATCAGATAATGCAATTAAGTTTGGAAAGTTCTGTCGATTCCACGAATCTCACGGGCATGACACCAATGAATGCCATCATCTCCGGGACTTGATTGAAGAACACATCAGAAGGAAAAGACTAGAACGCTATGTGAAAGGTCAGAACAAGACTTCAACTCCTGTTAATGAGAACCCGGGGCTGCCCCTCCCGGAAGTAGGCGGAGGAAATCGCAACACCAGCGGCTCCAGTCAAGAGAAGATAGCGGTCCTTACCATATCAGGAGGACCACACATCGCCGACAGAAGCTGGGCAGAGATGGAAAGATATGGTAAGTCACTTAGAAACGATGAAGGTTACGTTAATTCTGTTATGGAAGAACGCCACCCGAAACGGAAAGAGAATGACGACATCACATTCAGTAGGCGTGATATAGAGGGAAGGCAGTACCCACACATGGACCCTATGGTCATCTCTGCCTTGTTCGGTCCAGCCAAAGTTTTCCGAATTTTAGTATACACTGGAAGCTCAGTAAATATCCTATTCATGCTTGCTTTCGACAAAATGAAGCTGTCAATGAAGGATGTGTCTCCCTGCAACAAACCACTACATGGTTTCACTGGAGATGCGAAGATGCCCCTCGGGCAACTGGACCTCTTTGTCGAGATAGGAAGTCATCCCCGCTCCGTTGTGCGAAAACAAACATTTGTACTAATAGAAAGCCACTCGGCCTACAACGCCTTTTTGGGAAGACCAGCCTTGTCCGACTTCCAAATTGTCCTAGCCCCATGGTGCCTGAAAATGAAATTCCCAACAAATAACGGAGTAGGAGAAATAGAGGAAGATCAAGACGCCGCTCGAGATTGCTACGTAACTGAGCTTCGCAATAACCGCAGGAAGGATAAAGGGAAGGATGCAGAGACTTCTCTCTGCAAGAAAAACTTGGAAGCATAGCAATTAAAGAAAGCCCCTCCTCTTCGATATACCAGCGATCCTTTCAACGAATTAGACCCCAGGGACAAAGAGGAGGAGGCCACCACCGAGCCTGCAGAGGCTATGGAATTCATAGCTGTAGACAAACATGCCTCAAGTAGACTATTGAAAATCGGATCTCAACTAAAAGAAGAATTAAAGGATCAACTCATTGATTTTCTTCGCCACAACATGGATGTATTTGCATGGACGCACGCTGACATGACAAGAATCTCCCTAGACATAGCATGCCACGTGCTGAACATCGATCCCACCAAAGTGCCAGTAAAGCAGAAAAAGAGAAGCATGGGGGCAGAACGATCAGCAGCCATCGAGGATGAAGCAAAGAACCTACTTGCCAATAACTTCATATGAGAAGCCATCTACCCAGAATGGATTGCTAACCCGGTGCTGGTAAAGAAGGCTAATGGGAAGTGGCGAACATGCATCGACTTCTCCAACTTAAATGACGCTTGCCCGAAGGACTGCTTCCCACTCCCCCGAATCGATCAGCTCGTGGACAGCACAGCCGGACACAAACTCTTATCCTTTATGGACGCATACTCAGGATATAACCAGATCCCTATGCACGCCCCCGATCAAGACCACACTAGTTTCATCACTGACCGGGGATTGTACTGCTACAGAGTAATGCCTTTTGGACTTAAAAACGCCGGAGCTACTTATCAGCGCCTCGTCAACAAGATGTTTGCGGAACTAATATGACGAACTATGGAAGTTTATGTGGATGACATGCTGGTAAAATCGAGGAAAGCCAACGATCATATAAATCACCTGGACGAGATGTTTCAAGTACTTCGCCAATATGGAATGAAGCTGAATCCTCTAAAGTGCTCCTTCGGAGTATCGTCGGGAAAATTCTTGGGATTCATCATCCATGCCAGGGGGATTGAAGAAAACCCCGAAAAAGTCCGGGCTTTGCAAGATATCAAGATACCATCCACTCGAAGAGAGATGCAAAGCCTAAACGGGAAGGTGGCTACCCTAAGCAGGTTCATCTCTAAAGCAACCGACAAATGCATCCCTTTCTTTGAAGCTCTCAAGAAAGACAAAGGAAAGTTCGAATGGACTGACGAATGCTAGACAGCCTTCCTTAACTTAATCGAACACCTCCAGAGACCACCGGTACTCTCGACTCCAAACGAAGGCGAGGAACTATACCTATACCTTGTTGTATCGTCCCATGCTTTAAGCGCCGCTTTGCTGAGAGAAGACAACCACGCACAGCGACCCGTATACTTTGTAAGCAAGGGATTTACAGGGGCAGAAGCCAAATACCCTAAACTTGAAAAACTAGCATACTGTTTGCTAATCACGTCATGGAAACTGCAACACTATTTCCAATCTCATTCCATCATAGTTTTAACCGATCAACCACTAAGGCAAGTACTCCATCGCCCCAACACTTCTGGGTGATTACTTAAATTGTGCATTGAACTGAGTCAATATGATATCACCTACCATCCTCGCACCGCTATCAAGGGGCATGCCATAGATGATTTCATTGCCGAATTCACCACTAACGAAGGTAAGGAGCCATCTAGAATAGCGAAAGACATCTAGTGGAATCTCTTTGTAGATGGAGCATCAAACGAACAAGGCTCGGGGGCAGGTATTGTAATAATCACCCACATGGGAAGGAAGCTGCACTATGCCCTAAGATTGGAATTCGCTGCCACCAACAACGACGCAGAATACGAAGCAGTGATAGCCGGATTAGAACTTGCCCTAGAGATTGGAGTCGGTTCTTTATGTCTCCATAGTGATTCTCAACTTATTGTAAATCAGGTACTGGGAGAATTCCAGACTCGAGGAGAACGACTCACAACATATCTAAAGAAGACCAAGCTGCTGCTCAATCAATTGGATTACTATTTAATCAAACACATTCCTCGAGAAAAGAATCAAGAGGCCGACGAACTGGCAAAGCAAGCTAGCATGAAGGACGACACCGCTTCCCGAACAATAACCATCTCACAGCAACTAGCCCCGAGTTACGAGACATTGAATATGATAGCTGCAATCGAAGAGGAAACTTGGATGACTCTTATCCAGAAATATTTACAAGATGGAACACTGCCCGACGAGCGTAACGAAGCTAAGAAAATCTTAAGGAAAGCTTCCCACTACACACTACAAGAAGGCATCCTCTATCGGCGCGGCTTCTCTAATCCCTTATTAAGGTGTATCGCTGGAAGGGAAGCCAGGGAAGTCTTGTCCAACATCCATCAAGGAAGTTGCGAAGATCACACCAGAGGGCAGACTCTAGCCAAGAAAACACTCCGATACGGGTATTACTGGCCCACTTTAAACAAAGACGCCTTGGACTTCGTCTAAAATGCAATAGTTGTCAGAAATTTGCTAAGATTCCTCGACTGCCCACAAATGAGATTACTCAAATGACCAGCCCTTGGCCCTTTGCAATATGGGGAATTGACTTGATTGGCAAACTGCCGATGGGCCGAGGCGGAGCCAAATATGCCATAGTGGCAGTTGACTATTTCACCAAATGGGTGGAAGCGGAGCCTCTAAATAAAATATCTTCGGCAAAAATTATTAACTTCTTGATCAAAAATGTTTTATGCAGGTACGGCGTTCCACTCAAAATCATATCGGACAATGGACTTTAGTTTGACAGCGAGGAATTCACCGACTGGTGCCAAGAGCACGGAATTCACAAAAGCTTCTCATCTGTGGCGTACCCCTAGGCAAACGGACAAATCGAAGCTGTCAACAAAATCCTCAAAACACTAACCAAGAAGAAACTTGAAAAGTCAAAAGGCGCTTGGGTGGATGAACTTCCTTCGGCACTTTGGGCATACCGCACATCTTACAGAACATCAACAGGGCATATCCCTTTCTCTTTGGCATACGGATCGGAGGCCATGCTCCCAGTTGAAACTATAGTGCCTTCCCACCATAGGACCCACTACAACCCAGAAGAGAACGAAGAACTCCTCCACATGTCTTTGGATCTAATTGAGGAGAGAAGAAATGATGCAGCACTCAAAGCAGCAGCTCACAAGCAAAAAGTAGCAACACAATACAACTCCAAAGTCAAATACTGCAGCTCACAAGAAGGAGATCTTGTCATCAAACGGGTCTTCCCGCGCCCCGGGACGCTAGATCCAATCTGGGAGGGACCCTATGTAATTCATAAAGATCTCCACAATGGAGCTTATATTTTGTCAACAGTGGATGGAGAGGTGTTCCAGAGGGCATGGAACATCCAACACCTTCGTCGATACTTTTCTTAACTTGTACTGCCCATATGAAGTGAATTAACAAAGAGAATCAGTGGACGTAGGGATTTTCGTGCCGAACCACTTTAAAAATCTTGTCTCATGTTAACTTGTTCCTTTATGTCTTGGCTACTTGTTGAGTTTTATCCTTTTCTGTTGAATAAAATCCTGCATTTCCATTCAAGACGCATCATAGTGCGGCTTCACCTGGACAAGACCTAACAGGTACTATACGAATCTATGCACTCGCCAATGAGACACTTTTGCTCCAGCATCCCTCTGCTGCGGGATAACTCATTGCTCGTGACTGCCCTCAAAGCCAACTGTAATGAGCCGATTATAAGCCATCAAGAAGGCCGACTATAACCGATGGCAGCTCATTACGGCGTTCGGCTCGCCGGCAACTGTGAACCTACTTTAAGCCCCAACATAAGGTGTGGCCAGCCAGGGGTAGTTCACGGTTGACGATCGGCACCCACGCTAGCCGGCCACAGTAAATCGAATAATACCCACGATTACGGGCCATAATGGCTCGGGTAGTTACAGTGCGCGATCTCGGCTCCGATATGTCTTAGTGTGGCTGTGGTAAAAAAAGATAAACTCCCTGCGGAGGCGTAAGATGTGTGGCAAATGTCTCCAAGACCCACAGCTAGGGAAAGTGACTACAAAACCCGTTTGCCACGAACTTAAGCATATTGACGGCCTTCCGTGATTGGAAGTTTTACTATTTCTTATATTTCCATTTTATTTATAAAAACTTTCCTCCTATCCTCTATAACGATCCCTAAAGTATAGGACACAGAATAGGAGATGCCCGCCGATGGAAAAAGGAACTCACAACTAGATGACATGACACTCAGCTGCATTCCATACTCAGCTACACAAGACATTCCAAGCTACCATATACAGCTAAAACTTGAAGGGCGGTACTCTTCACTTGTATACAAATACGTAGCTATAATTTATGCGCACATCACGCTAACGTTACCAAACATAAGTTATAGTTTAAGCAAGAACTTAGCATTAAACACAATTTAATCACAAGCACATGCACAGCTATATTTCTTATGCAACACATCAAAGTAACAAAAGCATTTAAATATAGCAGAATCAGTTTATATTATGAAATTACATGTCAGAAATAAAGCCGTACATTACAAATTATATAATTACAACCCAAAAGTACATTAATGTTTTGGGACTAGTATATACAGGAATGCCAAGTAGGCCAAAAAATAATCAACTGCAGCAGGGCTCCGCCTCTATCCTGTCCGCCCTCCGGGATCTACTTGACCACAGGGTCAGAACTCCCAGCATGCTGGCCAGGATTCCCACCTGTCCGATTCAGGAAAAGAATCCATCAGATAAATGATACGCAATCAAGTTAAGGAAAGATTGAGAGGGAAGACTTACCAGCATCTGCTCCCTGATCATCATCATTTAGCTGCACGCCTACTTCGTCCGCAGCAAGCAGCCGCATGCCCTCCTTAACCGCCACCTTCTCTTCCTTAGTGAATTGGGCCGTAACCACATCCATCCTAAAAGCCGCACCACCTTCCTTATCCGCATCGGCCTTAGCCTCCTCCAAAGCCCGAAGATATATCCTAGCCATGACCCGGGGATAGTCGTCCATCCAGGACAGGTGGCCATGCTTCCAATTTCGGAAATACATGTCCTAGAGCATCTCATCCATCATCCCCTCATTCTCCTCAAACTCTTTCATCCGGACCTCAGAAGCTGACTGCCGTGCGACGGCAGCATCTCTCTCCAATTGGTATCTCGAGCAGTCAGCCTGGAGGGACTTCCGCATCACTTCCATCTCCTCCGTCAGCTTGGCCTGAGCATGCTCTACGGCCTCAAGCCTCCCAGATAACTCCTCTACCTGCTCAAGATCCTCTCTCCGAACCTTATCCACCGTTGCGATGGCCATGTCAATTCGTTCTTTGCAAACAACCTCCATTTTTCACAACTCAGCCTTGCTAGCCTCTTCCATGGTTTTCTTTAGTCGTTTGGAGGCCGTCTCATGCTGGGATATCTGGATAGCCTGATCGGCAAGCTGTTTGGCCTGATCAGAAACCCTTAGCCGCAACCGAATGTTAGCACTTCCGATTTCCTCTCCAGCCTTGGCCAGTCGAGCGTGATGCTCCATTAGCCTCTTGGTCTCTTCAGCCACCCGATCGATGTTTGCCTTGGCCTCATCCCCCATGGTCACAATCCGAGTAGTAAGCAAATCGAGGTCTAAGGACTTAGCCTCATCAAGCACCCGTACCATGGGATTGCGGGGAAGAAGATGCTCACCCGTGGCCTCGTCAAAAGAAATGTCTTGAAAACTCGGGTCCAGATCCGGGTGGCCAGCAAATGGGTTGCGAACCAAACCAGGGTGGTCTATCGGGGTGACGGTTGGATTTTCAGACGGATGTGGGGAAGGCATAAACTCAGTATCTTCCTCAGTAATATCATGGATAGGCTGGACTGGAGGCTGAGGGCCAGGTGAAGGTTCAAACAAAGATCGGCCCCTCTTCCTCTTTTGCATATCTTCTTCAATAACTCCGAGAAGAGGGCGATAGCTAACCACATCTCCGGGACGGCTAGTTGACGGCTTCGGCTTGGTGGAAGCTTTGAGTAGCTTGTATTGTTCAAGGCGGCGCCAAATATCTGATGTCTTGGCCACCTTACCCGTTCCTGGAATAAAAACCAAGTGTTACAAGCATGCATGAAACTATAATCCGAGACATATGCTAAGTTAAAAGGAGTAGGAAAACGCGTTTGTTTTACAAACCCTGAGGGGGAGTGGGATACTGCAATAATCCTGAATCTCATTCCAGGACGGGAGCTGGCCATAAAATATTACTAAGTCCTTATCATAAAGGGAATCTGCGGAAGTTAAGAATTCACCTTGAACCGTCGGAGTTGCTTTAGCTGAAATACTCTCAGAAGATAGACTGGCACCCGTCCCGGCCTTATCAGACTTCTTCGATTTCTCCACCAAGACCGGCCCTTCCCCCAACCCCTCGAAGGCTTGACGGAAGGCATCATTCGTCCACTCTTGAATCTCACCCGCTTGCCCAGAAGTCAAGGCACCAACGCCACTACCACTTTGCCCTTTGCCACCATTACCACCGTCACCTTCTCCATCACCTCCGCTCTCCTCCTCGCCTCTTTCTTCCTCTCCACTTTCCTCCTCCGGAACATCTGGGCATGTGCTGGGAGAGGGTCCATCAGATTTCTTAAGCTTCTTTCCCCCGACGACTGGAGGTACCGAGAAAGGTCTCCTCTTACTACTCTTCGCAGTAGCCCCGTCTTTAGCTTTGGCAGCCCTTTCCTCGGCTGTATCTCTCTGCTTAACCACAGATTGACGTGGCAGAATTAAGTTGTACTCCAGGAGAGTGGCATTCCTGATCAGGTAAGAAGTCGACCTATCCCGTCCCGAAATGGCCTTTATTTCCGTAGCCATCCGAGCCAAGGAATCATTCTCCACGACCGCGAAGCCACCTGTCGCTAGCAAGAAATGAAAGCATATAAGAAGAAGCATTGCGGTCGAGACAAGGAAAATATAAATAAAGTTCAACTTACAGCCGGAAGTGAAAAGATGGAAGGAAACAGAGTCATCCTTGATGAAGAACCATTCTTTCTTGAACATACTGAGCTTCGAATACAAATCCAGGACCGGCTTGAAGGGCACAGCCGCTTCCAAGCTGATGTATGGAGACCCCTTCTTATAGCCTCTCAAGTTGTACAAATACCGGATCTCCCAGTTGGAAGGGGGACGTCCATATTTCCTCTGAAAAATGATGAACAAGCACACCAGGATAGCATAGGAGTTAGGCTGAAGCTGGAATGGGGCCACCTTCAAGTAAGTGAGGAAGCTGATTATCCAGGCATTGATCGGAGGAATGGCCCCGCACATGCAATGGTATCGGCTACAGGCGAAATATCCTTCAGGAGGATCATACGGCATCGCACCATCTCCCGGCAACAGCATACTCGCTCTGTCAATCCCAAAGGAGCGAGCGATGACGTCAAGTTGTCCCTCTTTGAGGGAGCTCGGAAAGCAATCGGGAGGAGAGTTCAGAAGCTCTTGAGGGCCATATCCGTCCACTAATGACCTCGGGGCAGGTCTCTGTCGCGCTGGTCCTGGCTGGGCAGGGGGCACAACGGGAGGCTCACCTCGGTCCGTAGATTTTCTCTTTTCTGAACGATTTTCAACTTTGTGAGACATTTACCTGCAAACACAAAAGAAAAGCACATTATTAGAACAAGGAGGTGAAAAGATACAAACAAGCAAGTACGTACAGTCTGGGGTTTTCGTTTGTGATTTAAAAAGTACTAAAGGCCTGAGAATTCATTCGACAAATCAAACTCCCCATGGTTCATTCGGCATTCCCAATACCAGGGTTCATTCGGCATTCTCAGTATAAGGTCCATTCGGCATTCTCAGTATAAGGTTCATTCGGCATTCTCAGTATAAGGTCCATCCGGTATTAAATCTTTAAGTTCATTCGGTAAAACAAAGTAAACCGAAAGAGCCATTCGGCAGTCACCTGATTCGGCAGTCACCTGATTCGGCAAAGTGATTGATTCGGCTGGAAGTTCTGATCCGGTTATCTCGTTCGGTAGGGAATAACAGGAGCCCTAGGCCCATACTTATAGGGGAAGGTTGGATAACCGGACCATCTGGTTCGGCTCTCAGGCCGAATATAGTTGTCCAATTAAAACAAAGCACGACATATGTTAAACATATGCCCCACTTTGGGGGGCAAATGTTGGGTGTGTTTTCACCCCATATATTTCCACCCTTCACCGAACCAAGTTCATCGGCTAAACCAACCTACTGCCGAATCAAGTCCTCACCTCCAACAACTACCGGTCCAGATCATGGCCGAACCAACCTTCTCCCCTACTACCGAACCAGCCACACCGGACCAACCTACCACATCTCACCGCCGAACCAACCTAACACCGAACCACAAACAGCCGGTCCAAACCTCTATCTCCAAGTAACACCGAACCAACCTCCCATTGCCGGATCAACCCACTACTGGTCCAAATTAACTCCATCTTCATCACCACCGAATCAGACCTTAAAGCACCCCTGCCGAACCATACTCCTACCACAGAACCAAGGCGTACCGGACTGACACTACTAGGCCAGATTGCATCAGCCCAGGCCCACTAGCAGCTATATACATCCAGGACCCCTGCCCTCAGCCTCACTCTATAAATAGAGGGGCAAGGGTACAACAATGGCAGACAAGTTTGAGAGCTCAAGCATGGATAGAACTTTCAAACAACTTTCAGTTACTTGTAATCAAAGCTTTGTACTTGTAATCTAAATAGAAAAGGAGAATAACATATAAAGTGGACTTAGGCACGTTCTGGCCGAACCACTATAAATCTGTGTGTCTTTTACAGTTTAGTCCCTGCTTTTTATATATTTGCGTAAATCACCCAAATCACTAGAAACAACATAAAATCAACTAATTCATACGATTTGGAGGTGTTTGCCCATTTTTTGTGCAAACAATAGTTTATAACATAGAAAATATATTTATAAAACCTTGACATTCAGACAACAGGTTATATACACAACCTATACAAAATATATACGAAACTGTTACATGAATACATATATACAACCATATAGATGATGTGCACGTAAATGTGCATATTTTTACCACCATATTTATTCTATTTAAATTAAATAAATGATCATATTGCGTATTTTAACTATTTTTAACCAAAATTCATATTAATTTCAAATTTTCACATATTCATCTTCATATAGGGGCAAAACGGTCATTTAAGTGCATATATTTCTTTGAGAAAAATTAACTTGTATATATTTTTGTAGGAAATTGATCTCAAATAGAAGTGGTTTCATGAAGATATGCATGCACAAAATTAATACAAAGGAATGAAGATGGAAATAATCCAAAGTGAAGAACATGGAGGACCCCACCTACCCACCTACCTTAATGTACAAATTAAAGGCTAATGCACATGCTTTTGGACTTAATGGTTTCATGTACACTTAATGGGGGATTAAGATATGTTAATGGTTACTTGGCCTCCACACTTCCTAAGGGGCATTTTGGGTATTCCCCAAAAATATGAATTAGGGTTTCATACATGTATAAATACCCATATGTTTCATGTAACATGATCTCTTCTCTTAGTCTCTCTTAGGCCTCCTTCTCTTCATTAGTTTAGAGAAAATAAAAGAAAGCTCTCTTTCTCTTTTCATGGCTACTTAGCCATTTTTATTTTATGTAATCTTTTTTATTTTATGCAATTTAATACATGCTCGTTCCTTTTCATGTTCATTTACTTTTATGTTGTAGTGTAGATCTCTTTTCTTTTATGCAAGTTAATTAGTTTATCTTTTCATTTTGCTCTCGTTTTCCTATTCATTTTGCTTTCATGTTATTAGCTACATTTGTTAATAAAATGACAAATATGAGAAGCTAAACCCCTTCAATTTAGGGGTAATGAATCTCTCTAATTAATGTAGATTCAACATTTTGTCAATTCATGCTCTCTTTTGTGCTTAATGATGATGATGGAAATGGTTTACTAGTTGTTTTTGCTTTGAATTTTGATAGCCTATATTGTTGACACCAAATAGGCTATGCTTAAACAATCACTAACACTAATTGCCTCTTCATCAAAATATGATTATGGCAAAAGAAAGTGATTTGAAATTAAAATTTGATGGTCTATGTTTCTAATCAATAGTTAATAGGCCATACTTAAAATAGATTTCATTTTCATTTTCTTTGTCAAGTTTCATGAAAGTTAGTAAGTGTTTTAAGGGGTGTGTTATACTTTGATGGCTTATGCTGGCTAATCAATAGCTCAAATATGTCATACTTATGATAAACACATCAATTAAAACACTAATGACCATAAAAGAGAGATCATGATTTCATGTGTTGAACTACATGATCTAGAGAGTGGATTTATTCTCTAAATTGTCATCTAACTCTCATATTTGCATTTCTTTTCTTTTTGTTAGTTAGTTCATATTCTCATTTTCTAGCTTAAAGACACTCTCGACTTTGGTATAATTTGATTGAGTAGGAAATTTAAATCAACAATTCCCTATGGATCGACCCGTATTCGCCGCGTGCTACATTCGTACACCGTGCGCTTGCGGTAATTTTTATTTCAAAATTCGTTCGACGGTTTTCTAAACCGATAGAATTTCCGTCGACGAACAATAGACTTATATATATGAATAGCAGGTTATACAACTTATATAATATAAACTTAATATATACATACTCACTGAGTATGTATATATATACACAAACTAACATAATAATATAAAATATATATTTATATAATACCTTAACAAAGAAGAGGAGGAGAATGGTTGACGCAATGGCATGAGTTTTGGCTATGATGATGCTGAAGTGGCTGGTGAAAGGCAGAGGTGAGGGTATAGGCCGTAAGGGTCGATTTTAGACGTGAGTTCATGGGGCGGTGGTTACAACTAGGTGAGGCTAGGGTTCGGGGAAGGAGGCGGCAAAGGCTGGCTGCTCGGGTGGTTCGGCACGAAGGGGCGGAAGATTTAGAGGCGGTTGGTGGATGTGGCGGAGGACACGGTAGAGATGAAGTAGCGAAGAGAGACCGAGGGGAAAAAGAAGACAAGCAAAAAGTGAAGGTGTTCGGTTATTATATTGTTGGGAAGATGATGTTTAGCAGAGAAAAGAAAATAAGCTATAGACTAAAATATTTATACATGAATTGATATTATATTATGTATTCTCAAAGCAAACAGAAAGGGAAAAAGGAAACGAACAGACAATTATACTGGAAAGGTGGAATAGAAAAAGCTTATTGATGAATTCAGAAAAAAATATTATGATTAGAGGCTGTGGAGTTAATATATGCTGGAATATTAAAAGTAAGAGGAGCTAAAAGGACGAATGCGGAGCCGATACGAAATCATTCCGGTAGATTTTTCTGTCACCCGAACTTCGAAATGCACAAACGAATGTACCATGGAGATTAGCATGACGAGGCGATCAAAATGGATTACAGATATCAGTGGTATGATCATCATATCAAAAGTTGATGTCAGTACCAAAATGCTGCTAATTTACCGAAAATAAGATAAACGGAGCAATAGCAGTCCAAATTTGACGTAACGAAGTATGATGCCTCACTCAGAAGAAGATTTAAAAATTTATTGTATAAAATATTCTGGTTTGGAAAATAATTTATTACCATCTAATATTAAGTGATTTAAAATGAAATAAAATTTCATAATAAAATAAACTTTCATATTATATGATGAAAATTTTCCATTTACTATGTTTAAATAGACATATTTCAAATATCAAATTTTTATTTCAAATTTTTATGATTTAAAATTTCATAAAAATTCCAGTTAATTACAATATTAAAACCATTAAAATTTATGAGTCGTTACACTCTCCCCGCTCAAAACTTTTCGTTCCCGAAAAGGAATGAGGTAGAAGAATAGAAACAAGTAGAAAGAAAAATAAATTGAAACAAAATAAAACAATTAATTTAACCATATCAATTTCAATTTAAATTCATTGCTATTCAATAATTGATTTAATCCATTTGATTTCACTTAGTTAAATCAGTCTTAACTGTTTCTAAATTCATTATCTTATTATCCAATTATCATTTTTTTACTTAACAAAACTAGAAAGGAAAAAGAAAAAATATCTGCTTAGGAATTTTCTTGGGTTAACCAGAATAAGCACATAAGTTTAAAATTTTAATTGTGATTAATAATTAGTTTTATCTTTTTTCCCACCTTAAGAAAAATAAATATAGTTCCTCGAATCGAATTTTCTAAACGAACAAGAGCCAATCCGAATTGATCTTGTAACATATCTTCTACAGAACGAAATCATAAATTTGTATAGTCATTTGTTATAATCATATTTTATTCGACAAATTTAATTCTTCTTTATTCTAAATTATTATTAAATTTATTCCACTTAATATATCTTATCACATAGTATATTTACACTTATTATAACCATTCAAATTTATTTAAAAATTCCTTTGACATCATTTTATATTGTATATTATTTAATTACATATTAAACTTTTGAATATTTAGGTAAGTTATATATGGAATGCAATTGAGTATTATACAAATAAAATTTCCAAATTCAGTTATTCCAAATTTTAAATATTTATTCAAAAAATTTAGGCTTCATGTGATAATTGAAATCATCGCTTCTAAGAGTTAAATTTCCAGTTTGCTTCAAACCATTAAGAGATAAATGTATACATACATATATATATATATCAAGTCAAATCTATAAACATATACTTGTACATATATAAATCAAGTCATACGTAAGAAATTCAAATCAAATTCATTTCCAAAACAAAATTGTAGCAAAGCTACTAAATAGTCTCTCCATTTTGAATCTCGAAAATGAATGTCGATGATGCGGCTGTCATCACCGAAATTATTTTCCAACGACAAAAGCGAAGAGTACAGATTTAAAAACTTTTAAAATCCTTTGGAAATGATTTCTATTCGAAAATACTTTTGAATAACATACCCTTAAAATTTTACAAAAATTTTTCTAAATATATTTGAAATTTAATTCTCAAATCCTTGATTTAAAATTATTTCAATTCCAAATAAATTTATAAACCATGTTTATATTTTCATTTATTTATACCATTTGACAATGGTCAAAGGTTTACAAAACCGTTAATGAAATCAAATATTATCGTTTTTAACTACCAGTTTATTTAACTTTTAATTCTAGAAAATTTTACCTATATATGTAGTATAGTTATACAAAATTATTTCATTTACCGAATTTGAAACAATATTGTGTCAGTTTGCTCTATTCAAGTGTTTTGGAATTCCTATCGATAGTGTTAATCAGATGAATCGATCGAAAACACAAATCAACATTAACAACTCAAACAACACAACATATAAAACATTTTGATATTAATTACAAATACACTCCCTTACTCGATGATTCCCGAATGGATTCTAGAACAAAGATCGAGATCCAAATTAAGAGGGACCCTAATAGAAGAAAATCTAATAAGAAGATAAGCTCAATACGAAGATAAGATGATTAAATTACAAAATATGAAGATGGATATACTGATAGTAATTGCGGCCAACCTTAATCGGATTATCTGTCACTTTAAGAATAAGATCGATGCAGAATTCTGAGGCAAATTGACATTCGATCGCAAGAGATAGAATTCAGGCATAGCAAGAGATGGCGGTATCTAAATCGACGATGCAGAAATCTTCAGTGAATCAATGCCTATTGTAAAGTAGTTTCACCCCTTTACAAATAATTCTAAAAGTGGCGGGACCACCGATTCATTATAGTAATCAACATGAGCGGAGTTATGGGATGCTCCAGAATCAAAACAACACGAATAGGAAAGACCATGATGGATTTCAGAACAAGTGGGAGAGTCCAAAATTCAAAGGAAACTGAATCAAAAATGAAGAGATTCAAGCTCGAACGAAGGTAATTCTGTAATTAAGTCTACTATATATGCTAATTAAGTTTTGCCTAAAACCAGAGCTCTAATACCAACTATAACATCCCGGTATTTCGTGCCATTCGCATCCACACATGTTGGGTTGAATTGCTCAAAATATTAGATTGTTAGTTTATCATTACGCCATAGATGGCCTATTGCAATGAAAATACAAGATGTTGCTAGCTACAATGTAATGATAGCTATGCTGATTTTTGTCCATTACAACATTAGCTTCAGGATGTTAGCATAGATATCAACACTATGTTGCAGTAGCTATAGATTTATAAAAATATTATAAAAAATGAGCGCGGGCTGAAAAAAAAGCGGGCTGAAATAATTTTTAACGCGGGAAGCAAAAACAAAGAGACAAAAGTTAACAAAATATTAAAGGGTTTTACTCAAACGTACGTACTCCGCCGCTCAACCACTCAAACACTCAAAATCAAAAATCAATTCTTGTGCTCAACTAAAAATCATGAAACAAATTTGGTTCAACTTGTTATTGAAAAATCTAATGGTCCTTGTAAGTTTATGTTGTTCGATCTTGGTTTGGGAAGCATTCGGGTTTGTATAGTAAATGGAGTTTTGCCTGAGGTTTAGAATATTCGTCGAGGGAGGTAGTTTTAGGTTTTTCAAAGGGTAGATCCTTGTTTTTTTAAGGCAAGGCATGGTTGTCATGTAATTTTGAGGACCTTCGATCACTGGAAGCGAAACGCGGCAGTAGCAGGTCCAAGGAAAGGAGGTACGGTTGCTTTTCGATTGGGGCTATCGAGCTTTGCACGGAGATTTTGACTCGGAGTTGCTGCTATTCAATAGAACGCTTTTACTGCTTGCGACACAAGAGGCCCACTTATCTGCCCCAAGCCTAGACGTCCTGTTAACTCCCTTCAGTGGCAGATCTAGTAATTTTTTTATTCTTTCTATCTTATTATCTGAATATTTAATGTCCTTGTAGTATTTTTCTGACTATAATTAATTGTTATGAAGTCAATTAGAAGTGGACTATTCGGAGCTGAAAGCAGGTGTTGAGTTCATTGATATTTATCTAAGCAAGGTAAAATTTGATTTTGATTTATGCCTAATTCTTGGTTTATGTATAACGTGACAAGATTTAAGTACTAATTTTAGTTTACTATTTACAGAACGGAGAAAATCAAGCAGATTCAACTCCGAGTATCATGCGGATGGTTTGGTATGTAATTATGAATTGGATGGTGGTGGTTGTTCGGTAGTGGATGGTTGGTTGATGCAGTGTTGAAGTTGAAGGAGACTTGGGTGAAGTTTTGTGATAGTGAGTATGCAATAGTTTTCAGTGGGGTTTGGTGGTGGTGGTTTCTGGTGTTGTATGGAAATGGAGATGGTTGTGGTGTTGATACTCGAAGGAGCAGTTGATGTAGTTGTAAGAGGAAGCAGTGGAAGTATGTAATTACCTTAATAAACAAGTTGAACTGTTTGGCCAGCCTCATATATTGCTCCTGCAAATGAGAAATTCATAATTTATTCTGCTTGGAGGACGTTTATGCCAACAGGAGTCGGGTAAAATGTAATTTTGAACTAAAAAAAAAGAAGGAAAAAGAACTTGAACGATTAATTGCATGAATTAATCAGCTTATCTGAATGAAATTTAACTCAATCACACAGAAATTGAAGGACGGAAGCGCAAACTGTTGAGAAGGCTTTCTGTAGATGGGTATCAAGATGATTGGGAGGTATATCCAATATTTTACATCTTACATCTCTCACTACTTCTCATGATATGGGGGAAATTTTGCTCCTTCATTTGAAGGACCTGATACCCTACTCCAATATAAATTTCTACATCCATTTAATTTAGAATTAAGTTTCTTTATCGTAAGAAAAAGGAAGAATAAAAAATTGTTTTGAACCAACTTAACTCTTCAAAATGTGGAATATCATCATGAACCGATGAATGTGAGTTATACAATAACCATTGATGGAATTGAAATTTTGAGGGGCTTATACAGTTCGAGTCACACCGGGATGATTTATATGATAAATAACATACTTATAAAGATTTTGTGAATTTGAGGGGCTTATACAATGGAGTCGATATCAAAGATTACAAACATCATCTTGTTCATTGAAGTATTAACACATATACATAAATAGGCAGTAATACTAACTCATGTTTCTGATTAGATAGGAGAATGCATAGGGAAATGGTGGAGATCCAATTTCGAAACCTTGCCATACCCTTACATGCATCGTAAAGCAAAGGAGTGCATAAAGGTTTACTTGGTAAAGTCGCCCATGACAATGCATTTTGTTGTACCGGAAACATGAAAATCCTTGCAGTTCCATTGTGCCCGCTTCACGACAATGTTGAGGTATCACACATTCAGATTTGCATATCATCTTTCATTTGCAGATTATATGTTTTAGTTTCCTAATGCTTTCATTGCATATATGTTGCAGACATATGGTGAAATAATTGCTGGGTTACCTCAGCTGTTGTCCAAATACTCCTTTAACTTCGTTGAGGATTGATGTTTCCATTAGAATGTTATATTACTCTCTCCTATTTTGTTAGTGCTTGTATTTGGAATTCATTTTCAATTTCTGTTATGTTGCTTTGAACTTTGAAAAATAGTCCAAATTATTTGTGGTTGGGCTTTTATCAGATGTAAATAGCTCACTATTTCTTTTGATATGGTGATCAACATTCAAAATGTTTGGCTAAAACACTCGAAATATTTGGATGATATGTATCAGCTGATGTGTTGATCATCAGTAAATAGTGATGGTTTTATGTGCAACACCTAGTATTTTTATGACTAATTTATCCACTGCATGAGTGTGTGTAGTCGTGCATACATGTTTAAGGTCATACGACTACTTAACTTGTATGTAAACATTGTTCTACGCATAATAGTGTGATCGGAATTAAAGTATGGTCCTATGGATTCAGTTAGATGGGGTTTGCGTGGTGAACCAATATATGAGATCAACAGGAGTTTTGATAGGTAACTAACTTTCCATTTTCTTCTTTATTTTCATTTTATTTCCTCGTTCACTGTAATATATAGAGAATAAATTGCAGTAATGATGCTCGGTCTAAACTTTAAGATGGTGAGATAAGAAGAGCTTTGTTGAGATATTAGCATTAAATGCAAGAGAAGTTGTGAAAGGGCAATTCTTTTAGCATCCTAGCTTTTACGATTACACTCAAATTTGATCCATGTTCAGATTTGATCCGGACGTGAGTATCGTAAAACACTACATCTGAGTGTGACGTGAGTTACTAATACACTCCTAAAGTTAACTGAGGTTTCTTCTTATTCATGGCTTTCATGAGGATATCATGAACTATGTTACATACTTTAGATTTTTAAATCTATGTTTGTTTATCGGCAAAGTTATATAGAAAACTTGTTGATTTAAGCATAAAATTATTGTGTTGCTCTTGGGATGCCTACATTAGTTATTGGACTGATAAATGAATTTGAAAAAAATAAAGTAAAATCAAAGATGCCAGCTGAAAGAAAAGATTGTTCTCCAGAACAAGAGGAACCTAGTGAAGATGATACTTCAAAAATCCAGTAAAGGTGCATTATAGCTGAGGATTTAATTTTATGTTGGTGATTATAGACTAGCTTCCTTATTTGAACCGAGATTTGTTTTTATGTAAAGGCGATCATATTTACCTTAGTTTTTCTTTGACTTTGAGTATAATTTCTGAATTGATTAGTGATATATGTTCTAGAAAAATTGTTTTGATATCCTTTTGCTGTCTAACTTTTTTCATTTAATTTGTATCAGTCCAACGAATCAGATGGAGAACTTTTTGTTAAAACTCGCAAGCGGAAAGAAGGAAAGGTGTACAAGACTGATACTTCAGTAATGAAGTACAGAATTGTAAGAATTTTATTTTCTCTTCAATCAGATGTCAAAAAAGGCTTCATTTTGCGCATCGACATTTTTGTAGAATTAGATCCTGTTTTGTTGAAACCTATAGCAGGATATGTTTTGAATCCATTTTAAAACTATTAATAGATATTGCAAAACAATTCTTGTTTAAGAAACTTGTTTCAGAATTGTTAATTTTATTTAATTCGCATGTTGAAACTGCTTTATTTTGCAAGATAAGATTGAAAAAGCAATAGGTGAAGGAGGAAGTGATGGAGTTGGTCAAGAAATGATTTCTGATGGAAAGTCGCACGGTCCATCTTGGCTTATAGGACGACACGCAAAGTCTGCAGAAGTTTCAAAATATGCCCCAACAACAAGCACATACATACAGGAGCTGGCAGCGAAGATAAGGGAAAATATAGCTGACGAAGTCGAAGCAAAAGTGAACAAGAAGGTCCAAAATGAATTTGATGCAAACGTGAACCAAAAAGTTCGGGAGAACTTGATGTTCGTCGACGGAAATTCTATCGGTTTAGAAAACCGTCGAACGAATTTAAATTAAAAATAACCGCAAGCGCACGGTGTACGAATGTAGCACGTGGCGAATACGGGTCGATCCACAGAGAATTGATGATTTTAAAATTCTATTCAATCAAATTAACCAAAGTTGGAAGAGTGATTAACTAAAAAAAGAAGAAAAGTGACAAAAGAAAATAGATAAAAATATGAGAGTGTTAAGACAATTTAGAGGCAATTCCAACTCTCTAGATCACATAAATCAACAAAATGAAGTTATGATCTCTCTTTTCTCATTAGTGAATTAGTTGATGTGCTTATCATAAGTATGGTATATTTGTGCTATTAATTAGCTCAATATAAACCATCAAACTATAACACAACCACTAATACACATTTAACTCTCATAAAATATGACAACAAAGTTGAAAGCAAAATCTATTTTAAGCATGGCCTATTAACTATTAATTAGAAATATAAGCCATCAAATTTCAATTTCAACAATCACTTCCTTGCCATAATCATATGTAAATGAAGAGGCAATTTGTGTTTTGTTTGTTTAAGTATAGCCTATTTGTTATGAACAACATAGACTATCAAATTCAAAGCTAAACAACATCATTAAACCACTTCAATCATTCTCATTAAGCACATAAAGAGAGCATAAACATCAAAATGTTGGATCTACATACTAGAGAGCTTCATTACCCCTAAATTGAAGGGATTAAGCTCTCATATTTGTTATCATATGAACAAATGTAGAAAGCAACATGAAAGCAAAAAAGAAAGAAAAAGAGAGCAAAGAAAAGAAACAAAACTAATTTACTTGCATGAAATAAGAGAAACCTACACTACAACATGAAAGTAAATGAACATGAAAAGGAAAGAGCATGTATTAAATTGCATAAAATAAAAAAGATTACAAGAAATAAAAATTGGCTAAGTAGCCATTAAAAGAGAAAGAGAGCTTTCTTTTATTTGATCTAAACTAAACTAAAGAGAAGGAGGCCTAAGAGAGACTAAGAGAAGAGATGGCTACATGAAACATAAGGGGTATTTATACAAGTTAGAAACCCTAATTCACTTTTTGGGGAATGCCCAAAATGCCCCTTAGGAAGTGTGGAGGCCAAGTTATCATTAACATGTCTTAATCCCCTATTAAGTGTACATGAAGCCATTAGCTCCAAAAGCATGTGCATTAGCCTTTAATTTGTACATTAAGGTAGGTGGGTAGGTGGGGTCCTCCATGTTCTTCACTTTGAATTATTTCCATCTTCATTCCTTTGTATTAATTTTGTGCATGCATATCTTCATGAAACCACTTATATTTGAGATCAATTTCCTATAAAAATATATACAAATTTTCAATTAATTTTTCTCAAACAAATATATGCACACAAATGACCGTTTTGCCCATATATGAAGATGAATATGTGACAATTTGGAATAATTTGAATTTTTGGTTTAAACAAGTTAAAATACCCGATATGATCATTTATTTAATTCAAATAGATTAAATATGTTGGTAAAAATATGCACATTTATGTGCACATCAAATACCCCCACACTTATCTTTTTATTCGTCCTCGAATAAAGAAAAACTAAGATAAATCCGTTTTCGTAGGAAGCACGATTGCATTGAGCGTATGCAACAAGCCGTTAAACCTCTGGGTGTCCTCGGTAGGACGAGTGTTGTCTCGTGAGGGTTTTCAGCGGATACTACCCACAAAATCCAAGTGCGGGATGAAAATATTTACAAAATGCAAGATTTATTTACAAAGAGATGAATGCAAAATTTTGAAAATATTTACAAATGAAGGATTTATTTTTAAATTGACACGAATAAGTTAAATATAGGTTTAGGTTATTCTCTTGAAACTTTATGTCATTTACTGGTCAAAATTTCCAACAAAATTCAACTTATCATAACAAATAGACAATAGTTTAAGTTGTTGTTTCGGTTGATAACAAAGTGTAATTATAAAATGGATCCTTAGTTGATTATCAAAGTTTATCAAAGTGGTATTTTCATTTCTTTTCAATAACAAATCAAATCGAATAAGTAAAAATAGTGCTAGGATTTCAATTGCTTGCTCTCTCATTATTTGCAAGAAAAATTTCACACCTAGCTCAGGTAAACTGAGGCCAGATATACCACCCATGCACTGCCTTTCGGGCTTATGTGAGGGGAGTACAGAGCATGGCGAGTGCACACACTTTCATGCATACACTATCGACCGTAGGTGGTTTTTATTAAGTCTTTTTTTTTACATACATGTGTTCCATACATCATAACCGTGAGGACTTTTAAATGAGTATGAAAGCACATAATAAAAAATTCCAAGTAATCACCTCTGCATAACCGTGAGGACTTTTAAATGAGAGTGAATACTTGGATGTTATTATTATTTTTTTTTTTTTGAGAGGGTGTAACGACCCAGAATTTTTATTAATTTAAAATTTGAATATTTAATTAATTTTAAATATTAATGAGTGAATTTATAAGTCGAATAAATTTTAATTTGAATTATTGGATTTAATTGGATAATTAAATCGATAATTTAATATGTTAAATTATGGAAATAATTGAAAATTGGGTTAAATATGATTGAAAATGATTTGTAAAATTTTATTTTATTATATTGAAGTTAGAAGGATATTTTAGAACTTTTAAAATCGAATTAAAAGTTAATTTGTGAAAATTGAATATTTTAATATTTAATCGACTAGTGAAAATAGCCAATTTTTGAACAGTCTCAGAATTGAACGAAACCAGTTCCATTGGATCCGTAATGGTTAGTTATTACCGGATTTCAATTTTCGTGTCAATCCGAGTTATCATTTGAGCGTGGCAGCTCGAAACGCATCGAATTGTTTTTAATTTAAATTTGACGAGTGAAAATAGCCATTTTTCAAAAAGTCTCGGATTTCGACGAAACCAGTTTCATCGGATCCATAATGTGATATTATTGTAAGGTTTCAAATTTCGTGTCGATTGGATTTACCGTTTGTCCTGTACGAATTAAAACGCCTAGGAATCGATTTAAATCGGTTTAATTTAAATTGAGCGTTTATAGCCATAACTCGCACAGATGTCCGAATTAACTTTCGAAACCTATTCCATTGTGTCCGGAACGCGTGATAAACCCTAGGAAAGGCAGTTTCGGCGCGTAAATCGGAGTTCGGAATTTCCGGATGAATAGTGTCGATCGATTTTCCTATAAATAGACCAACACCCCCCTCTATCTCTAAAAATAAAAAAAAAAGAAAATAAACCCTAGCCGGCCCTAACAAATGAAAGGCCAGAATTTTCCATACTTCCTCCCTCAATAACTCCAAATCCGTTCATCGATTCCAGAAATCTCCAACTACAAAAGTATAGAGCTCGATGAGATCTTGGATTTCAACGGTTATGATCGTCAATGGCTTCACGGATCATCGGCAAATTTGGTTTGAAGGAGGCCGGCTGCGCCTGTTTTTCGAGGGGGAATAGGGGGCCGAGTGCCACAATGGTCAGGCCGTGGGTGGAGTGAGGGGAGGCGCACGTGTTGCAACTTCCTGATCGTGTTCAAGTTGAGTGTGGTGATGGATAAATCAAAACCTAATATGGTGTACTTGGGTTTTGTGTGCATTCGATGATGTCTGTAGGTTTTTTGCGCGTGAAGGGAGATGAAGGCTAGTTACGGTCGTGATGGCATGTTGTTAGATCTAACGGCCTTGATTAAGTTGAGGGTAAAATTGTTAATTTAGGTTGTAAAATTTATGGATATAAATTCGTGTAAGTTTAAAAATCAATAACTTTTTCATACGAGGTCGAAAATGCGCGAAACCAGTTGCGTTGGAATCGTATGGACGAGCAATACGCGATGAAATTGGATTGGAGTCGTTTGGAGTTAGTGAGAATTTTGGGTAAAATTAAACGTCCGTTTAATTTTATTCGAAACAAATCGCTAAAAACGAAATTGAAATCAAGGTGAGAACTTCTCACTCAATCGAATCAGTTTCGATTTTATTTTAAATAGTTAGATTTAAAATATTTGAATGCATGTTTGAATGATGATTGCTATGTATTGATTGTTAAAATAGACATTATACGCCGTTAGTAAGCGGATGTTATTTAATAAAAACATATACCGCGAATATTTCATAAACAGTGAAATTGGTATTATATATAATATCAATATATATATATTGGCATATGTATATATTGCAGTTATTGATTTCCCGCATTTTTTGTTTAGCGGATGAGACCCTATTGCGCCGTCTATTAAGCGGATAATATTTAAATCCCATATACCGCGATAATTTCGTACTGGAGCGAAATTGGTATTGTGCTAATGTTTGTGGATGCAGGAAAACAGGTTGGAGGGATCCAACTGGATTCCTCAACAGTTTTTATTTGATTTCAGATATTTTGATATTTGATGGATTTTCATATTGATATATGATATCGTTGTAGTCGTGATTGACTATTTGGTGTGTAGCATCATTGGACCAAATTTTGGGATTTTAAAATGATTTTTAAAGTGATTTTTGAGAATATACTATATTTTGGAATTGATCCATTATAAATAAATAAACGTTATAATTTTTAAAGTTATAAAAATTATTATTTTTAAGAAATATAGTTAAAAGCCGATTTTTTGAAAATAAGGAATTAATGACTTTATAAAATAGTTAAATTGGGATTTCTGAAATAATTGTGAAAAGTTTAAATATAGGATTTATAAAATTTAATTATTTTATGAATCAAAATGGTGAAATAATAAAGGAGATTTAAAGACGTTTAATGAATAATACAAATTAATTTATATTAAGAGATTTATAAATGGATATTTATAAATTGAAATATTGACATTATAAAACGAGTTTTTATAAGTGTTTGAATGAAGTGGAAATGAATTTCATAATTGAATGGAATTTATAGAATTTTAAACAGTGAAGTTATAAATGGAATTTTATAAACAGTAGGTTTATAAGATTTATAAAGTTATTGAAAGAATGAATTTTGGATAAATAAACAATCTTATAAGTTATAAGATTTATAATTTGGGAAGTTAAAAGAACGATTCTGTAAAATAATCGTTTTATAAGCATTAAATTTATAATGTGAACCTTTAGTTTATAATTAAGTTATAAACTGGAATAGGTTAATAAAAGAATTTATAAAAAGGAAGTTTTTATAAATAAATAGAAATGGAATTTATAAACGTTGTTTATAAATTCGCAAATGACTTATTTTGATAAGTAAATTGTTGAAACCTATTAATGGAGTTATATTCACGTTTTTGAATAGTGAATAATTCTTTTAAATAAAATGTATAAAAGGATGAAATGTGTTAACATAGTATATTCACGTTTTTGAATAGTGAATAAGATGTTAAAGAAATTGTTTTGAATGTGATATTTGAAATAGAATTAAAACGATCTAACGATGTTTTAATTGTGTTGAGATTCGAAACCATAGATTTCAACATTAATTGTTGAAATAGACGTTTTCGAGAAATGAAAAGGAAATAGTGGACTATAACACTGTTGTTATAGTAAATGATTTCCGAAAGGAAATGTTTTGTATAGTATTGGGATTTATATATCTATTTTAATTTCGAATCCCTATACTAGTGATTTTGGGTTGTCGTAATGATGTTTTACGTAACATTCGTTTTGGCCCAAATAAATATGTTTAAGAGAATGATTTCCTTAAAGAATGAAATATATACTTAATCTCGATTTAAGTATATTGAATATTTTCCAAGTGTTGAAAATAAATAAAATTTGTGAATTACTTATGAATGTATAAGTATGGAAATGTTTTCGAATATAAGTTGAATATTTTGAGAATTTATCTTTTTGAAGATAAATTGAAATGAATAATTGAAATCGAATATCCATAGATATTTTGGATTATAAATTCACTAAGGAATTTATAAAAGAAAGTGGAATTGGTTTAAAAATAAATATTGATTTATTTTTGAAGTATGAAATAATATATCTTGTAAAAATATTTTGGAAAATAAATAATTTGGAAAATTATTTGGAAACTGGTGATGTGTGCATATCCAGTGATAGTTCAATAACCGACTATCAATATTTCCCTTTGAATGGGTAATTGATGTGATTTGTTTGAATGTGAATGCTACATTTATTTTTGAATAAGCGCTCACTATTCGGGTTAACCGGGAAAGGACCATAGGGTCGTATAACCCATTCCGAATATGTGATACGTCGTTGTGAATTGCATTGAAGATCGGTGTTGAAGACCTGGTATTTGCGAGAGCGATAGGATGACCTGTCGATTGTCTCTGCACTGAGTTGCAGCGGTATAGAGACTCCCTAAGTGATGGGAAATCCGATCAGGATTGTGAATATCCGGATTGCAAGGACTTCTTTGTAAGTGCCTTCGGTTTTGTTCGAGCCCGGAACAGACTTGTATGGATTGTATGTCTGACGTTACAAATTGAGATATAAAGCAGATTTCTTTCAAATATATTTCTGTTGGTGGCGGAGAATTTATTCTTTTAGCTTAACACCCTTCTCTGAGACGTACGAGCTCAGAGGTTATATAGTTGAAGTTATCAGCGATATATTCCCAATTTGGTAATGTGACATGCTGAGTGTTGCTGTAAATGATCATTGTGTTGATTATTTGTGATAGGATCATTTGTTTGATCGTCTATCTTAGTGATCATTTCTATGATCATTTGTTGACCCAAAGCATGGCTTTTGTATAAAGTATGTTTTTGTGGACGTGACTTCGTCGAGCCTCACACCCCGGAAATGGTCAAAACAGGAAAGATGCGGCAAGGTTATGAGGGGTAGCTCCCTTTAGGGTATGCGCATTTCCTTCTGGATAGAGGTGGTATCATGGTATGGAGCCCAGATATTTAACCTATGTGGTTACTGTGAATTTATTACTTTGTGGTTGTTGGTTATCGGGATTCCGTGAGAAAGGTCGTTTACGATCGGGGAATGGCGTGCTCGTGTCAGTAGTTACCCAGTTAGGGGAAACCCGGCCTTGTGTTGGCAGAGTTCCGGTTTGGTTCTCGGGAATGTCTTTCCAGAGGCATTCTCATGTGGCAATGGGAAGTTCCTTGGCCTGATCATTCGTTGGAAATCCAAAGAAACAATACATGACTTGTACGGTTTTAGTTGTAGAACCTGCCATCTAATATGGTAGCTATTAGTAGGCATAATATAATGGTACCTATGCTGGCTAAGATTTATATTCTACTTTCGAAATGAATTTTCTACACTATGCACTAGTAATAATATCAAATGTTCTTTTTAAATGTGTATCAAGCATCTTTGGCTATCATAAGGAGAAATCTTCTCCAAGTCTGCGTTTGCATTGTGTGTGTGGCAGGAGGTCTTATGGTAGTCTCATTTTTAAAAGCATTGCGAATTGAATTTAAAAATATTCCTCTATTTTGATTTTAAAGATAAATAAACTGTTTTGAGTTCTCACACCAGTCACATGACTGACTCGGAGTTTATTGTTTTCCTTCCTAAACTCTGGGTGCCCACCAATTTCCACACGGGCAGTCAAGAGTTAAGGTTTATCAGGATATTCTGGATATTCTGGAGTTGCTGGAGGCAAGCTAGATGGCATGGCGTATTACTAGTATATAGTATTTCTTTTTCCGCTGTTTGATGTTGTATGTTGTTGTACACTCTGATGATATGATGTAATGAAATGTAATGTATGAAATGTAATAACTGATATAGTTCTTTGTTTAAAGATTATTCATTTATTATTATATGTTGTTCCGCTGCGAATTGTGAGATTCTGTTATTGTTCTGTTGTGTTCTGTTCCGTTCTATGTTCTATTTTTCTTTCCCCTCCATTTTCTATTCTCTCTAATTTCTATTTTCTATTTCCTATTTTCCTTCCTTCTCTCTTCTTCTCTCTTTTTCTTTTCTTCTTTTCTTTTTCTTAAACCCATAACTATTCGGTTTTTCGGCAACGAAAAATCGAAACGTTACAGAGGGAGTTTTGCAAAATTATCTTAGCACCATTTAACTTAGAAGACAAAAAAAATGTTATATCCTTTACTTTAAATTCACCACTTTTAAAACAAAGATTTTCAATTAGGATGTATTTCATAATTAACACGTATGAACCTTCCTATATACCAGTTAAACCATTGTTATTTATAATCAAACTTCCTTTTTATTTTTGTTAAAACGAATAAATTTTCAAAAATTTCAATTTAATAAACCAAAACCATATATTTATCCTATAGTGTTTCTTTAAAAATAAATCAAAATGCTAAAAAAAAATTTGTATTTTAAAATTTTGATATTTTTTTTGAGTTTTGGAAGAAAAAAGAAAAAATGAAAATTTAATCATGAAAAATCAAAAAGAAAATGAGTCTCCCCCCACACTTGATTTTGACTGTGTCCCCACAGTCAACCCAAGTGGAAGGAGAAAAATAAAATAAAAATCTAATATTTACATGAAAGATTATTATTTACAAGAGATGAGAAAGTATATAGTCAAAAAGTAAATGAAACGGTCTTCCAAAGACCGATTCATTTGTTTCATCAAATGCGTGAGACACGGCTTAAGCACGAAAAACCAAATCGTAAAAGAATTTGAAGTTGATTGACGATTTGGAAAAACGAATGTCGTTTTATTAAAAATCGTACGAGTTGTTTTATTTTCGATGATTTTCAGGGTCGACAAAACAATTGATTGAAGTTCAAGTTTATTTGCACCGATTTGAAATTCAAGCTTATCATTGAAAACATTTTCACAATTATTGATTTCAAAATCAAAATGGTGATTTTCAACTTCCCCTTCGGAATTTAACAACTCGTCTTCAAAAAGTCCATAAAACTCATGTTCGTTAAATTCGACTTCCTTTGTTGGATTATCAACAACTTCATCGTGTAAATGGAGTTTAAAATTCAAAGTTTTCGTATTCAAGTTTTCAGAAAAAGGAAGATCGAATTTTAAATCGAATTTTGCACCCTCAAAAGAATTGAAATCCAACTTAATTACCGTATTTTCAACAACTTGATTAAGATCGTCATTATCAAATTCAAAAGTTGTTATTTGAAAATCGTCGATTTGGGTAAAAGATGGATTATCACTTGACTCATCACACGTTGAGATTTGATTTTGTTGTTCACGTTGTTTCATATAAGTTTCAAACAACAAATCCGTGTGATCATCGTAAATTTCATTCATTTGTTCAACAAAATCCAATTTATAGTTATTAAATTGAGAATTTTCGATTTGGATTTGTTGAGAACAAAAATTTTTCACTCGTAACATGGTTAAGATTATTCCCATTGCCAAATTCGTTTGAAAAGTTGTTCCCATTTTCATGTTGAGTTTGGAATTCATTTTGGAGCTCGAAATTAAATTGGCATGGGTTATAATCGTAATCGTTTGAATTTTGAATTGAATTCAAATTTTGAAATCCTCGACTCGAGTTATTACACAAATCAGAATTACATAAATCATTTATCTCTTGATTTTGTCATGTAGAAAGTTCGAGTAAAGATGAAATCATTTCAATGCTATTTTCAAGAGTCGAACGTTGGTCACCGTTTTGAAAATTTTGTTGTTCGAAATTTGAATTATTTACACAAAAGTTGTTAAAATATCCATACGAAATTGGACTGAAATCGTATGGATTATATTGCTTTTCACAAATATTGTAAAATTCAAGTGAATATGGAAATTCAGACATTTTAAAGAATGTTTTTTGGTTTTTTTCATAAACGGAAAATATTTACAAAGAAAATTTATTTTAAGAAGGAAAATCGATTTTTGTTTTGTTTTTATTTTCAATTTTTTTGGTGAATTTTGGTTTTTCTAAAATTTTTTTGGATTTTTTTTTGAAATTTCAAAGAAAAGGATTTAAAAATTTCAAAGAAAAGGAATATTTACAATTTTTTTAGTTTTGGATTTTGAATTTTTTTTTTTAAATATGCATGAACTAATGCAACTAAATGAATGCAAGTGCCTAATTACGAATTATTTATCCTAAATTAACACAAATTATATAATCACAAATTGTCTTAAATCAACAAGATAGTTCTCAGCCAGGTAACGGACATGATTTATCGGTGCACCACGAATCACCGTAGCAATGCTGCCGAAGGTTTAAGTACCTTCAGAGAAACAATTCAGTATAATATTTACGAATCACCGTAATATTTATAACTGATTATTGCTCTGCCGTAGCCTAGACACCAAGAAATTAAATTGTTCAAAGAAGACAAATTGTCAATATACAATTAAGTGTTATCGATGTCTAACCGTTATTACTAAACAAAGTCTAGGATGAAATGCAAAGCAGAAATTAAACGTGTATTTACAATGCAACTACGAATGAATTTTTTTTATTTTTTTAAAATGTAAATGCAATCAACCAACAATTCAATTCAAATAAAACTAGAAATGAGAGCAGAATTTTTTTTAGCAAGCAGAGCAATTTATTTTGGCTAGCTAAGGAAGCAATTTTCAGCAAGCTATTCTTCCTTTATTTCCTGCTTTGGCAACCTGAAAATTAAAAACAAAGATATATACAATTTTTTTTTTGGTTTTTTTTTTTTTTTTGAAAGGAAACTTAAAAGTAGGGTTTTACTTAAAAAAATTTTTTTTTTTTTTTTGGATAAGACAAACGAATTAACACAAACAAAACAAGCAAAGGCAAACGCAACAAAACAAATTCAAAGAAACCAAAGTTAAGCTTGAGCTAAAAACAAACTAAACCAAATTAATTCACAAATGAGATTCTCTAAACCAAACAAACCCGGCCCACTCTAGACAAAGGAACAAAGAAAAATATCCAACTTTACGAATTCACAATTTTCAGCAACAAGAATTGTCAAATCCCCGAATTTTTACTTCCAGAAATCGATTTTCGATTTGCTTTCGCAAATTACTTCTTAAATCTTCAAATTTTGCAACCTCTTGGGCTCATTTTTATTGTTTGGGTTGCGATAGTCGATTGAAATGTCTGAATGAGATTGAATTCAGGTTGTTGAATTCGGTTGATACGGTCTCGAATTAGGGAAGTTGCGAATTTGAGTAGCAGTCGATTGAGTTGCGTGGTGAATTGGGAGGTTAAGGATTTGCAGCCTACGTTCACTACGAACCTGCCTTGGTTGTCTGGTGGTGCCAAAAACTTGTTCGGACGATGGAATCACGGTGATTGGTGGTGCTCGCGATGGTTGCGGGGGGCAAAGAGATTGAAGTCGCGATTTTGTTGAGGAATTGCTGTTTCGACTGGGTTGGGCGATGTGGTTGTGAGAAGTTGTACTGGTGATGGTTGCAGACGTGTGGTGGTTGTTACGAAGTGGTTTTTGCAGAGGTGGGTGGTAGTCTGCAGGTAAGAGGAAAGGATTTGCGGGTTGTTGATGATGACTGTGAGAGGAAGTGCAGTCAGCGATCACTGTTCCCGTCTGAATTCGAGTATTGTTTCCGTCTGAGTTGGCGATGATTTGGGGGTTTCGGTCACTGTGATGTGCACTGGTGGTAGGTGATAGGGGAGGTCGAAGTGGCAAGACAGATATGTATAGTATGTGATGTGTGTATGGTATGGTTTGGGTATGATGGGAGTGGTTTGTGAATTTGGTGAATGATGGCAGTGGTGGGAGATGCTGATGCAAAGGGGGAGAGCAGCGGAATGTGTGGTCAGTTGAGTGTAAGTCTTTTGGTCAGTGGAGTGATGTTGAAGAGTTGCAATTTGAACTGGTTGAGTTGAAGTAGTTGGTGTTGCTCAGTGGTGAAGTGGTAGTGTCAATGAGCAGTTAGTAGGGAGATGGCTTTGTTTTGGTTTGTAGAGTATGTGGATGAGGTTTGAGGCTTGTTGTGAAGTGGTTTGATTGATTGGTAGGTGAGGTGAATAGTGGCAGTAAGTAGGGAGAAGGGGGTAAGCAGTGGTGGAACTGAAGCATGTGGAGTTAGTAGAGGTTGGAGAAAGGAATGTTGCAGTGTAGGATGTACTCACAAGTTTTTGTAACAGAGAACTAAGCAATGCACCATTTCAAGTGAAAACTGAAAAGTTTGTTTTTTCTCTCAATGAAATGAAAACACAAGCAGAATAAAATGAACATAGTGAATGGAAAGAAGTGAAACAGAAGCAAACAGTAACAGAAAATAAGAAAACAGAATGGAAAGAAGTTGAAACAGAAGCACCTAACAAAATAGACACAGAGAACAGTAATTAATCAAATGAACAAGAAAATGTTTTTTTTTCTTTTTTTTTAATAAAAAGAAAAATGAGAACACACACAAAAATCAAAGAAAACTAATTCGAAGAATAGAAAATTAAAATCAAAACAAATCCCCAGCAACGGCGCCAAAAACTTGTTCGTCGACGGAAATTCTATCGGTTTAGAAAACCGTCCAACGAATTTAAATTAAAAATAACCGCAAGCGCACGGTGTACGAATGTAGCACGTGGCGAATACGGGTCGATCCACAGAGAATTGATGATTTTAAAATTCTATTCAATCAAATTAACCAAAGTTGGAAGAGTGATTAACTAAAAAAAGAAGAAAAATGACAAAAGAAAATAGATAAAAATATGAGAGTGTTAAGACAATTTAGAGGCAATTCCAACTCTCTAGATCACATAAATCAACAAAATGAAGTTATGATCTCTCTTTTCTTGTCATTAGTGAATTAGTTGATGTGCTTATCATAAGTATGGTATATTTGTGCTATTAATTAGCTCAATATAAACCATCAAACTATAACACAACCACTAATACACATTTAACTCTCATAAAATATGACAACAAAGTTGAAAGCAAAATCTATTTTAAGCATGGCCTATTAACTATTAATTAGAAATATAAGCCATCAAATTTCAATTTCAACAATCACTTCCTTGCCATAATCATATGTAAATGAAGAGGCAATTTGTGTTTTGTTTGTTTAAGTATAGCCTATTTGTTATGAACAAAATAGACTATCAAATTCAAAGCTAAACCACATCATTAAACCACTTCAATCATTCTCATTAAGCACATAAAGAGAGCATAAACATTAAAATGTTGGATCTACATACTAGAGAGCTTCATTACCCCTAAATTGAAGGGATTAAGCTCTCATATTTGTTATCATATGAACAAATGTAGAAAGCAACATGAAAGCAAAAAAGAAAGAAAAAGAGAGCAACGCAAAGAAACAAAACTAATTTACTTGCATGAAATAAGAGAAACCTACACTACAACATGAAAGTAAATGAACATGAAAAGGAAAGAGCATGTATTAAATTGCATAAAATAAAAAAGATTACAAGAAATAAAAATTGGCTAAGTAGCCATTAAAAGAGAAAGAGAGCTTTCTTTTATTTGATCTAAACTAAACTAAAGAGAAGGAGGCCTAAGAGAGACTAAGAGAAGAGATGGCTACATGAAACATAAGGGGTATTTATACAAGTTAGAAATCCTAATTCACTTTTTGGGGAATGCCCAAAATGCCCCTTAGGAAGTGCGGAGGCCAAGTTATCATTAACATGTCTTAATCCCCCATTAAGTGTACATGAAGCCATTAACTCCAAAAGCATGTGCATTAGCCTTTAATTTGTACATTAAGGTAGGTGGGTAGGTGGGGTCCTCCATGTTCTTCACTTTGAATTATTTCCATCTTCATTCCTTTGTATTAATTTTGTGCATGCATATCTTCATGAAACCACTTCTATTTGAGATCAATTTCCTATAAAAATATATACAAATTTTCAATTATTTTTTCTCAAACAAATATATGCACACAAATGACCGTTTTGCCCATATATGAAGATGAATATGTGACAATTTGGAACAATTTGAATTTTTGGTTTAAACAAGTTAAAATACCCGATATGATCATTTATTTAATTCAAATAGATTAAATATGTTGGTAAAAATATGCACATTTATGTGCACATCACTTGACATGGGTGCTTAAGAAATTAGGCGAAGCAAACCCTGACATGCAAATTGATGTTGGGGATCTTTGTGCGACCGTCTGCAGTGATGGCACTGGAGGCACTGGAGGCACTAGAGGCACTGATGGCACTGGGGCTCGCAAATATGAATGTACTGTTAATAAGCAGAATTTAGTATGTACTGTTAATAATGTTGCCATAGATATGATATAATGTTGCAGCAGTATAATGTTGCAGTACAATTTCAATTTAAATTGCAAATGGTGTTGCCATAGATATGATATAATGTTGTAGTCTGCGATGTTAAATATGGTAATAAACTAGCAAAGTATTGCTATTGGATGGTAAAAGTGTTACCATAGATTAATGAATATGGGCCCCACAATAGGGTTCCGTAAAAGTGGGCCACAGAATTAGTCGGCCCCATAATGTTGGCCCACATGTTGGGGCCCAGATTGTGGGGCCCACTTTTTAGTAAATTTGGTCCTGTGGCAACAAAAGAACCGATGTTGCCCTAGGGCCGCAAAGATGTTGCCTTTGACTCAAGGGCAACGCGGAAAAATGCATCACCGAGAAAGGGTTGCCTTTGCCCTTTTTTAGCCTACAACAACATTTTTCGGCACTTTCTGCATCAATTCTTGGTGTTGCAGTATGCAATCTATGGCGTAGTGTATATTTGGCAAAACTCAACATATATAGTAAATAAAATAATCACAGAATCACAGACACGGAGTATTACAATAATAAGCAGTGGAAACAAATGAATAGTAGTTCATGAAACTACTATAAACAAGATACAACAAAGTCTCGAATACATAGAAGTCTCAATATAATAGTCAAATACAGGATAAGAATATATCACAGGAGTCAACTGAATAACTGTAAGCTGAATGGATAGATGGATCTCCAAGCGAAGCTCCAACTCCAAAGGCGAGTCTCACATGCTGTGACACTCAGTCTGACCCGAGCGTAAAGCAAACGCAAAACACTCGAGTCAGGATTAACATTCTTATATCAATAAATCCAACTCAAGTGAAATATCAACTAAAGTACAAGTAACTTATAAGATGTTTGGGATAACCATCCTCTAAGGATCCATGGAACTGTCTATTATGTTGTAAAATACGTTATTATAATAATGTCTATAGTAAAGTAAACTATTAAAATAGCGTTAAGGCGTTATCCATATCCTCCTTAACACATTTTATAATGCTGTAGTCTATACAATACCATGATACTCCGTAAACTGGGGCTATTAGAGGGCACTCCATAGGTACGACACAAAACAAACTCGTAATGGTCTCGATACGGTAGGTGACACGACACAACTAGGAAATGCTAGGGTGGATATATCAATTACACTTCTGGGCTGGTGGTAACGCAAAGCCGCAACAATCGCCCACCTTGAGCCACACTCCCAAATCAAAGGCGTGCACCAAATCAATCAAAAAGTAATAGAATGGCATACGATGGTGCGTGCCCGATCGGAGGAGCTACCATGCTTGGCCGTCAATTGCTCCTATTTTAGCCACCTTATTCTAACTCACGGGAGTCAGGTCCACATATATACCTCATATAGGATCGTCGCCACCATCCTACTTCATTCTGGAATCTCCACCACATACACGGTTGGTAAAGTAGTTTTTGGTATTGGCAGAGAGTATAGTAATAACCGATCCCGGTCTCTTTAACAACCAAACGTTATTATAACACTATGGTCATTTCAAAACAGTTTATACTTCAAAACCAAAATATCATTTCCATTTCAAAACCATATCAATACGATATCTTTTCACTTTAAATATATTCATTTCCAAAATCATAGCACTTTAAACTTATAACACTTTTGAAATTATAAAGTTAGAATTTGTAACACTTTGGAAATCATAACACTTGATAAGATAATACTTTGAAATTCATAACTTTAAAATCATAACTTCCCACTTGAACAATTTAGATATTAATAATTGTATATAAAATAAAATAGTTTATAAAATAAAATAGTTTATATAAAAATAGTTTGTATTAAAATAATTAGTATATTAAAATAATTTATATTAAAATTCATAAAGTAATATATATATATATATAGTTTTAAATATAATTTAAAAATATTTATATAATAAAATAGCTTCCTCAAATTTCACATATCAATTCAAATTAACACGAGTTCCAAAATTCAAATTTAATTCAATCTCAGCTCATCAATTTCAATTCAATTTAGTTTCTTAGTAAACCATTTATAATTTTATCGATTTCAAATACAGATTTGAACAACGAAATAAACCATTTCAATTTCAATATAATTTAAAGCTTTATATATTCAACATTTCAAAACTAAATTTGATAATTTCATATTAATTTAACTTCATTATTATTTAGTTTTGAAATATTCACATAATAAATCCAATATCATTTAAATAAAACCTCAAATTACAAATAAATTAAATATTTCCTTCGATTTATTTAAAATTAAAATCTTCATTTAATCACCTTAAATAAAATCAAGTTATAAAATCACATCCTTTAAAAATCTCAAATTCAATAAGTTTCAAATTGATTTAATTAAATAAAATTCTTAATTAAATACGATTTCAAATAAATTCACATTTATCATCCGAACCTTAACTTATTAAAATCATTATAAAAATCTATTTTTAAATATAAATTTAAATAAATACTTAAACAGATTATATATTAATTAAATCAAACTTTATTAAATTACATATTATTATTAAACTTAGTTTATATTAAAACTAATTTATACATATTTAAAATAGTAAAATTTTAAGTAAATTCTTTAAAATTCATAATTTCAAAACTAACTTATAATTTTAAAATTTTCAAATCATATAATTTTGAAAATCAAGAATTTAACTATATATAAAATAACATTTATATATAATATTAAAATCAATATTTATATAAAACCGTATATATATATTTTTAAACCTTGGAAATCATTTCAAAAAATATATATACAGACAAACGGTGTTTGTATATAATTTTCCATCCTATGGTCAAGTGATACAGATATTTATCATTTCAATCAATAATTTAAATATATACGGGTATATACCATTTTAGCCTGCAATCCCAAATTCAATTCAATGAAAATCGCTTGGGTTTATCATTTCAACCCATAACGATTTCCTCCTATTCTACAGATCGTTCGGGTATGTATCATTTCAACCCATAGGGAATTCTATACTAATAGGGAACCTGCCGAGTGATAACAGATATGATAATAATAACAGGCATATATCATCAATATAAATAACATATAATGGTGTCAGATGTCATAGGTGAACAGATACAGATAATGGCAGATATGTAATAATTAAATAACTAACAGCAACATATTTCAATTACCGTTTCAATTGAAATCAAATTTAATAAATACAAGAACATTAATCGTGAGTGATTGCTCACCTTTTGGGGTTAGAGACGAACGAGAATGAGATGAGTTACGAATCCAAGAACGAATTTTGAAGCAAAACAGATTGGCACGAATTTGATGGATAGAGCTGATAATAGAAATTGATGAGAACAAATCAAAATCAGTTTTGATATAAACTAAAAATATATAGATTATTACTATATTTTCAATATTTAATTTCAGACAAATATTAAGAATAATATAAAAATTCCAAAATCAATATTTAATACACAAATAAGCTTATATATAATAAGGATCAAAATATTTATATTTTATACTTCAAAAATTTTCATATTTATTTCTAACAATCAAAATATTAATATATATATATATATATATATATAGAGTTTAAGAATCAACATCTTTATATACCTCAAGATCACATTATTTAATATAAACATATATAACAAAGCAGACATATATATATATATATATATATATCTATATCTATATATATATCATACTGCAGCATAAATACCATTTATAAACTGTATAAACGTATATTACTTGGAATATTAACAACTATAGTATAAATAAATATACATATTAAGCCAAAACCAGAGATGCTTATTGATTAAAATATACAGCTTATAATTAATATAACCAATACTCACTTATATATAGAAATTGCACCAGCTTCTATATTAACAATATAAATAAAATCGAAAGTCATATAAAACCGAAATGAAAACATTTATATATTAGAAAATTGACATATATAAGCTATCTATACATATATTTAAACTTATATATAAATATATATGTACTTAAAACATAACTACATAATATATGTATATATATATACATAAAATATAACATATTATATTACTAATATATATATATAAACACACACACACACACACGTTTGAAATACTAACAACAAACATATTCATATATAAATTTTTCCAAAACATCAATAAAAAAATACTAACTCATTATATTATATACTATAAATCATATTATATAATACTATACACACACTATATATACTAGTATAAAGAAGAGATCTGTAACAAACATATATTTATATATATATATATATATATATATATATATTCATAGACCAAACACTAAAGTAATATACATACTCCTTTATATATATACCTTATATTCCATAACTTCATACATATATTCGAAAACACAATAGAGAATATAGTTTATAACATAGAAAATATATTTATAAAACCTTTACATTCAGGCAATAGGTTATATACACGACCTATACAAAATATTTATGAAACTGTTACATGAATATATATATATATACAACCATATAGACTTATATACATGAATAACAGGTTATACAACTTATATAATATAAAATTAATATATATAAACTCACTAACGTATGTATGTATGTGTGTGTGTGTATATATATATACAAACTAACATAATAATATAAAAAATATATTAATATAATACCTTAACAAAGAAGAGGAGGAGGAGAATGGTTGATGCAATGGCATGAGTTTCGGCTGTGATGATGCTGAAGTGGCTGGTGAAAGGCAGAGGTGAGGGGATTGGCTGCAAGGGTTGGTTTCAGACTTTAGTTCATGAGGCGGCAGTTGCAACTAGGGAGGCTGGGGTTCGGGGAAGGAGGCGGCAGAGGTTGGCTGCTCGGGTGGTTCGGCATGAAGAGGCGGAAGATTTATAGGCGGTTGGTGGATGTGGCGGAGGACATGAAGAAGATGAAGTGGTGGAGAGAGGTCGAGGGAAAAAATAAGACGAGTACAAAGTGAAGGTGTTCCATCATTATATTGTTGGGAAGATGATGTTTAGCAGAGAAAAGAAAATAAGCTACATACTAAAATATTTATATACGAATTGATATTATATTATGTATTCTCAAAGCAATCAGAAAGGGAAACGAATAAATAATCGTACTGGAAAGGTGGAACAACAAAAGCTTGTTGATGAATTCAGAGAAAAATTTATGGTTAGAGGCGGTGGAGTTAATATACGCTGGAATATGAAAAGTAATAGGAGCTAAAAGGTTGAATGCGGAGCCGATACGTAATCGTTCCAATAGATATTTCTGTCACTCGGACTTCGAAACGCACAAACGAATATACTGTGGCACGATGAGGCGACCATAACGGTATACATATATCAATGGCACGATCATCTTATCAAATTTGATGTCGATATCAAAATGTGGCTAATTTCCGAAAATAAGATAAACGGAGCAATAGCAGTCCAAATTTGACGAAACGAAATATGACGTATTACTTAGAAGATGATTTACAAATTTATTGTATAAAATATTCAGGTTTGGAAAACATTTTATTACCATCTGATATTAACTGATTTAAATTGAAATAAAATTTCACAATAAAATAAACTTTCATATTATCTAATGAAAATTTTCCATTTTCTATGTTTAAATAGACGTATTTCAAATATCGAATTTTTATTTCAAAATTTTATTATTTAAAATTTCATAAAATTCCAGTTAATTATGATATTAAAACTATTAAAATTTACAGGTCGTTACACACGCACATAAATCGTTGAAGTTGCATTTCAATTTGAAAAACAAAAACACACCATCGACTAAAACCACTCAACCAGCTGACTAATACAAATCAGTCGGCTGGTCAAACTTGTTTAGTCGACTGATATACTTGTGCATTTTTTTATAAAACAACATAACCAGTCGATTGAAACCGTAGAAATAGTCTACTGATGACTCAATCAGTCGGCTGGTTCCATAGTTTCAGTCGACTGAAAAGAGGCAAAAATGAACTATTTTCTTTCTGTATGAAAACTCACTTTTTTGACTATATCCAATCGACTGATTGGTACACTACCAATCGACTGATTACTTATAACTATCATATTTTACAAATTTATAAAGGGTCTTCTTCCTCAAGCGATAGGACATTTCCTTCCATGAAGAGTTGCACTTATCTTTGATAGTAGCTACTTCTCATGAATGCATACAATTCTTCACTATATAACACTTCGATTCAAGAATCAAGTATGTAATTTCCATTGCTTTTCCCTCAAAATCTCTTGAAATTTGTTCTTACATTCAAAGGATTTCATTTACAATATTGATCACATGAACATTCAAAAAATATTATTTAAGTGGTCATTTACTTCTATTCTTCTACATATACACGATATACCACTTATGAAGAAGATTGTAGAAAGAGAGTATTATATCGACCCATCCTGAATTTAGAACACATGAAGTCAATTTTTTTTTACTTTTGTAGCTGAAGACCTATCAGAGATTTTAGGCACGAAGTCCTGTTTGATAGCTCAGGCGCTTTTGTAAGATACATGTTCCTTCAGGTTAAGTGAGAGTTATTGTTTAAATCCACAAGGAGTCTGATGGAACTGGATGTAGGATGGGAACTCCAAACTGGTATAAAAACCTTTGGTGCGTTTTACTTTAGAGTATTTTTATTTAAGTTATTGTTATACAAGTTTTAATTTAGTAGAACAATTCATATTATTCGATCCTTAGCGACTTTCACACTTTACCCTACAAATAATAATATTTTCAAATTTCACTTTAAAATAGATTAATTATTATTATTTATTAATTTTCCAAAAATTCATAAATAATATCCTTATTTAATTTCCCACAATAATTTCAACATAAATTATTAAATTACTATTATTTATGAATATCACTCAAAATTTATAAATAATCTTACCTTTCAAAATTGCATAATTTTTACTCATTTTTTGTTAATAAATTATTTTCATTTTACATTAATAATTAATTAGTATAATTCATCTATCAAATAATAATGCAACGATTAGCAATAAACAACCAAATTAGAATGCTTAATACGCCAAAATACCACAGCAACCAAAAAATCATTATAAGAGCATAACATACATCAAAAAATGTTTATTTTCATTAATGGATATCCATTTAATATTTTTAAATAATTATGACTATTTAATATTACCAATGCACTTTTGCAAACTACTCCTAAAGCCAGCAAACCACAAGCTTAATTGTTTGAAATTTTTCCACAAATCTAGCGGAATAAACTGCACATGAAATCGCGATAGTATGAAGAAGTTATTCAAGTTAGAAGACTTGATATTAAATTTGTAATTAACAAAAAAGCAGCGACTAAAAGGTAATTCTTCCTTTCCTTCATCGTTAGATAGAGGAACCCTAACTGCTCTGTTCATCCAATAATTGCGCCTCCATCACACTGCCATAGACAGATCCAACCACACCATTGCCTTAGCCACCATTGGCCGTGTCTTCATCGGCCTTGCGCCTCTGCCTGTATCCCGTGACTACTGTCAGATCTTTACCATGTTTTCAAATTTTCCAAGCAAATATGGGCAAATCTAATATGATTGACCATCACAGATGTGGTCCTCTCATTGCCTTTTACATAATGGTACCTTTTGATCGAATTATCGTCGTCGTTTCACCATTGATTGCATAACTGTAAAATCAACGACCCTATATTTTCCAATGATTCCATAACATCTGCATAATATTCAGCTTAGATTCGGTTATATCTCAAAGAAGAACTTCACCGATGTGGTTGTGTCATCACATCATATGAAACGACATAAATAAGGTCTAGTTCCAAATTGATTTGTCAATTGGTTTATTTTGTAACTAATAGAGATAAACTCTATTAGCTTAGGGAGATTCAGATTTGAAGACAAGATGTAGATCTGAAGAGGAACTAGAAATGTGAAGAGAAAATAAAGTGGAGTCCCCTATGGTTTGCACAAGCTATGAATATAGAAACAAAAAGGGAAGTGTTGGGCCAAACAATTAAAAATGCCCGAAACACCCATTTCTAAAAACCAATAGAAGTATATCAAGCTTTATAAATAATAAAGGTTTTCAAAATTTTTAAATAGAATGGAAATATAAAAACTTAAGAAAAAGATGTCCCTTCTCAAATATATCTTTTATCGTCAATTAAATTAAAATGGTTATTATTTTATAATAAATATATCAAATTTATGGTCGTTACACTAGAGGACATTCTCACATTGTTGAGAGTGGCATCAAGAGAATTTGAACAAGGTGATTGAGCTTGTTCATGTACAGTGGTGCTTGAAATAGCGCTTGGGACCAAAAGCCAAGATGCGTGATTCTGATCCAGAACTTTTTACTTGCATGATTCAATTTACTCTATGTAATTTGTTCCCTTATGGTTTTTAGAATTTCTTACTAGTATAGAACTTGTTTAAAATTGCTATGTTTGATTTCTAAGTTTATATATTGTTATCCAAAGTGTTAACGATGATTGTGTATGGGGGCAGATGTGACAAATTACTCTACTGTTTATAATTTCTGGAGAAAATCCTTTAAAGAGAGGGATGTAACAACCAATATTTTAATGCTAAGTAATTGATGAAGTTATTAATTTTAATTGAATTATAGGACTAAGACGAACTAATGACTTAAAAATAAGGTTCTGAAAGATGAATGAATTAGGGCCCAAAACCTATCCCATTGCATTTGTAGTGTCATTTTACATTTGAAATATATATAAATTTTGTTATAGTCAGATAAGATTCATACAATGAGAAGAATGAAGAAGCAACAAGAAATGTAACAGTTCGAAAATTTAACGAGAAATTTAATAAGAAAATAGAAATAAAATAAATCAAGGACTAAAAAGAATTTTTTTATAAAGTCTGAATCTGGCTATGAAATTTGTACCATTGAATTGGTAATGATTTTTCGATGATTTTCATATATAACACTTCGTAATCGGAGTTAATATGTAAAAGTTACGGACGTTGGAAGAATCGAAAATAGAATAAGGACTTAAAAATTCAAAAATTTACAAGGTGACTAGTCGATCGGTAGTGGTCGACTTAGGTTGCTATGTAGTCAATTGTGTCTGTGTCAAATTGAGCGATTACTGAGGTGCTGTGACATGTTTGAACTGGTAGGATTTGATGCTTAGGTCAAAAGATGGGTGTACGTGATCTGACTAAACATTCCTGAATCTAAATCTAACGACTTAAAATATTTTGTAACCCTTACAAATTCTAGTCAAACCTAACCCTAATTTTACATGATAGTTACTGTATCGAAACTCTGTTAAATTTTTACCACTTCTCTAAACCCTAAATTTCTTAAAAATCAAAATAAAATCAACGTAGATGTAGACAAGCATCTAAAGATAGACAGATCAAGTAGAGCTACCATTCGAAAGGACGATTCTCATGTGAATGGATATAAAGAGCTTAGGCTTGAGGTGATTGGGATTGATTTTGATTAGATGATTGTTATAGCTAGTTTAGTCTACTCTTCTTGAATTAGGGTGTTAGTAAATTTGTAGTTGAAATTGTAAAAACCTAATTTGGAGATTAAATCTAATATAGAATTGGAATCACCATAAAATGTTACACCTATATTCATGCTAATACAATTTTATTCTCCTTTATACTATAAACCTTGAAGTAAGTAATTTTGAAATCTACAAATCCTAAATTGAACAAACTAAAATTGGAAATGTAAAATGGCCGAGAATTAGTGTTAGTGTTCATTGTAAATTGCTATCGACAAACAAAATTTACCAATTAAAAATCGACGTTAAGAAATTCAATGAACCCTAAATATTAGCCTACGACAGGTCAACCCTGACCCTTGGCGGTCAATAGGTAGCAGTCAATTGGTTAAGGTTAGCGGTGGATCAGTAAACGTGTAAAATGTGCAATTTGAATCTTGGCCTAAGACCCCAACTTAGCAATATATATATATATATATATATATAACGTTAATTATTTAGGGGCCTATTTAAGGGTATCTGGATGGTATGTTAGGACTTGTATGAAAGTTATTTCCTTATGTATGGACATAGGTCATTACAGTGTTGGGTAAATGTTCTTTACCCAATTTTGAAGCGAGTAATCGACTAAAGACGATGTATTTTCACAGATGATACTCACCGTAGATTCCACGTTGAATACAGAGAACCAATGAGGATGCTTGATGGAGAGTGGCCTAGTACAACAGGAGTCCTCGTACGCAAGAATACTGACAACGTGATACAATTCGAATGGAGGATCTTGACACGTGAATAAAAGGCAACATTACAGTCGAGAGATGGATACCGATGGGACGATAGGACATTTCGATGAGTCAGCATTGTGTGTCCTGCTAGAATGCTTAGTGGAGTTACATAGTAGTAATTAGCGGGAAAATCAGTTCCCTAGTAGCTTAGAGGTAGTGATATTGGTGGGAGTAGTTCTACAGTAGCCTAGTGGCAGTATTTCCATAGTAGTAACCAAGAGGGCACTGTTTTACATATTGAGTAGCTCTAGGAATGCTGCTCGATCCTTAAATGTGAGGTTCAATCCTTAGTTCGAATTTAATAACCTACAAAAATTGTAGTATAGGAACATATCAGACAAAAATCTTGGGTAAAATACCTCAAGAATTAACGAACACTTGTATCACATCATATATCATCTAGAGTCGTATTAAAGTAACTACACATGATCATCACACATTAAACTTGTACTCATTCACCAAACCTATGTCCGACCCACTCCCTCATTTCCATCTTTCCCCACCACAAGATGACAGGTTAGTATTTGATTAGGCATAGTACATATAGAAAGGAGCTTCATGTTGGAGTTTTATTATTTTTATTGTCCATCATGTAGTTGGTCATTGTATTAAAAGTCGGTAAAACATATATTGTATTTTGAAAATAGTGTATATGTCTATTATGTATTTTGGAGACTATTTTTCTGAAAGGTCTATTTTTTAGTACAAATATAGTTATTCCTTCCGTTGTAAGATCTAAAAGTGTAGAATGTCTTAGAATTTATACTGATAATTATGCTATATAATGTTTTAATAAACCAACACATGTATTTCTTAGCATGACGTCGGTCCGAAATTCTCACTAGGCTTTTGATTGGTATGTTGGGAAGTGCGGGTTGTAACATTTGGTATCAGAGCCAGGTTTAAGATTCTTTAGGATTTAGGTGCGTATTGAGAGGACATACTTGAATTTTTCTTAAAAAAACTAGTTTTCCAAAATGGTTTTCAGAAGGTTTTTCAAAATGGACCTTTGAAAGGTTTATGTATATGCATAGATAAATGGTTTCAAAGGTTTTACATATATATATATATATATATATAAGTATAACATGAAAGAATGATCTCAAGTATTTTTGCCAAGTACTATCTTTGGGAAAGTTGAAAATAATTTCCAATCGCAGATAATGAGAACGAGTACAAGTCTTAAAGGAAGAATCTGAAAAAATAACTAATTTTTGAGTATGAGCATCCCTAGATGGTTCCGTCGATATCTAAACCAAGAAGATAAGATGAGCCTAACTTGACAATGGGAGTGAAATTATAATTTTTTGATAAGTGTAAAACATGCTGTATATTTTGATTCATAAGGTAGTTGTTGGTTTATCCCTTATAGAAGCAGACAATTGTGGGTTAGGATAAGTGTTCAAGTTATAACATTAGAATGAAAAATAAACTTTCACGTTTATTGGAGTTTATCCCATAAAGAAAGGCTAGCAATGGTTTTATATAACAACTAATGGTAGCAAGTATATTATGGACTTAAGGTTGAATAAAGTGGATTAATACCATGGGACCCATATAATTGGGACATGATGTTGATAGCATGAAGAAGGACTTTACAAATTTAAGGCAAATTTCCTGGTTAAAGTAGAAATCTTGTTCTCATATTGGTAGTAGCTGTAAGGACTCCTATTTATTTGAAGGTATGGCTAGAGTATTTCCATATTGTTGTTGGATACTGAATTGGAAAATATGCTCGCATTAATCATCTTTGAAAAGAAGGGCAGAAACCTTATGCACTTAAGCATTGTTAGGTACAAGCGGGCTTATGTAATTAGGTTGCTATAGTCCACTTCTAATTAAGTGATAAATCAATGAAATGTTTCCTAAAAATTTGAAACCGAAGATGTCAAATATTTTAAATAGAAAAATAAAGTTTGTTTATCATATTATATAAACTAATCAGACAAACTTTATGCAAATTCTATAAAAAGTAAAATTTCAGAATTTATAAAAAGCGATTTATCAATAACTGTTTTAAAATAGACACATTGTTATGCTTATCCTCAATGTGCACTTTGCTTTTAACAGTATAACTTTTGAGAAAAAACCCGAGAAGTATGTAAGATCTAACTTTTATACTATTTTTATAAATAAGAAATGGTTAGTACTTGAAAGTGTCTCTCATTGATGTTTTTTTCAAACTCTAAAATAATAATAGTAATAAGTCAAAAATACATTTTTGTGAAAATTTCTTGTTTATGAAATAAATTTTAAACCAGTTTATTTTAAGTACATTTTTCTAAGTTAAGCTCAACCATTTTGATAATTCAATCAAAGAAAAATGTCATGATCTTAGTAAGAAGGAAGTGCTTGCCAAAAATGAAAAGATAGTTTTACAATCTTAAAGCTTACTATTTTTGTGGAAATAAAGTTAGAATCAATGGTTTAGATTTAAAAGAGTAAAGTGACAATATTATGACTATCACTTAAACTTAAAAGTAAAAAAATAGATGGAGTAAGATTAAATAGCCCACTAGGATAGAATTGACTATGGAATTTGAAAGCCTTGAAATGGCTGAGAAAAAAATAAAAAGGAAACATAGGGATTTAGTAACTTTTTTAGTCAACGGTTGAATTGGAAAGCCACGATACAAGGTCAAACTTCCTATAGTAGTAAAGGGTGAGCACCGCCTTGTATCTTTTTACCCAAGTATGGTTTGAATCATAGGATATTTGTGTGGAGAATTTTGGAAAGTATGATTTGGATAAAACATATTTTCGAATAAGGAAAGAATAAGCCGAGATGTTTTATTTTGGATGTTTCTAATGCAAGAAGTTATTCGGGTTGAAGTGTAAAAATGGTCAAGTAGGGTCTACTTTTATTCTTATATAGTGAGTTAAGTGACCAATGACCATTTCCTTGATTACATTAAGCAATTTAAATGGAATCGTAAGTACAGGCTAGGCGTTATAGCGGCAACGTCAGTACCATATAAGTGAGGATAGTATACCTAAATGCTACCGACGGACCAAGTGTACGTGAATGAGAAGTCGTACTAGGGACGAGAGTAGAGCCCACAATCGCATTATGTAATGATATTAGTGGAAATTGGTTTCCACTATAGCATACAGGCGGTGCTACCATATTGGGTTCTACATCTGATGTGTTTCGAGCATACCTATGAAAATTTTGGAATCATAGGATTAGAAATTTGCACATATTTGAATCTTGAAAAAAATTGTTTATTAGTAGTCCATGAAATTAGTATTAGATAGTAGTAGTCCTGAAACTTATAGATCATGTGATAGTCCCAGATTTGTAGATTTGAATAGCGTGTGCAAATAAATTGTAAAATCAGTTATAATTGTAGATTGTTGGGTAGTTGATATGGATTAGTAAACATAAATTGGAAGCTATTTTGAAATGGGAATGGGATTTAAGTAGTATTATAATTTATCGGAATACAGAGGGGTGCAATGTAAATTCCAATGGATTAACAAGTTCACATTTATAAATAAAACTGTATCATTTGATATGACAAGGAATATGTCTAAACAGAAAGAGATGTATAAAATAGGGACATTTACCATATTTTATAATGCTTATTTCAGTAACTACGAAAATGGTAATTTCTTGTAATTCCAAACTTAACACAAATTCTCCTTTTAAATAACACATAGAAATTTACAGCATCAACCTTTCCTTTGGGACTGATGTAGCTCCAATTCATTAAAATACAGAAATCCCTATGTGTAAACCAAAGTATCAATCATCATGTTTTTGGATCAAAATGGCATGGCATCATACCATAGTGATTTGTCCCAACCATGAAATAATTGGAATAAAGTGGCCAGAGGTTATGTTTGGTAAAAAATGGTATCATTTATGGGAGGACATTAAGGTATGGTAAAGTTTTAGAAGTTCAAACCATAAAAGGTATCCTAGATAAGATTTAGTCAAGATTTTGCAAGGGATGGTTATATCAAGGATTTGGGACTCCATTAAGAGAAAGATATTGTATTTTGCACCCATCAAGAATGCGATGGCAATTTTCAAAAATAAGATGGAGTAATTTTTGAAAAGATTTGGAGGAAGGGATAAAAATAATCCCTCTCAATCACCCCTCAAATTTGTAGAAGACTATTTACATAAGGAAATTCATGGTAGACTAATTTAGAATACATAGTTGTGTGCATTGCATTCGCATGCGAAAAAAGTACCACTTAGGTGATTATCACCAATGCTAGAGTGATTCTTAAGTTATGGCCTGAACTAATTTTGGACAATTGAGTACTTACATGGAAAACTTGGTATACATCCCTGTAGACTATAAACATGATACATAAGTACCATGATTTTTAAAAGACCAAAGAAGCTATTTAGAAGTAAAATGAGATGACTTAAGTTAAATCAAATTGGAAAAGAAGTTTTGCTATTTTCAAAAATTTAAGAAATCACCAAGTTTGGATACCCTTGGGTAAGGGAGAGAAATGGCGAAGAGTTAAGTAGGAAGTACCATGGAAGGAGACACCGTCCACATTCAAATTATATCACTTAGTATCTAGAAGTACCATGGAAGGCAGTATGTTGTGCATTGAGGATTTCATAGAGCTATAGTTTTGTGGGAGCACACAAATGCTTAAGTTATTTAGCATGGTGCTGGTCAACACCATTTGAAGTAATAGCAAATATTTTTGGAGGTTATCAATGCACATACATTTGGATTGAAAATTTATGCCAGTGGTAAAGGATGAGTAGTGTAGTTGGAAAATGGTGAAAGTTACTGTGCCATAGGATTGTGTAATATGATGTATTTATAAACTACTTGTGTGGAATATAAAGTGAGCAAGAAAATAATAAAGCGGTAAAATAAATGACACTAGGGATTTTTATACTGGTTCGAACTACCGTTCTACGTCCAGTCTCAGACTCCTTTTGGATTTTAAATTAGTAGCCCTCACTTAACCCAGAGAAATAGGTTTACACCACTTGAGCAACCGAACAGGACATGACTGCCTGAGCAACCGAACATGACTTAATTTACAAAGTAGATTGATTTTCTTGACCTTTTGTGTTCTTTCAACAACACAGATTTTTCAATTGCAGTGTACCCTTCTTATAATCTTTTCCTCAACTATGATGTGTGTAGATGTGTGTATACGAAGAATAGGAAGCTTCAGATTGCTTAAAAAATATAGAGTTATGTTTGTAAGCAATAGATATTTGAATTCAAGAGAGCAAAAGATTCAAAAAATCTGATTCATGTAAGAGCAAGAAGGTAAGTAGGTTGATCTTTGAAATTCATGCATATATATAGTAGACAGAGAGTTACTGCTTCTGCTGAAAAGGTTTTAACGAATAACAATGGCTGGAACTCTCTATGAGGATGGAAACCTTCCGGGAAGGAAAATTTCTTCTCATAAAATATGGTAGTTAGAAATAGTCCAGTCGAATCCTATAAGAGATTAAGTCGACTGAATTCAAAATTGTCCATGTGCATTCAAATGTGCACAGATTTAGTTGACTGACTCATGAACTCAGTCAACTAGTCTGTGTATTTTATAAAAAATATATGCATAGGATAGTCGACTGAGTGCATGAGTTCAGTTGCCTGAACCGAGTATTTTTTGAAATTCAATTTTGAGCTGTAAAAACTTTGATATATATTTGAGGAGTGAACAACTTAAGGAAAGATTTTAACATAGCTAAAGCTAGGCTTAGACTCTAAACAATATATATATATACATATATATATATATATGAACCATACTTTAAAATGTTAAGTCCATTCTTCGTAGTTCTTTGTCATAGATTCATAGTTCTTTGTCGTAGATTCATGAATCTTCGTGTCGGTTGAACTTCTTGTCATTAATCAATTCATAAGATCCAACAAATGGATGGATTTTTTTATATATAAGGACAATGACTTCACAAGGAGGCATAAAAGCAAGTGCTAATAGGAGACATAGGGTAATCCGTGGAGCCGAGTCCACTATAGTCTGAGGAGCTGAGTTCTCTACACTCTATGGAGCAAATTCCACAATAGGAAAAAGACCGGTAGAAAATTCATTAGGTACTTGTGGAAGTGTATATGGAATGCAATTACCATGGCCAAGTTATGTCAGTTAGGAAAAGTTAAAAAGGATAGATGAGTTCCTTGTTCACCATGCACTTACCCATATTTTGGGCATGAGACAAATCGACTTTGTAGTGAAATAATTAAACTGGTTAGAGTCCACTAAGGAGATAATCTAGTTGGGAGTACATGAGAGCTTAAGAAGAAAGTCCATGCTACCCATCATGAATTCTTTTCTGTTACGTTTCCAATTTAATTCTGATAACAATAGATTACTTATATAAAAGACTTCGCTTGGTATAGCCTTTAGGTAGAGACCATTTAATAGTAGGAATGATTGTAAACATGTCGGAAGTACATGTTATGTATGATGAATGCTAATGGATGTATTTCGATGTATTATTTGAGTTGTTCTCTTTTATACATATAGGATAGGATATCCTTTAGATACACACACTCACATTTTGTAGCATGTTATCCTTTGATTATTGTGATGCTAGCGGATGTTTTGCATATGGATGTTGCATATGAGTTGAAATGACTATGACATATATTACTTCAAGTATATTTACTTAGGATGTTGCATACATTTGGATGCATAGTATAAGCATTTGTATTATAAAGGTCGACTAGATCAGCATACCGCCTATTTTTTGCATTAGTATAGGTTCACATGCAACATATGTACATATTGCATTAGAAAATTTTCAAACAACAATGATTGTCCATAGATGATGGATGAGTAGATGATTGTAGATATTAGATTTCAAAGATGTACAAAATCCTTTTAACAACGGAGAATGTAACACCCCGAAAATTTAATGAGAAATTTAATAAGAAAATTAAATAAATAAAACAAGGACTAAAATGAAAATTTTCATAAATGTCTAAATTTGGCTACAAAACTTGCACCATTGCATTTACAGTGATTTTCTAAACGATTTTCATATATTGAACTTCGCATTCGGAGTTAATACGTAGAAGTTATGTGTGTTTGAATAATCAAAAATAAAATAAGAACTTAAAAATTAAAAATTCAGAAATTTACAAGTTGACCGATCAACCCAGAGGGGTCAAAGGTCCACTGGTAGCGAACTACCCAGGGTGTTATGCGGTTGACCGTTCTTGTATGAAATTGGGCGATAAGTGAGAGGTGTGACGTGTTTGAACAGGTAAGATTTGATGCTTGGGTCCGATGAATTCAACGACTGTGCATGATCAGGCTGAAGATTCACCAACCTAAATCTAATGGCCAAACCATTTTGCAACCCCTATAAATTCCAGCCTAATCTAACCATAATTTTTACATAACAGTTATTGTAACGAAACTATATCAAAATTTTCCTTTCTTTAAACCCTAAAATTCTTAAAAAGAAAAATTAAATCAAACTAGAAGTATACAAGCATTTGAAGATAGACGGATCAAGCAGAGTTAACAAAGGACAATTCTTAACCAAACGGATAGAAAGAGCTTAGGCTTGAGGTGAGTGGAAACGATTTTGATTAGATGATTGTTAAAGTTAGGTAAATTTATTTTACTTGAATTAGGGTGCTAGTAAATTTGTAACTGAAAATGTAAAACCCTGATTTGGAACTTATATATAGTGTGGAATTGGAATCACCATAAACTATTAAACCCATATTCATGCTAGTATACTTTTCTTCCCATTTAAACTATGAAATGTAAAGTCAATAATTCCAAAATTTGCAAACCCTAAATTTAACAAATTGAAATCGAGAATATGTAATGGTTAAAAATTAGTGTTAGGGTTCACCATAAATTGCTAACGATAAACGAAATTAACTGAACAAAATTGACATCAGGAAATTCAATTCAGTGAACCCTAAATTCTAACCCATGACCGATCGACCCTAACCCTTGGGTGTCGATCAGTTAGGGTCAGCGGTCGACTAGTAGACATGTGTAAAATGCGCAATCTGAAACTTGACCTAAGGCCTAAGTTTACCAATAAAAAATATATAAACGTTAATTGTTTGGGGGCCTATTTAAGGGCATTTTCCTGTATGTTAGGACTTGTAGGGAAGCTAGTTCTCTATGAGCGAACACTAGGTCATTGCGGTGTTGGGTACCCAATTCATGAGCGAGGAACTGACTAGAGGTGATGTATTTTCGCAATTGATACTCATAAGAGTTCCACAGTGGATGCACAACAACAACGAGGTTGCCTAATAGAGAATGGCCCGACACAATGGGAGTCCTAGTATGCATGAATACTGAATACAATTCGAATGGAGGATATCGGTGCATGCAATAAGTTGTAACACTACAGTCGGGAGTTGGACATGGATGTGGGCCATAAGACACTTCAGCGAATTAGCACTATAGGTTTCCCCTCGATGGAGTTATGTGTAGTACTAATTAGAGGGATAATCGGTTCCCGTAGCTTATAGGTGGTGATATGGGTGGAAGTACTTCCACAGTAGCCTAGTGGCAGTGTTTCCATAGTAGTATCCAAGAAGATAGTGTTTTACATACTGAGTAACTCTAGAAGTAGTGGTCGATCATTAAATGTGAGATTTGATCCTTAGTTCGATCCATTGTAATAGCCTACGCAAATTGTAGTACAGGAATGTAACACCCTGTAAATGAACCATAAATTAATAAAGTAAACTAAATTAAATACGATAAGGGTGGAATATGTGAATTTTATAAAAGTTGGAATTTGACCATAAAAATTCCGTTGTTGCGTTCATCGCGAAATTCTGATCTATTTCCATATATAATATGCTAAAAGCGGAGTTCAAACAAAGAAGTTACGGGCATATGAAATTCTCAGATTTAAATTAATTTAGTTTGAATTTAAATTCAAATGAGAAATCATATTTAGGATTTAATTTTCAAAATTTAACTTGGGGACTAATGAAATGATTAATTAAGGCTTAACATTAAAAGTTATTAGGGAATAAAGTAATTCGACAATGGAAACAAAAATAAACGCGCCTTAATAAAAGAGCGGTCGACCTGAATAGATCAACCATTCAACCGGTCACCAAAGGGCAGTCGACCGCTTGGCAACGATAGTTGCTAGTGGCAGTTATGGTTTTATGTTATGTTCTATTTAGTTGTGCACCCTAGATTTACTCGTTTCCTACCTACTTCCATTCTACATTTCTGGTGTGTTTCAACTCCTATAAATAGAACCTTATCCTCTTAGCTTTTATTCATATTATTTTGGGGAATACGACGAAACTTTCGCATTGCTATCTCTCTAATAAAATTCAGAAACTTTGTAGAAAATTCAAGTAAGGATTCAACTTATTTCCTATTTGTTTCTTCTTCCCTCAATTTATTCTTATCCTATTCTTCTCTAGTTATTCTAAATCTAATGAATATATACCTTTTCTCTATTTTGTGTGTGTCTATATATATTTATGTATGTGTGTAGGTGTGTGTGCGTCTATATATCAAAAGAGAGAGATTCTGGAAGAGATCGGAAGGCTACAAATCTATTTGAGTAAAGCTAAGGCCAATCTATGAGTGGAAACATAATATTTCTTTTAAGCAACTGTTTAGTGTATTTTATTGGATTTGAATATGCTTAGGGATTTTGGATTTCGAAAATATGATAGATAAAATCCCTCAAATTTCCTCTTTAATTTGATATGTCAATTCTATGCTGAGATTCCCAATAATTTACATCAATTTGATGGAATTTGTTTCATTATGCAATTTTTCATAACTTCGCAGTCTATTCCACTTCTTCTTCATCTTTGGGTCAAATTGTGAACCTTTAATAAAATAAAGGGTTTAGACTACGAATTCTATTCGTAGTTTACACCACTTATCTATTTCTTTGTAAAAGAGGAGTTTAATGGAATATGGGGTTTAAGTTGCAATTCTTATTGTTAAAGATATTCCATTGAATTGGTGCAATAAATATTGAGTTTCTATTTTATTTACAAGTGTGTTATTGTATTTTGATTATAAATATTATTCCCTGTTCTGGGTATTAGAATTCTATGAAATCTTGGGAGGTTGAAGAAAAAGGACTTGTAATAATAATTGGTCAGGGAATTGACATTTAACGCTAGTTAGGCTTAAAATATATATGTTTAGAACTGATTAATTTCTATTTACATAGTTAGCGTATAACTATTCCATATATGGCATAGTCAATTAGGCATTATTTACATTTATTTTCCTCCATTAGGAAGGTAATTGATTTTGAGGTAAAAATAAAAGGAAACTCTTATATAGCCTAATTATTAGGCGTAATAAGGAAGATTATTTATAAGGCCTTATTTATGAAATGGCGAGATAAGTGTGTGTGTGTGTGTGTGTAGTAATTAATTTATGGCTAAGTCATAGGGATGCGAGGACAATAGAGTTACATACAGAAATCTGCCCTTCATTTTGAGGCTACCAGCAGTTATGCACACATTTATTGATGTGAGATGTCTTTATGATAAATAATTTTAATGACGCGAGGTTAGTTCCAAATTCTACAGGGGAAATCTATCCAGATAATCTGGCTACCAGTTTCTACAAATAGAGGACTAATGTGGGACGTCATTATGGTTATGGGCCGTAATTCGAAGGGCTTGCTTCGGAGCTTGATGTATTATGTGTTTGGACCTGCTTTTTCACTAAATTAAGTATCAAAAGGCCAAGGGGTTACATTAGGTGGTATCTCTACAGAGGTCAGCCCCTGGAATTAGGCCTTAAATGACGGGGTTTGTGTATTTTCCACTTAAGTGGCCTATAAGATTCCATATGATGTCAGTTATATAGTACATTAAGGATCATGCTTTTGGAATTAGGCCTTAACTGATGGGTTCTGCCTATTTTCCACTGGGAAGTATTAGTGGCTTGGGTACCGTCTCTTACATTATTAGCTATTTATGATATATGATTAGGATATGGGATCTACATTTGGAATGGAAGGTATTAAATGGTTGGACCCGCCTCCTTTCCTTATAAAGAAGTATTAAATATTTTAATGATTTTATATTCGTTGACATATTCTTATTTTGAAATATACTGCCAAGTGTTAAAATGATGAAATTCGAGATTTTTATTCACTAGACACTTGTTGTTCCGACTTCCTCCTCATTACAACGCAGGTTAAGGGCGGAGTAATGCCGATGATGATGCTTGAAGATAAGGAAGCTTGGCAAGTGAAAATATTTATTATTATTTGCTTTTATGTGTACTGAAACACCCCATACACCTTAGTATTCCCAAAAATGGCACACCAAAGGATGTGGTGCGTTATAGATATAGCTAAAGCATCACAAGGACTAACATTCAGAAGACAAATAAGTAAAAGCAGCGGAAAACATTTAAATAATAACCTATCATTCAGAATTAATCTTCATCTCAAAATAAGTCATAAGAACATAACATGTCTCAAACTCTCAAAATCTCTTATGATTAATGAAAACACATCTCAGTCTCACATAATTAGAGTATATGTAACAATAATAATCCCTGTCACAAGTGCCAATCCATCATAAGCCAAATGAAAAGGATGAAAAGTAGAAGAATACATGTGAAATGAGGAAACTCCGGAAATGAATCTTCAAGCTACATGAATCAACTATCCTCAACTCTGCTGGCCTATTGGGGAAAAAGGAAAGATAGAGTAGTGGGTCAGACAATAAGTCTGGTGAGTGAAAGTAATTACAAGAATTTCTAAGCAAGATAAACATAATAGACTAAGCAATAGTTCTAGCATGAAAGGAAAATACATAAAAGATACAACTCGCATAAAATACTATTTCTGATTCAGTTTGACTATTCGCTATGATTGTTTGCACTTGTCTTAAACTGGTGTGCTAGGCTGAAACCCTAATCCTATCTCAACTACTAACTTGATTAGGCTGAAATCCTAATTCTACCCATTGATCGGCCTTTCCGATCTCTTTTATGCCACTGTGAACCCATCCTATTAGTCCCACAACAAAAGATACCTCTTAGCGCTTAGGATGCAGTAGCGAATTATTCACCCTAATCAGCATAAGTGTGCCCAGCCTAACCCATGCATGAGACCATCAGTCCTCGTCCTGAAAGGGATTGCTGCTGGTACAGGTCCTAACAAACAAATCTTCTAACTTTGCGCCCCTTGTCCAAATCCCCAAATTTGAGCCTCTACCTATTAGCCACTTATTTACCCTAATCAGCATAAGCATGCCTAATGTCACGCACATGTGAGACCATCGATTCTAGACCTAAAAGGGAATGCTGCCGGTACGGACCACTACTGCTGTATTTGCTTATTAACTTAATTCAAGATCTAAGTTTTAAAATAAGTTTCTTCTGTTATTTCTTTCTTTCAAATTATAAACTACATGTTATAATTGTTCTTGCAACTGTTACTCTTCTATTTTCTCTTTTTAGTTATAACCACTTGTTATAGTCATGCTTGCAAATAACTCAAATTCGCCTATTTCTATCCATCTCCATTTTATTTCAGTTTTTCTCATTTTACATCTGATTTCTATAAATTTAGTGTTTCTTTATTTTAATACATATTTGCGAATTCTTCTCTTTTTAATATTTTATTCGCGTCAAAAGGGATTAAATCTTTATAAAAAGAAACTAACATTTACCTGATAAATTCTAACTTAAAATAGATGTAAATAACTGTAAATTATTGCATATAACTGAATAAAATAGCTGAATAAAAATAAACTGAAAAGAAATTCTGAAATTTACTTAAAAACTGACTGTAAATAAACTGGCATAAAAACTGTCTCCAAATTGTAGAAAACTACAATTATTGAGAACCATATTATTTTAAATTGCTTACAAATCTTACAAAACACTCACCTGCTGTCCTTAACTCTGATCCTAGGCCTTCTTAGATCCACTTCTAGGGTGTAAAATATTTTTATTAAAAGGATTTCCTCCCTAGAAATTTTTTCTATTTAGGGTTCAACCTCAGGCAATGAACCAAATTAGGAGAAAATAGGCCTAGGGTTTTGTTTATAGTGTGGGTTAGGGATCCCAGGCCGTCGAATTTTAGGATTGAATCTGGTGCAACCACCTCACAGGCTCGCTATGAATCGTTGGATCCAGAAAATAATGCTTCAGATCGCACGAAAATCAAATTATAAAACTATGGCACGTCCCTGGACAATTTATCATCTAGGGAAAAATGCGGGTCGACCTAGGGGTATTGCAGGTCGATCTATAGATCGACCAGACCCTGGCAAGTGTCAACCATAGGGTCTTTTTTTTCTTCATTTAATTGTTTATTTATTTATATAATTCTTATTTCTTATTCTTCTCGTACTTCTTCATACTATCTCAGTTTTCGAGAAATTATATGTGGAAATTGATCAAAACAGTTGCCGCGGACCTAATGGTGCAACTCCCATAGCTAAATTCTGACAATTCCGAAAATCCTAATTTTCAATGTTAATAATTGTTTTGGTAATTTTTTAATCTAAAAATGCGAGGTGTTACATTCTCCCCTCCTTAAAGGATTTGCCCTCGAAATCTCCATGGACAGAAGAATAAAATAATTATTTTCATCCAAATTCCACAACTATATATTCAACCATCGTCCATTTCATCCATCGTCCTTAAGATTTTTAATGCAATTTATTATATATGCAAAAGATTAGGATGTCTACTGGTTCAAACTACCTCCTTTTTATGTGCTCATGTCTATGCCATTTATCCAAATGAAAGAAAATTCCCCGATGATAACAAATAGTTCTATATGTGTGCTACAATCATCATCCAAATGCAACAATAATATGATAATCACTCATTCGTAGCAACCATTAAATAAAAATGCAAGTGCACACACATCCATATGCATATGCTTGAGTGACCTAGTTAGGCCGATCTCTAAGAGATAATAGTGCCTAGTGTGTGTATATGCATCCATTAGCATCCGCTAGCAAACACTTGCATCCACTTGCGTCTAACATAGATAACATGTCCTAGTAACATGTTTACATTCAGTCTTACCATCCATAGGTTAAATCTAAGATCTACCCTTCCAAAGGATACTAAAGGAAAGAACCTATTCAAAACTAAAGATGGAAATAGGAAATTCAAGACGTACCATCAAAGAGATGTGGATAAGAGTTACATATTTTCTCCTCGGCCTCCCATGTACCATCCTCAATACTATCTCCCCACTGCACCTTAACCAAAGGGACTTTCTTATTCCTAAGCTTCTTGATATCATGTCCAACGAACTTAGTAGGAATGTGACGAATCGATGCTTCTCACTCCACTTCAACTTCTTTAAGTCGGCTAGGTTCCACAACCTCTGTCCAATCATGTAAGCGCTTTCTCAAGTGCAAAACATGAAAAAGATCATGAACTCCCGCGAGTCTCTCCGGTAGCTTTATCCGATATGCCATCTTCCTTACTCTTTTGACAATGGGGAATGGTCCTATGAATCTGGGAGCAAGTTTCCCACTTGATCCAAACCTCACTATCTTTTTTGGTGGAGACACCTTAATGAAATCCAAATCTCCTACCTCAAACTCAATATCCCTTCTTTTCTTATATGCATAGGATTTCTGTCTATCTTGGGCCGTCTTCATTCTTCTTCTAATCAAATCAATCTTTTCTAAAGTATCTCTAACCATGTAGGGAGAAAGTAGCAATATTTCTTTAGACTCCAACCAACACAAAGGCAACTTGCAAGGTCTTCCATAAAGGGCTTCAAAAGGAGCCATCCCAATGCTAGCCTGAAAACTATTATTATAAGCGAATGCCACTAAAGGAAGGTGCTCCTCCCAAGTCCCTCCAAAATCAAGGATGAACATCCTCAACAAATCCCCGAGAACTCTATTAACTCTCTCTGTTAAGCCATTGTTTGAGGGTAATAGACCGTACTCAATCTAAGCTGTGTCCTTAAAGCCTCTTGCAAGCTCCTCCAAAACTCGCTAGTAAATATAGGGTCTCTGTCTCTCATTATGCTAGAGGGAAGTCCATGAAGTCAGACTATCTCATGAATGCATATCGATGCCAAATAAGGTGTTGTTCTCTTACTCTTGACCGGAATGAAGTGGTCGCTCTTAGTCAAATAATCTACAATCACTCAAATACCGGTTTCCCCTTCCTAGATCAGGGTAAACCATCTATAAAGTCCATCGAAACACTATCTCACTTCCATTCGGGTACATCCACTAGTTGAAGCAATCCACCGGCCTCTATTGCTCCGCCTTAACCCTTTGGCATAGAAGACACTTAGCCACAAACTCTGCAACATCATTCTTCATGCCACTTTAATAAAACACTCTCTTCATGTCCCTATACATCTTATCACCATCCAGATGAATAGTCATCCGAGAATGGTGTGCTTCTGCTAGAATAGCACTCATCAAATCATGAGTTTGGGGGACACAGAGTCTTCCATCTCTCCTTAGCCACCCTTTACTATCGATGGAATAGCGTTGGAGACGTCTAGAGACCTCTCCTCTGCTAACCTTATCCAGAATAACAAGCTCTAAATCCACTCACTGCCTCGAGCCAATCTGATCTATGAAGGTAGGCTTAACCTCAAGTGCTGCCAATAATCCAGGAGTAACGTCCGTAGAGGGCTTAAAATCAAAGGTGTAAATAAACTCTATGCTTTTCCACTCCACGAACATTGGGCTAAGGGTTGTTCTCTTCCTACTTAACGCATCCACAACCACGTTCCCCTTGCCCGGGGTGTAAGCTATCTCAAAGTCGTATGATGTTCGAAACTCCATTCAATGTTGCTGCCTCAAGTTTAAACCCTTTTATGAGAACAGGTACTTCAATGATTATCAGTGAAAAGCTCGAACCTCTCTCCTAGCAAGTAATGTCTCCGAAACTTGAGTGCGAAAACAATAGTAGCCAGCTCCAAATCATGGGTAGGGTAGTTCTTCTCATGAGTTCTCAACTATCTACTCCTATAACATACTACCCTCCTCTCCTACATCAATACTGCCCCATGGCCAGCCCCACATGCATCAGTGTATACTTTAAAGGCTTAGCCCCGTCGAGTAAAACTAACATTGGTGCACTAGTAAGGGCCCTCTTTAACATCGTAAAGGAATACTCACAACCCACATCCCAAATGAAATGTCGCATTCTTCTTAATGAGGCGAGCAAGCGGTGATGAAATCTTAGCAAAATCTTTGATAAACTTCCTATAATAACCAGCCAAACCTAGGAAGCTTCTAATTTCGGTAGCATTCTTGGAGGCCCTCCAATCCTGTACCGCTACTACCTTAGCGAGATCCACAACTAGACCCTCTCTTGAGACCGCATGCCCTGAGAAACGCACCTCCTCACGCCAAAAGTGGCACTTCAAGAGTTTTTCTTTAAACTAATGAACACGAAGTGTACGATGAACCTCCTCGAGATGAAAAGCATGCTCTTCCATTTGGAAAACACCAGATTGTCGTTCATAAATACTATAACGAACTTATTTGGGACATCTCAAATAACACGGCTCATCAAAACTACAAAATAGACTGAGGCATTGGTCAGCCCATACGGCATAACCAACCCCTCAAAGAATCCATCGGGTGTCCTAAATGCTGTCCTATCGATGCTATCATCAGCGACCCTAAGTTGGTGAAATCCAATGGCTAAGTCAAGATGAGAAAATACCGAAGAGCCAACCAACTGATCGAAAAGATCATCTATCCTAGGAAGTGGGTAATGGTTTTTCTTCATGAGCTTATATAACTCTCTATAGTTTACGCAAAGTCGAATGGAACCATCTGCCTTTATAGCGAAGACGACTGGAGTCCCCCACTCAAATGTGCTCTGTTTGATGAAGCCTTTCACTAATAGCTCACCAATCTGCGTACTTAACTCGTTCCTCTCCATAGGAGCCATAAGTCTCACGGGCAATGCCACTGGCTTAGCATTATAACTGAGATAGATCCTAAAGTCGATCTCACTCTTAAGGGGTAGCCCCTTAACCTCCTCAAAAATGTCTAGGAAATCTCTAACAATTGGAATTGAATCTAACTCTGCCAGTGATGAATCAAGGGAATAAAGGAAGCTCAACATGGCTGACCCCTGTGGGTCGCAAGAAACCTTGAGAGTCCATCCGCTACATGTTTCTAGCCTAATGACTCTCCTCTCGCAGTCCAACATCACATCATAAGTGGATAACTAGTCCATCCCCAAAATCATCCCATATCCCGAAAATCCCAGTACATAGGCGTCACAATCAAACTCTATGCCTAGTATAAAAATTTTCAAACCCCTACAAATCATAGATAAATGTGCCAATCCTCCTATAGGGTTTGAAACAACTATAGGGTCTACAACTAGAGAGATATCTACGTGCAAACAATCAACCAAGGAACTAGAAATGAAAGAATGCTATGCTCCGGATTCAAAAAGAGTTCGAATAGGAAAATCCATAGTAGAGATCAAACCTTCTGCAAAGACTTTCCTACCTCAGTCTGGACCACTACTAGAAGGTGCTGCATCCAAAGCATGTACTTGCACCATAGGTGCGCCTGCTCTCCGCCCTATCCTTTAAGGACAACCTCTACTAAGGTGTCCAAGCTGCCCACAGCTGTAACACCTCCCCTTCATCGTGTCTTTCTTACATTCCTTTGAGTAATGCCCAATCAATCCACAATTATGGCACTTCTCTCCCTTCTTAATATGTCCCTTTTGAGGTCCTCCTCCTTTCTTCTTGTCCTTATCCTTCTTATCCTTCCACCACTGCTTCTTAGAGTTTTCTAATTTAGTAACCTCCTTGACCTCTTCTTCCTTAGCAACATCTGATATGAAGGCCATTTTCACAAGTGACTCATACGTCACTCCCATAGGTACATGTGTCAATGCCAACCCTTGGAGGGGCTGGTTCAAACCCTTAGCAAACTTGGTGGCCTTCTTATGTGGTGTATTAACAAGCTCCATCCCGAACCTCGATAACTCATTAAACTGATTTATATACTCTTTCACCGAAAGACCCCTACTTCAGACTAATGAACTTCTCCAACTACATGCTTTCCTCGGCTTACGACAAGAACTTTCTCTCAAACTATTCCAAAATCCAACCCAACCAATGTCTCTACCCTCTATCTCTACAATCTCCCACCAGTAATAAGCCTCTTCCTTCAACTGCAAGATGCAAGCTGAACTCTCCATCCGTCCTCCAATCCTAACAGCCCAAATATTCGTTCTATATTCCTCAACCATGTTCATGCCTCAATGAAGTCCTCCGTCAAAAACGTGTTACTACCTAGATTAGCGAAGTGCTTGCATAGCTTAGAAAAATTGGCTTCTGTAGGTGGATTAACTGGACTTCCACCCGCCGGTGCTGCATTAGGCACTTCTCCTTGCACCTTTGGTGCCCTAGCTTGGAGGTATCTATGGAAACAGCGAGGAACTTGTACACCCTCTGGAAGATTTAGGGCGTCCGCCATTCTATGCAGTGAAAAGAAAATTTAGGCATGAAAGAATCGAAAGAAGGTTGAACTGGACTTTGAGGGGATTTTTATAAAAACTCTTTTATACTTGAAACTATTTCTGTAATATGATTTTCTTCTTGAAGAATATTTCTAGTTTGAAGATATATTACCATTGAAAAATACTTTACTTTTAAAGCAAGATTTAAGGAATCATGTAACCTTAGGCTCTGATGCCAAATGAAACACCCCACACCTCTTAGTATTCCCAAAAAGGGAACAACAAAGGATATGGTGCATTATAGGTATAGCTAAAGCATCACAGAGACTAAGACTCACAAGACATATGAGTAAAAGCAGAGGAAAACATTTAAGTAATAACTTATCATTCAGAATTAATCTTCATCAAAAAATAAGTCATAAAAGCATCACATGTCTCAAAAGCTCAAAATCTCTCATGACTAATGAAAATACATCTCAGTCTCACATAATCAGAGTAAAGGCAATAATAATAATCCCTCTCACAAGCGCCAATCCATCATAAGCCAAACGAAAAAGATGAAAAGTAGAAGAATACATCTGAAATGAGGAAACTCCGAAAATGAATCTCTAAGCAACCTGAATCAACAGTCCTCAACTTTGCTAGCCTATTGGGGGAAAAGGAAAGATAGAGGAGTGGGTCAAATAATAAGTCTGGTGAGTGAAAGTAATTACAAGCTTTTCTAAGTAAGATAAAGATAATAGACTAAGCAATAGTTTTGGCATGAAAGGAAGATACAGAAAAGATAAAACTCGCATAAAATACTATTTTTTTATTCTGTTTGACTGTTTGCTTTGATTGTTCGCACTTATCTTACACTACTGTGATTAGGCTGAAACCTTAATCCTATCTCAACTGCTAACTTGATTAGGCTGAAATCCTAATTCTACCCATTGATCGACCTTTCCAATCTCTGTTGTGCCACTATGAACCCATCCTGTTGGTCCCATAGCAAAAGTCACCTCTTAGCGCTTAGGATGCAATAGCGAATTATTTACCCAAATCAACATAAGCATGCCCAGCTTCACCCACGTGTGAGACCATCAATCCTCGACCTGAAAGGGAATGCTGCCGGTACTGGTCCTAACAAAAAAATCTTATAACTTTGCGCCCCTTTCCCAAATTCTCAAATTTGAGCCTTTATCTATTGGCCACTTATTTACCCTAATCAGCATAAGCATGCCTAGCCGCACCCACGTGTAAGACCATCAGTCCTAGACCTGAAAGGGAATGCAATTGGTACGGGCCTACTCTGCTATATTTGGCTTATTAACTTAATCCAAGATATAAGTTTTAAAATAAGCCCCTTTTGTTATATCTTTTTTTCTAATTATAACCTACGTGTTCTAATTGTTCTTGCACCTTTTACTCTTTTATTTTCTCTTTTTAGTTATAACCACTTATTATAGTCATGCTTGCAAATATCTCAAATTTGCATATTTCAGTCCATCTCCATTTTATTTCAGTTTTTCTCATTTTACATCCGATTTCTATCAATTTAGTGTTTTTCTATTTTAAACCATGTTTGCGAATTCTTCTCTTTTTAATATTTTATTCACGTCAAAAGGGATTAAATCTCTATAAAAAGAAACTAACATTTATAGGCTAAATTTTAACTTAAAACAGATGTACATAACTGTAAATAACTACAAATAACTGAATAGAATAGTTAAATAAAAATAGACTGAAAAGAACTTCTGAAATTTACCTAAAAACCGACTACAAATAAACTTGCATAAAAATTATCTCAAAATTTTATAAAAACTACAACTATTGAGAACTCTATTATTTTAAATTACTTACAGTTGTAAAATAATTACAAAACACTCACCTACGGTCTTTAGCCCTAATCCTGGGCCTTCTAGGATTCACTTCTAGGGTGTAAAATAATTTTACTAAAAAGCTATTCTCCCTAAAAAATTCAATTTAGAGTTCAGCCTTAGGAAATGAACCAACTGGGAGAAAATCTGAATGAGAAAAGTAGCTAGGCCTAGGGTTCTATTTATAGTATGGCTTAGTGATCTCAGGCCATCGAATTTCAGGATTGAATCTGGTGCAACCACGTTACAGGCTCGCTATGAATTATTGGATCTAGAAAACAACGCTTTAGATCGCATGAAAATCAAATTATAAAACTTCGGCACGTCCTTGGACGATTTCTCATCCAGGGAAAAACATGGGTCGACCTGGGGGTTTTGCGGGTCGACCTATATGTCGACCAAACCTGGCAAGGGTTGACCCATAGGGTCCTTTTTTCCATTTTAATTGTTTATATATTTATATAATTTTGATTTCGTTTTCTTCTTGTAACTTCTTCATACTAGCTTGGATTTCGACAAGTTATATACGGAAATTGATCAGAAAACTACCACAGACCCAATGGTGCAACTATTGTAGGTAAATTTTGAAAATTCGAAAAATGCTCATTTTCATTGTTAATAATTATTTTGGTTATTTAATTATCTAAAAATGTGGAGTGTTACATGTACCTATGGACTTAAACAATTGTTGTAACAGATATTATATTACGGTTTTTATGGGACTTTATGTTATGATATTTTTATAGGTTTGAAATAAATGGGTACACTTTACACTTTACTTTTATATTTTGTTCCATCTGTTATGAGTTCTAAAAGTTTAGTTATGGCTTTGCAATGTAATTTCTTTTTACTACCAACAGCTTGCCTTAGAATGGATCTAAATTTCGATGGGCCTTTTCTTGGTCGAAATTTAGGCCAGTTCCGTGGCGGATTGTTAAATTTGGCATAAAAGCACTAAATTATCCAATAAATGGGGAAAACTATACATATGAGAGATGTATTTTTATTTTGAAATAGGTTTTTCAAAAAGAATTTTCAAAAGGTTCTTACTATAGATATTTTACCTATACCACCTTTTCTTGAGCATATGCACATAAACTAGGCAAACTTTTCTTTTCTTTCAGCATGCACATACTATCTTAGGAAATCATCGCTGAAGGTTTAACATATAGATAGTTGATATGGCTGATAATCCATCTTCTTCCAAACAAGGGAACCTTACTCGCGAAAGACCACCGATTCATGGAATGCTCATGGTTTAAATAATATCTTAGGACTGTAGAGAAGATTCCTATTCCTCTAACTACACCAGTAGCACCCACTACCCTAACCATTAATGCTCACCCCATACTGCCAACCCTACCCACGGAAGACCACCCATTATTGGAATGCCTGAAAGGTTAAAACAATATCTTAGTACTGTTGGGCAAATTCCTATTCCTCCAATTGCACTAGTAATACCAACTGCTCCGATCGCTGATGCAGCACCCCATCCTACCGAATTTACTAAGCTATGTAAGGACTTTCTCAATATGGGAGGGAAGACATAACTTGGAGCAAAAGGATACTCGAAAGCTAAAGCATGGATTGGTTACTGTGAGAAGTATTTAGGGAGCTTGGTTGGAATGATCTAGTAAGAAGAAGAATGGTAGCTTGGCACCTTTGGGAAGAAGCTTTAAATTGGTGGAACATTGTGACTGATGAGCACCCGGGCAGGATATTCTCTTAGGATGAATTTAAGGACCGATTCGAGATGAGATTCATGTTTAGAGCAGAAGTTAGCTTGCAAATGGAAAAGTTCATTCAACCGAGACAAGGAGATTCAAATCTTAGAAGTACATAGCTAAGTTTACTGAATAGGCTAAATTCAGCTGAACCTGATAGACACACCTATGAAAAAGGCCACGATGCTCGTGAAGGGCTTAAATTGCCCACTAAGAGAAATGTTGTTGACCCAAGTACCTATGGAGGCCACGTATGAGATGTTGTAGAAACAGTGATGCTACACGCGGCCAATGAGGAAGATGAGAGAGAGAGAAAGAGAAGTCCGCACAGACCCAAAAGCAAGGAGGGTCTAAGAAGGGGAGTTTTTGGGCTAATAAGAAGTTGAAGGGGAAGTGTAAGAAGGAAGTAAATGTGTGTAAGTGATGCCAAAAAAGGGATCACAAAGCTAAAGATTGTAAGGTGAGTCGGATGAGGGAAGCCTTTAAAGAAAAGTGGTTTAACTACCACGAGGAAGGAAATCACAAGAATCAATGTCCCAAGATGGCTATGGAAGGACCAAGGGGATAAGCCTACGCTATTGATGCTATCTCTATTGCTAGTAAGCCGCTAAGAGATAAAGGAAAAGCAGATTTAGAAGGTATAAATTTTATTTTTGGGGTTACTATTTGTACCCTATTTGATTCAGGGGCATCACATTACTTTAGCTGGGGATGTAGTAAATTCCTTAAACCTTAGAACCCAAATGGTCAAAACCCAATGAAGGTTTCCAATCTCATTGGGGGTTTGACCCATCTATCGCTTATTTGCAAATACCTACTGTTAGACATATGCGACGTTGATTTCATATGTACTACGTACGTTCTAAATTTCAAGGGGTATGGACTTATCTTTGGTATGGATTGGTTGTCATATTACAAAGTTATTCTTGACTGTGAGAAAATGGTAGTACGATTAAGGAATAAGTCGATGTCATGACCTAGAAGTTCTTTTTACAACCAAAGCTTTAGTTGAGTTAAGCCATTTATACTCACTAAATCTATCTGTTGATCAAGAGAAACTATCTGTACCTGTAGTTTGTGAATTTCTTGATGTCTTTGAGGAGGTCTCAGGTCTCCTATCCCATAGGGAGATTGAGTTCCAAATTGATTTGGAGATGGACGCAAGATCCATTACTTTGCCTTTGAGACATATGGCCCCCAAAGAAAGAAAGGAATTGGATAAGAAAATCTCATAGCTATTGAAGAAAGGATTTATCCACAGGAGTATTTTGATTGGGGAGCTCATGTCTTTTTTTACTACTATGGAAGATGGTTCTTTAGGACTTCGCGTCGATTATAGGTTGTTAAACAAGTTGACAAGGAAAAATAGATACCCTCTACCTAGAATAGATGACTTGTTCGACCAACTTGTAGGAGCTAAAGTCTTTTTCCAATTAGACTTAGCAATGGGATTCCATCACTTAAGGACTGCAGAAGAAAGCAAGTCGAAGACCATATTACATATGCCAGATGGACTCTGTGAGTGAGAAGTAATGCCTTTTGGGCTGAAAAATTCCCCAGCATACTTTGTTGATTTGATGAGTATAATATTTACAAGGCAGGTTAATAAATTTGTCGTGGTGTTTGTTGATGATATTTTGGTTTTCTCCAAAGGCAAGAAGAAGCATGAGGACCACCTTTGGATGGTATTGGAGACCTTGAGAAGAAACTAACTCAAATCCAAGTTTTCTAAATGCCACTTTTGGAAAACTGAAGTTAGGCTCCTTAGGCATATTATTTTGGAAAAAGGGTTGGTGGCGGACCCTATTAAAGTAGAAGCTGTCTAAGGATGAAAGGTCCCTAGTAACTCATCGAAGGTTAGAAGTTTTCTAAGTTTGGCAGGTTACTGTAGGAAGTTCATCAAGAGATTTACACATATAGCAGTCCCTTTAACCTGATTGACTAAGAAGAATCTAGTTTTTGTTTGGGATGATAAATGCATTAACGCATTTGAGAAGATTTAGGAGTTATTAACTAGCGCACTCGTGCTCACTATTGCAGATGGAACCAACCCGTTTACTGTAATGACTCGGATTTTTCGATGATTCTTTTGAAATATTTAAATGGTTTAAATATTGGATTTTGAGTTGTAATTGAATTATTAAGTTTTTAAAAATGAAAATTTCAAGTGATTTCGAAATTTTTGAAATCGTCAAATTAATCGATGCGTTTAAATAGCGATCCGGGGCACAGTCTTGGAATTCGACGAAATTAGTCTCATTGGATCCGTAATAGTGAAATATTATTGGATTTTCAATTTCGTAACTTTTGGAGTTATCGTTTGGCCGTATGGTATATAAACGCATTGAAATTAATATCGTAATAATTGGGTCCAAAAAGCATCTTCTCCTGACGATCGAATTAGGACTTGAAACCTTTTCCATTGCATTTGGAATAGGGGTATAACATTATGAATGCCTAGCGGCACGCCTCGATAGGGGTTCGAGATTTTAGGTTACAAAAGTCAAATAATTTTAAAATTTAATAAAAAAGTCTAGTCGGACTTCCTTTTATTTGTAATAATATCCCTTCACTATACCTGTCCCCCTTCTACACGCCAACATCACTCCCTCTTTCAGCCCTTCAATTTAAAATCACGTATATTATCACATTTTCCCTTCAAAACTGAAATAAAAAAAGAAAGGAAAACTGAAATTCATTAAAATAGCAATCCCCTCTTCAAATATTCAAACTAGAATCAAAAGAAAAAAATATATAATGTCATCGCAACCGACCGCGATTACCTATAGTCGCATGCGCGCGTATAGGTAGGGAGGTCGCCTTCTTTCTCGGCTCAAGGGCGCACGTGGGCCAGTCACGGGTGGCGCGACTGAGGGTGGAAGGGGTCGGAGCTTGGCGTCGCTGGCGGTGGAGATGCGATGATATCAATCGAGCTCGAAGAAAAAGAGAGGGGAGAATGGGGAATCACGATCGAAATAGCGAATGGCATGGGCATTAGAGGCGCAGTAGGGTTACGACAAGGCATAGGGATGGGCGCACGCGATAACAGAGGAGAGGCGAGCAGTGAGTACTGGAAGAATTTGGCAATGGTAGCAGCCAAAGTTGATGTCGACGGACATAAGTTCATTGGAGAAGGAGGGCGAGGCTGCTAAGGAAAGCCATGAATTATTAAAGGAACTTGAGTGTTCAGGAATGGCACTGGAGATTAGGTAGTCACGATAGATGGCGAGGGAGCGTGATTTGCGAGAAGAAGATACAAAATAATTTATTTTAAATAATGTTAATTAGAGAATAATTAGTTTATTAACTATAATTAAAATTGGAATCAATAACCTATATAATTCGTAATTTGCTTATGAGGTCCAAAAATCGTGATGAAAATACTCGGGTTTGGACTGGAGTGCAAAATAAAAATCAAAGTGAGAATTTCTCACTCATTTGTATTTCCACGGTTTAACTTAAAATGTTGAAAATTTAAATTATCGGTTGATTAAATGATTTAATAATTTTAAATTATCCGTTGGATGATTATATAATATATAGTAGTATGCATATATTAGTAGTTGGAGTGATATTACCGCATATTATAGCGGTTGAGACCCTATGCGCCTCGCATAATAGTGGATGACCCTATATGCTGCGATATCCCCCTCGAAGTGGGATTTGTATTTTATTATTGTCTAACATATGTGGATGCAAGGAAACAGGTTGGAGGGATCAAATTGGATTCCTCAAATATATTTAATGTCTTTCATATATATAAAGTATATGATGTGAATAAATAATCCGCTGGATTATTGTGTGCTATAAATTTTTAAGTGTTATAATAGTATGGAAACTAACTTGGGTATATTAAATACCATAAATATTACTTTTAATTTTTAAGAAATTAAAAGGAGATTTTTAATATAAAAATATGTACATCGAAATTTGGATTATTTAAAAGAGATTGATTTAGATAAGCAATAATGGATTTATAATCGTATTAAATAATGCGAAAAAATATATATTTTAAATAGAGATTTGAAAACAAATTATATGAAGGAGTTTTTAAAGATTGGATTCTAAAATGATATTGGGAGATATAGAAAGAAGCTGAAATCGATATAAAGAATAGATTGGCGAAAATGGAAGAAATTTATAAGTAATTGAATTCATAAAATGGAATTTTATAAATGAGATTATTTTTAGTGAAACTCAAAAGAGTTATAAAATTTATGAACGATGTGTATAAATAAAAAATATCGATATCAGATGATAAATTGGAAATATAAATTTACAGGGAGAATTTATATTTGAATATGGAAATAGTGTGAGAAAAATAGTGGATACTATTTTTGAAGTGAAAATGGTTAAGGATACAGAAATGGAAGTGATGTGATGAAAATCGAGAGGGACTAATAAATTGAAATTCCGTTATTGAGATTTAAAAATATATTTTTAGTAATAAGTTAAGTTTTATTTTAAAAAGGAAAATTTTATTAATTAAACTATGTAATTTAAAGTTAATTAGTATTGAAATACTTCAGGAGTGAATTTTTCAAATACTTAATATTTATTTTAGTAAATCCAAAATTTTAAATCTGCTTTGAAAAGTGATGTTATAAAAAGTGTTTCAATATTTTAGATAATTATTTGAACACGTCTTAAAAATAATTTTTTAAATACTTATTTTTATTTACATATGTATATATATAGAGTTTTGAAATGGTAAATTTATTTGTAAATCTTCTCGAGAGTTGGGAAAGGGTTATTTAGTAGACGGGAGTTATAAGAGAGTTCTTAAAACAAAATTTAGGAAAAGTAAGAAAATTTTCGAAGAAGTTAAACAAAAGTGAACTTCAAAAATGAAGTAAAATTCATAAAAGAAGTAGAAAGGGAAATTGGAATTATAAGTAAGTATATTTGAATTCAGAAATACTGAACAGAATTAATTAAAGAATTCTGGAACTTATAAAATTCGTTATGAACGAGTTGACAAATATACATATAAATTGTAAATGATTTTGAGGAAAAGAAATAGAGGGTAAATTGAATACTTCCTAAGTGTTGAATATAAAATGAAGTGGAAAAATATTCTAAGTATTATGTAGGGGTGGAAATATTCCATTGAAAATATAAGGATTTGAAAACTATTTTCAAATGTTGAAGTACTGGAAGTAATATCTTATGAAGATATTTTGAAATAAATTTTGGGAGAAGTTTGAAATAAGGCTTGATGTCTTCTTTTAGATGTGTTTTGATAGTTAAATAACTAACTATCAATTTTGGCTAGTTTCGTTAATCGTTTCGAAAAGGCCGGGATCAGATTTAATTATCCGAAAACCACTTCGATCCGGTTTGAACGTTACAAATGAATACCGTGAAGATGGTGATTCGGTTGTCCAACCCCAAGACAACTTATATGGATGAATGCTATCAGAACATCATCATTGGAGGACAATGAGCATTCTAAGTGAAATTATTCTTGAAAGGTAACCGCAGCCTCTAGCCTCATCAACCGGAATGGCTGAAAATCAGGGGGTATGCAGCAAGGCTAAATGGGTCATACCCAATTAGGGTATATTATAATTTTTCTAGATAACCTTGGATATGTTATATTATATGGATGCAATGCATACGAAAGAGCTCTTGATAAGGGTGGGAACACCTGTGGTGATAACATATTCGGTTTTATCTAGGTTAAGGCTAGGGACGGTCTTGTGTTGCATGGGATCTCGGCGAGGTCCTCGGTACATTTTTCTTGACGTGTACCATGATAGGTGGTACCCCAATGCCTAGTCATTGTATGGAATCCAATCTCCAATAAGCGCCGTATGGTTTTGCTTGTGCCCAACTATGTTGAAATGTGAGATGTAAGAATTTCAGCTATTTTATATTTACTTGGCTTAGACACTATTATAATATCAGACGATTTTGATAAAAATGTTTTGGTTATCTTAAGGTAAAAACCCATCGTGTTTGTGTATGACGTGGTCTTACGAGATACCTTTGTTTTTCAAAGGGTTTTGAAAAATAATGGTAATAATTCAAATTGAGTGTGTTTCCTCATGCTGGTTTTCCAGACTGACTCGGATGTTATTTTATTATAATGCTCAGGTCAAACAGAGTATTACTGGTTCAGGGTAGGAAGCTATGGAGTTCAGGAGGCGAGCTGGATGACAGAGGCATATTTTCGTAGTTGGTTTTTATTTATGCTGTGTATGTTATGTATGTGAGGACAAGTTATTAAACTATCCAGATTGATTGTTTTTTTTTGTACTCTGATAATGGGATGTATTTAACTGTACAGCTCTTGTATTTAAAATCTGTTATTATATATTATATTTTGTTCCGCTGTGATTGTGAGATTCTGTGTTGTTTTTTCTGTTTTCTTCTTCCACCTTTTCTTCTTCACTCCTAATGGACTAGTTTTCCGACACTCGATTGCTCGGCATTCTATACAGTGGACATATTGATGTCGATTTTCGAGGGTCAAAAATCCCCATTCATTATAGTTGGTATCAGAGCTGAAGGTTAAGCGAGAACCTTGGCTCTGGTGAGGATTACTTATTAGAGATAGGGTCAATACTACCCTAGAATGAGTTTGAGTGTATTAATAGATATGAGCACGTATTTGTTAGTGAATATAAAATGTTTTATATTGCGTTGGTCGTTTTATTGAGTGGCTTATGAACTCTGGTCAGCATAGTCCGTACAACTGAATCAATAAGGGTTTCTAAACACTTGAATAGAGTAATTCAGCATAATATTGTTTTGGAAATGGGGTAAATGAAATAATTTTACCCAATTTATATTTTTATATAAAAGAAATAATTCTTTGAAATTATGGTATATTATTGAAGTGTTTGGATGATAATAATATAATTAAATAAGATTATCAATTTGGAAATGGTTTATATAACCAAATGAAAATTTGTATAAGTATTAATTATACAAATGGATTATAATTAAAATTGGATTCAGAATAGAATATGGAAATTTAAATCCCTGGAAGTTTGAAAATTTTTGAAAAAAGAAAAAAAAATGTTTTTCATGGTGGGAAGGAAATAATAATAAGAGTATTATTTTTTGGAATATTTTTTAGAGAAAATTGTTTTAAAATGTATTTTGGAAGAGATATAGCACTAAACTCACTTCAGTCGCTGGAAAATAATTCTTGTGATGACTACAACATCACCATTATTCATTTTTGAATTTTTAGGTGACGGATTGCTACTGTAGTAATTTGATATGGAGATTTTTTATGAAAAACAATATTGTTTTAGAGAATCGAGGGAATTTTTTTGGATAAACATCAAGTTGACTTTGAAAATTTCAAAGAAATGGTTTGTTAAATCCAAAAGCTATATATTGGTTTCAAAATGATTTGAAATATATACTGGGTGTTTAAAAATTTTGGAATCCTTATTTAAATGTTTTAGGAAATATCATAAAATAAGTTATGAACTTATAAATGGTGAATGATTTTAAAGAAAATATGGAAATTGAATTCTGAAATAAATTTTAACTTGAGTAAGTTAAAATGAATAAAGTTTAATTTGAGCTAAGTTAAATAAAATTAGATTGGAAATGGTATCGATTGGTATGAGATATAAAAATAAATGGGATTCTACTTAAGTTAAGTTGAAGGAGTTAAATTTTAGAATTTAATTGATCATGATCTGAATGGAATTAATTATTGAAGTGGACTAATTAAATTGGGATGTGAATAAATTGAATGAAAAGGAATTTTTTGTTTATAATTGAAAAGAACTAATAATGTGAGCTGAAATAAATATAAATAATTGAATGAATTGAATAAAATGGAAGATATTGAATATAAAGTTGAGTTGTGAAATGGATATATAACTATAAGCTATAAATTTTTTGAATGGAATAAAATTTAAAAGGATTTTTTTGTAATGGCGAATAAATAAGTTGTATAGCTTATAAAAATTGAAATTAATGGAATAAAATACATTGACTATAAATAGATGTATAATCTTGAGTTAAAAATAAAATGTGAAAAATAAGTTGCGTGACTCATTAAATTGGAAAAAATAGAACAGAACAACCAAAATAAAATGGTGTATTATTTCAAAGTGAAGAAATAAAAATCCAAGCTTGGATTATAAAGTAAATTCGAACTCAAGTAAATTAGGTAAAGAGATTTTTGAAATAAAAATCAGGTATTGAATTATAAATTGGAAGCGAACCAATTAGATAAATTAATTAGTAAATTGAATATGTGAATGGAATTTAACTTAATTAAATAAAATGGATTGTGGACTGAAACTAAAGTTGAATATAGAATTGAGCAATAAATAAAATTCGAGTTATATATATAAGCTGATTAAATGTGTGTCGATTGTAATCAAATAAAATTGATTTAGATTAAAATAAAAATAGCTTGAGGTATAAATAAATTCGATGTAAGCATAAATAGAAGATTATTTGTAACGACCCTTGATTTTGGCCCCGTTTATTCTAATAAATGTTTAATCTAATTTAAATAAATGTGAACTGATCATATTAAAATGAACATGATTTTGGAGATATTTACCATTTGTTTATATAAATTTGTATTTTAAAAAGGAGATTGATTTGAAAATTTAAAATAAATCTCAATAATATTTACAATAAAATTGTTCTTCTACAATTCAATTGAAATAAAATTTATCTTATATGATTGAATTACAATACTTTGCCTTATTAACATGCGATTAATATATATTTTGATGTGAATGATAATGTTTAAATAAAATGTAAGTTTATCAATATAAAATATAAATATTAAATATAAGTAAAACTTGAGAATATAATGTAAATATTGATAATTAAAATATAAAATACTAATATAAATAAGCAAGCAAGCAAATGAATATCATTTAAATATTGATAGCTAAAATACGAATACAAACCAATATAAGTAACTAACCACATGAATTTTTCAAGCTAGAACAAATATCTTTATATACAAAACTATTGTCAATCTGTTAAGTGTATAAAGCTAAAAAAAATAAAATAAAACACAAGTATAAAATAAAACAAGAACAAAGTATATCAGAAAAATAAAACTAAATGTAATATAAGACCAAACACAAACATATGCATATATACTATTTCAACTAGAAGAAATGAACAAAAAAAATTTCATGCAAAATATCGACATCTACATGACCAAAGTCAAACTGAAAATGTATGTTTCCAAATAAAAATAACAAGACAAAATAAAGCTTCATGTACAAGCCAAGTTGGCCTGCAAAATGATAGTCAACAAACCAATATCTTTATATCTAGTACAACATAACTATAAAATGTAAACTAAGTAGGAAACCAGACATTAATGGCTTTCATTTCAGCCCATTATTTTGTCATTTCAAATTATTAATCAGATCTGGTTAAATAAAGTAAATCCAAGAAAACAGTATAACCAGATAACACCTCCCTTAAGCACTGTTATCTTGTATTTAAATATATGCATTTGCTTTAGTTCGATCAGAAAACCTTAGAAAACTTGAGAAAAAGAAAAGACGAAAAGCTAACAAAGCTCAAGTTTAAAATCAAATACAAAAAAATAAAATAAAATCTAGGACAGATTCAAGATCAAAACTCCAAGCAGTTTTCAACTGCAACTCTCAAGGCAGCAAGATGCTTTCTGTTCAACAGTAATTTAACAGGTGAGTAAACATACCATTTTGAAGTTTAAGTTTGATAATTAGTTATGAAATTGTATGTTGCTATATATAAAAAAAAAACGTTCTGTGATGTTGGTTGTTTACTAGAAGCTCTGTTATGTGTGTGCTTCAACATTTCAAGTTACTGTATAAAGTAAAGCAGAGAATATTTTAAATACTTCTTCATATTAATATTTAAACTTAAGAATTATTGTTAACTAAACTTGTTTAAACTGGAATCATGGCCTGGAAGGAATGTTGAAGGTGGACAGTGTAGTTAAAACACTGTATATTAAATTTTACAGTAAAAAGGAAGATCAATGTGTAAATTCAAATGTTTAAATTAGTTAGTTTGGATTCAAATCTTGAATAAACTTTCCAAAGTAGGATTTTTGAAACGAACATTATAAATTTTAGATTAGAACTCATGGTTCAGTTCATAAATGAACTAAAAATACATTTTTATCAATTTCTGTTTGTTCAACAAATTTTAATCGTTGAAATTTGTTGAGGGGGTTGTTTAATAATGTTCGAATCATGGAAAAATGTTAGAAAATTTTTCTATTGCAAGAAGTTTTGAAACGAGGTATAATTAGGGTTTAAGTTCGAGTTTTGTTGCTCTCTGGAAATGAGGTGATGCCGTCGCCTCAGGAGCACCGAGTCGGTCGAGATTAAGGGTAAAGGTGGCGTGGAGTGTTGTAGATGCGAGGCCGGAGTTATGGTGCTTCCGGTGGTCGCCGTTGATGGGCCGTAGCATTTTTTCCTATGGGTTCGTATGGCCAGTTCAAGCTTCATGCAAATTTTAATTTCGATCTTTATTCGAATTTTTGGATTTTGTTTTCGATTAAGAGGATGGTTTGGGGTTTGTGGGTGGTAACAAGGGCCGCTGGAGATGCGGCGAACCACCGTGCACGTGCACGGTGGCGTTTGGAGGTGAGTTGTCGTGCCTGTGTCGATGTGAGATATTGCTTCGTGTCGCGCTCGGGAAATTGGCGTGTGTGCTTCGAGTTTCGATCGTGAGCCTATTTTAGAACCTGATGTTCAAATTGTGTTTAAACTTTTAACTAGCTTACTGTAAAAAAAAAAGGAATTTTAAAAGAAGAAAAGGAAGGGGTTTCAGGGGACGGCTCGGGGAAGATTGCGTGCAAACCGAAGTTACTCTCGAGACTAAGTAAGAGGAGACCCGGGTTTTTGTAAACTGTAGTAATGAACTTTCAAAGTGAAGCTAAGTGAAAATCTTTTTCATCAAGATTAATATTGAAATTGAAAGTGAAGCTAAGTGAAAATCTTTTTCATCAAGATTAATATTGAAATCTAAATAACTGTTAAATAGTTTCAAGTTAGAAGTTTGTTACATGTTTTTAATTATCTTTCGTTAATACTTAACGATGTTTAAGCCCTTGATTATTATTTAATCATGTAATCAATTTAGTCAAGTATAAAGTTAAATAATTACGTAAAGTTGGATTTGCAACTGATTTACATTTAAGTTCTCAGTTAGTAGTAATTTGATTCTCAAAATTTAAAGAAAATTTCCTTTAAAAGTTAATTAAGTTGAATAACAAATGTTAATTAATTATTTTTAGAAGGTAATTAAGAATGATTATCAATTTAATTTTAATTAGAGTTTAGATTTTGTAACTATTACGTGTTAAGTAAAGAGTAATTGACTACATGAGTAAATAAATAAATGACTAGTAGTTAAGTAATTAAGAATAATTAAAGTATAATTAATGTTGGATTATAAATTAATAATTGAAATCAATTACTTAAGTTAATTAATGAATGAATTAATAGTTAATTAATCAAGTAATTTAAATATGAATTAATAGTCAATTAATTAAGTAACTTGATTAAGAATTAACTATTGATAAATTAAATAATTAGCACATAATAATTGGATAATTAAGTTTTATTGATAAATAATTAAAGAGATTGTTTAATGATCAGGGAACAATTAATTAAGTAATTAAAGTTAAATCACTTGATTAAGGAAGTAATTAATTAATAGTATGAAATAAAATAATTACGTAATTAAAATTTAATAGTTGATTAAGAAATGATTAATTAGACAATTTGAAATGAAATAAGTAAATATTTGTTGTTTAATGATTAATTAAACAGAGTTAAGTGGTTAACTCTCAGGTAATTAATTAATTACAAATAAGACTTAAAGATGATTGCTTGCGGATTGTTATGTTGAATATCTGATTGTGATATTTATTTGATATTCTGTGATGCTCTATGATATGCTGTGTTATATCTATGATGCTTGTATATGTTTTATCTGTGATAAATGCTATGTTAATTCAATTGTTAAACTTAAATTATTTAATCTGTTTAAGTTAATTAGACAACTTGGCCCTTAAAATGGCGTTTGGATTTCGATGAGTCCGGGATCGGGTATCCTTTTGATATTCCAAAAACCACGTCGATCCAATTTAAATGATAGGTCGTGAATTCTGAAATGAAAATCGAGATGGTGTCTTCAGAACGCAAGGATTATCGTCGTTGACTCTGAGGGTGATTCCAAAATGAGTGTGACGAGATAATGCCTTCGGTTTCGTTCGAACCCGGAACGAACTTGTATGGATTGAATGTTTTCAGCACATCGTCAGGCGGACGATGAGCATTCTAAGTGATATGTTCTTTAAAGGTAATTGTAGCCTCAAGCCTCATCAACCGGGAATGGCTAAAACAAGGGAGATGCAGCAAGGTTAGGTGGGTCATGCCCAAGCAGGACAAGATACTTCCCCTGTCTAGATGTCCCTTTTTATTTCGGCTGTGTGGGCGGTTGCTAGCTACAACCGCAGGGTTTATCTTGTTCGGGACTGTTCAGTAAGGAATGGTTCCGGCCTTGTGTTGTAGGGGGTCGGGAGTGATCCTCGGTATGGTGATCTAGGCCCCGTACTATGACGGGCGGTACCCCAGTAGCCCTGCCATTGTTGGAAATCCATTTTCCCTACGAGACCCTACGGTTTTGATTTGTATTACCCACTTTTGTGGCTAGTAGCTGGAATTTAATCATGTAACAATTTCGGCTATTTTCTATTTACTTGAAAACCCTAGACACTATTATAATATCACTGGATTTTCTATGAAATGTTTTGGTTAGCGTAAGGTAAAAACTTACCCGTATTTATTTGTGGGGAGTCTTACGTGATACCTTTATTTTCAAATGTTTTCCAAGTTAAACAATTTAAACCGTTTACTCATACCAGACCCATGTCTGACCCGGAGTTTATATTTTGTTTTTCATAAACTCTTAGGTACTCAAATTTTTATGAGTAGCCAAGTGATAGGTTTTGGACTTTGTTTTCTAGAGGAGCTTGGAGCAGGAGTTTCCAGACGTATGTAGCTACTTATCTAGTGCCGATGTGTCAGTTGTTGATGTATACTGTATCTCTGATGTGTGTAGTGACAGATGTATGTATGACTGTCATATGTATTGATATTGTATAACTCTGATAGATGTAAAACTATGTAATATTTATGTGATATATTATATTTTGTTCCGTTCCGCTGTGAGATTCAGATGTTGTTGTTCTTTCTTTTCTTTTCTTTTCTATTTCTATCCCTTTCTTTCTTAATGATGATACGTCTTTCTGGTAGTAGAAGGGCAGGTCGTCACATTATTTTAAGAGAACTCAAGAATGAAATTGATTGTAGATAAATTTGAAATAGAATAGAGTTTAATATAAATTGATTTGTAATCAATTTAAAATACCTACAAACTGAAACGGTTATTTTATTAAATAAATATCATCAAATTTGCATAGAAAAATTGGCGTTTTTCGTATACAGAAGTAAATGAAATTCAATAAAGTAATAGAGAGTGAATAAATTGGTTTTCAAATCAATTTGGAATGGATATGGGTTATAAATATGAACCGAATGCAATAAATTTGATTGTGAATCATCTCGAATTGAATGAAATGATATATGGATAGTTTGAATGTAATTGAATTAGTATTGGAGCCTTAAATTGCTTATAAATTTTTGTTTGGCATGTTGTTTACGAAATTCATGTGTTAAATTGGTTAAATGCATGAAATGTTAGTGAATTTCATATTTTGGTACTTACGTGATTAAATCGAGCAAGTACAGGTACCCAGATGCTTTTGGGCTAGAGTTGGTTTGCGAAATCTCTTATAAAATAAGCCGCTTGCTTAAAAACGCTAATAAAATGTATGTTTTCGGATTAAATACAGCAAAAATATAAAAAATTGATAGATATTTTGTTTTTCGACCATGTGGATCGATGAATACGTTTTTTATCTCTCTTGTCATATTGCGAAAGGCACACCGTACAAGGGAGACTCTGCCAAAAAATTTCGAAAATTTAGGGTGTTAGAAAAATTTTGAAAAACAAATTTTGTTAATGAGAATTTGACTTCGAATTGTAATTGGAATAAAGGGTTTTGGAACTAAAATTAAGAACTAATTGTTATAGTTGAAGCTAAAAGATTTGAAAGGTGAAATAGCGAGTTAATTAAGTGGGTTTTGAGAAAGTAATGGGTTTGGAGCATTTTTCCAGCCTAGCAATTTCCGAGACGAAATTATTTTAAAGGGGGGGATGTAACGACCTGGATTTTTCGATGATTAATTTGAAATATTAAAATGGTTTAAATATTGGATTTTAAGTTGTAATTGAGTAAGTAAGTTTTTAAAACAGAAAATTTCAAGCGATCTCGAAATTTTAGAAATCATCAATTCAATCGACGCGTTTAAATAGTGATCTAGGGCACAGTCTCGGAATTCGATGAAACCAGTCCCATTGGATCCGTAATAGTGAATTATTATCGGATTTCAAATTTCTTAACTTTGGAGTTATTGTTTGGCCATACGGTATATAAACGAGTTGAAATTAATATCGGAAATTTAATATAGTAATTGGGTCCAAAAAGCTATCTTCTCCATACGATAGAATTAGGACTCGAAACAATTTCCATTGCGTTCGGAATAGGGGTATAATATTATGTACGCCTAGCGGCATGCCTTGATAGGGGTTCAAGATTTTAGGTTACGAAAATAAAGATATTGTTAAAGTTTAATAAAAAAATGTCTAGTCAGACTTCCTTTCAGCTGCTATTACATCCCTTCACTATACCCACCCCCTTCTACATGACAACATCATGTCTTCCTTTTTAGCCCCTCAATTTAAAATCACATATATTTTCACTTTTCCCTTCAAAACCGATATAAAAAAAGAAGGGAAAACCGAGATTCATTAAAATAGCAATCCCTTCTTCAAATATTCAGACTAGAATCAAAAGAAAAAATATAATGGCACCGCGACCGATAGCGATTTCCTGTACTTGTGTGCGTGCATATATGGAGGGAGGTTGCGTTCTTCATCAGCTCAAGGGCACGCGTGGGCCAGTCACGGGCGGCTTGACTGAGGGTGGAAGGGGTCGGAGCTCGGCGTCGCTGGCGGTGGAGACGTGATGATTGCAATCGAGGTTGAAGAAAAAAAGAGGAGAAGAGGGTATCGCTAACGAAATCACGAATGGCGTGGGCGCTGGAGGCACGGTAGGGTTGCGGCGAGGCACAGGGATGGGCGCACGCGATAGCAGAGTAGAGGCAAGTCGTGAGTAGTGGAAGTATTTAGCAATAGCACTAGTCGAAGTTGATGTTGATGGACATAAATTCATCAAAGAAAGAGGGCGAGTCTTCAAGGGAAAGCCACGAATTATTGGAGGAACTCGAATGTTTAGGAATAGCGCTGGAGACTAGGCAGTCACGATGTACGCTGAGGGAGCGTGATTTGTGAGAAGAAGGTATAAAATAATTTATTTTAAATAATATTACCTAGAGAATAATTGGTTTATTAACTATAATTAAAATTGGAATCAATAACTTATATAATTCGTAATTTGCTTACGAGGTCTAAAAATCGTGAAGAAAACAAGTCATGTTCGGATCGGATTGCAAAGTAAAAAATCAAGGTGAGAATTTCTCACTCATTTGGATTGCCACAGTTTAGTTTAAAATATTGAAAATTTGAATTATTGGTTAATTGAATGATTTGATAATTTTAAATTATCCGTTGGATAATTATATAATATACAGTAGTATGTATATATTAGTAGTTGGAGTGATATTCCTACATATTATAGTGGATGAGACCCTATGCGCTCCGCATAATAGCGGATGACCCTATATACCGCGATATCTCCCTCGAAGTGGGACTGGTATTTTTATTATTGCCAAAAATCTATAGATGCAGGGACACTAGTTGGAGGGATCCAACTGGATTCCTCAAATATATTTAGTATTTTCCACATATATAAAAATATAAGATGTGGATGAATAATCTGCTGGATTATAATGTACTGTGAATTTTTAAATGTTATAATAGTATGAAAACTAACTTAGGTACATTAAATACCATAAATATTACTTTGAATTTTTAAGAAATTAAAAGGAGATTTTTAATATAAAAATATGTGCATCGAAATTTCGATTATTTAAAAGAGATTGATTTGAATAAGCAATAGTGGATTTTTGATCGTATTAAACAATGCATAAAAAATATTTTTTAAATAGAGATATTAAAATAAATTCTGTAAAGGAATTTTGAAAGACTGGATTTTAAAATGGTATTCAAGAGATATAGAAAGAACTTGAAATTGATATTAAAAATAGATTGGCAAAAATGGATGAAATTTATAAGGAATTGAATTTATAAAATTGAATTTCATAAATGAGATTATTTTTAGTGAAACTCAGAGGAGTTATAAAATTTATAAACGTTGTTTATAAATAAAAGAAATCGATATCAGATGATAAATTGGAAATATAAATTTACAGGGAAAATTTATATTTGAAAATGGAAATAGAGTGAGAGAAAAATAGTGGATAATATTTTTGAAGTGAAAATAGTTAAGGAGATCGAAATGGAAGTGATGTGATGGAAATTGAAAGGGATTCATAAATTGAAATTTGGTTATTGAGATTCAAAAAAATATTTTTATTAATAAGCTAAGTTTATTTTAAAAAGGAAAATTTTATTTATTAAACTCAGTAATTTAAAGTTAGTTAGTATTGAAATACTTCACGAGTGAATCTTTCAAATACTAAATATTTACTTTAAAAAATCCTAAATTTTAAACCTGCTTTGTAAAGTGATGTTATAAAAAGTGTTTCAGTGTTTTAGATAATTATTTGAACATGTCTTAAAAATAAATTATTATTATTTTTCTTTTAAATACTTATTTTTATTTACATATGTATACATATAGAGTTTTGAAATGGTATTTATTTATAAATCTTCTCGAGAGTTCGGAAAGGGTTATCTAGTAAATGGGAATCATAAGAGAATTCCTCAAATGAAATTTGGGAAAAGTAAGAAAATTTTCGAAGAAGTTGAATAAAAGTGAACTTCGGAAATGAAATAGAATTCATAAAAGAAGTAAAAAGGGAAATTGGAATTATAAGTAAGTATATTTGACTTTGGATATATTGAAGTGAATTAATTAAATAATTCCGGAACTTATAAAATTCGTTATGAACGAGTTAAGAAATTTACAAATAAATTGTAAATGATTTTGATGAAAAGAAATAGGGGATGGATGGAATACTTTCTAAGTGTTTAATATAAAGGGAAGTGGAAAAATATTCTAAGATTAGGAAGGGGTGGAAATATTCCGTTGAAGATATAAAGATTTGAAAACTGTTTTCAAATGTTGAAGTGCTGGAAGTATTATCTTATGAAGATATTTTGAAATAAAATTTAGGAGAAGTTTGAAATAAGGCCTGATTTCTGCTTTTGGATGTGTATGGATAGTTAAATAATCTACTACCAATTTTGGCCAGTTTCGTTAATCGTTTCGAAGAGGCTAGGATCGTATTTAATTATCCGAAAACCACTTCGATCCAGTTTGAACGTTACGAATGAATACCGTGAAGATGATGAAGATGGTAATTTGTTTTGTCCAGACCCATGACAACTTGTATGGATGAATGCTATCAGAACATCGTCATTAAAGGATGATGAGCATTCTAAGTGAAATTATTCTTGAAAGGTAACCTTAGCCTCTAGCCTCATCAACCAAAATGGCTGAAAATCAGGGGGTATGCAGCAAGGCTAAGTGGGTCATACCCAATTAGGATATGTCATCACCTTTCTAGATAACCTCGGATGTATTATATTATATGGCTGCAGTGCATGCGGAAGAGCTCTCGATAAGGGTGGGAATACCTGGGGTGATAACATATTCAGTTTTATCCAGGTTAGGGATAGGGCCTATCATGTGTTGTAGGGGATCCCCGCGAGGTCCTAGGTACATTTTTCTAGACGTGCACCGTGATAGGCGGTACCCTAGTGCCTAGTGATTGCATGGAATCCAATCTCCAATAAGCGCCGTACGGTTTTGATTATGCCCAACTATGTTGAAATGTGAGATGCAAGCATTTCAGATATTTTCTATTTACTTGGATTAGGTACTATTATAATATCAGACGATTTTGACAAAAATGTTTTGGTTATCGTAAGGTATAAACCCATCATGTTTTTGTGTGACGTGGTCTTACGAGATACCTTTATTTTTCAAATGTTTTTGAAAAGTAATATTCATAATTCAAACTGAGTGAGTTTCCTCACATTAATTTTCTAAACTGACTCGGGTGTTATCTTATTATAATGCTTGGGTCAAACCGAGTATTACAGGTTCAAGGTAGGAAGCTATGGAGTTCAGGAGGCGAGTTGGATGGCCGAGACATATTTCCGCAGTTGCTCTATATTTCCATTGTGTATGTTATGTAGTGATGAAAAGTTATTAGACTGTCCAGGTTGATTGTTGTTTATTGTACTCTAATAATGGGATGCATATTAACCGTACAGCTCTTGTATTTAAAATCTGTGATTATATTATATTTTGTTCGGCTGCGATTGTGAGATTTTGTGTTGTTGTTTTCTGTTTTCTTCTTCCACCTTTTCTTTTTCACCCTTAATAGACCGGTTTTCTGGCACTCAATTGCTCGGCATTCTATACAATGGACGTATTGATGTCGATTTTCGATAGTCAAAAATCCCTGTTCGTTACATTTACAGTTTTCCCAGATGTATGAGACACGGGATTAGGAGGAGTTCTTATGCAGGAAGGGATGGTAGTTGCCTATTGTGATGACCCAGAATCTTTAACATTTTAAATTGAGATATTTAATTGATTTTAAATATTTGGAAGTTTTTTTAAAACTTGTATTTCAAATATAACTATGTATTTGGCAATTAAATTTGAGTATTTAATTTTTGAAAGTTGGGTAAAATATTTAATCTTCAGTTTTAAGCTAGTTAAAAAATTATTTTAAGGGCTTAGAAAATTTATATTAATAGTACTGAAGATAATGGTTCTTCAACATTTAATTTGAAAGTGATTTGATCAGTTTTGAAATATATCGTTTAAATCGATATTTAAAAATAGCCTTCTGAGGCACGGTCTCGGAATTCGACGAAACCAGTTCCATTAGACCCACAACATTGTATTATTATCGGATTTCAATTTTCGTAGTGTTTGCAGTGATTGTGTGACCATACGGATTGAAAACGCGCTGAAATTTAAATTGAAAATTTAATGTTTTAACTGGTCCAAAAAGCTATCTGTAACGACCCATAATTTTCAATAATTAAAATTGTTAATTTAATAAGATTTTTGAAATTTAATATTGATAATTTTTTTTTTGTGAATTATTAATAAAAGTTGTGATATAATGATGAAAATAACTAAGAGGAAACGTAACAGGGTTAATTAAAGTTAATAAATAATGAATTAATAGCGGGAATGAAATGTAAGAATGATAATGCAAGTTAATAAATAAATGATTAATTCAATGCAAACCCAATTGATTGAAACAACTATTTGGATTATAATTGATTGTAAACAGGAATATTTGGTAATAAATTATTATAAGGAAAATAAATGTAAATGAAAGGTAAACAATGGTATCTAGCTTATAGAGTAATAATAGACATAGTGTAAAGATGGGAATTTAATTCCAATTTACGGAATTAATGTAAATGTTATAACCGGGTTACAAAATTAATATACGAAAGTGGATGTAAATATGAATTAATTAATGAGATAATAGATAGTAATGGTAATTGAATAAAATCAGTATTACATAAGAATTGTGACATTTGTTTGTGAATAGTGAATTCATATGTGTAATTAAAAGTTATGATAACGATTGTTATAAGTTACCTGTTTAATTAGTCTATTAAATTAAATTGGAAAATCAATTAGAATTAAATGAACTTTAATGTTACATTAGCAAGTTTAAGACAATAACGGAGACTGTGAATGTAACAAATGAATAAGAAATGCTAATTTTATTCTTAAAGTAATAGTTGATGTAATAAAAGAATGGAACCAAGATGAAATGATTAATTTGATTAAAATCTTAATTTATGTGTGAATTAATTTATAATGTGATATAAATGGTAAATTAATAATGTAAAGTGTGGATTTACTAATAAAAGAAAATGTATAATGAATGGAAATGGAATGAATTAGTGTATGAAACTAATGGTAGCAATTGTTGTAAAGCAATAAACTTATCAATGAAATAAAAAGTTAATGGTATCAATTATTACGTGTTACATATTTAGTTGGTCTATTAAATAGAATTGGAAATCAAATTTTGCAAATTAATGAGATTAATTAGTACGTTAGTTGAAATTAGATGAAATTGGAAATGTTTAACGCACTAAGATGTAAATCGTGATAATTATACCATAAGATGAATCTGGTAGAATAATAAATGGAAAGCAAATTTAATTGAATTACTGGAATTAAATTTATATATGTTGAATTTAATGAAATTGAGGAATTAATCAATTATAAACTAACAGTTAAATTTGTTTAAATTATTGTAGATGACTAAGAAATATGAAAGTGATAAATTTGTCAATTATAGAATTGAAATTTCAAAATTGGATTTTATTTAATTAATTATTTAATTATTTAATTAATGTAAAAATAGCCATTTTGGCCACTGACTCAGATTTTGACGAAACTAGTTTCATCGAAACGTATCGGTGAATTATTGTAGGGTTTCAAGTTTTATAGCGATCGGACTTGTGTTTGATCGTACGAACGTGAAACGCCTTGAAATCAGTGAAATTGATTTCAATTGAAATCAATTTGAAAAATATTGATTTTAGCATAACTTTTCATACGAAGGAATTTGGACTTGGAACCTTTTCCATTGTGTTTAAAATATTTTTAAACATCTATTTTGATATATGGTTTGACCAAATTTCGTTTCGGAGTCAGGACAGGCTTTTCGGGCCATTCATTGTTCAGCGCGTTTATAAATCGGGTCCATCTATTCTATTTCAACCTTGCCTATGTATACCCTATTATAAACCCTAGCCTACCTCTATTTTTCATTTGTCTATGCGCACATTTCCATCAGCTCCTCCTCTTTCCAATGGCCGCAAACCATAGATCCAATTGCAATTCAAAAATCTAAGTGAAATTTCAAACTCCTCAAAAAAATTCAGCAAAATTATATATCGAAGCCCTCGATGTACGCATCTCAGATCTGCAGTTCATTTTTGGTTTTGAATCACCGTTTGTCCAAAAATCGAAGAACCATTCTTGGCCGTTCATCGCGCGTCGATGAACGTTGTCGGATCGTCAAATCTTTTCTGGGTATTGTAGAGTGGACGATGGGAAGTTCATCGATGGCGTTCGCTTGTCGATCTGATGGTTGGATTTTCGTCCGTAATTCGACATAGGGCTTAAAATCGGCGGTGGCACATGGCGTTTGAGGTGTCGCGAGTGGCAGTGTGGCCGCGGCGTTCGAGGGGGAGTTCGATGGAGTAGGTCAGCCGGCCTCTGATGGCCATAGGCGAGAGGAATCGATGGTCAACGTCGCGGTCAAACGGCGAATTGGGTTTAGATTCATGCGTGCATAGGTCTTCCTAGGAAGGAGAAGTTGCGTGCGTGGCCTATTGACGTGGCATAGTGGGGTTAGTTTTTATTTTTTTGTTTTAATTCAAATTTTTGATTTCAAATGTTATAATCGCTATATTTTCACATACGAGGTCAAAATTATGCACGGTTTTCTCCGCTAGGTTCGTATTGGAATTCCGAACATTTTGGCGCTGGTTTGGATGAATTCTGAGACTGTCAAATTTTTGGGTTTAAATTGAATTTAAATTCAATTTAAATCCAAAAGGTGAGTGTTTTAACCCACTCACAACTTCTAAAATTTCTTATGTTTGTTAGATTTAATTTTTATTGTAATTATGTGTTATTATGAATGTTCGTATATTTTTAATCATCATCTCGGTTAATTGCATTTATTTAAATTAAATCGTTATTTAATTTATTATTGAATATAACTGCCAGTTAAATACCTGTTATATTTTATCAGTTATCTATTGATATTGATTGATTGTTTTGGATGATGATTGTGATGGATGTGTGATCTGTTGATGGATGAATGGATGTTTATTTATATCATTATAATCTGCAAGTTCTTTATTGATTTGTTATTTTTCATTCGGGATTGCGGTTTAAAATGATATACAACCGCATTTTTATTTTTAAATTGCGGATTGAAATGATAATTATCTGTAACACTTGACCATAGGATAGAAAATTATATACGGACACGGTGGTCTATATATGAAAATATTTTGAAATGATTTCTATGGTTTTGTAAAGAAATATATGATTTTATGAGATATGGGTTTGGATATTTTATAAATGTTATTTTATATATAGTTAAATTATTAGTTTAAGCTATGAATGAAATTTGTTTAAAGTATAAAATAAGTTTAATAATAAAGTTTGATTTTATTAAATATAATATAGATAAGTATTTACTTTAATATAGAGTTTATATTGATTTTTATAAATCAAGGGTCAGAAGATAGTTGAAACTGATTTGAGGTTTTATTTAATTAAGAATTATATTTAATAAGAATCCATTTGGAACTTATTGAAATTTAGATTTTAAAAGAATATGGTTATAACTAAATTCAGGGTTAAGGTGATTAAAGTGAATATATCAAGTCTAAATAAATTGAGGAATATTCAATTTTTTTTGAGATTTGAAGTTTTATTTAAAGGATACTGGATTTATTAAGTAAATATTTCAAAACTAAATACTAGTAAGGTGAATTGGGTATATATATGAATTATAAAAATTTAGTTTTGAAATATTGAATTTTTAAGCTTTGAAATATATTGAATTTGAAATGGTTTATTTTGGGAATCAAATCTATTTTGAAATCGATATAATTTGGAATTGTCTATTTTGAAAACCAAATTGAATTGAAGTTTATGATTTGGAAATTTGGTCAAATTTAAATTTAGCAATTCAGGTTGTTTTGAAATTTGATTTGTGAAATTAAAGAAGCTATTTTGTTATATAAAGTAATTTAATATTAAACCATTTAAGTATTGGAAGTTATGTTTCAAAGTATGATTTTCAAGGTATTATAATTTGAAAGTGTTATATTCAAGAGTTTTGACTTCTAAATGTTATAACTTGGGAAGTGTTATGATTTTGAAAAAAGAATATATTTTAAATAAAAATGATATTATATTGATTTGGGTTTTATATAAATAATATCATATTGATTTGGATTTTGAAATGGAAGGATATCGTCTTTATATGGTTTTGAAATGGATATTATATTCTGGTTTCGAAGTATTGTTAGTTTAAAATGACCGTGGTGTTATAATAACGTTTGGTTGTTAAAGAGACGGGGATCGGAAGTTGTCATACTCTCTGCCAACTCCGAAAACCACTTTAACAACCGTGTACGCGGTGGAGATTCCAGAATGAAGTAGGATAGCGGCTGCGTTTCCTTTGAGGTAAATACGTGGAACCGACTCTTGTGAGTTGGCATAAGGTGGCTAAAACAGGAGCGATTGATGGGTTAAGAAGGTAGCACCTTTTATCGGACACATCCCTTCGATATTATACTTCGACTTTTGGATTTATTAGGTGGCCACTTTTGATTTCTTTGATTTGGGGTGTGGCTCGAGGTGGGCGGTAGCTGCGGCTATGCGTTATGTAACAACCCGCATATTTATCGAGTTTATATTTAAATATTTTATTTAAATATTAAATCGTTAATCGGATTTTGGTCCGAAAAGCTACTTTTTGCAAACGGACAAATTAGGACTCGAGACCACTTCCATTGAGTTCGAAATGTTGTTACAACATTTTTAAGTATAAACGTTGATATGATTGGAGATAGTAGAATTTCACTACTTTTTCACTTGAGACTTTGGGTTGGGCTTTTAGCCTGTTAAAACCAACCTTCACCCCTCCTCTTCATAACTTCATTTCTATTTGCCTAAGCCTTCAAGCTTCTTCAAAAATTATGGAGGGAATGGGAAATTAAAATTCCAAAACTCAAATTCAATTGCAATCCATCTTTCTACTCCAAATTCAAGAAGAAGATGTTGGATTCAAGCTTCTTGTGCTTAGATAGAAGAGGGATTGATTCTTGCTTGCTTAAAACTTAATTTTCATTGATATTTGGTGCAAAGGTGAGATTTTTATCTCACAATTCTAGCCTATAACTATATTGGACTATTTGGAATGATTCCCTATCATGTTTGCACACACATTTGCATTTTGTTTGGAATGGATTGGCGAAAAGCTCTAATTTTTAGCGTTTTGGTGAATTTCCTGCATTTAAGTCATTCTGCCCGGATTTGGCTCGCTCGGAGTTAGGTCGTAGGTAGCAAGGTCGCTAGGTCGTGGGTCGTTGGGTCTAGGTCGCTCGGCATGACTCTGGGTCATCGAAATGCTTGTTTGAGTTAGGTCGCGCCTCTTTTAGGTCGCGTCTCCTTTAGGTCGCGCCTCTTTTAGGTCGCGTCTCTTTTAGGTCGCGTCTCCTTTAGGTCGCGCCTCTTCACTGGAACCCTTAAGTCGTTTGGCCTTAGGTCGTTGCACCGTTAGGTCGTTGGAAACCACTTGATCGTATGACCTTGTTAGGTCGTTAGGTCGCGATGGCTTTAAGTCGCGCACCTATTAGGTCGTTCGCCCCTTTTGTCGTTAGGTCGCTCGACTGTTTATGTCGTTAGGTCGCGAACCCACTTAGGTCGCTTAACCTTGTTTTCCTCTAGGTCGCGTGGCCTTTAGGCCCTTAGGTCGTGAGTAGTTAGGTCGTTAGACCTAGGTTGCCTTTAGACCCTTAGGTCGTGAGCAGTTAGGTCGTTAGACCTAGGTTGCCTTTAGACCCTTAGGTCGTGAGCAGTTAGGTCGTTGGACCTAGGTTGCCTTTTCCCCTTAGGTCGTTGGACCGATAGGTCGCTTCACCTGTGCTCACGTTAGGTCGTTCGACCCATTCATCTTTAGGTCGTTCCACTTGCCTATCTCGTAGGTCGCGTTCCACCTAGGTCGCGTGAACCTATAGGTCGTTGGACCCTTAACTCGTAGGTCGTTGGACCTTATCCCGATAGGTCGCTCCCTTCACTAGGTCGTACAGTTTTGGTCGGGGCGCTGCCCCACACCCCGCCGGGGGCGCTGCCCTCTGGACCCCCGCGACCTGACCGGGCAGGTCGAACCCCGTAGCACTGGCGTTGCCCCCGCACCCCCACCTCGGGGGGTTGCCACCCCCCCGGACCCCCCCTCCGTAGGGGATCTTAGATGAAAGGTGCATTTTGAGCTGATTTCCTTGGATTTCATTCACGTCTTTGAACGTGAAGTTTTTTGGTGATTTGTCACTTTAATAAAATAAAGGTTTCAAAACTAGTAGTAAATATCAAAACTCTTTCAATAAAAGGATTTCAACTCTATTTTTAATAACAAAGCTCTTTTCTTAACCCGTTTTCCAATCTATTAGTATATACAAACCTTTACCTCACTCGGATGAGAAATCTAATTAAATGGCTTAGTAAAACAAGTGGTATGAAACGATTGCGTTTGCTTCGTCGGTTAATTCTTGGACTTATTCGATTGAACCTCTTGTGACAATTTTCTAGTGAAGATTTACAGTTTGTTCGTAAATATTTAAGTTAAGCAAGTGGTTATGGGACATGAAGCTAAACTTTTATATTTACTAGCTTAGTGTAATTGGCACTTCTCATTGATCATGACGATCATTCTTATGATTTAGACTAGCAATTGTGCGATGTCTCTTGTTTGCTTGGTTAGACTAGACACCACTTGTGTGATTTCATTCACACATACCTTTTTACCTTCTTGGTTAGTCTAGACACCACTTGTGTGATTTCACTCACACATACGTTTTTGTTTGCGAGGTTAGACTAGACACCACTTGTGTGATTTCACTCACACATACCTTTTTGATTTTTGGTTAGTCTAGACCTCATCTGTGTGATTTCGACTCACACATATGGGGTAGCTCCCCATGGTCTTCGGACCGTCATGTGATAGGCCTCTTTCCCCTTTTCTGTGATTTCTGGATTTCTTGTGTTGATTTCTGGAATTTATGTCATTGACTTGTTATGAGTACAAGTTTAGGGTATGATGCCCTCTTTGGATCTTTGAGAAGATTCTTGTGATATCAATTTATCTCTTATTGATTGATCTTCTGTTGGTCATCATTTGCATACTTATAGTAGTATGTCAGTATGGATATTTTTATGTTATGCCATACCTTTTATTTTATACCATGTCATCTGATATTTATAGCTAGACTGATCCGTTTATTATTTTCTTAAATAATACTCGGGTCAGACCGAGATGTTACAGGTGCTTCTGCTTGACTTCTTCCCAGGATTTGCTACTCTGACTTTTGGCTAACTATTTAGATTAGCAGTTTTTGTTGTATACACTTGAGACATAGACTCATGGTTGTATTCTTTTGTATAGCACGTGTTGCTATTCTTTTGTATTATTGTGGATCTCTTTGGCCACTACTCTGATGTACACTTTCATGTGTTAGTTATATATATTCATATCTTCTTCCGCCTCTGTGATATGGATGCTGTGACTGATTTGTGTTATGTTTATTTCTATATTTGTTTCCGAAGATTATTTATAGCCACCGTGTGATAAGCTATTACATGGATGGTCGCTCCTCAACAACCTTATTCTCCGTGCTAGTTGACAGCACTACACCGTAGTGTCCTTGTCTAGCGTGGGTATAGAGGTGGGGCGTCACATGTTACCACCGACTCGGAAGCGTAATTGGTATATCTACCCTGGCATTGCCTAGTTGTGCCGTGTCACCTACCTTAGCACGCCTTACACGATTTTGTTTTGTACCATACCTATGGAGTGCCCTCTAACGACGCCCAGTACGGGGGAGATTACGGTACTGTATAGACCATGGGAATATAAAAGTGTGTTAAGGGCTATATGGGTAACCCCTTAACGCTATTTTCAGTATATTATACTTTACTTTAGACCCTATTATAATAGCGTATATTACTACATAGTAAATAGTTTAACGGATTCTTAGGAGATGTGAATCCCGAGCATCTCCTAAGTTACTGCACTCATGTTGACACTGGATAGGAGATGTCAAATCCCTGTAAACATCTCTGATGCCGTTCCACTCATATTATTTACTGTTGATTTAACTTACATAAGATCTTTTAGTTCTGACTCGAGTGTCAATTCGCTCGGGTCAGCCTGAGCATTTCAGGATTTGAAGCCTTTATCTCTGGAGGACGGAGACGAAGATTTATTATTATATATTATAGTATTGCACTACTTCCACATTGTTCCGCTGCATTATTATTGATTATTCTCTGGTATGTGTAACTCTGATATTGTATTGTATAAGTAAAGAAAATCAAATGTTTTTTTGTAAAACAGCTTCATGAACTGTTTATTTGATTATTATATTTTATCGTTCCGCTGCAAGATTCTATTTTGTTTTTTTTTCTTTCTCTACTTTTTCTTATTTACCCCATAACAATCTGCCCTTCTTTATGGTTAAAGTCTGATGTGTGTGGTTTATCGTTGATTTTAAGCGTGCGGAAAGGCAGGACGTTACACTATCTTCTCCATACGATCAAATTGGGCCTTGGAACCTTTTCCGTTTTGTTCGAAAAGGGGTTTAACATTATATACGCCTGGCGACATGCCTCGATTGGAAATCGAAAATTTCAGTTGCGTTTATCGAAGTGATTTGAATTTGAATTTAAATTTAAAGTATAAATAATATTGCTTTGAAGCACTGTAGCCAGTATTCACACATAAAATAATTTATTTAACATGTGTTCGTCTTCGTGCCCTCTATGTTTGCATGCATCTTCTTCATAGAATAAATCGGCAGCAGTTTTAATAAAGAAGAAATGTTGAACTCCTCTTCCTCAAAGTTATTGCCAAAGCCTTCTTCCTTAGATGAATAAAAATCGAAATCATTTTCGTTTACAAAAAAATTATAATAAAGGAAATCGACTTCGTTCGAAAATCGATCGATTGTTGCTTGGCATCACACACAGGAGGGAGAGAGAGCTCAAAGGGGGATCGTGACCTTGTCGTGAGGTCATTCTTAGGCACGGCGATACTTGGCGACTCGAGCTTGTGTGCATGATAGGGGATGGCGGCAACAGGACACCGCGATGTCTGGGACGCTTTCAAGGCATCGTGAAATCGCATGCCTCGCGATAGCAAACTCAGGCGGTCGGTTGGAGGGAGTAGATGCGTGTGTTCGATCGTGCAAGCGAAAAGAGGGAGGGCGAGTGGTAATGGTGATGGTGGCATGCTAACGAAGTCGGCTTCGTCGCTGGTCAATGGCGGCGGTGGTGCTGTCGAAGCGTGAGGCTAGGGTTTCGGCGATTGGTAAGAGGAGAGCTCGAATACAAGTCAGTAAGGTATAACTGATTTATTTTAATTTAATCTGAATAAATATACATATACATATTTGAAATTTACTAGTTACTTTAAAATAATGAATATGATGCTTAAACTGTCTAGTTAACCTATATTATCTCGTTATTAAAAATAATTTATTAAAGAAAAAATTATTAGTTTAAAACCCAATTATTAGTTTAAGTTAAAGCCATTGGTTAATTAAGTTATTTTTAGTATATAGGTTTCAAAAGAAAAGGAAATATTTTGTTAAAAAGAAATTAGTTTAAAAATAAATTTTTTATTTTTAAATTAAAATCACTAGTTAATTAAGACTATTAATTTTTTGATTAGGGAAGCTAATAGTTTAATTAAATAATTAGTTAATTAAATTTATATTAACGATGATTGATTATTGGTTTGGTTCAATTATTTTATTTAAAAGAAAATTTGTTTAAAAATAAATTTTTGGTGTAAATCCAAATTATTATCTAAAATTAAATAAATAACTGGTGATTAATTGTTTGATTGATTCAAAATATTAATCAACCGTATAAAATTGTCTATACAAGATCTAATACTGTGAAGAAGACAAGTCGGAATTGGAAACAGACTGCAAATAAAAAGATGAGATCTTCTTACTCAAATTGAAATTAAAATAGCAGTTATTGATTGATAATCTGTTTGTGATAATATATATAGTAGTATATATATATTTGGAGTAATTGATTTCCTGCTTTATATAGCGGATGAGACCCTATGCGCCGCATAATAGCGGATGATATTATATAATGCCATATATCGTGGTATTCCACCTCGAAGTGGAATTGGTATTTAATTGTTGTGCTAACATCTGTGGATGCAGGGAAACAGGTTGGAGGGATCCAATTGAATTCCTCAAATATTTGAATTTGTTTCATATGTTGTGTGTTTATTTAATTATAATTTGTGTACGATTACATTAGTGATTGAAAATCGTTGAAGGCTATGGTTTAGCCGAATATATTTTTGTTATCTTAGGATACCAGAAATAAAAAAATTGGATTTTTGAAGATTAAAGTAGAAAATTTTAAGTAAATTCATTTTTGAAGAATTGGGTGAATTTAAAAGAAGTAATTTAAATAGATAAAGTTTTATTTTGAAAAACTATTTGAATAAATTCCAAAATATAGCAAAAGATTTTAATAAATGTGTTTTGAGTAATATTGCTTAATAGTTGAAGAATACATTTAAAATTCGAATTTTAAATAGTTCGGAAGAGATAAAGGAATTTATTTTAAAAGGAAATAAATTTAGAAATTAAATTTGGGATTTAATTTGATGTTTGAAATGATTTTAGAAATTGATTTGGGAATTTGATTGGTGTTTTGAAAATCAATTTGGGAATCAATTTGGAATTTGATTTGGTGTTGAAAAGTGAATATTTGGAAATCGATTTGAAAATCGTATATTAGTGGATATTTGGAAATTTAAATTCACAATAGGAATTTATAAAAGAAAGGGAAATTTGTTTTAAAAATAAATATTGGTTTATCTTTTAAAGTGTGGAAAGTAATTATGGATTTGGAACGTAAAATTAAAATAAATCAAGAACGATTTATTGATTGATTTAAATGAACCATTTTAGAATGGAAAGTGTATGTTCCCTGGAAAGCTGAGTACGTTTTTAATAGAAGCTTTTGAATAAAAATTAAAAAGTTCTAGAGTTGGTTTTAAAAGAATATTTTGGAGAAATTATTTTCTTAAGCTATTTTGAAAATCTTTATAGTAAATATTTATTTAATAAATTATAGAAGTGATTATTTAAAGGTTTAAATTGATATTTGATTTAGAAAATGGATATTTAAATATTTATACTATCTACTAATTTTATTTTGAAAATTAGTTTGGAGTTGATGTTTTATATGAGATATTGGTATAATGTTTTCATAGCTAATATTTAAATGAGTGTTTAGAAATAGTTTTTAATTCTAAATATTTCCAATTATATTTTAAATAAGTGTTTTAAATTATTTTTAAAATATCCGAACTCGGCGAATTTTCACTGGAATTAAATAAATATTTGGAAATTTTTTCCACGTGAGGATAGCGATTTGAAATTTGTTTTCAAAGTATTTAAATTTTAAAATTATATCTTGCGAAGATATGTTGAAAATAAATAATTGGGGGAAAATTATTTGAAATCTAGTGATTGTTGTGAATTATTGATTGATAGTTAAATAACCGACTATCAATATTGGCCTTTAAATGGCGTTTGAATTTTGATGCGACCAGGGGTCGGATTCCAAATGGATATTTGGAAAGCACGTCGAATCTTTGTGATGGATCTTTTATTTAAAGGATCAAAGTGGAAATTTATTGTGATTTGCTTGAAATCTGACTGTAACACTTATTTTAAAAGTAAGCACTCGTTATTCGGATTAGCCGAGAGAGTACTTTGTGTCATAAACCCATTCCGAATAATGATACGATGAAATGGGATTGCATTTGAAGATGGTGTTGAAGACCGGGTATTTTCAAAAGCGAAAGGATTACCTGTCGAATGTTTCTGCACCGAGTTGCTCCGGTATAGAGATTTTATCACGCTTTGTGATGGGGAGTCCGGACGTGATTAGTGAATATCCGGATTGCAAGGGCTTCTTTGAAGTGCCTTCCATTCCATTCAATCCCGGAACGAACTTGTATGGATGTGTGTCTGACATTACACTTTGAGATGTAAAGCTGGTTTCTATCAAATACATTTCTATTGGTGACGGAGAATTTATTCTCTTAGCTTAACACCATTCTCTAAGACGTATGAACTCAGAGGTTATGTAGTTGATTATTACTAGTGATATATTCCCAATTTGGTAATGTGGCACATGAAGTTCTACTGATCATTTGATCGAAGCATGGCTTTTGTGAAAAGCGTAGCTTTGTGGATGAGACTTCGTCGGACCTCACAACCCGAAAATGGTCGAAACAGGAAGGATGCAGCAAGACAATTTGAGGTTAGCGCCGTCAGGGTATGTCCATTTCCTTCAGGAAAAAGGTGGTATCATGGTATGGAGCCCAGATACTTAACTTATGTGGTTACTGCAAATTTATTAGTTTGTGGTTGTTGCTTTGTGGTTGAGGATCCTCGGATAAAGGTCGGTAACTACCGGGGATGGCATACTTGTGGTAGTTACCTAGTTACAGAGGTAACTCGGCCTTGTGTTGGCAGAGAGCTTATTATGTTCTCGGGGCATCCATCAGAGGCGTACCCATGTGGAAATAGAAAGTTCGTTAGCCTGACCATTTGTTGGAAATCCAAAGAAACAATACGCGCCTTGTACGGTTTTAGTTGTATAACCTTCCATGGAATGTTCCAGTAACCTGCTATTGAATATGGTAGCTATAGTAGGCATACAATAATGGTTGTATGTTGGCTAAGATTAATATTATATTTTCGAAATGTTTTCTACACTATGCACTAATAATAATATTAAAAAGGATTTTGCGTATCAAGCATGTTTGACTATCATAAGGAGAAATCTCTTCCAATTCTACGTTTGCATTGCGTGTGTGGCGGGAGGCCTTATGGTAGTTTCATTTTCCAAAAGCATAGCGGATTTCTTTTCCTTTCTTTGTGAAAATATCTGTTTTTAAGATCTCACACTAGTCCCATGACTTACCTGGAGTTTATTGTTCCCTTTCTAAACACTGGGTGCCCATAATTTTCCACACGGGCAGCCTAGAGTCAGGTTAACATTATTCTGGAGCGAAGTCAGAAAAGATACTGTGGAGATCAGGAGTAAGTTGGATGGCGAGGCGTATAACTTGTATATATTATATTCTTTTCCATTGTTTGTTATTGTAACACTTGTTGATGTAATGTGATGTATAAACTGATATAGTGCTTTTGTTTTTAAAGATTATTCATTTATCTATTATATATTGTTCCACTGCGAAAAGTGAGATTCTGTTATTGTTTATGTTTCTTCTTCTATCTTCTTCTTCTTCTTTAACCCTAACGGTTCGGTTTTCTGGCGTTCGATTGTTCGGCATGTGATACAATAAACATGTTGATATCGACTATCAGGCGTCAAAAAATTAGGTCGTTATAAAGTGGTATCAGAGCAACTGGTTAAGCGACAACCTTGGCTCTGGTGGGGATTACTCATTAGAGATAGAGTCAATAGTACTCTAGAATGAGTGTGAGTGTAATAATAGATATGAGCGTGTATTTGTTAGTGAATATAAAATTGTTTTATATTGTGTTGACTTATCGGTTGATTATTTATAGATTCTGGTCGGTGTAGTTTGGCCAACTGTATTGATAGGGGTTTCTAAACTCTTAAACAAGATAACTCGACACAATATTGTTTTGAAAATCGGGTAAATGAGATAATTTTACCCAAATTATTTTTGTATATGAAAGGAAACAATTTTTGTAAATTATTATAGTATATGGTTGCTTGGCTGTTAGGAAATGATAATATTAAATTATTATCATTGATTATTGAATAAGAAATTGAAATCATAACCAAAGGTCAAGAAATAAATTTTTACACAAACGGATTCGTAAGTATAAATTGTAAATGTGATTTATAATTTGCAATAAATTCTAGAGAAATATTTGAAAAGAAATTGAGATGATTTAAAATTTTGAAATTTGGAAAAGATTAAATTCCCATGGAGTTTGGAAATGGTTTTCAAAAGGTATGGAAAAATGTTTTGGAGAGATAAAAGCACTAAAATCTTTTCGGTCGTTGAAAAATAATTCCGATGATGATCGCGACATCATCAGTGTTCATTTTCGAATTTCCAGGAGAGGAATTGCTGCCAAATTATTTTAAATGAGAATTGTTTTTAATGAGAATTGTTTGCAAAACTGGGTTTGGCTTTAAAAATTCAAAGATAATTTGAATTGATTTTAAAAATGATTTGAAAAGTTGGAAAGACTTTGGAATCTGAAAAAAATAGTTATGGAATAAAATTTATTAAGGTGGAAAACAAAATTGTGAATGAATAAATGAATTTACAATTGTAAGTAAATGAAAGTGAAAGTGAATATTGAAATTCATTTCGAATTTGTAAGTAAATGGAACTGGAATTGGAATTGAATTTGATTTGTGATAAACAAAGCAAAGTATTAAAATAAAATTAGTAAGTGAAAATAATTGAAGGAATGACAAAGAAAATATGGTTAGAAATGAATTTAATTCACATGGAATTGGAAATCCAGTTAAAATAAAAGTGTAGATAAACCAAAATGGTGAATTGAAAATAAATATAAGAAGTGTATATAATATTTATATTAACGTAAGAAATAAATGACAAAATTCTTAAGTAAATTTGGAGTTGAGAAAATATTCTAAATTGATAAGTAAATGAAGGATAAACTGGAAATTGTGAAATGGTAATTGTGAATAAGGGAATGAAAGATCAATGTGAATAAAGGAAAAAAGATTGATATAGCTAATAATAAATTGGAATTAATACGTGGGATGTATGTATATTATTTTATTCGCATAGCATTTTGATCCAGAATTCGAGCATAGAATTTCGAGATAGTTATATCGATCCGAGTTAGGATTTTTCACTCGATTTTCAAAGGCGAACCAGGATATGGATTTTTGGTTGATTTTGGAAATTCCCTATCATAGTTTACGGCTATGCAAGGAGAATGACGGTTTTTGATCAAGACACCAGATATGTGTAACATTCCTGAAAATCAACCAAGATTAATTTGGCAATTAATTAATTTTTGAAATTAATTTTTGAGATTATCTATGAATTAATTAGATAATTTCTAGGATAAATAAAATAATTTTAGATTATAATGTAGAATTAGGTTAAAAATTAAGGATAAGTAATTTTATAAATAAAAATTGGATTTAAAATAAATAAATATTAATTTAGAGATAAATAGCAATTTGATTTGAAGTATAAGAATAAGCATTTTATCAACAAATATTGAGTTTAAAAATAAAAATAGAATTAAAAGCTTTAAATTAATAAAAAAAGTTTGGTTTCTAAATTTTTAAATATATTGATATTTGGAAACTGTAATTTAAGAATTAATGTAATAATTTTCAAAATATTATTTTTAATATTTAATTTTCTTGTATATATACATATATAAATAAAAGTAATCATTTATTAATATGAAACCAAAATTTTTAAAACATTCTTTTCTTTTTAAAAGTTGTACAAAAATAATAATAATAAAAGAAATGCATGAATATAAAATGTATAAATTAGTCGTATATATAAATAGTGAGCTAAATTAAAGTTGAATGTGAAAAAAAAACAATATGAATTTTATTTGTGTAAATATAAATATAAATGAAAGACATAAACAATTTTAAAGCCAAGGCATGTGAAAATATAATCACATGAAGGATTAAATAAAAAAATTTGCAAAACAATTTGAGTCAAAGGATTTAAACACAAATTTCCCTACAAACTACAAGTGTAATACATGCAAAGAAACAAGTTTACAAGTGGCATTAACTTTTCAAAAAAACGAAAAAATATATAATCAGGCCATTGATCTTCTCAATGCCTGAAATAAGGAACCAGGAAAAACAAGTGTCAAGAGTCGTGCCCATATGGAAAGAGGAAGTTTCTTAGCCTGACCATTTTTTGGAATTCCAAAGAAACAATACGCGCCTTGTATGGTTTTAGTTGTATAACCTGCCATGGAATGTGGCGGTAACCTACTATTGAACATGGTAGCTATAGTAGTCATACAATAATAGTTGTATGCTGGCTAAGATTAATATTATACTTTCGAAATGTTTTCTGCACTATGCACTAATAATAATATTAAAAAGGATTTTGAGTATCAAGCATGTTTGATTATCATGAGGAGAAATCTCCTCCTATTCTACGTTTGTATTGTCTGTGTGGCTGGAGGCCTTATGGTAGTTTCATTTTCCAAAAGCATAACGGATCTCTTTTTCTTACTTTGTGAAAATAACTGTTTTTAAGATCTCACACCGGTCCCATGACTGACTTGGAGTTTATTGTTCCCTTTCTAAACTCTGGGTGCCCATAATTTTCCACACGGGAAGCCTAGAGTCAGGTTATCATTATTCTGGAGCGAAGTCAGAAAGATACTGTGAATATCAGGAGCAAGCTGGATGGCGAGGCGTATCACTTGTATATGTTATATTCTTTTCCACTGTTTGTTGTTGTAACACTCTGATGATGTAATGTGGTGTATAAATTGATATAGTGCTTTTCTTTTCAAAGATTATTCATTTATCTATTATATATTGTTCCGCTGCGAAAAGTGAGATTCTGTTATTGTTTCCATTTCTTCTTCTATTTTCTTCTTCTTTAACCCTAACGGTTAGGTTTTCCGGCATTCGATTGTTTGGCATGTGATACAGTGGACGTATTGATGCCGACTTTCGAGCGTCGAAAAATTGGGTCATTACACCTATGTTAGTAGACAACTAAATGATCATGAGAAGAGGTATCCAGTACATGATTTAGAATTAGTAGCCATTATTTTTTCCTTAAAGAACTATTCACTGATTATAAATCACTCAAATACTTATTTTCCCAAAGAAATTTTAATCTTAGGTAGAGGAGGTGGATGATGATGTGCGCGTAAATGTGCATATATTTACATACATATTTTATCTATTTTTATTTAAATAAATATCATATTTTGGCATTTTAACATGTTTAAACCAAAATTCAATTATTGTCAAATCATCATGTATTCATCTTCATTCAGGGGCCAAATGGTCATCTTTGTACATGTGTCAATTTAAGAAATTTTACTTGGACATTTTTTATGATTTTTACAGGAATTTGGATGCATATGGAAGAGGCCTTCATGAAGATATATGCATGCACAAGGGAATCCAAAGGAATGAAGAGGTAATAATTTGAGTTCATGATCATGGAGAACCCCACTTACCTAAATCTGCAATTAGAAGCTAAGCGACAACTAAGTGGAGGTTAAAGCTTCATGCACATTTAATGATGGATTAATTGGTGGCTAATGGTTACTTGGTGTCCACACTTCCTAAAGGGCACTTTGGAAAGCACCTTAAATATTAAATTAGTGTTTTATTCATGTATAAACAGCCCTCTTATGTATATGTAAATATCTTCTACTATTTGAAATTAAAAATGCAAGTTGTAAGCTCTATGTTTCATGAAATAAAGATGCCTTCCTAGCCTCTTTCTCTTCTCTTTTCTATTTGTTTTTCTTAACTTTTATACTCATTTTTATTTTTATGCTCTCTTTCATTTCATGTTCATAGTTTAGATTTACATTTATGCACTAGTTTAGTTCATTTCCTTCTAGTAGTTTATCTTCTTTTTCTTTGTTTACTCTTTACTTCATTTCATTTTCAATGTTGAAATCTCTATGTGTTGAAATGATAACACAAATAAGAGGCTAAAACTCTACAATTTATGGGTAATGAAACTTTGTTTTATCATGTAGATTCAACATAAATTTTCTACGAATGATCTCTTTGGTGCTTTATGAGAAAATGGGTGTTTGTATTGTTTGTGTTTTATGTTGAATTTGATAGCCTACTTTGTTCATAACAAATAGGTATGCTTATCTCATTGATCACAAATTGCATCTTCATCTAAATATGATCATCGCAATGAAGTGAAGTTTGAATCAAAATTTGATGATATATGTTACTAATTAATAGTAAATAGTTCATGCTTAAACTAGATTTTGGTTTCATTTTCTATGTTATGTTTCGTAAGATATGAAAAGTAGGACTAGTGTTGTATTATAGTTTGATGGTTTGATTTGTGTTAATTAATAACTCAATAGGCTATGCTTATGATAAATACATTACTAATCCTACTTAGATTAAAAAGATGTCATCATTTGATTTTATGTTGATTTATGTGAAAAATATAAGAAGGTGGATTTGCCTCTAAATTGAATTTTAATCACATAGTTTTTAATCTCAACATTTTCTTAGCTTTCAAGTTTTCAAATCAATCTCCACTTTTGGTTTAATTCGATTGATTAGAAAATTTTAAAATCTAACAATTCCCTATGGATCGACTCGTACTAGCCACGTGCTAACTTTTGTACGCTGTACTCCCGCCCTCCTCGACTAACTCGGATCACATAAATTCGCCTCTCCCCAAACGCAAACCCAATTCGATAAAATCGAGCCTCGCGAACTCCAAAATTTCTTGTGGTTTCTTTTGGAAAGTCATCTGGATTTCAATATTTTTAGAGAGAATGAGGGAGTAATGTAGGTAGAATTCGATTTTTATTTTTCGAAGAGCTGTGTAAATTAGTTTGCATTGGGCCGGGTGGGATTTTCTTCACTTTATATATATATATATTATTCCTTTGTTTCTTTTAGTTTCTGTTTTCCTTTTGTAAATCCATTTTTCCTTTTTGTTTATTTTCATTTTCTAAAAATATATTTTATTAGAGTTTGGGCTAAATTATCTTGTTTAATTTTGTTAATTGTTGAATTAAAGTTATTTTATTTGTTTTGTTTTAAAAGTTGAGTTGTTTTGTTTAGTTAAATATTCATTTTCTATTTAATTATTTCTCCAAAAAAATCAATTTTTTTTCATTTGTTTTGTCTTCACTTGTTTTGTTTTGTTTTATTCTCTTCTTTGATATTTAAAAAACCCTATATATATATATATATATATATATATATTGTTTTTAATTTTCAGGTTGCAGAAAGTAAAAGGAAGAATTGCTTGCTAAAATTTCTTCACTTGCTTACATTAAAAATAATAATTCGACGCTTAAAAATAAAATTGCTAATAATTTCGCATGCTCTAGGATCGTGCTTTCATTTCTAGTTTTATTTTAATTGCGTTGTTGGTTGCTTGCATTTGCATTTATATATTAAAAAAAATTCAAAATCCAAAAAACAAAAACAAACTTCATTTTAGATGAATTGTAAAGTCATATTTGATTTTTTCTTTGCATTCATCTCATCTTATTTTCTTTTCTAGGGGCAATACCCAATTCACATTAGGTGAGGCATTTAATCACCCTTTCCTTAGCCCATAAATTGCATTTCATCGTAGAATTTGACTAATAATAAAGGTTCGACATTTCACTTAAGGGTGTCGCGAGCTCATCTAGGGCTTAATGTTATCTTCACAATTGTTTTCTTTGAACAATTTTATTTCTTGGTATCTAGGTTATGGCAGAGTAATAACCATTATAAATATTACGGTGATTCGTAAATATTTTAATGGTTGTTCCTCTAAAGGTACTCAAAACTTCGGTTGCATTGCTACAGTGATTCATGGTGCATCGATAACCCCACCCGTTACCTGGTTGAGAAATATTTTTTTTTTGATTTAAGACAAAGTGTGATTATACAATTTTGAGTTAGATGCTACTAAGGACAGAAAACTATAATTAAGTCATTTGCATTCATTTAGTTGCATTAGTTCATGCATATTTAAAAAAATAAAAAAAAATCCAAAATAAAAAAAATGTAAATTCTACTTAACTTAGTTTTTAATCCAAAAAATATCCTTTCCTTTCCTCTGAAACTATTCATCAACAAAAAATCGAAAAAAAATATATATAATCTTTTCAAAAAGAAAAAAATTAAAGTTAAAAAAAAAAATCAAATTTCCCATTTTTCTTAAAATAAAAAAATTCCTTTTGGTAAATATTTGAAAATTCAAAAAAAATTCACAAACAAAAACATATAAAAATTTGAAAATTAAAAAAAAATCGAAAACAAACAAAAATCAAACTTTTCTTTTGAAAATAAATTTCACTTGGTAAATATTTTTCTTTCTTAAATTTTTTTTTGCTTCATTTTCCAAATCTTGTTTCATTCTCTAAACTCGATTCAAACTTCTTTCTTCTCGACTTTCATTTGTGCATGAGTGTTTGGACTCATGACACAACAACAAATCGTTTGGCTCGCGACGCAACAACTAATCGTTTAACTCGAACAGACGATCCTCCTGAAATGGCGAAGGAGGACGCCCCTTGAACTCTTATGGATAGATTCTTTCCCAATAAAGTTTCTATTCTATCTTGCATCATGTTACCGCCCCTATGGGTAACCATTTTGAAATTCACTTGAACGTATTGCCACGCTTTCAAAATTTGGCAATTTTGAGCACGATGACCCATACATTTTCTTGACTAAATTCGAAGAAGTTTGCACCACCATAAAACTCCAACAACTTTCTGATGACGGAGTCAAACTTCGATTAATCTCATTCGCTCTTACGGATTACGCTGAAAAATGGTTGTACAGCTTACCATCAAACTTGATTAAAACATGGGAAGAATTCATAAAAGCTTTCTTAAAAAGTTATACCCCTTGGACAAAATGAGTAGAATCCGAAACAGAACTGTAAATTTTCATCAATTCAAGGCAGAACCATTCGGAAAATATTTTGAAAGATTCATAGAGCTTTTGATAAAATGTCCACACCATAACTTTGAAAAATGGACAATTCGCCAAATCTTATATGATGGACTTGAAAACAGCTCACGAACCATGCTCGAATCAATGTGCCAAGGCAATTTTCTTGCCCAACATCCTGACGATGCTTGGCAATTTCTTGAAAACCTCATCGAAAAATCGTCCTAATGGAAATGTTCGAACGAAAAATCAGTTTACTCACGATCGAGTGCACCTTCGATAGGATCTTCATTTGCTTTGGAAGCTAAGATCGATGCAATGGTTAAAAAATTCGATAACATTTTCTCATCGATCAAATGAACCAAGCTTCTCAACCGATGTTTTATACATGCAAAGATCCTAATCATATAGTCGATCAGTGTCCCAATTCTGTCAAACAAATCAACGCTCTCAATAAAGCCAAAAATGACCCGTTTTCTCCAATGTAGAATCTTGATTGGAGAAATCATCCAAATTTTTCTTGGAACCAAAACAATCCCAACACGAATATAGTTCGTCCCAATTTTCAAGCATTCCTAAATAATGCTTCGAATCCTCCCTTTCAGGCCAACCATTTTCAACCAAACTTTGCGAGTCTGTCTCATAATCAGCCGCAATAATCAAATTTTCAAGCAAATTCTTCTCATCCTCCCCTAGATGATAAACGTTTAATTTCACTTGAGAAAACTCTTGAAACGTTGGCTAAAGCAAGTACTCAAAGCCTTCAATCAAACAGCAATTTGCAAAATTTATTGACCTCATATATGCAAAACACAAACCAATCAATTGCAAAATTTGAAATGCAAATGAGTCAATTAGCCACATCTGTAAGTGAACGCGAATGAGGAACATTGTAACAACCCGCATATTTATCGACTATATATTTAAATATTTTATTTAAATATTTTACCGTTCATCGGATTTTGGTCCGAAAACCTACTTTTTGCATACGGTCGAATTAGGACTCGAGACCACCTCCATTGAGTTCAAAATGTCGTTTGCGACCTTTTTGAGTATAAGCTTCGATATGTTTGGACAAAGTTAATTTTTGCCGCTTTTTACTTAGGGCTTTGGTTTGGGCTGAGCCCATTAACCCCACTTAACTCAGTCCCAATCCCCCTCTCCTCTTCATTACTTCATTCCAACTCCTCAAACTCAAGCTCCAACTGGAAATGGTGGAGAGGAAAGGGAATTAGAAACTCCAAGCCCTAGTTCCTCTTGCTAGCTCAAGTTCTTGCTCCAAAATCAAAGAGAACCCCTTGGTAAGCTTCTCTTCTTCTTCTCCAACTCATTCTCTCTTTGATTTCAGAAATTTCCTAAACCTAATTTAGGAAATGTTTCTCTTTAAAGCTTAGATTCAAGCTTCTAGTGTGAGATTGAAGTGTGGTTGATTTCCATTTGCTTTCAAGCTTCATCTTCATAAATTTAGTTCAAAGGTGAGATTTTTAATCTCACATCTATGCTTATAATTATCTTTGATTGTTAGGTATGAATTCCTAACACTTATTCATGTGCATTTGATTTTGATTTGGATTGCTTTTGTGAATATTCCAATTTTTGGTGTTTTGTAGTCAAATCTTTAAGAATCATAACTTTGATGTTTGATCATGCTTTAAGAGGTGTTCCGGAGAGCCTATAAGACCGGGTTGTCGCTAGGCATAAATCCTTAGTCGTCGTTGCTCGTCCGATCGCTCCCGATACGTTTTGGCCACTTTGGCCTAGACAACTTGTTGCCTAGACCAGGTGACCAGACGTCTGGTGACCAAGTCCAGACGTCTGGTTTGGACCTGGAGAGTAAATATGTATGCACGCATATTATAAAAAAAAAAGCCAGAGACTATTTTCAGACGTCTGAACCATCAAACCAGACGTCTGGATAGGTCTCAGACGTCTGACTTGAGGTTTCAGACGTCTGAGTGTTCTTTGGGTTATTTCCAGAGAACAAATCCAGACGTCTGGATTCCAAATCAGACGTCTGGAAATGTTTATTTTTGCCTATTCAGGCTGTTTTGTCTGAATTTCCATTGTTTATCGATTTTAGCGATCCTATTAATCGTTATCACTTATTGTCGACTTTGATGACTTCTTTTTATGGATCTTTTTGAAAATATCCATTTCTATGGATTTGGTATCGATTTCTTTGGATTTTATTCACGTCTTCGTATGTGAATTTAGTAATTGGTTGTTCTTACAATCTTCTTTGTAATTTGTCACTTTAAAAATATAAAGGTTTTCTATACTAGTAGTAAATATCAAAACTCTTTCTTCAAATGATTTCAAAATAAAACAGTTTTCCAATCTATTAGTATATACAAACCTTTACCTCACTCGTATGAGAAATCTAATTAAACGACTTAGTAAAACAAGTGGTATGAAACGCTTGCGTTTATTTCGTCGGTTAATTCTTGGACTTGTTCGATTGAATCTCTTGTGACAATTTTCTAGTGGAGATCTACAATTTGTTCATAAATATTTAAGTTAAGCTAGTGGTTATGGGACATGAAGCTAAGCTCGTATATTTACTAGCTTATTGTAATTGACACTTCTCATTGATCATGGCGATCATCTTTGTGATTTAGACTAGCAATGTGCGATGTCTCTTTGTCCATGTCGAGGACGATACTTCATTTTTTTTTTGGAGCTTTGGCTCAATGTCCGCAATGGGGGACTATACCCTGTCATGAGGAACTTCGGTTCACCAGGAGGAGCTTCGGCTCAATGTCCGCAATGGGGGACTATACCCTGTCAGGAGGAGTTTCGACTCACCAGAAGGAGCTTCGGCTCAATGTCCGCAATGGGGAACTATACCCTGTCATGAGGAACTTCGGTTCACTAGGAGGAGCTTCGGCTCAATGTCCGCAATGGGGGACTATACCCTGTCAGGAGGAGTTTTTGACTCACCAGGAGGAGCTTCGGCTCAATGTCCGCAATGGGGGACTATACCCTGTCTGGAGGAGCTCCGGCTCATTTTTCTGGGATTGGCCATCCTTTTTATTGTGATTTTTGGATTTCGTGTGTTGATTTCTGGAATTTATGTTTCACCAACTTTTACGATTGGCATGGATATATATATATGCCATTTATTGTGGCTTGGTGAATGAAATCAGGAGTATGACATTCCTTTTTATCTTGAGTAGATTATTGTGATATTGATTAATCTCTTGTTGATTTTCAATCACTTATTTATCACAACTTGGCATTGTGATTATTATATGTTTATATCATATCTCCTATTCTATATTATTTCTTCTGATATTTATAGCTAGACTGATCCGCTTATTATTTTCTTCTTAAATAATACTCGGGTCAGACCGAGATGTTACAGGTGCTTCTGCTTGACTTCTCATCCTGGATCATTACTCTGACTTTTGGATAACTACTTAGATTAGTAGTTTATTTTGTTGTATACACTTGAGATATAGACTCATAATTGTATTCTTTTGTATAACACGTGTTGCTATTCTTTTGTATTATCGTGGATCTTTTGACCACTACTCTGATATACACTTTTATGTGTAATATTCATATCTATTTCCTCCTTTGTGATATGAATTGTCTGTGACTGATTTGTGTTATGTTTATTTCTATATTTGTTTCCGAAGACCTTTATAGCCACTGTGTAGTAGCTTTGAGTTTGTGTCGGCATGTCGGATTTCCTCTTGAGATGAAAAGTTATATTTTTATCCGGTATATCGGTACTCGCACAAAGCAATTATACAGATGGTCGCTCCTCAACAGCCTTATTCTCCGTGCTAGTTGACAGCATTCACAGTAATGTTCTTGGCTAGCGTGGGTATAGAGATGGGGCGTCACAAACATTTCCGAGCCAGTCCATTCCAAATCCCAGAATTCAAAACGCAAATTCAAATCAAGCCCATGTTGTTCAAGATAGCAATGTCGCCCAATTGAATGCTATCATAACTATACGTTCTGGTAAACAAATCGATAATCAAGTCGTTAATCCAAACGATTTACTAGAAATCTCTCTTGACATTTCGAACGAATCGAAACAGAACGTGGAGCCAAATGTTGAATCGAAGACCAATCAAAATCCTTCTTCTACTCGAGTAGACCCGCCTACCGAATATCGTGTTCCATTTCCACAATGTCTTCGACCCAAGAAACACTCAGAACAAATGGAAAAGATGTTGGAAATTTTTAAACAAGTAAAAGTGAACATCTTGCTTCTTGACATCGTTCAAAAAATCCCCACTTACGTAAAATTTCTTAAGCTTGTGCACCCTAAAGCGACACACTCAAGTGCCTAAAAAAGTCTTCTTAGCCACCAGTTTGAGCGAAGTCTTGTCCCAATCCATGTCCGTCAAATACAAAGATCTAAGCTGCCCTATAATTTCGTGTACAATTGGAGATAAGATGATCAACAAATGCTTTATAGACTTAGGTGCGAGTGTCAATTTGATTCAATATTCCATGTACGAACAATTAGGTTTAGGTGAGCTCAAACCCACAAAGGCCACGCTTCAACTCGTCGATCGTTCCATTAAGAAGCCTGTGGGAGAAATGTAATGACTAGCCTTTTGGACAGCTTAGATCCACGATGAACCATACACTTCAGACTCAAACCATTCAAATGGGCAGACTGTTATGGGGTAAATAAGAAAATGTAGAGAAAGAAAGGAAACAAATACAGAATCTCGTAGTGGAATGACAAAATATAATAGTCAAATAAACAGATCATGAAGCTGTTTACAAATAACATTGATTATACTTTTATAATACAGATCAGAGTTACATACAACAAGAATAAATAATAAATAAATGTAGTGGAACAACATAATGCAGTGGAATAAATATAGTAAGTAATAATAGTATAAAAATCTTCGTCTTCATCCTCCAAAAAGCAGTCTTCGATATACTAAAAAGATCAGGATGACCCGAGCGAATTGAAAAGACAAAACACTCGAGCTAGAACTAAAAGATCTTATATAAGTTAAATCAACGGTAAATAAATATCAGTGTGACGGCGTCAGAGATGTTTACGGGTTTGACATCTCCTATCCAGTGTCGACGTAAGTGTAGTAACTTAAGAGATGTTCGGGATTTACATCTCCTTAGGATCCGTTAAACTATCTACATACATAGTACAAGACGCTATGATAATAGTGTCTACAATAAAGTAATTAAAATAGCGTTAAGTCGTTACCCATATCCCCCTTAACACATTTTACATAATGTCATAGTCTATACAAATACTATAAACTCCACCCACATGTGGGCTAGCAGGGAGCACTCCATAAGGACGACACAAAAAAAACTCATAGAAGGCGCGATAGGGCATGTGGACACGACACTCGACGTAATGCAAGGGAAGCTATACCAATTGTAGATCCGGACTGGTGGTAACGCATAGCAGCTACTACCGCTCACCTCGGAACACACTCCCATAATCAAAATCTAGGGGTGGCCACCAAATCATCGCAAAGTCATAATACGGTATCGAAGAAATATGTCCAATCAGAGAAATGACCTCACTTGACCCGCCATGGCTCCTGTTTTAGTCACATCTAAGCTGACTCACAGGAGTCAAGGTCATGTAAATACCTCATACAGAATTGTTCACCAAGCCATCCTACTTTTGAAATTATATCACATTTGAAATCATATCACTTTTGAATTTATATTTCCAAAAATAGATTAAATCCACATTCAAATCATCATATTCCTCAAATATGTCATTCAAATCCCTACTTATGTTATAATATCATTTAATCGTATTCTACTTAGAAATCAAGGATTTAAATATAAAACTTCCACTTTACAAAACCTAAAATTCAAAAAATAGTTTAGATAGTTTAAAATAGTTTTAAAAATAGTTTAAGATCTTTAAAATAGATTAAAACAGATTAATATAGTTTAAAATAGATTAAAATAGATTAATATAGTTTAAATAGATTAATATAGTTTAAATAGATTAAAATAGATTAATATAATTTTAAAATAGTTTAATATAGTAAAAAAATAGATTGGAATAAATTAATATAATTTAAAATGGATTAAATAGATTTAACATAGGTTAAAATGGGTTAAAATACTTTAAAAAGATTTGAAATAGATTAAAATACTTTAGAATTTCGATTTAAACCAATTTTTAATTCCAACCTTCAAATTTGGATTTTCAAAGTAATTCGGTTTATATAAATCAATTTCCTTCAAAATATCATTTAATCTAATTCATGATTTGAGGGTTTTAAATCGTTTAATTTAACCAATCCGGTATCCGTATATAATTTTCTACCCTATGGTCAAGTGATACGGATATTTATCATTTCAATCGTAAAAATTTAAATTTACGGGTATATATTATTTCAATCTGCAATCCCAAATTCCAAATCAATGAAAATCGCTTGGGTTTAACATTTCAACCCTTAATGATTTTCTCCTATTCTATATAATCGTTCGGGTATGTATCATTTCAACCCATAGGGATTTTCTAACAATAACTAAGGGAACTGGCAGTGTTATAATAATATAAATATAACATCAAATCATCCAATATCAACAATTAAACATACATCACAATCATCACCCAATCAACCAGTAAACATCAATAGACAACTGATTATCGTTAACATGTATTAAATTGACAATTAAATTCAATATTAAATTAAATGATGATTAAATGCAATAAAAGTTAAATTTAACTAGAATGACAATTTAAATATACCAAACATCAACCAATCAATTCCAAATCACATCATAAATTCAATTTAACTAAAATAATATAATTTAGTAGTTGTGCGTGGGTCAAAACACTCACTTTATGGATTTTCCTTTTCTAGTCGGATTTGGATCTGCTACTACTTCCTCCCTTTTGATTTATTTCCTTGCTATGTTAATTTTCTATTGTTTTATAGAAAGCTTTGGAAGAGACAGAGAAGTTTGTATAGATCTAGATTTGAAGAAAAGAATTTGAAAAAAGAAGAATATTTGGAAAAGAAGAAGAAAAATTAAAAAATGAAGAATCGAGAAAGAAAAGGAAGCTTTGGAAAAGAAGAAGAAGATTTGAAGAATAAGAACAAGAAAAGGGAAGCTTTGAAAGAAAGAAAAAAAAGAGAAGAAGGAGATTTGAGGAAGAAAAAAAAAACGAAGGATGAGGAAAATGAAGAGAGAGAGAAAAAAATGAGATGGAAGTTAGTTTGGAGGAACGAAGCTACAGAAGATACGATTTGAAAAATGAAATGAGGCTACATGAATGAAGATGGAAACAAATAAAAAGCTAATAAAGTATATGTAAACAAACTAGAAATTGAAATAATGTAAGAATATGAATAGCCTTAAAGTTGTAGTACTGAAAGAGGTAAAGTAAAGGAATAAATATATGAATAAAGATATAAATAAATCTTCCGTTCTTTAATATGAAGCTTCAGAAGAAATAGTCACTAATGAAAGGAAACTACAAGAACTAATAACACATGAACAAAATAAACTTCAAAAAAGGAGGATAGTAAATGCTAATTAGATGGGATGAAAATTAATTTGGATGTTCACATTTTAAATGGGAAAAGAAAACGGGAAAAAACTTCGTAAAGCACTTGAAAGGAGCAAATGAACAAATGAGAAACAAATGAAAGGAACGAGGCAATTATTAATTAATAAGAAACGAATGAGTAGTATAATAATTAAATGGAAGCTCAAATGAAACCAACCCGGAGAACTTGAAAACGAAAAGAAAGAGAATGTGGATATGATAATAAATGCAAAATAAATGAAGGGACCACTTATATACTATAAACAAACTTTTGGGATCCAAATTCCAAAATTTACTCCTATTAATTCACTTCAACAAACCCAAATATAAACATATTTATCATTTAATTCTTTATTAAAACATTCATTTTACGTTAGTATATGTGCACACTCCGTTAGCGCAATCAATCAATTAACAACCAATCAATCACTTAGTCTATTCATGTGACGACCAAGAATTTTTGAGTATTTGAAATGAGAATATTTAATTAATTTTAAAATATTCAAAGGTTAATTATTAACTTTAATTTTAAATATCAGTATTTATTTGATAATTAATTGTTGAATTAAATTGTCAGAATTGGGTAAATTATTGAATCTAGAATTCTAAGCCTATTAAAAATATAATTTGAAGGCTTATAAAATTTATATTGATAATACTGAAGAGAATAGAAGTGCTAAAATTGAAATTAATAGTGGTTCGTTCAGTTTTAAAATTTTGTAGTTTAAATTGAATTTAAAAATAGCCTTCCGAGGCACGGTCTTGGAATTCGACGAAACCAGTTCCATTGGATCCGTAATATAATATTATTGTCGGATTTCAATTTTCGCAGGGTTCGGAATTACCGTTTGGTCGTACAACCCGTAAATGCATAAAGGAATCTAATTAAATTTAATTTACTTGGTCAGATCTTTTTCTAGCAGTCTCACCCCTAGCATCTAATGCAAGCTTCTTTTTCTTTTACCCTCACTTCAGATTCGTTTCCACTGTCACATTTGGCCGAAGCCTCATTTTTTTCCAAATGGAAACCCTCAGTAAAAACAAAATTTTTCTTTATAGTAATGGCCGAAACCTTGTTAAAATCGCGATCCCTCCTCAATCTCACCGCATCGCTCAATTTCTTCTCAATTAGAAATCAACCGAAGCCGAAGCCCCTCCTCTTTCACCCAGTTCAAAAACCCAAATCAAAGTCAAGTTCGTTCAATCGTGGAAAATAATAACAGTAGTATACTCAAATAATGGCAGATTGATTATGTAAAGGTGAGGAATGAGCCTCGTTCGCCGTCCAAAATTTGCGAAACCCTAGTGAATCGCGATTGTACGAGGTCGCGAGTTGGTCGTCATCTTGGAGTCGCAGCAACCTTTGAGCCTGGAAGGGACGCTCGCGAGCAACGCCGATGGGAGGGCGACGTCGTGATACGTGCCTGGGAAAGACGATGATGTAGTGGGGCATTCTGGAGATTCGTGGGCTTGTAGTCAAGGCTGCAATGTCGATTCAAGCTCGGCATCGAAGGAGGTTGTGGAGGTGTAGTGCGCGTGGGTTCGATCATGCTGCTGGACGAAGAACAAAGGCGAGGGCAGCAGTATTCGGCGATGTCGGAATGGAGTATCGAGAAGGAAGGAGTCCGCGTCACCGTCGTCGTCGCGAAGTTTGATTATGGGTTCTCTGGGTGGTCTTGTTCGTGCAACAGTGAGGTATATGTTTTGACTTAAATTTAATAGTACTCGTTTATGAATATATCACAGAAAAAAATATATAGAAATTAAGCTAGACTCTTTGAAACATATTAGTTATAAATAATTATACAGTACCAAAGTAATAGTAATAATAAATATACATTTACATATTTACTAGCTTATTTAAATAGAGATTTTGAGATAAATGGAAATTAAATTGTTCGATTAACTTATCTAAATTATTTTATTTACTAAAGGAAATTCTTAGTTAAAGAACAACATTAGTTAATTGAATTTCTATAAAGGTAATTGATGGTTCAAATTTGTTCAAATATTAATTAAAATTACCAAACGGAAATTTGTTTCTTAATTGATCTGAATATTTATAAAATTATATAAATTGTTTATTTAAGGTTAAACATCAGAGAATCCGAGGCAATATTGAAACGGACGTGCAAATTTAAGAGGCAAAGGTGAGTTAATCTCACTCAGTTAAAGTTAAATTTAAATTATTAAATTTAAATAATTATTTGAATGGTTGAATTGATTGATGTGATATAGTATGATATTTTTAAATGGATGTATTATATTGTGCTAACATCTGTGGATGCAGGGAAAATAGGTTGGAGGGATCCAACTGGACCCCTCAACTTTATTTAATTATTTAATATTCTCTATTCTGAATATTGGACATCCTGTAAATGAATTAGGTGGAAATATTGAATGCTATGGCTTGCTTGTTATAATCGGGCAGTAATGAATTACCAAATATATAATTTGAGTTTGGGAATGAAAATAAAAGAAGTGAAATTGTAAGTAAATATTTATAGAAAAGTTGAATAAATTTATGAATGAACTGGAAAGGAAATAAAGTGACTTTAAAATTTTAATAAATAAATCTTGGGTATGGAAAGGAAAATTTAAATAAACAGAAAGTTAATGAAAGTTAAACTTCAATGTTATTTTTTAAAAGAACAAAACAACTATTTTTAGGATTTAAATTATTTAAGTAGAATTAAGAAGAAATTGGGAATAACCTGAAATTTGTGTATATTTCAGCTAAAGGATTTAAAAATCAAACTGAAAATAATAAAGTCCATAATTAATGAATTTTGAAATGAACTGATAAGTAAAGAAATTTATTTCAAATGGAATAAATTGGGAATCAATTTGGAAAATTGATTTAAGTGATTGAGATTGGAAATTTCTCTCTGAATAACCGAGTACGTTTTCAAAGTAAATTTTTAAATATAAGTTAAAAGTTTAAAAGTTGTTTTAAAAAGCAAGTTTTGGAAAATTTCTTATATCTAATATTTAAATTCTAAAGTAAGTATTTTCTCTTAATCTATTATAGTAGTAATTATTTAAAGAATGACTTAATATTTTGTTTTTAAAAGTATAAATCTTGTTTTATATTTATTAAGTAACTTTATTTTCAAATATTCATATAGTATGTATTTTTAACAAATCATTGAAGTAGTTTTAAAGTAAATGTTTTAAAGTATATTTCAAAGTAAAGTGTTTTAAATTATTTTAAAATCTATTTTTGTGCTTGGTGATTTCAGAGGAGATAGAAAATAATTGGAAAAGTGTATTTTGAAAGGAAAGATGGTTTTGAAACTGTTTTCAAAGGATTGAAAATGAAAATATATCTTGTAAAGATATTTTGAAGTTAATAAATAATCTGGGAAATTATTTATTGTGTGATGGTTGTTTGTGAATATTAATTGATAGTTAAATAACCGACTATCAATATTGGCCAAATGCGTTGATCGTTTCGAAGAGACCGGGATCGAGATTTATTTCTCGAAAACTACTTCGATCCGGTTTGTACGTTTCGTGTAAACGATTTTGGAGTCGAAGATGGAGAAGTGAAGTGCAAGGGCTAGTTGCTACTAATTCTGAGGATATTTCCAAAACGGATGTAGTAGGAATAGTGCCTTCGGTTCCGTTTGAACCCGAGACGGACTTGTATGGATGAATGCTTGCGAAACATCGTCAGGTGGATGATGGGCATTCTAAGAAATATATTCTAAAAAGGTAACGCTTAGCCTCAGGCCTCATCAAATGGGAATGACTGAAAATCAGGGGTTATGCAGCAAGGCTAGGTGGGTAGCACCCAAGCAGGGTGAGGTCATTCCAGTCTAGATGTCCCTTTTTATTTCGGCTTAGTGGGCGGTTGCTGAACCCAACCGCGGGGTGATCTCACTCAAGATTATCCAGTAAGGGGTAGTCCCGGCCTTGTGTTGCAGGGGAGCGGGCGTACTCCTCGGTACGGTGATCTAGGCCCCGTACTGTGAGAGGTGGTACCCCAGTGCCTAGTCATTAGTTGGAAATCCATTCTCCCTATGAGCCTTGTACGAGTTTTGTTTGTATTACCCACTCTGTGGCTAGTAGCTGGAATTTAATCATGTAACAATTTAGGCTATTTTATAAGTATTTGTATATAGACCCTATCATAATATCAGAGGATTTCTATAAAAATTGTTTTGGCTATCGTAAGGTAAAAACCCGACATGTTTATTTGTGGCGTGGTCTTACGAGATGCTTTTGTTTTCAAAGGATTTTTTAAACTTTAATAATCAATTGGGTGTGATTTTCTCACGCTGGTATTCCAGACTGACTCGGGTATTATTTAACTGTAATGCTCGGGTCTGACCGAGTATTATAGGATATACAGGATGTGATGCTGTGGAGCTCAGGAGACGAGCTGGATGATGACACGTACTCTCGTACTTATTTATATATATTTTCCGCTGTGTTAAGTTGCTATGTATCCATTTGTATGGTATTGGTGTTGAGCTGTGATTGTTGTACTCTGATGCTATAATATATGAACAAATATATTTGAATTGAGTAAAGATTATTTATTATTTATTATATTTTATTCCGCTGCGATGGTTAGATTCTGTTGTTGATTTTGATTTCTCTTCTTCTTCCTCTTCTTCTTAAACCCAAATGGTTCGTATTTCTGTGCAACTTGAGTTGTTGTTGTAGAATAGTGTTGACTAAAGGGGTTCGGATTTGCGGGTCGTTACAGTTGGTATCTGAGCTTAGGTTGGAGATAACCTTGGCTCTGGTGGGAATTACTCATTTAAAGTAGAGTCTATAGTACACTACAATGAGTTTGAGCGTATTACTAGATATGAGCGCGTATTTGTTAGTTAATATAAATTGTTTTAATATTGTGTTGATTGGTTTATTGAGTGGCATGTGAACCTTCGTCAACACAGTCTGCGCAACTGTATCGAAGGGGTTTCTAAACACTCGAATAGAGCAATTGATACGATATTGTTTTAAATATGGGTAAATGAAATATTTTTACGTAAAAACATATTTTGATATAAACAATAGTTTTTGAAAACTATTTAGCTAATATATGGTTGCTTGGATGTTAGAAATGATAATATTAAAGTATTATCATTTTTAAGTAAAAATTTAACTAGAAATTGTATATAACTAAAATTTAAGGGAATAATTCATTATAAAATGAAATTTATAATTATGAATTGTAAATGTGCATTATAAATTAAAATATAACCAAATAAGAATTTGTATGAGCATAAGCTATGCAAATGAATTATAGTAAAATTGATTTAAGCAGGATTTGAAAATTTAAATCCCGGAAATTTGGAAGTGTTTGTCGAAGTATTTGAAGATGAATAATAGCACAATTGTTTAGAAGATATTTCTGAAAGGAAATTGTTTTAAAGGGGTTTTGAAAGTGATATAACATTGAAATCACTTGGATTATTGGAAAAATAATTCTGATGATGACGGCCGCATCATCAGTATTCATTTTCGAATTTCTAAGTGATAGATTGCTGCCAAATTGATTTGTTCAGGAAAACCTGTTTGTTTTTGAAAATTTCAAAGGAAATTTGTTGGGAATAAAACCAGGGTTGGTTTAATTTTTGAAAAGTGTGATTTTGAAATGTTGGAGATTTCAAAATAATTTGAAACCATAAGCCGGGTATTTAAAAATCCTGATGAGATGGTTGTAAGCTTATAAATTGAGATGATTTTTAAATCAGGAAATAATATAAGCTTTGAATAGTGGAATGTAAATTTATTGTAAAAAAACAATGAAATTAACTTGGATTGAGAAATAAAAATGAAACTGGATTGAAATTAGTTGAATCAGCTAAAATAATATCTAGTCGTATTCGAATTAAGTTGAAATCGAATTGGGTTAAATAAATCTGAGTTAAAATTAAATTGAATTGGAATAAGAATTCAATTGAATTAATGAATGGAATTAAATACTTACCTGAACAAATGGAAATAAATTGGTTAAGGATTGGATTGAAGTAAATAAATTAGAATAACTCGTAAAGGAATATAATTCCATAGAATAAAATATGCATGGAATAAAAATATGCTTGAGTTATAGATAAGCATAAGGCTTGAGTTAAAATAAAAGAATAATATATCCAAGCCTATGATGAAGGGAATTGCGTAAATTAATAAGTGTAAAACTCGAATTAAAAATACAAGATGAATACAAAACCCAAAAATCAATATTTTGATGAGTTAAAAAGCGAAAAGAAAATCCAAACTTGAATTATAAAATAAATTTGAACTTAAGAAATTAAATGAAGAGATTTTGAGATTAAAAATCAAGTGTTGAATTTTGTCCAGGGGAAGAATTAATTAGATAATAAATTAGTAAATGTAATTGAATGGTGAGTTTATGATGAAGTTTGGAAATAAACTCAAGTTATAAATTGAATTTGACTTAAATTGTTGATGAAGTGGAAGTAATTGAGAATGAAGTTGAATTGGGAGTTCATAAAATTGGGTGGTAAATTGAAAATGGATAGTGGATCCAGAGCTTGAGTTATAGATTGTACTTTAACTTGAAGTGTTACCAAATTAAATAGATTGGGAATGTATCGAATAAAAATGTGATTGGAGTAAAATAGTAATAGTTGAATTGTAAATAAAATCCAACTAAGTGGAAATGAATTAGAGATGGCCTTGTAATCAATTAAAACGAGCTTAGGTATAAAATTTGATTTAAGCTAATGGATGGAGGAGAGTTGAAATTGAAGTTAACTTAAAATTAAGTTTAATGATATTGGATTGAATTTAAATCAAGTAAAAATAAATTGGAATCAAAATAGAATTTGGTGAGCCATAAATAATATTTAAAGAAATGAAAATTTCTAATAGATTGTGTGGATAAACTAATTATGTTGAATAAATACATGGATAGAATAAATAAGAATCAAAATGAAGTGTGGTTTAAATAAGTTGAGAAATGGTTATGGAATGCAATAGCTTGGGTTGCCTTCGAGCTAAATACAATAGTTTGGAATAAACAAATTTGGAATGAAATGTAAATAAATGGATTGTAAATGAAAACTTAAATGGAATGTGTCGAGCTAAATAAATGGTCGTGAATAAATTGAAATCAAAGGAAATTTAACTGGTAATGTAGATGAACCTAGGTTGTAAATGGTTTGAATGAACTAGTTGGTTAATAAAATGAAATGCAAGTGAATGTATTCAAATTTGATATGCAATGAAATGAGGATATATAGATTGTGAATAAATTTGAAAATGAAATAGAATTAATTATAAATCGAGTTGAAATCCATTTAAATTGGTTATAAAACATAAATATTTGTTTGTTCACACAGATCTTGTCAAATTTGCATAGAATAAATATCATTGGATGTAAATGGAGGTAATTAAAATTCTATGAATTAATAGGAGTGAAATAAATTGATTTTGAAAGCAATGGAATTAAATATGAATTGATTTTGCTTAAGAATAAATTAAATGTAAGCGATTGAGTTTTAAACCATTCAAATTTGAATGAAACTGGTTTGTAAATTAATTGAAATAGTTGAATTACTATGAAATTATAAAAATTGCTTCCGGAAAACGTTGGATGTGCATTTCTTTAGAATTCATATGTTTTAACCTTTGCAACTAAGTGAAATATAGTTAAACTGCATATATTCGGCACTTACATGTTTAAATTGAGTAAGTACAGGTACCTGGAAGCCGTGTGGCTGGATTTGGTTGTGCTATTTGCTAAAAATAATAAGCCGCTTGCTTAAAATGCTAAATAAGGTACGCCTACGCAATAAAAATAGGAAATATGAACTGTTTTTGGTTTTTTCGACCGTGTGGGTCGATGTATATATATTTATTTCTTTTGTCAAATTGCAAAAGCTCCTCCGTACAAAGCAGACTCTGCTAAAAAATTTCAGAAATTTTGAGAGTTAGAAAATTTTTGAAATTTTTTGTTAACGACAAAACGGTTCAAAACTGGAAAATTGAAATAAGTTAGTAAATGAAACTAATTAAAGTAATGACATGAATTTGTAATAAATGACAAATAAAATTTATATATGCAGAGTTAAAGATAAATTGAATTCATATGGAAATGAAAGAATCAATTTGAATAAAATTAGATATAAACTAAAGTGGGAGATGAAAATGAATATAAGAAACATATAAAATACTTATACTAACTTAAGAAGGGAATAGTGAATTCTTGATTGGAAATTGGTACTACAAATATATTCTAAGTTGATATTTGAATAAGTAAATACCGACAGTTTGTATGAAAGTTGATAAGATGTTTTGGGAATATTGTGATTGGATATTAGTGCTAAGCAGAATATGCAGGTATTATAAAGGGAAAAGAAATTTGGATTTGATTTCGAAGGATAAATTTGAAATGCTCGACAAAAATGTACATGTTTCAATTTCTGCGAAATTTGATTGGGATTTTGGATTGAGCCACTTGGCCTTTTGTTTTCTTTTTGGATTTGAGAGGCCGTAGAGCCAATTTGTAGTTGTACCGAGTCAGCCGCGCAAATGAGAAGCTGGCGAAATTTTTCGAAAATTTAGAGAGTTAGAAAATTTTTGAGAAAATTTTGATAATTCAAAATTTGGTTTAAATTGGAATTTGAATGGTTGAGCAAGTAATAATAGTTGAAAACTATGGGAGAGTAGAGAAGTTAATAAGAATAATAATGGGTCTTTTATAAAGGATAGTTTGTAAGATGTTGAATTGTTAGAAACTGATTGGTTTTTGGAAAAAGGAAACGGGTTTTGGACCATTCTTCCTAACTAATAATTTCGGGGACGAAATTCTTTTAAGGGGGGAGGAATGTGACGACCCAGAATTTTTGAGTATTTGAAATGAGAATATTTAATTAATTTTAAAATATACAAAGGTTAATTATTAACTTAAATTTTAAATATCAGTATTTATTTGATAATTAATTGTTGAATTAAATTGTCAGAATTGGGTAAATTGTTGAATCTGGAATTCTAAGCCTATTAAAAATATAATTTGAAGGCTTATAAAATTTATATTGATAATGCTGAAGAGAATAGAAGTGCTAAAATTGAAAATAATAGTGGTTCGTTCAGTTTTAAAATTTAATAGTTTAAATTGAATTTAAAAATAGCTTTCCGAGGCACAGTCTTGGAATTCGACGAAACCAGTTCCATTGGATCCGTAATATAATATTATTGTCGGATTTCAATTTTCGCAGGGTTCGGAATTACCGTTTGGTCGTACAACCCGTAAATGCATAAAGGAATCTAATTAAATTTAATTTACTTGGTCAGATCTTTTTCTAGCAGTCTCACCCCTAGCTTCTAAGGCAAGCTTCTTTTTCTTTTACCCTCACTTCAGATTCGTTTCCACTGTCACATTTGGCCGAAGCCTCATTTTTTTCCAAATGGAAACCCTCAGTAAAAACAAAATTTTTCTTTACAGTAATGGCCGAAACCTTGTTAAAATCGCGACCCCTCCTCAATCTCACCGCATCGCTCAATTTCTTCTCAATTCGAAATCAATCGAAGCCGAAGCCCCTCCTCTTTCTCCCAGTTCAAAAACCCAAATCAAAGTCAAGTTCGTTCAATCGTGGAAAGTAATAACAGTAATATACTCAAATAATGGCAGATTAATTATGAAAAGGTGAGGAATGAGCCTCGTTCGTCGTCCAAAATTCGCGAAACCTAGTGAATCGCGATTGTACGAGGTCACGAGTTGGTCGTCATCTTGGAGTCACAGCAATCTTTGAGCCTGGAAGGGACGCTCGCGAGCAAGGCCGATGGGAGGGCGACGTCAAGACACGTGCCTGGGCAAGACGACGATGTAGTGGGGCATTCTGGAGGGTCGTGGGCTTGTAGTCGAGGCCGCAATGTCGATTCATGCTCGGCATCGAAGGAGGTTGTGGAGGTGTAGTGCGCGTGGGTTCGATCATGCTGCTGGACGAAGAGCAGAGGCGAGGGCAGCAGTATTCGGCGATGTCGGAATGGAGTATCGAGAAGGAAGGAGTCCGTGTCGCCGTCGTCGTCGCGAAGTTTGAGTATGGGTTCTCTAGGTGGTCTTGTTCGTGCAACAGTGAGGTATATGTTTTGACTTAAATTTAATAGTACTCGTTTATGAATATATCACAGAAAAAAATATATAGAAATTAAGCTAGACTCTTTGAAACATATTAGTTATAAATAATTATACAGTACCAAAGTAATAGTAATAATAAATATACATTTACATATTTACTAGCTTATTTAAATAGAGATTTTGAAATAAATGGAAATTAAATTGTTCGATTAACTTATCTAAATTATTTTATTTATTAAAGGAAATTTTTAGTTAAAGAACAACATTAGTTAATTGAATTTCTATAAAGGTAATTGATGGTTCAAATTTGTTCAAATATTAATTAAAATTACCAAACGGAAATTTGTTTCTTAATTGAACTGAATATTTATAAAATTATATAAATTGTTTATTTAAGGTTAAACATCAGAGAATCCGAAGCAATATTGAAATGGACGTGGAAATTTAAGAGGCAAAGGTGAGTTAAACTTACTCAGTTAAATTTAAATTTAAATTATTAAATTTAAATAATTGTTTGAATGGTTGAATTGATTGATGTGATATAGTATGATATTTTGAAATGGATGTATTATATTGTGCTAACATCTGTGGATGCAAGGAAAAGAGGTTGGAGGGATCCAACTGGACCCCTCAACTTTATTTAATTATTTAATATTCTCTGTTCTGAATATTGGATATCCTGTAAATGAATTAGGTGGAAATATTGAATGCTATGGCTTGATTGTTATAATCGGGTAGTAATGAATTACCAAATATATAATTTGATTTTGGGAATGAAAATAAAAGAAGTGAAATTGTAAGTAAATATTTATAGAAAAGTTGAATAAATTTATGAATGAACTAGAAAGGAAATAAAGTGACTTTAAAATTTTAATAAATAAATCTTGGGTATGGGAAGGAAAATTTAAATAAACAGAAAGTTAATGAAAGTTAAACTTCAATGTTATTGTTTAAAAGAACAAAACATTTATGTTTATGATTTAAATTATTTAAGTAGAATTAAGAAGAAATTGGGAATAACTTGAAATTTGTGTATATTTCAGCTAAAGGATTTAAAAATCAAACTAACAATAATAAAGTCCATAATTAATGAATTTTGAAATGAACTGATAAGTAAAGAAATTTATTTCAAATGGAATAAATAGGGAATCAATTTGGAAAATTGATTTAAGTGATTGAGATTGGAAATTTCTCTCTGAATAATCGAGTACGTTTTCAAAGTAAATTTTTAAATATAAGTTAAAAGTTTAAAAGTTGTTTTAAAAAGCAAGTTTTGGAAAATTTCTTATATCTAATATTTAAATTCTAAAGTAAGTATTTTCTCTTAATCTATTATAGTAGTAATTATTTAAAGAATGACTTAATATTATGTTTTTAAAAGTATAAATCTAGTTTTATATTTATTAAGTAACTTTATTTTTAAATATTCATATAGTATGTATTTTTAACAAATCATTGAAGTAGTTTTAAAGTAAATGTTTTAAAGTATATTTCAAAGCAAAGTGTTTTAAATTATTTTAAAATCTAGTTTTGTGCTTGGTGATTTCAGAGGAGATAGAAAAAAATTGGGAAAGTTTATTCTGAAAGGAAAGATGGTTTTGAAACTATTTTCAAAGGATTGAAAATAGAAATATATCTTGTAAAGATATTTTGAAGTTAATAAATAATCTGGGAAATTATTTATTGTGTGATGGTTGTTTGTGAATATTAATTGATAGTTAAGTAACCGACTATCAATATTGGCCAAATGCGTTGATCGTTTCGAAGAGACCGGGATCGAGATTTATTTCTCAAAAACCACTTCGATCCGGTTTGTACGTTTCGTGTAAACAATTTTGGAGTCGAAGATGGAGCAGTGAAGTGCAAGGGCTAGTCGCTACTAATCCTGAGGATATTTCCAAAACAGATGTAGTAGGAATAAGGCCTTCGGTTCCGTTCGAACCCAGGACGGACTTGTATGGATGAATGCTTGCGAAACATCGTCAGGTGGGCGATGGGCATTCTAAGAAATATATTCTAAAAAGGTAACGCTTAGCCTCAGGCCTCATCAAATGGGAATGACTGAAAATCAGGGGTTATGCAGCAAGGCTAGGTGGGTAGCACCCAAGCAAGGTGAGGTCATTCCAGTCTAGATGTCCCTTTTTATTTCGGCTTAGGGGCGGTTGATGATCCCAACCGCGGGGTGATCTCACTCGGGATTATCCAGTAAGGGGTAGTCCCGGCCTTGTGTTGCAGGGGAGCGGGCGTACTCCTCGGTACGGTGATCTAGGCCCCGTACTGTGACAGGTGGTACCCCAGTGCCTAGTCATTAGTTGGAAATCCATTCTCCCTACGAGCCTTGTACGAGTTTTGTTTGTATTACCCACTCTGTGGCTAGTAGCTGGAATTTAATCATGTAACAATTTCGGCTATTTTATAAGTATTTGTATATAGACCCTATCATAATATCAGAGGATTTCTATAAAAATTGTTTTAGCTATCGTAAGGTAAAGACCCGACATGTTTATTTGTGGCGCGGTCTTACGAGATGCTTTTGTTTTCAAAGGATTTTTGAAACTTTAATAATCAATTGGGTGTGATTTTCTCACGCTGGTATTCTAGACTGACTCGGGTATTATTTAACTGTAATGCTCGGGTCTGACCGAGTATTATATGATATACAGGATGTGATGCCGTGGAGCTCAGGAGACGAGCTGGATGACGACACGTACTCTCGTACTTATTTATATATATTTTCCGCTGTGTTAAGTTGCTGTGTATCCATTTGTATGGTATTGATGTTGAGCTGTGATTGTTGTACTCTGATGCTGTAATATATGAACAAATATATTCGAATTGAGTAAAGACTATTTATTATCTATTATATTTTATTCCGCCGTGATGGTTAAATTCTGTTGTTGATTTTGATTTCTCTTCTTCTTCCTCTTCTTCTTTAACCCAAATGGTTCGTATTTCTGTGCAACTTGAGTTGTTGTTGTAGAATAGTGTTGACTCAAGGGGTACGGATTTGCGGGTCGTTACAATTCATTTATTTATGTTACTCAAACCAATTTTATTAATTAATGAATATATATCTATCTATAAATTATAAAATGATTTACTTTACACTTTTTTTTACTGTAACAGTCACATTAATGCAACAAATTTATGAGTTTTAACCATAATGAAATGGAAAAATAAATATACATGAACATGTGTAATTAATGTACAATTGTTAATTAAAGATAACTCTAATAGATTCCACAATATTTACACAACCATGAACCCTCTGGTATATTTATAAATTTGGACATTAATGTGTGTGTGTGTATTATCCTAAAATTCAATTTTTTTTCCAAAATCATACTTATTCAAAATGAATTTTTTATTTTTATACATCTCAAAATGTACAATTATCTTAATTAAAATGTTCATTCCATATTGACACAAAATGCAAGTTTCTATATTAACTCATAGATTACAATTTTATTTATGTTTCCTTTTAATTGAAACATTTTAATTAATCTAATTCCAATTCATTTCATTACTAATTTCAAAAAATTCTAATTATAAACACTGTTTTCTTTTCATTTATACTAATTCAAACAAGTTTAATAAAATTTCATATACAACAAAATTTACACACTATTTACAAAGTAAATGTTTTTATCTTATTGAAATCAACTTCTCCAAGATGCATTTCAAATAAAAAATTACGTTGTTCTTTAATTAAAACATTCACTCCATCCTTTATTCAAATTGAACATTTATTATTCTGGTTAGAAGAAAACATACAATTTATTCTTTTCAAGTCAAAGCTTAAATTTCAATAAAATCTTTATCTCAATTAAATTTAAAATGTAAGTTCTTATATTGAATTTATTAATTACAATGCACTTGTTTTTTCTTTAGAATTAAAGGATTCCAACAACTATTATTGCAGTTTATATTCAATATTTAATTTCAAAAAAATTCTCATTATACCATAACTATTTACAGTTCATTTCATATTCCAACATTTATTTCTTAATTCTCCCATTCTTATATTAACATCTATTATTACGATCACTCATTACCCTATGGGCATAGTTAGCATTGGTTTGTATCTTATTACATTAATTTTCTCCAATTTTATCTTAATTTTTTTTTTTGGCAAGGCCGACGGGGTTGAATGGACCCCGACCATTTATTGCAGCACAAAGGATACAAAACACACACACAACAGAGAGCAAAGCTCAAGAAAACAGAGGGAACTAGTGCCACAGGAACAGGAGAAATAAAACACAAAAAGATAAAAATAACAAAGTAGGACTAGAGCAAATTGAAAGAGCTGAGTATTCCTGGTTCAATATTGAAACTTTGCATGCGCATGGTCAACTTCATCTCATTCATCATCAGCATCTTGAAATCTCCATCAGATTTAACCCTACTCGGTTGAAACACTCTAGAATTTCGTTCCTTCCAAACCGTATGTATGAACCTTTTCAATAACACTGTGAAAAGCCTCTTCTTATTACCCTTGTTTCCAGACTTTTCAAATATGATTTCCCATTGCACACAGTTATCAGTTGAGCACATATTGATGTTTTGTTTGTTCAAAACCGCGTACCATAGTTGCTTTATGTAATTACATTCAAAGAAAAGATGTTCAACAGTCTCCACTTGCTCGCTGCAGAAAAGGCAGAGAATGTCAACCTGAATACCCATGCAAACAAGTTTGGCTTTTGTGTGAACCGCACGATTAAGGACCTTCCACAGCAGCAAGTTTTCACGGTGACTACTGTCCAGAGACCATGTTCGCTTCCACCATTTCCACTTTGATTGCTCTTCATTTTTCATTAAGTGTTCATAACCATTACCAATATTGTACTTTCCTCTATGTTTACCCCAAACAATAGCATCTTCAGTATAAGATAAGGGAGTGTATCTTCTTATTTTATTCCAAATATTTTGTATTCTAGGGTTGGAAGACAAGTAGCCAGTTCTTCTATGATTATTGATAACATCCCTAACTTTTGCTGCCATATGAATACCAGTTTGTTGCATTTCATTGTATGAGAGTTGACGACTGAGAATGTACCCACTTTCTAACCATGGATCATCCCAGAAACTAAAACAATGAGATGAGCATGAGTTCACCTGAATAAGAGGAAGGAACAGTTCCTTAGTATTAATCAAACATTGCCAAGTCCAGCTCATTTTTTGCATTTTAGTCATTTTCCACAAGCTTTTTCCTTTAGTTATATTTTTTCTTGACCAGCTGGCCCATAGGCTATCTATACCATTATAGAGAGTGTCTATATGCTTAGCAAATGCAGCCCTATTCCATTGCTTCATATTGATTATACCAAGACCCCCCCTACTCAATGGTCGTTCAAGATTACAAAATTTAGTTGGTGCTATATATTTTCCAGTTATCTTCCCTGTCCAAAAAAATTTCATGAAAGCAGATCTGATCATATTGATTAACTTGTATGGTAGAATATAGGATCTAGCCCAATATACTTGCATTGAAAATATAACCGACTTTATCAAGGTTAATCTTCCCGCTTGACTTAGGGTTCTAGTGGTCCAACAACTCAATCTAGCTGTGATCTTCTCATATAGGGGAAGACAATGATTAATTGTTATCTTAGTTGATGAGAGTGGCAGACCCAGATAAGACACAGTATTAGTATTTATGGATATACCTGTCATTATAGAGATTTGAGCAGACATAACATCGCTCACACCAGATGTTAAAATATCAGACTTGCTTATATTAATCTTTAGACCAGTCATAGTATAAAACAGTTCAAGAGTATTCATAATATTCCTGATTGTGTTAATGTCAGGGGAGCAAAACACAACTAAATCATCAGCGAACATTAAGGAGGTAAGTTGTGGATCATTGCATGCTGGGTGCAGTTTGAACTCATTAGTAGGAACTAATCTGTTTATCATTCTTGTAAGCAGTTCCATGACCAGGATGAATATATATGCCGATAGCGGGTCGCCCTGTCTAATACCTCTCTTGCTTGTAAAGAATCCAGCAGAAGTACCATTGATGTTTACAGAATAAGTTGGGGTCGTGATACATTCATATATCCAAGATATAAAGTGAGGAGGAAAATTCATATAGCCCATTATACGAACAACACTGTTCCACTGAAGCATGTCAAAAGCTTTCATTATGTCAAACTTCATCATAGCTTTTGGAGGAGAATTTTTGCGCTTGTATCCCTTAAGGAGCTCATGAGAGAGGAGAACATGGTCAAGGATATTCCTTCCAGGCAGGAAGGCAACTTGATTCTTAGAGACAATACTTGGTAAGACTTGACTAAGCCTTGTTGCCATTACCTTGGAGATGCATTTATATAGGGTATTACAGCATGAAATAGGGCGAAAGTCATTAACACTATGAGCATTCTTATGTTTAGGAACCAAAGCTATATTGGTGTAATTGTATGATCTGTAGATTTTACTCTTCTTGAAGAAAAGCTTTATAGAATTACATACATCAGTTGAAACAGTCTCCCAACAAGAAGTATAGAAAAGAGCATTTAACCCATCTGGACCACCACACGATTCAGTGTTAAGTGAAAACATAGCCTGCTTTATCTCATCTGTGGAAACAGCAACACAGAGGGAGTTGAAGTCCGTAGTTGTTAATCTTGGCAGAATGTCATTAGGTATCTGATCAATTAAAGGGATGAAGTTGTCAGGGTTACTATACATTCCAGAGAAATGCCTAACAAAAGCATCCTGAACTTCAGCAGTAGTTGAACAAAGATTATTATTCATATCATAAATAGACATTATATTATCTCTTCTTTGCTTGTTCTTGAGATTAGCGTGAAAATAAGCAGTATTTCTGTCCCCATTTTCCTTCCATCTAATTCTCGTCTTTTGCCTAACCATTTCGCTCTCCAATGTTAACGCTTCGTGGTATTGTTGAGTGAGTATACTTTCAGCTTCAGAGAGATTAGGATCATTCACTTTATTCATCATGTTAGCTTGGACCTCAGAAAGCTTATTTCTTATTGTTGTACTCATAGCTTCTCCATTACCAAATTTATTGTATGCCCACCTTTTCAAGACATGCTTCACTTCCTTGATTTTTTCCTGCAAGATAAAAAGATGGTTACCAATAATATCTTTACTCCATGCAGTTTTAATTATAGATTGGTAGTCCGGTTCATGGACCCAATTATTAAAAAATTTAAAATTTGATTTTCCTCTCATGACCGCCTCACGAAGATGAATTATTTGGGGAGAATGGTCAGATAGGAGTGGCGGTGGGAGATGGTTGAATGAGTGAGGCCATTTGGTTAAAGCTTTTTGATTGGAGAAAGCATGGTCAATTCTAGAAAAGGTTCTACAACCATGTCTTCTTTTATTGTTCCACGAGTATTGCATTCCCACTGATTTAACAGGGACAAGTTCAGCATCAGTGAGGGCATCGGCTAGAGGTTGAATTTCATTGATGGAAAGTGGATTGCCTCCAACTCTATCAGAGAGAGTAAAGCAGGAGTTGAAATCACCAAGAATAAGCCATGGATGAGATGACTGCCTCAGAGAAGGAATGACATTAAGTAAGGGACATCTGGTAGCAGCAGTGTTATGGGCATAAACAAAGGAAAGGTAAAAAGTAGAGTTATCTTCAAGATCATGCACGTGACTGTGTATAATTTGGGTAGTGGATAGGATAGGGGTTAATTTAACATGGAGGGGGTCATACAAAATCAGAATCCTACCATACGGTGCCTCATTCAAGTTATGAATGAAATTCCATTGGGGGTTAATATATTGTGCCGCAGAAATCGTGAGAGCAAGATTTAACTTAGTTTCAAGAATGGCTAATATAGATAATTGATGTGTTCTAATTAGCTGCTTGCATTCATCAAGTTTGATTGCTTGATGACCACCACGTACATTCCATGCTCCTATGCGTGTCATCATTGTATGACACGAGAATTGATCATTTCCATTTTCATTCGCCTAGTTACTGCCTGCGACGAGGCCAAGTAGTTAGGGATAGTAGCAGATAGGGGGGTTTTTTCCGAACTGGATGCTTCACCTGTCTTGATAGTGCTGGGAGAGGTTTCATGTGTTGGAATGGGTGGGGGTAGTTTGAAAGCCAGAGGAGGGTTAATTTTGGAGTAAATATGTGTTATTGATTGACTGGGAGTTTTGTTATTGCCTTGGGAGGGAGATTTTGCTGTTTGTATGTTGCTTTGATATTCTGTGCATGCCGAATCATTATGCATGCCTGTTAGCAGTATTGATTTGCTTTTTTCCTTCATTTGCATGTTTCTTTTCTTTCCTTTTTTCTTTCCACTGCCATTGTTGTTTTCTTCACCTTTACTTTTTGTCCTATTTTCATTTTCAACGTTTACTTCCCCACTCGGTTCAGATTGCTGTATGGTAATCACATTATCTTGCTTTTGTACATTTTGAACTAATTCCCCTTGTAATTCCACTGCACTGCACTTGTCTTTGTTTTTTTCCTGACTTTCTGCCATCACTTGTCTCTTAAATTCATCATGCACTATATCATCTTGAATGTCTTCTATTCGATTCTCTTCACACATGTCATTCAGGTTACCATCCTCATCTAGATTAATCAGTGCTTCAAATTGATTGGCAGTAGTGAGTTCCTCTATCATGCTATTTTCTTCAGTCTTCCCATCACTTTTAACACAACTATTATTATGCACTTCTTCAAGAGTTATTTGATTGTTAACAGTATCACAATCATTTTCCCCTTCAGTTAGTTCTTCATATTCATCTGTTTCTTTTCCTTTATCAGAATTAATATATTCTACATTATTACACACTTTTTTTCCTTTACCATTATCAATTGTATCATTGTCTTTATCTTTTTCATTTTCAATTGTTGTGCCTATGTTTTGTTCCTTTTCTCCTTCATCTGCCCAGTTTTGCTTTTTCCTGACATAAACACGTTGCCATTTTCTAGTTACTCGTTTCTGAATTGGCTTAACATTCCTTGTTTCTTGAGACTTGTCTGTATATTTTTTATCATTCCTTTTGGTTACATTGTCCCTTTGTTCCTTCTCAATAACCTGATTCCTTGTCTGCGTCCTATCACAACTTTCAGTTGTATGACCAAAGTTTTTGCATATCACACAAACATCTGGTCTCCACATATACTGCACATAAATTTTTTGTGTTCCTCCTTCAACAAGCTTGACCAGAAACTCATCCACAAGTTCCTTGTCAGGTTTTACTTCAATTAGACATTTAGCATAGGTCAACCTCTCCTGCTTCTCAGTCATTTCATCCATGCATAACATTTTTCCCAAATGACTACTTAACCAATTTATTCCCAGTGGCGACCAAGCAAAAAGTGGAAGGTTGTACAAATGAACCCATACTGGAACAGAGGAGACTGTACCAGTGACATTACTAATTGTAGCATCATACGGCTTGATAATGAATAACTTGTTATTCAAGATTATGGGATCACATTGTAATATCTTGTTCCTATCTTCAGTACAAGAGAAGTTAAATAAAAAGATAGTACCATCAGATTTAACCGTAACAGAGCCTTTCAACTTCCAGATAGCTTTAAGTTTTTGTATAACAGCAGTGTATGAAAGTGGCTTGTCAAGGAAGAACCCTACCAAAGTTTCATTCCAGATTCTGTCACCAGCTTCAAGAACTTCATGCGACGGCACTAGAATGTCATTTTCATACTCTGGACACAGGTCAATGGGAATGTACTTCCCAGCGTTTTTAGGTTTACGCTTAAATAGTGAAGTCCATGGTCGTTCACCTTGATTGGAGGAAGATGGTACAGTTGTTTGGGGAGGAGGGAAAGCATCAGGCGGTCGATGGCGTATAGAGACGGGGGGGACAAGCTGGGGAGGGCGTTGGACAGGAGCTACAAAACAGGCTGGTGTCGCGTCAGACGGAAGAGAAGTTATATGGGTGGTTGCTTGTTTATTAGGTTGAGGTGGCGTAGGGTTAGCAGAAGTTGTGGGTAGGTCATGGTGTACTGGTGAACTATGAACAGTGAGTGGACTGACTGGTTGGACTTGAGAGGTGTGGGTTGGGACAGTAGGGTTGTCAGAACTTGGAGGGGGAAGGACATGAGAGGTAAGGGAGAGGACATGAGAGGACATGAGGAAAACTTTTTTGACTGAAAACTTTGGGGACAGGGAGACTATGTCGCCCTGACCTTTGGTTAGACTGAGATTTATAGTGCCCAGACACTCATGTCTCATACTTGTGGCCGCTGGGAATCGAACCTGTGCCACCACAACAAGATGCAGCAACTCACCTCATGTCGTAAACCACTGGACCACAAGTACATTAACATAATATTTAATTACATTTAGTCGCAACTTATTCCAAATTAAATTCAACAGATTGATTAAATAGGTAACATATAACAGTTGTCACATTTTCCTACTTTAATCACACTTATAAGTTTATTATCTTCGAATATATGTTACAACTACTTACACCACCCTGATTTTTCCCAATTACAATGAATTACATATTATTTCACCAATTAATTATAACGTTTAATGTATTCCCTTATTTACCATTTATAACTAATTAAATTTTGATGGATTAATTAACCATTGTTACAATTTGCCAATTCAAACACATTTCCATGTTTATTGTTAACTAACAGAACAAATAACTTCACATTGACTTTATCTTCTTATTTACAATTTCTAACCAAAGTAACTTTACAATTTATTACAATTATTTGAGATTTCATTCAATTAGTCATTTATTATATTAAATTTACATTATTAAACCCTATTTCTTTATTTACAACCTATAACCAATTTTAACTTTACAATCATTTCAGTTAATTGGACATACATTAAAGTACTTAACAATTGTCTTGAATTAACATTTTTAACATTACATTCTAGTCATTTCTTATTAATAAACCTCAAATTTTACCTTTTTCCATTATTAAATTTCAAAAATCTTATTTGATTCAAAATTTTAATTATCAGAAAAATGCAGGTCGTTACACTCTCCCCCACTAAAAACTTTTCATCCTCGAAAATGAAAAGAAGAAAAAGGAGGAATTAAGTAATCAATATATCTTATTCAAAATATTAAATTTATAAACAATTAATTTACATATATAAATAATTTAAATAAAATATATCAATTTATAAACAATTAAATTCTTTTATATTCAAGTTTAATAAAAGTTGAAAAACATTTCTATTTTTCACAAAAAAATTCTAAGTCTAAAATTCATGTAAATTTTCGGTAGAATCTCCTTTGTATGGAGAGATCTGAGAGAGATAACAATATCAATAATAAAAATTTATAGCATATTTTTCATTATAATATATCCCAAACCACGGGAAAACAATATAATATCTCTAGAAAACCGTAATCCAAGAACATACCTATTTGTCGAGCAAACAACGCTTTTTTTATGAAACCAAAAGCAGTAGTTATTGCTTCTATAAACCTGTATTTAACTTAAATAATCCAAAGAGGTTAATAATTATATAAAAGTGAAATATTTAAGTTGTCTCAATTAATAACAAAACAAATCAATATAACATAACAACAATCACTTGTAACCAAAAGCACCAATCATCACATGAAATCAATGTAATCAATCATACATCCATAGCATCTGAACAAATTGTTTATTTCGGTATAGATACTTTTAATCGTATAGAATTATAAACAACTACTAAGTATACCATACACTGAACAGTCTTAGATAAAGCTTAATAGATTATTTATACATCATAAACAATTTAAAGCATCAATTCCCAAACATCCATAAGCCAAAACAAACAATAATAACAAATATTATTCAAGTTCATTCTTACTAATTTCTTTTCTTACCATTTACTATTCATCAGTTTCATTCGTCTATTACTTTTTATTCATTTTCTTACATATGTTCTTTCCATTCAACTATTTGATTATCCATTATTATGTAAATCTGTTTACAATTTAAGTTACCATTAATAGATTATTTTCTTTCAGAGCCATTCTTCCATATATAGTACTATTGAATATTAAATCCATTTCAAAATCATTTCAATGTTTTCTGAAGTTATAATCATTCCATTAATGTAGTATTGTAACATCCCGCCTTTTCGCACAGTTTAAATCGACACACGTGCCAATTCAAACCATAAGGAAGGGTGGATTGTTATGGGGTAAATAAGAAAAAGCAGGGAAACAAAAAAAAACAGAATCTTGCAGCGAAACGATAATCAATATACAGTTCATAAATTGTTTTACAAAACATTTGATTTTTCTTATACAGTAAATATCATAGTTCACATACCAAAGGATAATAACAATGCAGCGGAATAAAATGGTATAGTGGAATAATATAGTAGTAATAGTAATATAAATCTTCATCATCGTCCTCCAGAGCTAAAGTCTTCGAATCCTAAATGCTCAGGCTGACCCGAGCGAATTGAAAAGACAAAACACTCAAGTCAGAACTAAAATATCTTATGTGAGTTAAATTAATAGAAATAAATATGAGTGCAGTAACTTAAGAGATGCTCGGGATTCAAATCTCCTAAGGATCCGTTAAACTATTAACTATGTAGTAATATTTCGCTGTTATAATAGTGTCTATTAGTAAAATAAACTTACTTTTAAATAGAGTTAAGGCTTTACATTTTCCACCTTAACACGTAATAATGCCAATAGTCTATACAGTACCGTAATACTGCCTGATCAGGAGGCTACCAGAGGATACACCATAGCTACGACACAAATAGAAACTCGTACAAGGCACGATAGGGTAGGTGACACGGCACAACTAGGCAATGCCAGGGTAGATATACCAATTACGCATCCGGGCTGGTGGTAACGCGTAGCGCGCAGCTACCGCCCACCTCGAGCCACACCCCCAAAAAGAAAATCAAAAGTGGCCACCGAGTCAATCCAAAAGTCAAAGTATAAAATCAAAGGGATGTGTCCAATCAAAGGTTCTACCTCATTGGCCCGAGAATCGCTCATGTTTTAGCCACCTTATGCCAACTCACGGGAGTCGGGTCCACGTATTTACCTCAAAGGAAACGCCGCCGCCATCCTACTTCATTCTGAAATCTCCACCACGTACACGGTTGTTAAAGTGGTTTCGGAGTTGGGAGAGAGTACGAAAACTTCCGATCCCGGTCTCTTCAACTACCAAACGTTATTATAGCACCGCAGTCATTTTAAAATAATTATACTTCAAAACCAGAATAAAAATATTCATTTCAAAACCATATAAATACGATATCATTTTTATTTTAAGACCCAAATAAATATGATATCATTTTATTTCAAATATACCCTTTTCAAGAAATCATAGCACTTTCAAATCTATATACCTTGAAATTTATAGCTTTGAAACATAACTTAATATACTTCAATGGTTTACATACTAAATTACTTTATATAATAAAAATAGCTTCTTTAATCTTTTAAATAAATCCCAAATACCGATTTGAACCTCTCAATAAACCATTTCAATTCATGTGTTTCAAGGCTTTAAATATTCCACCATTTCAAAACAATTTCTTTGATAATTCCATATACATCAAATTCAATTACTATTATTTAGATTTGAAATGTTTACCTAATAAATCCAATAATTTTAAGTAAAACTTTTAACTTCAAACAACTCGATATTCTTTAAATTTTATTTAACTTGATTTATTCATTTATCTCAACTTTATATTCATTTAAAACAATTTAAACCAAATCAAGTCATAAGGATCATACCCTTTAAAATCTCAACTTTTCTTTAAATTCCAAATCTAATTTATTCAAGTACAATTCTTAAATAATTCAATTTAAACCAATTTAATATTTATCCTTTAACTTAAATTTCATTTAAGTCATTTAAACTCTATATATATAATACCATAAATAGGTACTTACCCATATAATATAAACCATCAAACTCCATTATTAAACTCATTTTTATTAAACAATTTTATACATAACTTAAATTCAAGAATTTAACTATATATATAAAATAATATTTATACAACTTCAAAATTAATATTTAATAAACCGTATATTCCTTTCAAAAACCATAGAAATCATTTAAAAATATTTTTATATATAGACCATGATGTCTGTATAAAATTTTCTATTCTATGGTCAAGTGATACGGATATTTATCATTTCAATCCATAATTTAAAAATAAAATTATGGTTATATATCATTTCAAACCGCAATTCCGAATGAAATGAGAATGCAAAATAACTTGCAGTTTATAACAATATAGAATACCATATCCATTTACCCAATATCAATCATCAACCATTTATTACAAACATCATCCAAATTCAAATAATAACATCAATAAATAACAATCAATTACTGACAGTTTATTATTCAATAATAACTTAATTTAACTGGCAGTTTATATGCAATAATAAGTTGAATAACAATTAAATTCACATAAATGCAATTTAACTGAGATGATGATTAAATATATGCCAAACAGTTATAAATAAATTTCAAATCACATCATATATCGATTTAACAAGCATAAGAAATTTTAGAAGTTGTGAGTGGGTTAAAACACTCACCTTTTGAATTTAAATTGAATTTAAATTCAGTTTAAACCCAAAAATTTGACAGTCTCAGAATTCGTCCAAACCAACGCCAAAATGTTCGGAATTTCAATACGATCCTAATAGAAAAAACCACACGTGAATTAGATATCGTATGTAAAAGATATAGCGATAATTGCGGTTGAATTTAAAAAAAAAACTGAAATAAAAGAGAACACATTTACCAACTTCATTCTAGTGCCACGTCACCCCTTTTGCTCCTCCTTCCCAGAACAACAGCACGCACCGAAAAAACCACGCACGCAACCTTCCTTCTTTCGAAACTCTGACACGCACCCAGGGCCAAAACCCTAGCCCATGCAACGACTGCCGCCGCTACCATCACCTAAGCACCGCACCTCCCCTCGGCTCCAACGCCAAAACTCGCGACCCCCAAAATTTGCAGATGCTTCTGTTCTTTTTAGAACCCTAATCGAAATTTTCAGCTCGATCCAGCCATTAACTCACCCCGAAACCCACATGGATGCGACCCCCTCGGCTCTCTCTTCAAAACCAGAAATGGTTCGTCGATCCGTCGATGTTCATCGACGCGCGATGAATGGCCGAAAATTAATTTAGAAATTCTGGACAAACGGTGCATCAAATCGAAAAACGAATTTCAGTTTTGAGATACGTACGTCGAAAGCTTCGATATATAATTTTTCTGAATTTTTTTGTGGAGTTTGAAATTTTAGCTTTTGATTTGATTTGGAATTGTATTTGATATTAGGTGTTTGTCTGCAATTGAGGAAGAGGAGGAATAGAATGAATATACGTACAGACAAATGAGAGATAGGAGTAGGCTAGGGTTAATAACCAGGTATTTATAGGTAAGGCCGAAATAGAATAGATGGACACGATTTGAATATACACGCTAACGACAACGTGACTGAAGCCTGTTTCGACTCCGGAACGAAGTTGGGTCAACCCGTATATCAATATAGATGTTTTAAAATATTTTAAACGCAATGGAAAAGGTTTCAAGTCCAAATTCCATCGTATGAAGAATATATGCTCAAATCTCCATTTTCAAATTGATTTCAATTGATTTCAGTTTCATTAATTTCAAGGCATTTCGAGTCCGTACGATCAAACGACAAGTCCGATCGCTATGAAACTTGAAACCTATAATAATTCACCGTTACGGATCCGATGAAACTATTTTCGTCGAAATCCGAGTCAGTGGCCAAAATGGCTATTTTTCTATTAATTAAATAAATTAAAAATTAATTAATTAAATCCAATTTTTAAATTTCAATTTTATAATTGAAAATTTTATCACTTTTATATTTCTTAATCATTTACAAAAATTTAAACAAGTTTAGATGTAAATTAAAAGTTGATAAATCAATCAATTGCATTGTTAATTTCTCCACTTCATTATATTTAGAAATTATAAATTAAATTCTCAAAAACCCATTTATTAAATTTTTAAACCTTTTTATTCACATCTTTTACCAAAATAAGGATGCCACTAACATTGGTTCATGATTTATTACATTATTATCCTCAAATTTCATTTTAATATCAATAACGTAATATTTAAACGTTTAATTCCATTTTATTTTGCAATAAATACAATTATTGAATTTTATACTTTAATTAAATTAATACATCTTGCTTTCTATACTTTAAATCAACCAATAGTCATATTATGGTTGGATTAAACATTGGATTCAAAACTATTTACATTAATATCCTCACATTTCATCTAAATTCCCATTTTAAATATTAAATCCATTTAATTAGAATTAAATATTTTTATTAAATTTTAAATTCCAATAAATTAATAAAGCTTTATTCCATTTCTATTTTCATCTTTATTTCAATTGCATAACATTTTATTCCAATTTTACTGTATTTGCCAAAACGTACATTAATTATTATTTATATTCTCCATTAATTATTTACTTGGTTTTATACTTTAAATTCATTCAAATAAATCAAAAAATCTTGATTTACAATCTTTACCTCAACCAATAGTCGTATTATAAATGGAATTGTCATTATTTTCAACATTACTTAAATTAATGTTAACGTAAAAATTTGTTTATATTTATTGCAATTGATTACGAGTTATAATTTAATATACTTGTCTGAAATGTTAACTTACAATACTTGCTACCCTTTAACGTTTATTTCACTCATAAGCTATTATTAACAACCAAATGTTGACATTTGATTTAGACCAAATTCAATGCATTACAGGAATGGGTAAATGATTAAAGTTTTACACTATTGCCTCCTTTTTCTTTATTTGTATTAATGGCTATGTTTCAAATGTGAAATCTTATTAATTACCCACATAAATTAAGGTTTTAAAACCAAACTTTAGTTCCATTCTTTTTTTTCCAATTTATTACTTACGAAAAATTTCCCGTTTCTATTTATTTATTACACCTACCGTTAGCCCTTGCATTAATTCTCATAAACATTACATTATTGATATCCAAATTTTGATTTAGTTAACCAATTTGTTACAACTTTACCTACATTAACACTATTTCCCTTATTTTCATTATTATTTCATATGTAGACTACAAGTTTACATTTCTTTATACTATCTTATGAAACAATATACATTTCTAATACTTTATTACGTTTATTGGAATTAAATTTCCAAATTTACTAGATGCAACAAACTATGACCTTACAGTTATTTCAATTAATTGGGATTGTGCTAAATTAATTATTTATAACTTACATTAACATAATTGCATTAATTTACATTCGGTTACAAATAAATCAGTATATTATTCCAATTATAAATACAATAATTGCATTTGTTCTTATTATATTCCATTTATAGTTAAGTCCTAATATTTGAATTTTAATTAAATTGTTATATTCATTCAAGTTCATTAAATATTAACTTGCATTAATACGTTTCCTTAATTTACAACCAAATACCGTTAACAGTGTTTTATTACATTAATCCATTTAAAACTTTCCTTTACTTCTCAAATACAATTACATCTGGGTAAAATCTTTTCACTACTTTCATTCATTAGAATTCTATTCAAATTCAAGTTCTCGCAATAACTCATTTATTATAAATTTGCATACCAATAAATTAGGTTCCAATAAATAGGATTTATTCAATTCACCTTTTTCATTAAGTCTATTTTAATCAATATAATATTTCATAGGTTAATTCCTAACATTTACTTCATTACAAATTATAACAATTATATTTCTTTATAAATTTAATTCCAACATCTTATTAATATGACAAATTTAATTAACGAAATTCACGGGTCGTTACACTCTCCCCCACTCAAAAATTTTCGTCCCCAAAAAGGAAAACGAAAGGAAAAGAAGAATTAAGAAATCAGTATATCTTATTCAAAACATTAACTTTATAAACAATTAAATTTACAAAATTAATTAATTTAGATAAAGTATACCAATTTATAACCATTAAATCTTTTTATACATAAATTTATAAATTTTGAAAAACATTTTTCAAAATATTTCTAAGTCCAAAATTTACAGAAAATTTCGGCAGAGTCTCCTTTGTATGGAGAGGCTGGGGAGAAAATATAATATCAAAAATAACAATATATAACATATATTTTCCAAAATAATATATATCCCAACACGGGAAAAACAATATAATAGCGCTGTAAAACGTAATCCGAAACGTACCTATTTGTCGGGCAATAACGCTTAAATTATGAAACCAAAAGCTGTAGCAATTGCTTCCATAACCTGTATTCCACTTATATAATCTGATAAGAGTTAGCAATTATATAGAATGAAATATTTAAGTTGTTCAACCACAAACAATCAATTCAACAACCAATTGCAACAAACAGCGTACAAGCTTCATACAAAATCAACACAATTCAATCATTCATTAAAACAAAACAACAGTTGTTTGGGTTCAAAACTTCAAATTGTACGGAATGAAAAATAAACTACTAAGTGCATCATTTACTCAACAGTCTTTGATGGAACTAAACAGATTATTCATTCATCCAAACAATTTTAAAGTATCCTTGCCCAAACAACCTTAAACCAAAACAAACAACGAATCCAAACAATAAATTAAGTTCATCCTTATTAATTTGATTTCCTACTATAGGTTGTTTTAATTTCTTTTTATTTTCATATAATGGTTTATCCTTTAATTTTCATTTACTTCTTGCAACTTTTACTCTTATTCGTTTTCAATGCTTATTTCATTATTTTCATTTATTACTTACAAATATTCATTTTTTTTCATTTTTTTCTTTTATAATAGTATTCATTTTTAATTCAATTCCTTTGCATATTAATTCATTTACTTAAGTCTGTAATTACTTACTTACAACATTTACCTTCTATCATATGTTATTATAGTAAGATTTCCATTATAACTTAAGTTTATAACAATTACAACATTAAATTCTTATTTATTAAAGAATTTTATTGAATACTTCATTATTTCAAATTTTACTCGTAAAATTTCTCATTACATTTTCTTTTAACATTTTAACTTTTATAGGTGGTAAGTTATATATACGTTTATTTAGAATGCAATTGAAATTTATACAAGTTCACCCCATTTCTTTTAATTAATTTTAATGTTCAATAGTTATATCTTTCGTTTTTATAAGATTACCATTTTCAACTTTCTTTTAATCCCGTTTATAACTTAGCATTAAATCACTTATTTCATTTAAAGGTTCCAATTTATATATTAGTTATATTCCATTTTACTATACGCAATTTGAACTATTAATTAACGGAAACATAAGAATTAAATACCAGGTTTTTATTCAAATTATTTTAAAAAAAAATAACAGATAACATATGCTTGCAATTTATATATCCAATTATATTTTAAAACAATTTAAAATTTATATTTGTTTATCAAAATGAACCTGCAGTAAAACTACTACAGTGGCTTCCCTCTTCGAGACTCGAAAATGAATGTCGATGATGCATGCACTCATCACCGAAATTATTTTCCAGCGACAGAGAGGGAAGTTCAAACTTATTTCTTCAAAAATCTTCTTAAACAATTCTTTGAAATATTTATATCAAAATATTTCTAATAATATTATTACTATATTTCAAAATCATTCAAAAGAAATTTTCAAAACCCCAGGACTTAAGTTCTAAATTTTCAGTTTGATTTATTTCATTTTCAATCTTATTTCAACTATTATTTATAAATTTCATGACCTAAAAACCAATATAATACAACCAAATGTAACCTTTAAAAAAATTTACTTTATATATATATAGAAAATATAATAGGCAAAATTATTTCATTCACCTATATTAAAACAAATATTATGTCGGTCTGTCCTATAAGTGTTCAGAAATCCCTATTGATGTCATAGCGTCCCATGCACCAACCAGAATTTATAAATACGAAACGGAACAAATTAACACAATATTAAAACCTTTTTATAACACTAACAAATACGCTCTCTCATATATATACACTCAGCGACTCCCATAGGGTATTACTACCCTATTAATAAAGAGTCAAACCCCACAAAGCAAAGGTTTATCGCTAAACCAAAGCTCTGATACCAGATGTAACATCCTGCATTTTCTCATGGTTTAAATCGACACACGTGCCAATTCAAACCATACGGAAGGGCGGATTGTTATGGGGTAAATAAGAAAAAGCAAGGAAAGAAAAAAAACAAAACAGAATCTTGCAGCGACACGATAAAATATAACAATCAATATACAGTTCATAAACTGTTTTACAAAACATTAGATTTTTCTTATACAATAAATATCAGAGTTCACATACCAAAGGATAATAGCAATACAGCAGGATAAAATGGTGCAGTGGAAAAATATAGTAGAAAATAGTAATATAAATCTTCGTCCTCGTCCTCCAAAGCTAAGTTTTCAATCCTGAAATGCTTAGGCTGACCCGAGTGAATAGAAAAGACAAAACACTCGAGTCAGAACTAAAATATCTTATGTGAGTTAAATTAACAGAAATAAATATGAGTGCAGTAACTTAAGAGATGCTCGGGATTCACATCTCCTGAGGATCCGTTAAACTATTTACTATGTAGTAATATTTCACTATTATAATAGTGTCTATTAGTAAAATAAACTTACTTTTAAATAGCGTTAAGGCTTTAAATTTTCCACCTTAACACGTAATAATGCCAATAGTCTATACAGTACCATAATAGCTCCTGATCGAGAGGCTACCAGAGGATACTCCATAGGTACGACACAAATAGAAACTCATACAAGGCGAGGTAGGGTAGGCGACACGGCACAACTAGGCAATGCCAGGGTAGATATACCAATTACGCATCCGGGCTGGTGGTAACGCATAGTACGCAGCTACTGCCCACCTCGAGCCACACCCCAAAATAGAAAATCAAAAGTGGCCACCGAATCAATCCAAAAGCTAAAGTATAAAATCGAAGGGATGTGTCCGATCAAAGGTGCTACCTCATTGGCTCGAGAATCGCTCCTGTTTTAGCCACCTTATGCCAACTCATGGGAGTCGGGTCCACGTATTTACCTCAAAGGAAACGCCGCCACCATCCTACTTCATTCTGGAATCTCCACCGCATACACGGTTGTTAAAGTGGTTTCGGTGTTGGCAGAGAATATGACAACTTCCGACCTCGGTCTCTTCAACAACCAAACGCTATTATAACACCGCGGTCATTTTAAAATAATTATACTTCAAAACCAGAATAAAATATTCATTTCAAAACCATAAAATATGATATAATTTTTATTTTAAGACCCAAATAAATATGATATCATTTTATTTCAAATATATCCTTTTCAAGAAATCATAGCACTTTCTAATCTATATACCTTGAAATCTATAGCTTTGAAACATACCTTAATATACTTAAATGGTTTACATAATAAATTACTTTATATAATAAAAATAACTTCTTTAATCTTTCAAATAAATCCCAAATACCGATTTGAACCTCTCAATAAACCATTTCAATTCATATATTTCAAAGCTTTAAATATTCCACCATTTCGAAACAATTTCTTTGATAATTCCATATATATCAAATCCAATTACTATTATTTAGATTTGAAATGTTTACTTAATAAATCCAATAAAATTTAAGTAAAACTTTTAACTTCAAACAACTCGATATTCTTTAAATTGTATTTAACTTGATATATTCATTTATCTTAACTTTATATTCATTTAAAACTAAACCAAATCAAGTTATAAGAATCATACCCCTTAAAATCTCAACTTATATTTAAATTCTAAATCTAATTTATTCAAGTACAATTATTAAATAATTCAATTTAAACCAATTTCATATTTATCCTTTAACTTAAATTTCATTTAAGTCATTTAAACTCTATATATATAATACCTTAAATAGGTACTTACCTATATAATATAAACTATCAAACTCCATTATTAAACTCATTTTTATTAAACAATTTTATACATAACTTAAATTCAAGAATTTAACTATATATATATATATATATATAAAATAATATTTATACAGCTTCAAAATTAATATTTAATAAACTGTATATTCCTTTCCAAAACCATAGAAATCATTTAAAAATATTTTTATATATAGACCACGGTGTCTGTATAATTTTTTCTATCCTATGGTCAAGTGATACGGATATTTATCATTTCAATCCATAATTAAAAAATAAAATTACGGTTATATATCATTTCAAACCGCAATTCCGAATGAAATGAGAATGCTTAATAACTTGCAGTTTAGAACAACAGCACGCACCGAAAAAACCATGCACGCAACCTTCCTTCGTTCGAAACTCTGACACGCACCGAGGGCTGAAACCCTAGCCCACGCAACGACTGCCGCCGCTACCATCACCTGAGCATCGCACCTCCCCTCGGCTCCAACGCGAAAACTCGCGACCCCCAAAATTTGCAGCCGCCGCCGTTCTTTTTAGAACCCTAATCGAAATTTTCAGCTCGATCCAGCCATCAACTCACCCCGAAACTCACATGGATGCGACCCCCTCGGCTCTCTCTTCAAAACCCAGAAATGGTTCGTCAATCCGTCGATGTTCATCGACGTGCGATGAACGGCCGAAAATTGATTTAGAAATTCTGGACAAAGCATGCATCGAATCGGAAAACGAATTTCAGTTTTGAGATGCGTACAGCGAAAGCTTCAATATTTATTTTTTTTGAATTTTTTTGAGGAGTTTGAAATTTTAACTTTTGATTTGATTTGGATTGTATTTGATATTAGGTGTTTGTCTGCCATTAAGGAAGAGGAGGAATAAAATGAATATACGTACAGACAAATGAGAGATAGGAGTAGGTTAGGGTTTATAACCGGGTATTTATAGGTAGGGTTGAAATAGAATAGATGGACATGATTTGAATATACGCGCTAACGACAACGTGGCCCAAAAAGCCCGTTTCGACTCTGGAACGAAATTGGGTCAACCCGTATATCAAAATAGATGTTTTAAAATATTTTAAACGCAATGGAAAAGGTTTCAAGTCCAAATTACATCGTATGAAGAAGTTATGCTCAAACTAATATTTTTAAATTGATTTCAATTGATTTAGATTCAAGGCGTTTCGAGTCCGTACGATCAAACGACAAGTCCGATCGCTACGAAACTTGAAACCCTATAATAATTCACTGTTACGGTTCCGATGAAACTGGTTTTGTCGAAATCTGAGTCAGTGGCCAAAATGGCTATTTTTCCATTAATTAAATAAATTAAAAATCAATTAATTAAATACAATTTTTAAATTTCAATTTTATAATTGACAATTTTATCACTTTTATATTTCTTAATCATTTACAAAAATTTAAACAAGTTTAGACGTAAATTAAAAGTTGATAAATCAATCAATTGCAGTGTTAATTTCTCCACTTCATTATATTTAGAAATTATAAATTAAATTCTCAAAAACCCATTTATTAAATTTTTAAACCTTTTCATTCGCATCTTTTGCCAAAATAAGGATGCCACTAACATTGGTTCATGATTTATTACATTATTATCCTCAAATTTCATTTTAATTTCAATAACGTAATATTTAAACGCTTAATTCCATTTTATTTTGCAATAAATACAATTATTGAATTTTATAATTTAATTAAATTAATACATCTTGCTTTCTATACTTTAAATCAATCAATAGTCATATTATGGTTGGATTAAACGTTGGATTTAAAACTATTTACATTAATATCCTCACATTTCATCTAAATTCCCATTTTAAATATTAAATCCATTTAATTGGAATTAAATACTTTTATAAAATTTTAAATTCCAATAAATTAATAAAGCTTTATTCCATTTTCTATTTTCATCTTTATTTCAATTATACAACATTTTATTCCAATTTTACTGTATTTGCCAAAAACGTACATTACTTATTATTTATATTCTCCATTAATTATTTACTTGGTTTTAAACTTTAAATTCATTCAAATAAATCAATAAATCTTGATTTACAATCTTTACCTCAACCAATAGTCATATTGTAAATGGAAATGTCATTATTTTTAACATTACTTAAATTAACATTAATTTAAAATTTTGTTTATATTTATTGCAATTGATTACGAGTTATAATTTAATATACTTGTCTAAAAGGTTAACTTACATTACTTGCTACCCTTTAACGTTTATTTCACTCATAAGCTATTATTAACAACCAAATGTTGACATTTGATTTAGACCAAATTCAATGCATTACAGGAATGGGTAAATGATTAAAGTTTTACACTATTGCCTCCTTTTTCTTTATTTGTATTAATGGCTATGTTTCAAATGTGAAATCTTATTAATTACCCATATAAATTAAGGTTTAAAACCGAACGTTATTTCCATTCTTTTTTTTCCAATTTATTACTTTTGAAAAATTTCCCGTTTCTATTTATTTATTACACCTACCTTCAGCCCTTGCATTAATTCTCATAAACATTACATTATTGATATCCAAATATTTATTTAGTAAACCAATTTGTTACAACTTTACTTATATTAACACTATTTCCCTTATTTTGGTTATTATTTCGTACGTAGACCACAAGTTTACATTTCTTTATACTATCTTATGAAACAATATGCATTTATATTACTTTATTACATTTATTGGAATTAAATTTCCAAATTTACTAGATGCAACAAACTATGACCTTACAGTTATTTCAATTAATTAGGATTGTGCTAAATTAATTATTTATAACTTACATTAACATAATTGCATTAATTTACATTCGGTTACAAATAAATCAGTATATTATTCCACCCATAAATACAATAATTGCATTTGTTCTTATTATATTCCATTTGTAGCTAAGTCCTAATATTTGAATTTTAATTAAATTGTAATGTTCATTCAAGTTCATTAAATATTAACTTGCATTAACACGTTTCCTTAATTTACAACCAAATACCATTAACAATGTTTTATTACATTAATCCATTTAATACTTTCCTTTATTTCTCAAATACAATTACATCCGGGTAAAATCTTTTCACTACTTTCATTCATTAGAATTCTATTCAAATTTCAAGTTCTTGCAATAACTCATTTATTATAAATTTGCATACCAATAAATTAAGTTCCAATAAATAGGATTTATTCAATTCAACCTTTTTCATTAAGTCTATTTTAATCAATATAATATTTCATAGGTTAATTCCTAACATTTACTTCATTACAAATTATAACAATTATATTTCTTTATAAATTTAATTCCAAAATCTTATTAATATGACAAATTTAATTAACGAAATTCCCGGGTCGTTACAAGTATTCACATTTACTATATACTTCAATTATAATTAGCTTCAAACATTACTTAAGTTTATAGCCATTTACTTATAGTATTCATGTTCAATTCAATTACTTAGCATATCGGTTCATTAACTTAAGTTTATAACAATCTTATACATCTTAATTCTTTTTACGGAAAGAATTTCAACAGAACATTTTCATTAATTGAGTTTTACTTATATAATGTGTAACGACCCAGAATTTCTATCATTCGATATTCGTATATTTAATTGATTTTCAATATGCACAAGTAAATTTTATAAGCTGAATAAATAATATTTCGAATATTATGATTTAATTGGATAATTAAATTGATAATTTAATATTTGAAACTACAGAAATAATTGGAAATTGGATTTAAAGTGAATAAAAATGGTTTATAAAGTTAAATTAGGTTATATTTGAATTAGAATAATGTTACAGAACGTTTAAAATTGAATTAAAAGTCAAATTATAAAAATTGAATATTTTGATCTTTAATTGACAAGTAAAAATAGTCATTTTTTAAATAGTCTCGGATTTCAATGCAACCCATTTCATTGGATCCGTAATGTTAAATTATTTAAGATTTTAAATTTCGTGTCAATCGGATTTACGGTTTGTCCGAGGCAAGCTAAAATGCGTAGAAATCTGTTTAAGTGAATTTTAAATTTAAATATTCGATTCGAAAATCTATCTTCCAAATATGATCGAATTGGCTCCCGATATATATATTTCATTGCGTTCGGAATAGGGGTAAAACATTATAAACGCCAGGCTGTACACTTCTTTTGGAATTCGAAAAATTTTCGGGTGAATAGCGTCGTAAAATTTTCTATAAAAGGACGTTAGTTTTCACATTTGCAAAACATCTAGGTTTGGAAATCCAAGCCGCCGGCTTCGTTTCTATGGCCGATATTGTTCGATTCTTTTCCCTTTAATATTTTCAAATCCGTAAATCAATTCAAGAAACCTCCAACACGAAAATAATAAAGCTAAGTGAGATCTACAAATACATATGGAGATGATCAAGTTTAGCGAAGCGGATTGGAGGCCAGGGGCTCGTGTTGTGGTCGCGTTCAAGTTATTGGATCTCGCATTAGGGAGAGCCGAGTTGAGCACGGTTCACGGTGGGGATAGAGCTCGTAGTGGCGGTTCGAAGGGTGGTGTTTGATCATCGGCAGATGATCATACGTGGTCGTGAAAATTCGAAAAGGGGGCGGCTCATGGGTTTCATTTCGTACGTGAAAACCTGGATGGAGGAAGAAGAAATGCGAACGGCCTAGATTCAATTTCAAAAACGTGCGGCCGAGATTGCTTGGATGTAAAAGGTTGTAAATATAAAAAGAAAATTGAAATTATTATATTATAATTCGTATGAACTTTAAAAATTGATATCTTTGTCATACGAGGTCCGTTTCGCACGAAACGAATTGCATTGTGTCCGTATGGACGAACACTTTGCGATGGAGCTAGTTTGGAGTTGATTGGAGCTAGTGTGAATTTTGAGTAAAATTAAACGCGCGTTTAATTTTATTCAGAATAAAACACTGAAACTGCTATTGGACGCAATGTGAGTACAACCCACTCTTTCTGACTCACTAATATTTTTATATAAGTAAGAAAATAATTTATTATATGATGATTGATGATTGTTTGGATGATATATGATATATTGATTAGTATTTGGATATATACCTGCCTAGTGGAGCAGATGACCATATACGTTCCCGTGTATGAGCGGATGACCCTTTGTACGCGCGTCTGCCTTGAAGCGAACATTGTATACATATTCTTAATATGTATATTTGTTGCAGGTGACAGGTTGGAGGGATCCAATTGGATTCCTCACCAGTATCGATTTATTTACGGATATTGATATATATATTCTATTATCATATGATATATGATGTTTGGATGATGTGATTGATGTATTTGGTGCTGTTGTAGCATTGGGCCTATTTTGTAGTTTTAAAAATGCTAAAGTAATGATTTCGAATTTAAAAGAATTTTAAAGTGATTTTGGAAATAAATGTTTTATAAGCAATGAACTTATAAATTGGATTTTTGAATGTAAATAAGGTGTAAATGGAATTTGTTAATAAAGGAATTTTATTAATTGAAGTTTTTATAAAATAAAAATTGAATTTATAAACATTGTTTTATAAATTCTAAATCAACTATATTTTGATAAGAGAATATAGAAGTTTATTAAAGGAACTATACTCATGATTTTGGACAGTGGGTAATCCTTTAATTTAAATATGCAATAGTAATGGGTTTGGTAAAGGGGTATATTCACGATTTTGGATAGTGAATTATCTTTTGAAATAAATGTGTAGAAGTGTTGGAATTTGTTAGAGAATTTATATTCACGATTTTGGACGGTGAATAATATATTAAAGAAATGTTTTGGGAAGTGATATTTCAAATGGAATTAAAATGATTTAAAGTTGTTTTAAAATGTTTAAGGATCGAAACCATAGATTTCAACATTCATTATTTAAATAGATGTTTTCGACAAGTAAGGAAATAATGGACTATAACACTGTTGTTATAGTAAATGATTTTCGAAAGGAGATGTTTTTGTATAGTATTGGGATTTATATACATATCTTATTTTCGAATCCCTATACTAGTGGTTTTAGGTTGTCGTAACGATGTTTTATGTAACATTTGTTTTGACCCAAAATAAAGATGTTTAAAAGAGTCTTTTCCTTAAAGAATAAAATATATACTTAATCGTGATTTAAGTATATGGAATATTCTCTAAATGTTGAAAATAAATAGAATTGTGAATTACTTATTATTAAATAAGTATATGGAAATGTTTTCCAATATAGAAAGTTGAAATAGTTATGAGAATATATCTTTTTAAAGATAATTTGAAGTGAATATTTTGCAAGTGAATTAATTAATAAAAGATTAATTAAAGGGCCTAGTGATTGTTATAGTGCTAGATATTTGTTGTTTGTTTTGATAGTTAAATAACCGACTATCAAACTTTGCTAAAATTTTAGTTCCTCAGCTTGATGTGGGAACTATTTAGTCATACACTTAGTATGTAGCCTTCTGTGTAGGCTTGATTATCATTTGTGTTGAGGATGTTGATTCGTATAGTGCGGAGTATTAATCCAATCTATCGAGCTTCCTTCTTGGCCCGAAGGATAGCAAGTTGAAAGTTGGAGACGTGATAAGTCTATGAGACTTAGTTTCTGTGTGAGGTTGAGAAACGCTTTTGCGTTGTTGGTGCGAAGAGACCAGGATCATATTTATTTGAAAACCACTTCGGACCAACGTATATGTGATGATTATGCAGGTTGCTTGTGATGATATTGATATTCCGGAGTTTCATAGTGGGGGACTGCTTGTTGAACGTTTGGGGTTAAAATCCCAATATAATCCTGTAGCACTGGTCTCTTTATTTATGAAATATCCAATGCGAGAACTATCGCAACTAATCCTAGGGATTTCCCGACAGGATGTGGTAGGAAAGTACCTTCGGTTTGTACTGTTCCTGGACAACTTGTATGAATGTTTGTCTGACATTGCATTTCTATAGATTACGTACACTGGTTTTTACAAACGTACATCAGTGGTGGCGGAGAAGGAAACTTCTCTTAACTTCACACCCTCCTTGAGACGTATGAGCTTAAGGGTTGAATTTTGTTGAAGGCAATTAGTAGTCAACGGAAATGGCCATGTGGCATTCAAAGTGATGTGATATGTGATTTTGAAAGGTAATCGTTACCTCGTCAGGCCTCATCAACCGGAAATGACCAAAACAGGGTTTGATGCGGCAAGGCTAAGTGGGTCATTCCCAAGTAGGATATGATCATCCTCTTCTAGATATATCTTTACACGCTATGACGTCGTTTATCTGATTATTGTGGTTTGTATGCTATGAGGGCCCTTGGTAAAGTTCGGTAACGACCGGAGGATGACATATTCGGTACCATCTAGTTATAGAGGTGGGCCGGTCTTGTGTTGGTAGAGGGCAGAAGTTCTGTGCCTCAGGACATCCATCTAGAGGTGTACCCCTTCAAAAGGTAGTCCCTTCACCTAGTCATTTGTATGGAAATCCAAACTCCACTACATGCTTTCCATTTTGATTGTATTACCCAATTGGGCTATATGTTGGAATTTAATCAATGTAACAATTTCGGCTATGATTAATATTATTTGTATATAGTAGACACTACTATAATATAAGAGGATTTGATATGATATGTTTAGTATCATAAGTTAAAAACATGTCCGTGTTTATGTGTGGACTTGTCTTACGAGATACTTTTGTTTTGAAAACTAAGGAAAAGTTTGGTAATTTAGTTGAGTGTGTTTCTCACGCTGGTTTACCAGACTGATCCGGGCGTTCATCTTTTTCAATGCTCGGGTCAGACCGAGTATATTTACAGGTTTAGATTTGATGCTTTTGGAGCTTCAGCAGAAGAGCTAGAGATCTTCATTTTCGTATACACGTACTTCTTTTGATTATCCACTGTGCTTTGTTTGATGTTGTATATTATCGGCAATTGTGAGGACGGGTTATTATAACTGCCCAAGCTGATAACTGTTGATTGTTTGTTGACTGTATTGATGTGTGTACATATATATACAGTTTCTATTTTGTAAAGATCATTGATATGATATTATATGTTTTCCGCTGCGATGTGAGATTCTGTATTGTTCTATTTGGTTCTATCTTCCCTCTTTCTTCTCTTCTCTTCTTCTCTCTTCTTTTCTTTCTTTTGACTTTCCGTCATGTGGATTATTGTCGATTCAAAGGGTACGGATTTTCGGGTCGTCGCATTTGGTATCAGAGCTTAGATTTTGTATATTCCTAAGCTTTTGTGTGTACTTAGTATAGATAGGGGCAGTAGCACCCTAGATTGAGTTTGACTGTATTATATATATGAGGGCGTATTTGTTAGTGAATATAAAATGTTTTATATTGTGTTTGCTTATCCATTGAGCTGTTTGTGAGTTCTGGTCGGTATGTGGGACGCCATATTATCGATAGGGATTTCCAAACACTTAAACGAGGCAAGTCGACATAGTATTATTTTAAATTGGGTAAATGAAATAATTTTACCTCGATTATATTTTATATATAGAAGGAATAATTTTTCAAAATGATTAAAGTGTATATAAATTGATTGTTTGGTTGTTTGAGAATGTAAATATATATAAGTTAATGAAAGATGTTTGAATAATCTAAATAAAAGCAACAAGTGTAAAAGAATAAATTATATTAGAAAATCAATTATAAAGATAGAACTATAATTAATATGATTTACAATTATGAAATAATCTTATATATAAGAAGTGAAACTACATGAATATATTTATAAATATGAGTTATAAATAAAAAATGGATTTAAACTAAGAATTTGTGAAATTTGAATCCCATTGATTTTGGAAGTTGTTTTTCAAAAAGTTAAAGAGATTATATTGTTATAAATCTAAGTAAGATAAATAAATTTGGAATGATCTTATATAAGTAAAGTGAAAATAGTGAAATTATATAAGTAAAAGATTAGTAAATGTGATTTATGAATAAAAATAATTTTTTTAAAAGAATATAAAAGCACTAAATTCACTACAGTTGCTGGGAAATAATAAGGGTGATGACTGCAGCATCATCGGTATCATATTCGAGTTTCTGTGTAATGGATTTGCTACCAATAGTAAATTGAAAATTGAATTTTTGTTTTGATAGACAAATTTGAATATAAAAGCCAAGTTGAAATTGATAAATATAAGTAAAATAAGTTTTAGACTTATATTATATGAGATAATAAAATTTTAGCTTTGGTAAAGTTGAAATAAATGTGAGTTAGCATAATAAATATATGATTTGAAATTTAACAGAAGGAAAGTTAATAGAGTGAATGGATTTGAAATTATAAAGAATGAGTTTAGTGGATGGAAGTGAACTTAAATAAATGTTTCTGGAAGTTTGAATAAATAAGTTGTATAACTTATGAAGTGAGAAAATGTAAGTAAAACAAAATTTGAATTTGAATGGTGATATGATTTTGACTTAAGTTAAATAAAAGTGACTTTAGAATTGAAATCTGACTTAGATTTATAAGTTGAAATTTAAGTTAAGTGAAACCAAGTGATGTTTATAAAATGAAATATAGCTTAAGTGATGTTGAATGAAGTTGATTTTTAGGTATCGAAATAAATTAATTAAGTGATGAATGTGAACTTGAGTTATATTATGAAATTCAACTTTAATTGTAAAAGTGAATTAGGGAATAAACATGGATTAGAAAATGTTGTTGTTAAGAACTGCATAAAACTTAAGTTAAGAAGTTGTGAATTGAATAATTGAATGAAAGTCAATTGAATGTTAAACCAAATTGAATGTAAGCAAAGTAAATAAATTTGGTAATGTTGGTTATGCATTGTTTGTTAAATGGATGTTAATCGATTGTATAGAAAATCCATATGAAATTGAACTAATGAAATGGGAAGCTAAGTAATTGGATTCAAATTGGAAGTAAGTAAATTTGAATAGAATTTAATTTGATGTAATTTGGAAGTGAACCAACTTGAATGTAAATTAGTGAAATAAACTAACTGAATATGAATGAATGAATGTTAGTGAAATCCAAAGTTAACGAATCAAATGTGATTTCAATTGAAAATCAATTCAATGAATATTAATAAGAAGTGAATGTATATTGATTTGGTTATGGATTGATTGGATAGATATGGATTAATTGGATGAAAGTTGTTTGATGGTTGGATTTGTTGTTTATTGATGGCATTTGCAATATTGGCATATATAGTTGTTGGTATATGTTGTATATTGATATTACTTTCTATATACATGTTTCTTATTGTGTATTGAGTGTTTAGTAAGTGTGGATGGCACTTGCTTCGCTTTTGGAGCTCGCTTTCGTGCTATATTAGCCGTATATGCTCGCGAATAATATATAAGATACATATCTTGGATTACATATCGTACTTTTCCACTTTTTTCCCTGGGGGACACCTCATCCTTGATGATGAGATGTATATTTGTGATATATATATATATTGTTATTTTTTTGGAATCGAACCGCGCAAAGGAGACGCTGGCGATTTTTTTTGAAAATTTGAGGCGTTAGAAATTTTTTGGAAAATTTGTGATAACTAAATTTTAATATTGATTTATAAAGTTAAACGATATTAGGTGGTTTTGAAAAGATAACTATATATGGATTTGAAAACTTAGAAAAGTTTTTGTAAGATTAACTATTGGATTTTGGTAAATCTAAATTGAACGAATTGTTTCGAAAAGTTAATGGATTTTGTGACTTTTTCTTACTTAGTAATTTCGAGGACGAAATTCTTTTAAGTAGGGGAGAATGTAACGACCCAGAATTTCTGTCATTCGATATTCGTATATTTAATTGATTTTAAATATGCATAAGTAAATTTTATAAGCTGAATAAATAATATTTCGAATATTATGATTTAATTGGATAATTAAATTGATAATTTAATATTTGAAATTACAGAAATAATTGAAATTTGGATTTAAAGTGAATAAAAATGGTTTATAAAGTTGAATTAGATTATATTTGAATTAGAATAACGTTACAGAACGTTTAAAATTGAATTAAAAGTCAAATTGTAAAAATTGAATATTTTAATATTTAATTGACAAGTAAAAATAGTCATTTTTCAAACCGTATCGGATTTCGACGAAACCAGTTTCATTGGATCCGTAATGTTAAATTATTGTTAGATTTCAAATTTCTTGTCAATCGGATTTACGGTTTGTCCGAGGCAAGCTAAAACGCGTAGAAATCTGTTTAAGTGAATTTTAAATTTAAGTAGTCGATTCGAAAACCTATCTTCCTAATACGATCGAATTGCCTCCCGATATATATTCCATTGCGTTCGAAATAGGGGTAAAACATTACAAACGCCAGGCGGTATGCTTCGTTTGGAGTTCGAAATTTTTTCAAGTGAATAGTGTCGTAAAATTTTCTATAAAAGGATGTTAGTTTTCACATTTGCAAAACATCTAGGGTTAGAAACCCTAGTCGCCGGCTTCGTTTCTATGGCCGATATTGTTTGATTCTTTTCTTTTTAATATTTTCAAATCCGTAAATCAATTCAGGAAACCTCCAACACGAAAATTATAGAGCTAAGTGAGATCTACAAATCCATATGAAGATGATCAAGTTTAGCGAAGCGGATTGGAGGCAAGGGGCTCGCGTTATGGCCACGTTCAAGTCATTGGATCTCGCGTTGGGGAGAGCCGAATTGAGCACGATTCACGGTGGAGGTAGAGCTCGTCGTGGCGGTTCGAAGGGTGGTGTTTGATTATCGGCTAGATGATCGTACGTGGTCACGAAAATTCGAAAAGGGGGCGGCTCATGGGTTTGGTTTCATATGTGAAAACCTGGATGGAGGAAGAAGAAATGCGCATGGCCTGGATTCAATTTCAAAAAAGTGCGGCCAAGATTTCTTGGATGTAAAAGGTTATAAATATATAAATAAAATTGAAATTATTATATTATAATTCGTACGAACTTTAAAAATTGATATCATTATCATACGAGGTCCATTTCGCACAAAACAAATTGTTTTGGATCCGTATGGACGAATACTACGCGATGAAGCTAGTTTGGAGTTGATTGGAGGTAGTAAAAATTTTGGGTAAAATTAAACGTGCGTTTAATTTTATTCGGAATAAAACACTGAAACTACTATTGGACGCAATGTGAGTACAACTCACTCTTTCTGACTCACTAATATTTTTATATAAGTGAGAAAATAATTTATTATATGATGATTGTTTGGATGATATATGATATACTGATTAGTATTTGGATATATACCTGCCTAGTGGAGGAGATGCCCATATACGTTCCCGTGTATGAGCGGATGACCCTTTGTACGCGTCTGCCTTGAAGCGGACATTGTACACATATTTCTAATATGTATATTTGTTGCAGGTGACAGGTTGGAGGGATCCAACTGGATTCCTCACCAGTATCGATTTATTTACAGATATTGATATATTTATTCTGTTATCATATGATATATGATGTTTGGATGTTGTGATTGATGTATTTGGTGTTGTTGCAGCATTGGGCCTATTTTGGAATTTTAAAAATGCTAAAGTAACGATTTCGAATTTAAAAGAATTTTAAAGTGATTTTGAAAATAAATGTTTTATAAGCAGTTAACTTATAAATTGGATTTTTGAATGTAAATAAGGTGTAAATGGAATTTGTTAATAAAGGAATTTTATTACTTGAAGTTTTTATAAAATATAAATTGAATTTATAAACATTGTTTTATAAATTCGAGATCAACTATGTTTTGATAAGAGAATATAGAAGTTTATTAAAGGAACTATACTCATGATTTTGGACAGTGGGTAATCCTTTAATTTAAATAAGCAATAATAATGGATTTGGTAAAGGGGTATACTCACGATTTTGGACAGTGAATTATCTTTTGAAATAAATGTGTAGAAGTGTTGGAATTTGTTAGAGAATTTATATTCACGATTTTGGACAGCGAATAATATATTAAAGAAATGTTTTGGGAAGTGATATTTTAAATGGAATTAAAATGATTTCAAGTTGTTTTAAAATGTGTTAAGGATTGAAAACATAGATTTCAACATTCATTGTTGAAATAGATGTTTTCGAGAAGTAAGGAAACGATGGACTATAACACTGTTGTTGTAGTAAATGATTTTCGAAAGGAGATGTTTTTGTATAGTATTGGGATTTATATATATATCTTATTTTCGAATCCCTATACTAGTGGTTTTGGGTTGTTGTAACGATGTTTTATGTAACATTCATTTTGACCGAAAATAAAGATGTTTAAAAGAGTCTTTTCCTTAAAGAATAAAATATATACTTAATCGTGATTTAGGTATATGGAATATTTTCTAAATGTTGAAAATAAATAGAATTGTGAATTACCTGAGTTTAGGATCCTCTTTATTCAAAGACTTCAGAGCGTTCTCTCTATACTGTAGATCCTCTTCAAAGCAGTTGCTTTTTCATTCCTTCTATTTAGGTCTTTTAGATTGGTACTTCTAGCATCTTAATATCGGGCGATGGCCATGCCGGAGCTTGATATTAAGGTGTGATGGATGGTGGCCTTGCCGGATCTCATCTTAGGAGTACCTAAGTTTTTTTTGCTTTTTGTAGTTCCTGTTACCTAATAGGCATGTTGGCAGCTCCTTATGTTCGTGTTATATATATATTCACATGTGTGCTCTCCTCTATGAGTTAGGGATCACACATTTTTCACCAAAAAAAAAAGAATTGTGAATTACTTATTGTTAAATAAGTATATGGAAATGTTTTCCAATATAGAAAGTTGAAATGGTTATGAGAATATATCTTTTTAAAGATAATTTGAAGTGAATATTTGGCAAGCGAATTAATTAATAAAAGATTAACTAAAGGGCCTAGTGATTTTTATAGTGCTGGACATTTGTTGTTTGTTTTGATAGTTAAATAACCGACTATCAAACTTTGCCAAAATTTTAGTTCCTCAACTTGATGTGGGAACTATTTAATCGTACACTTAGTACGTAGCCTTCTATGTAGACTTGATTATCATTTGTGTTGAGGATGTTGATTCGTATAATGCGGAGTATTAATCCAATCTATCGAGCTTCCTTCTTGGCCTAAAGGATAGCAAGTTGAAAGTTGGAGACGTGATAAGTCTATGAGACTTAGTTTCTGTGTGAGGTTGAGAAACGCTTTTGCGTTATTGGTGCAAAGAGACCGAGATCAGATTTATTTAAAAACCACTTCGGACTAACGTATATGCGACGATTGAGAAGGTTTCTTGTGATGATATTGATATTCCGAAGTTTCATAGTGGGGGACTGCTTGTTGATCGTTTGGGGTTAAAATCCCAATATACATCCAGTGGCAGTGGTCTCTTCATTTATGAAATATCCAATGCGAGGACTATTCGCTACTAATCCTAGGGATTTCCGACAGGATGTGGTAGGAAAGTACATTCGGTTTGTCCTATTCCTGGACAACTTGTATGGATGTTTGTCTGACATTGCATTTCTATAGATTACGTACATTGGTTTTTACAAATGTACATCAGTGCTGGCGGAGAAGACAACTTCTCTTAACTTAACACCCTCCTTGAGACGTATGAGCTTAAGGGTTGTATTTTTGCAGAAGGCAATTAGTAGTCAATGGAAATGGTCGTGTGGCATTCAAACTGATATAATATGTGATTTTGAAAGGTAATCGTTACCTCGTCGGGCCTCATCAACCGGAAATGACCAAAACTTGGTTAGATGCGGCAAGGCTAAGTGGGTCGTTCCCAAGCAGGATATGATCATCCTCTTCTAGATATATCTTTACACGCTATGACGTCGTGTATCTGATTATTGTGGTTTGTATGCTATGAAGCCCCTCGGTAAAGGTCGCTAACGACCGGAGGATGACATATTCGGTACCATCTAGTTTAGAGGTAGGCCGGTCTTGTGTTGGTAGAGGGCAGATGTTCTGTGCCTCGGGACATCCATCCAGAGGTGTACCCCTTCGGAAGGTAGTCCCTTCACCCAGTCATTTGTATGGAAATCCAAACTCCACTACGTGTTTGCCATTTTGATTGTATTGCCCAATTGGGCTATATGCTGGAATTTAATCAATGTAACAATTTCGGCTATGATTAATAATATTTGTATATAGTAGACACTACTATAATATAAGAGGATTTGATATGATATGTTTTAGTTATCGTAAGGTAAAAACATGTTCGTGTTTATGTGTGGACTTGTCTTACGAGATACTTTTGTTTTGAAAACAAAGGAAAAGTTTGGTAATTTAATAAATTCAGTTGAGTGTGTTTCTCACGCTGGTTTACCAGAATGATCCAGGCGTTCTTCCATTTCAATGCTTGGGTCAGACCGAGTATATTTACAGGTTCAGAGTTGATGCTTTTGGAGCTTCAGTGGAAGAGCTGGAGATCTTCATTTTCGTATACACGTACTTGTTTTAATTATCCGCTGTGCTTTGTTTATTGTTGTATATTATCGGCAATTGTGAGGACGGGTTATTATAATTGCCCAAGCTGATAAATGTTGATTGATTGTTGACTCTGATTGATGTGTGTACATATATATACAGTTTCTATTTTGTAAAGATCATTGATATGATATTATATGTTTTCCGTTGCGATGTGAGATTATGTATTGTTCTGTTTGGTTCTATCTTCTCTCTTTCTTCTCTTCTCTTCTTCTCTCTTCTTTTCTTTCTCTTGACTTTCCATCAGTTTGTGCTTTTTGGGTCGGACGTGTGTGGATTATTGTCGATTCAAAGGGTGTAACAACCCGCATATTTATCGATTATATATTTAAATATTTCACCGTTCATCGGATTTTGGTACGAAAAGCTACTTTGTGCAAACAGTCGAATTGGGACTTGAGACCACCCCCATCGAGTTCAAAATGACGTTTGCAACCTTTTTGAGTATAAGCTTTGCTATGTTTGGAGAAGGTTGATTTTTGCTACTTTTTACTTAGGGCTTTGGTTTGGGCTGAGCCCATTAACTCCACTTAACTCAGTTCCAACCCTATCCTCTTCATTCACTTCTTTTCTATTTTCCTAATACTCAAGCTTTTATGTTAATGGAGAGTGGAAGAGGAAATTAAAACTCCAAGCCCTAGTTCCATAGCAAAATCCAAGTTCTTGCTCCAAACTTTAGAGAACCCATTGGTAAGCATCTTCTTCTTCTTCTCCAACTCATTCTCTCTTTGATTTCTGAAATTTGCTAAACCTAAATTTAGGAATGTTCTTCTTTTGAGTTGAGAATCAAGCTTCTTGAGTTGGATTTGAAGTGTGGTTGATTCCCCCTTTGCTTTCAAGCTTCTTCTTCAATCGTTTGGGTTCAAAGGTGAGATTTTTAATCTCACATCTATGCTTATAATTCTCTTCTATTGTTAGGTATGAATTCCTAAAACTTATTCATGTGCATTTGATTTTGATTTGGATTGCTTTTGTGCATATTCCAATTTTTAATGTTTTGAGTTCAATTCTTTAAAAATCATAATTTTGATGTTTGAACATGTTTTTGGTGATGCATCGAGGAGCTTATAGGGCCGGGTAGTCGATTGGCATAAACCCTTAGCGCCGTTGCTCGTGCGATTGCAACTTGGTCGGGATTTGCACCTCCTTTGAAATAGGGTAGGAAGTGCAAGTATACAGGTTTGGCTGACCGAGCCCCCTGGGCCGGTCGACCGACCTGGTGCCCCGAGCACTTCCAACCTCTGGTTCGGTCGACCGACTCAGGGAGTCCGGTTGACCGACCTGCTACTATTTGCCAGATTAGCCTATATTGCTAATTCATTTGAATATCCAACTTTAATCAATTCGTGTTGTCTCCCTTTTGTTGTTGTCATTTATTATCGACTTTGATGACCTTTTCTTTGGGAATTTTAGATATATCCACTTTGATGGATTTGATATCGATTTCTTTGGATTTTATTCACGTCTTCGCATGTGAATTTTTATGCCCGATTGTTTCTACAATCACTTCTATGATTTGTCACTTTAAAATATAAAGGTTTTCTATACTAGTAGTAAATATCAAAACTCTTTCTTCAAATGATTTCAACATTATTTTATTACAAAGCTCGTTTTCTCAAACCGATCTCCAATCTATTAGTATATACAAACCTTTACCTCACTCGTATGAGAAATCTAATTAAACGACTTAGTAAAACAAGTGGTATGAAACGCTTGCGTTTACTTCGTTGGTTAATTTTTGGACTTGTTCGATTGAACCACTTGTGACATTTTTCTAGTGGAGATTTACAGTTTGTTCGTAAATGTTTAAGTTAAGCAAGTGGTTATGGGACATGAAGCTAAAATTTTATATTTACTAGCTTAGTGTAATTGACACTTCTCTTTGATCATGACGATCATTTTATGGTTTAGACTAGCATTGTGTGATGTCTCTTTGTCCACGTAGAGGACTGTACGTCGTTTTTATTGAGCTTCGGCTCACCAGGAGGAGCTTCGGCTCAATGTCCGCAATGGGGGACTATACCCTGTCATGAGGAACTTCGGTTCACCAGGAGGAGCTTCGGCTCAAAGTCCGCAATGGGGGACTATACCCTGTCACGAGGAGCTTCGGCTCACCAGGAGGAGCTTCGGCTCAAAGTCCGCAATGGGGGACTATACCCTGTCCTGTCACGAGGAGCTTCGGCTCACCAGGAGGAGCTTCGGCTCAAAGTCCGCAATGGGGGACTATACCCTGTCAGGAGGAATTTTTGACTCACCAGGAGGAGCTTCGGCTCAAAGTCCGCAATGGGGGACTATACCCTGTCTGGAGGAGCTCCGGCTCATTTTTCTGCGATTGGCCATCCTTTTATTGTAATTTCTGGATTTTGTGTGTTGATTTCTGGAATTTATGTTTCACCAACTTTTACGATTGGCATGGATATATATGTCATTTATTGTGGCTTGGCGAATGAAATTAGGAGTATGACATTCCTTTTTATCTTGAGTAGATCTTTGTGATATTGATTAATCTCTTGTTGATTTTTCAATTACTTATATATCACAGCTTTGCATTGTGATTATTATGCATTTAGTCATATCTCTTATTCTGTATCATTTCATCTGATATTTATAGCTAGACTGATCCGTTTATTATTTTCTTATTAAATAATACTCGGGTCAGACCGAGATTTTACCGGTGCTTCTGCTTGACTCCTTATCCGTCTACATCTGATCTTTTGGTTAACTACTTAGATTAGTAGTAGATTTTGTTGTATACACTTGAGATATAGACTCATAGTTGTATTCTTTTGTATAGCACTTGTATCTATTCCTTTGTATTATTGTGGATCTTTTTGACCACTACTCTGATAAACACTTTCATGTGTTATATTCATATATATTTCCGCCTTTGTGATATGAATTGTCTATGGCTGATTTATGTTATGTTTGTTTCTATATTTGTTTCTGAAGATATTACAGCCACTGTGTAGTAGCTTTGAGTTTGTGTCGGTATGTCGGATTTCTCTCTTGATAAACAAATGCATTTTATACTATCTGACATATCGATGCTCGTGCAAAGCAATTACATGGATGGTCGCTCCTCAACAGCCTTATTCTCCGTGCTAGTCGACGGCATTACTCCGTAGTGTTCTTGTCTAGCGTGGGTATAGAGGTGGGGCGTCACAACTTACATTGATGTACCGTTTGTACTACATCAATGTCTTTGCTATTTGATTCATTGGATGTACCGTTTGTATTACATCAATGTCTTTTCTTTTTGGATTCATTGGATGTACCATTTGTACTACATCAATGTCTTTGCTATTCGATTCATTGGATGTACCGTTTGTACTACATCAATGTCTTTGCTTTTGATTCATTGGATGTACCGTTTGTACTACATCAATGATTTTGCTATTTGATTCATTGGATGTAGGATGTACCGTTTGTACTACATCAATGTCTTTGCTATTTGATTCATTGGATGTACCGTTGTACTACATCAATGTCTTTGCTTTTGATTCATTGGATGTGCCGTTTGTACTACATCAATGTCTTTGCTTTTGATTCATTGGATGTACCGTTTGTACTACATCAATGACTTTGCTGTTTGATTCATTGGATGTACCGTTTGTACTACATCAATGTCTTTGCTTTTTGATACATTGGATGTACCGTTTGTACTACATCAATGTCTTTGTTTTGGTTCGTTGGGCGTACCGTTTTTGTACTACGCTAATGTCCCAAATTATTTGGGTTTCTAGTTCCTCGGGCATACCGTTTCTGTACTACGCCGTTGCACTGGCTCAATTTTCTTCTATTCTTGACGTTTTCCACGTCTTTTATCTACGGAAATGCCTTAGGGATTCCGGTTTTTATTCTTGAGCCCGGTGATATTGTAGAAATTGAAGTTTCACCAGATTTGATTTATGAGCAACATTCCATTCGCATCATTGCTTCGGAGGTTGAGCGCCTTCGGAATAAAGATATTCTTCTTGTGAGAGTTCAATGGTTCTCAAATCCTATGGATTGCTCTTGGGAATCCAGAGAATTCATCGAGCGATCCCGTTCGTGCTAACTCTTTCGTGCTCTTTATGGTGAACTTCCTATTTCAAATTTTCTTTTGTGTTGTTATGCTTCTATGGTTGTTACTTCTTATTTTCTTCTTAAGTATTGCGAGGATGCAATATCTTTAAGGAGGGGAGTCTGTAACAACCCGCATATTTATCGATTATATATTTAAATATTTTATTTAAATATTTCACCGTTCATCGGATTTTGGTCCGAAAAGCTACTTTGTGCAAACAGTCGAATTGGGACTTGAGACCACCCCCATCGAGTTCAAAATGACGTTTGCGACCTTTTTGAGTATAAGCTTCGCTATGTTTGGAGAAGGTTGATTTTTTCTACTTTTTACTTAGGGCTTTGGTTTGGGCTGAGCCCATTAACTCCACTTAACTCAGTTCCAACCCTCTCCTCTTCATTCACTTCTTTTCTATTTTCCTAATACTCAAGCTTTTATGTTAATGGAGAGTGGAAGAGGAAATTAAAACTCCAAGCCCTAGTTCCATAGCAAAATCCAAGTTCTTGCTCCAAACTCTAGAGAACCCATTGGTAAGCATCTCCTTCTTCTTCTCCAACTCATTCTCTCTTTGATTTCTGAAATTTGCTAAACCTAAATTTAGGAATGTTCTTCTTTTGAGTTGAGAATTAAGCTTCTTGAGTTGGATTTGAAGTGTGGTTGATTCCCCCTTTGCTTTCAAGCTTCTTCTTCAATCGTTTGGGTTCAAAGGTGAGATTTTTAATCTCACATCTATGCTTATAATTCTCTTCTATTGTTAGGTATGAATTCCTAACACTTATTCATGTGCATTTGATTTTGATTTGGATTGCTTTTGTGAATATTCCAATTTTTAGTGTTTTGAGTTCAATTCTTTAAAAATCATAATTTTGATGTTTGAACATGTTTTTGGTGATGCATCGAGGAGCTTATAGGGCCGGGTAGTCGATTGGCATAAAACCTTAGCGTCGTTGCTCGTGCGATTGCAACTTGGTCGGGATTTGCACCTCCTTTGAAATAGGGTAGGAAGTGCAAGTATACAGGTTCGGCCGACCGAGCCCCCTGGGCCAGTCGACCGACCTATAGTCCAGGCACTTCCTGCCTCTGTTTGGAAGTGCTGGTTACAGGCTTCGGCCGACCGAGCCCCCTGGGCCGGTCGACCGACCTGGTGCCCCGAGCACTTCCAACCTCTGGTTCGGTCGACTGACTCAGGGAGTGTCGTCGACCGAGCTGCTACTATTTGCCAGATTAGCCTATATTGCTAATTCGTTTGAATATCCAACTTTAATCGATTCATGTTGTCTCCCTTTTGTTGTTGTCATTTATTATCGACTTTGATGACCTTTTCTTTGGGAATTTTAGATATATCCACTTTGATGGATTTGATATCGATTTCTTTGGATTTTATTCACGTCTTCGAATGTGAATTTTTATGCCCGATTGTTTCTACAATCACTTCTATGATTTGTCACTTTAAAATATAAAGGTTTTCTATACTAGTAGTAAATATCAAAACTCTTTCTTCAAATGATTTCAACACTATTTTATTACAAAGCTCGTTTTCTCAAACCGATTTCCAATCTATTAGTATATACAAACCTTTACCTCACTCGTATGAGAAATCTAATTAAACGACTTAGTAAAACAAGTGGTATGAAACGCTTGCGTTTACTTCGTTGGTTAATTTTTGGACTTGTTCGATTGAACCACTTGTGACATTTTTCTAGTGGAGATTTACAGTTTGTTCGTAAATGTTTAAGTTAAGCAAGTGGTTATGGGACATGAAGCTAAACTTTTATATTTACTAGCTTAGTGTAATTGACACTTCTCTTTGATCATGACGATCATTTTATGGTTTAGACTAGCATTGTGCGATGTCTCTTTGTCCACGTAGAGGACTGTACGTCATTTTTATTGAGCTTCGGCTCACTAGGAGGAGCTTCCGCTCAATGTCTGCAATGGGGGACTATACCCTGTCATGAGGAACTTCGGTTCACCTGGAGGAGCTTCGGCTCAAAGTCCGCAATGGGGGACTATACCCTGTCACGAGGAGCTTCGGCTCACCAGGAGGAGCTTCGTCTCAAAGTCCGCAATGGGGGACTATACCCTGTCACGAGGAGCTTCGGTTCATTAGGAGGAGCTTCGGCTCAAAGTCCGCAATGGGGGACTATACCCTGTCAGGAGGAGTTTTTGACTCACCAGGAGGAGCTTCGGCTCAAAGTCCGCAATAGGGGACTATACCCTGTCTGGAGGAGCTCCGGCTCATTTTTCTGCGATTGGCCATCCTTTTATTGTGATTTCTGGATTTCGTGTGTTGATTTCTGGAATTTATGTTTCACCAACTTTTACAATTGACATGGATATATATGTCATTTATTGTGGCTGGGCGAATGAAATTAGGAGTATGACATTCCTTTTTATCTTGAGTAGATCTTTGTGATATTGATTAATCTCTTGTTGATTTTTCAATTACTTATATATCACAGCTTCGCATTGTGATTATTATGCGTTTAGTCATATCTCTTATTCTGTATCATTTCATCTGATATTTATAGCTAGACTGATCCGTTTATTATTTTCTTATTAAATAATACTCGGGTCAGACCGAGATTTTACAGGTGCTTCTGCTTGACTCCTTATCCGTCTACATCTGATCTTTTGGTTAACTACTTAGATTAGTAGTAGCTTTTGTTGTATACACTTGAGATATAGACTCATAGTTGTATTCTTTTGTATAGCACTTGTATCTATTCCTTTGTATTATTGTGGATCTTTTTGACCACTACTCTGATAAACACTTTCATGTGTTATATTCATATCTATTTCCGCCTTTGTGATATGAATTGTCTGTGACTGATTTATGTTATGTTTGTTTCTATATTTGTTTCTGAAGATATTACAGCCACTGTGTAGTAGCTTTGAGTTTGTGTCGGTATGTCGGATTTCTCTCTTGATAAACAAATGCATTTTATACTATCCGACATATCGATGCTCGCACAAAGCAATTACACTGATGGTCGCTCCTCAACAGCCTTATTCTCCGTGCTAGTCGACGGCATTACTCCGTAGTGTTCTTGTCTAGCGTGGGTATAGAGGTGGGGCGTCATAGAGGGTATGGATTTTCAGGTCGTCACATATTGTTTGTGACGACCCAGACTTTCAACCTTCGAAACCGGCATCCAATACATCACCTGTATTCAAGTGTCGGAGATTCAAACGTTGGAGTCCGTATCGCTGGATCTATAACACATTAGATGATAACAACACAGCGGAAACAAAATGACTTCATTGATACATAACATGGATTACAACATTCTACAACAAGCGACCAACATCATCAGAGCCAAAATATACAACACAACAACGGAATATACATAACAACTGAAAAATATCATCAACAGGGGCTTCCAAGAGAGAGAGCGATCAAGTCCAACATACTGCATCTTCATTCCAAAGCTCCAAAGTCCAAACAATAAAGCTCAAAACCAAAAGCATCCAAACCAAAGACTTCACAGACTTCCAAAATCTACATCTACTATCTGAACTAGCTCCAGAACGTGGATAACATGACTCTAGGTTGCCCGTGTGAAAAATTAGAGGACCCAGAGTTTAGAAAAGGAAACAATAAACTCCGAGTCAGTCATGGGACTTGTGTGAGAAACTTAAAAAACAATTATTTGTGCCAAAGAAATGAAAAAGAAATCCGTTCATGCTTTTGGAAAATGAAACTACCATAAGGTCTCTCAACACACACTCAAATGCAATCGCACATATGGGGGAGGTTTCTCCTTATAGTAGGCAAACATGCTTGATACGCAAAATTTCTTTTGATATTATTATTAGTGCATAGTGTGGAAAACATTTCGATAGTATAATATTAATCTTAGCCAGCATACGTACCATTATGGTATGCCTACTATAGCTACCATGTTAAATGGCAGGTTCTACAACTAAAACAGTAAAGGGCTCGTATTGTTTTAATTGTATTTCCAACAAATGGCCAAGACTAAGGAACTTCCTTTATCCGAATGGGTACGCCACTGGAGGGATGTCCCGAGAACCTAACCAGATCTCTGCCAACACAAAACCGGGTTACCTCTGTAACTAGGTAACTAACTATCACGAGTACGCCATCCCCCGGTCGTAATCGACCTTTATCCGGGGCCCCATAAATTCCAACAACCACATAAGTAAAATATCTTTGCACTTTACCCAGTATACCGCTTTTTATCTAGAAGAAAATGCATATTCCTTAAGGGTCACGAACCTGATAACCTTGCCACATTCTTCATGTTTCAACCATTTTCGAGGTGTGAGGTTAGATGAAGTCTCGTCCCACAAAGCTATGCTTTTCACAAAAGCCATGCTTCGATCAACCATTGCTCAACACTTAGCATGCCACATTACCAAATTGGGAATATATCACTAATAACCATCAACTACATAACCTCTGAGCTCGTACATCTCAGAGAAGAACGTTAAGCTAAGAGAATAAATTCTCCGCCACCAAACAAAAATGTATTTGATAGAAACCAGCTTTATATCTCAAAGTGTAATGTCAGACATACATCCATACATGTCCATCCTGGGTCTGAATGGAACCGAAGGCACTTCGTCTAATTAAGTAAAGAAGTCCTTGCAAATTCAGATATCCCCAATCCCGACCGGACTTCCCGTCACATAGGGTAATATCTATACCGGAGCAACTCGGTGCAGATACAATCAACAGGTAATCCTTTCTTTTTCGAAAATACTTGGTCTTCAACACTGTAACGACCCATAAATTTTAGATAATATAAATGGTAAATTAAATAAGACTTTATGATTTAATATTTGGAGAAATGATTTTTTGTAACTTATTAATGAAATAATAATTAAATTTAAACGTAACAATGATAACTAAGGATAATAATTAATAGGTTGAATGGAATGATAATTAATATAATAATGGAAAGTGTGAATGGAAATTAAAGTAGAAACGTAAATTTATTTATAAGGCAATAATTGATGTAATGAAAAGCATGAAACCAAGTAAATATATTTATTGAGAATAGTTAATCGTAATTAATGTATATATTTGGCAAAGATATTATAAATGGAAATAGGATAGTTAATAACAAAGGAGTTAGAAATTTGAATATATTAATGTAACATTATATGAACGTAAGATGTAAATGGGCGTATATTAGTGTAATAGATAAGTACCCATGTTGACATCACCTTTAAGATGGTAAGTTTGTAATTGATTCATAATAAGAAAGAGAAAATCAATGTTTAGTAAGAAATTATAATATTTGTTAATTGATAATAAAGTAGGAATGGGGTTAAATTAGGCAAATGGTAATAATTATTAATTTTTACCCATTTATTTAATCTATTATATTAGATCTAAATCCGTTGCAATTAAACGTAATTAATTACAAGTTAATATGAATTTAGCTGATAACTATAAACCATTAAGGCAATTGGATATATAGTAGCGTTAAAGTTATCCATAAGATAATGATTGATTTAATAAAAGGAGTGAGAATCAAGATTTATTAACTTAAATTTAATATGGATTAATTGCAATTAAATGAAATTTAATATTTAATTATAGCGTTAATTGAAATTTAGATGAAATTTGAGAATAATAATGTAATAAACCATGAACCAATGTTAATTTCATCCGTTGGATAATAATGAATTGAATAATAAGAATGAAAAGTAAATTCAATGGGATTATTGAGAACTTAAATTTTAATTTGTGAATATAATGAAATTGAAAATTTAACACTGAAATTGATAAATTAATCAACTCTAAATTGACATTTAAATTTGTTCAAAGCATTGAAAATGATCGGGGAATCAAAGATGATGAAATTTGTCAATTAAATAATTGAAATTTGAAATTCGATTTAATTTGTTAAATTATTAATTTATTTAATTAATGTGAAAATAGCCATTTTGACCACTGACTCGGATTTCGACGAAACCAATTTCATCGGATCCGTAACGGTGAATTATTGTAGGATTTCAAGTTTCGTAGGGATCATAATTGTTGTTCGATCGTACGGACTCGAAACGCCTTGAAATCAATAAAATTGAAATCAATTGAAATCAATTTGAAATAAGTTGATTCTAGCATAACTTATTCATACGATGTAATTTGGACTTGAAACCTGTTCCATCGCGTTTAAAATATTTAAAAACATCCATTTTGATATATGATTTGACCCAATTTTGTTTCGGAGTCAGAACAGGCTTTTGGGCCATTTGATCGTTCAACGCGTATATCCAATCGATCCGATCCATCCAATCTCAATTTTATCTATAAATACCCAGTTATAAACCCTAGCATATCTCTTATATTCATTACTGTATGTTCTAATAGCTCCTCTTTCCAATGACCGCAAACCCTAATTCCCAAATACAATTTCAAATCAAATCCAAAGCCAAAATTTCAAACTCCTCAAATACTATCAAATTTTTATATGGATTCACAGTTCTCGACGAGCGTAATTCAGTGGTGTAATTCGTTTTTGGATTTGAATCACCGGTTGTGCTAAAATCACGAATGAATGCTCGGTCGTTCATCATCCTTCGATGAACCATGGCGGATCGTCAAATCATCGATACCGTTGGGTAGAGATCGCCGAAGGGAGTGCATCCATGCGAGATTTACGATAAAATAACGACTAGATTGGCACCAATAATTCGTTAGGGTTTACTAAAGAGCAAGGGCGGCTGCGTGTTTTTGGGGTGAAGATGGTGATGATCGCGCGTGGGGGAGGTCGGCGTCTCGTATGGCGCGGCGCAGGAGTGATGAACATCGTTCATCTTCGTGGTGGCTAACATGCGTATCACGTAATCTGGTTGCAGGGTTTCGGTTTCGATTACTGGGCGTGTGGCCAAAAGGAAGGTAGTGACGTATCAATCAATTTTATTTTATTTTATTTGTTGTTTAAATTTTAATCGTTAACTTTCTAACGCGTATAACTTCTGCATACGCGGTCCAATTCATGCGTGGTTTTCTCCGTTAGGTTCGTATTGGAAATTTCGGACATTTTGGCATTGGTTTGGATGGATTCAGAGACTGTTCAATTTTGGGTTTAAACTGAATCTAAATTCAATTTAAATTCAAAAGGTGAGTGTTTTAACCCACTCACAACTTCTAAAATTTCTTATGTTTGTTAAATTAAATTTTAATGTGATTAGAAATTTATTTGTGACTGTTTGGCATATTTTAATCATCATTCACTTAAATTGGATATATTGGATTAAATTGTTATTTAATTTATTATTGCATATAACTGCTAGTTAAATTATTATTAAATTTATTATTGCATATAAACTGCTAGTTAAATTGTTAATTAAATTATTATTGAATATAAACTGGCAGTAAATGCCTGTTGTTTATTATCTGCTATATATTTATATTATTGTTTTGAATTGGATGATGATTGTGATAAATGATTGATGGTTGATATTGGATGAATGGATGTTGTATTTATATTTTTATAAACTGCAAGTTGTTATGCATTTTTATTTCAATCAGGATTACAGTTTGAAATGATCATAACCGTATTTTTATTTTAAATTATGGATTGAAATGATAAATATCCATATCACTTAACCATAGGGTAGAAAATTTTATACAGACACCGTGATCTATATATAAAAATATTTTGAAATGTTTTCTATGGTTTGTAAAGAAATATATGGTTTTAGCAGATATCGGTTTGGATATTTTATAAATGTTATTTTATATGTAGTTAAATTCTTTCTTTTAAGCTATGTATAAAATTCGGGTAAAGTAAAAAAATAGTTTAATAACAAAGTTTGATTTTATTAAAGATATAATACGGTTAAGTATTACTTAAATTATATTGTATATGGAGTTTACAATGGGTTAAATTAAATTAAGGTTGAAAGATAAATATGGAATTGATTTGAATGAAAAAAATTTATGAATTTTACTCGAATAAAATTTGATTTGAAATTTGAGATAAATTTAAGATTATTTGAAATTGAATTCATTTAAGAATTAAACTCAAAAGGTTTGTTGTGAAATTAATTAAATTGGAAATTTTAAGAGGTATAATTATTATAACTTGATTTTGGGGTTAAGGTGAATTAAATGATTATTTTTTCAAATATAAATGAATTGAAGGAAATATTTAGTTATGTGTAATTTGAGTTTTATTGAAATAATAAGGGATTTATTATGTAAAATATTTCAAAATTAAATAATATAAAATTTAATTGTTGAATTGAAATTATCAAATTTAGTTTTGAAATGTTGAAATTTTTAAAACCCTGAAATATATCGAAATTGAAATGTTTTATCAAAATTGAAATGCTTCGAAGTTACGAATTTCAAAGTATTATGTTTTAAAGGTGTTAAAATCTCAAATGTTTTGGTATCGAAATGTATAATTTGGAAGTGCTATGATTTTGGAAAAGGGATATGTTTGAAATAAAATGATATTATATTGATTTGAAATAAAAATGATCTCCTATTGATTTAGTTTTAAAATAGAAATGATATCGTATTTAAATGATTTCTAAATGAATATTTTATTATGTTTTTGAAGTATAATTATTTTGAAATGACCGCGGTGTTATAATAACGTTTGGTTGTTAAGGAGACCGGGATTGGAAGTTGTCATACTCTCTGCCAACCCCGAAAACCACTTTAACAACCGTGTACGCGGTGGAGATTCCAGAATGAAGTAGGATGGTGGCGACGCTCTATTAAGGTATATACGTGGACCCGTGTAACGACCCTGATTTTTCAGCCCAATTTGAAATTTTAAATCCATCGTTTAATATAAAATTTTGTAATTTATAAACGATCTCAATTCACGTCCAAACTTTATTTATGATATACGTCTAGTTAGATATGAACATAGAAAAAATTTCGCCGTAAATTATCACAGTAAACTTCGTTCGCGTTTACTGTACATCAGTCCATATAAAGCTGTGTAAAATTTATCTTTAAATTCCAAATATTTTTACACGGTTATGTTGTAAAAATTATTCTGGTCATGATTATGAAATTCGTTTCATCAAAAACAATCATCGCCTGCTTCGTTTAAATTGTTTTGCAAAACGCGAAATTTTAGCGGCGTAAATGCGAATTTTATAAAACCATCGTATCGCAACAATCTGTGTACCGTTGGAATCGCCTCGTCGCACTGATCAAAATGATATATTTATTCATGCAAATCGGAGTCCGGCGTAAAAAAACTTTCGCGTTAATTTAATCGCTCCGAACGGACCGGGTACACGTTGCAGCCCAAAATCTTCTACCCGTCACAAAAGAATTGAAAGAAATAATTTCAGCTGAATTGGCATTTACTAGGGAGATGAAGTGTGAAGAGTTGCATTTGGGATAATGAAACGTTGGAACCCAAGAGACATTTATTCACGTACTAGTTAAAGCAAACAAAGTCTTTCATTTTTCACAATTCCTATTCTCGCTGTAGCTTCAGGTAATAACATTTCCTCTTCATCTTTATTTCCATTTCTCCACTACTTTCTCCGATTCATCTGCAAAGTAAAATATAAATGATGAATATGGCCGAAGCTATGGTGGAACACTGCACCCATCACCATGCCCTCTCCCTTACCAGCAAGCCTCTCTCATTCTCTCACTCCATCTCATCTCTCTCCCCTCTTCTTCCTTATATATATATATATATATATATATATATATATATATATATATATATATATATTTCTGAAAAAATATATGGAATGGCCGAAACAAGCTCCACCCTCTCCACTTCCCTCTCCTCCTCCACTTCCGTCCACCTCCTTTCAACCCGTGCCGTTTCTTCCCCATGCGCGCCACCACTCTTCGTGGCCGTGTGTGTATGCGTGTATATGAGGGCTGTGTGTGCATGTTAATGTGTGGTAAACGCGTGTGTGCAGATGATGGTCGCTTGCGTTCGAACAGTGTGTGCTGGGTGCGTGTATGTGGGTATGCATGCATGTAGAAGAGGCGTGGGTTGTGTATACAAGCTTCTGCTTGTACATGAAATAAAAGAGAGAGAGAAAAAAAAGAAAAAAAAAGGGGCAAAGTAAAGTGCGAACAGAAGGTGGGAAGAAGAATGAAAGTTGGGTTTGCAGTATTCAGAAGTGAGGAGGGAAAGATGTGTGCATGATTATGTATAGGGGCATGAATTATTTATGTTAACAGGGAGTTGTAAAGTGGTGCATGCTAGTTAATGCATGCGTTTGTGGGTGGTATGCATCTGGGTGTGTTGCCAATGTAAGAATGCATGCGTTAAGTGCAAGAATGCAAGTGTGTTGCAAGAATGCAAGAATGCAAGTGTTAAGTGCTAATGCAAAAAAAAAAAAAAAAAACAAAAAACTGAGTTTTCAAATAGTTTAAATATTGCAGTATAATATTACGCCAATATCTATTTTGGTTGCCAAATAGTAACCAACTTTTCTTTGCGTTGTGTGCAGAAGCAACCGACTGAATCCTTTTTGCAGCAGCACCGATCTTCAGCTTTTGTCCTTTTCTCCGTCGTCGGTAAGCGCATTTATATAAATTTATAAATTATATACAAACGTTTATTGTATTAATATCGTTTTCTCTTGTCGATATTACAGTGTCCATTGTTCGCACTTTACCGACTCTCTTCGTGCTTCTTTTGCTTCGCCGTCAACTTCTTTATCCACGAAAGTTGAAATAAATTTTCACGACATATATTCTTATGCAAGTTTAGTTTGATTGTTATGTGATGTCGAATTGGATGCTAATTGTTATTGTTAAGTGATAAATAATTTGCAAGTGAAATTGATATAGGATAGTTAACAATTAAAATGGATTATATACGTCGAACCTTGATTTGTTAAACTTGACCCCTTCATATGTTGAATACTGATTAGTTAAACTTGACACTTTGATTGTTAATTAAATTGACGTAGAAATTGGTTAATTTCACTTTGTACCATTTGACGTATATCGGATTAATTGTTTAGTGTAAATTCGAAATAGAAATTGAACGCAAGTGAAAAACCATAATGAAATAATCTTTAATCTACATGAAATGATAGTGTAGATTCTAGAAATAATTATACTAATCTACATAAATAAAAATGTAAATTAATACTATTATTTCGGGATTATTTAAATAAATTATTGAATTGTTATGTATGGATGCTATTGCTTGTTTATTTACTTTGACATCATCCCAGTTATCACACTGCAAGTTCCCTTTGTATGCTTTGATTTTGAATTGAAATGGAATCGGGTTGAAATGATAGATACCCAAATGAACTTGACTTTGGATAGAAAATTAAATTAAAACCGATTGGTCAATGTTTTGATTTAAATGAAATAAAATTTATTTGACTAATATTGAAGTTTTGAATAAAATTGGAATTTAATTTCGAATGAATGGAAATGTGAATATTGAATTTGAAACAAATATTAACGTCGTAATTGACAAAAGAACATTGTTTTAAAATTTAATTATTTAATGATTAAATGTATGATTATTTGATAATTGATTTTAAAGTTATTAATAACGAAGTTTTGAAATTTATTAATAATGAAGTTTGAATTTATTAATAACGAAGTTTTGAAATTATAAATAATTAAGTTTGAAATTATTAATAAATTAAGTTTTGAAATTATTGATAATTTGGTTTTAAAATTAATAATTAAGTTTGGAATTATTAATGAATAAGTTTGAAATGATAATAATTAAGATTTGAAATTATTTGAACATTGAATAAGATTGAATTGTTTAATGATTAAACTAAATTGAATAGATTGAATTATGTAATAATTAAATTGAATTGAACATTCTTTATTAGGAGAAATCGAAATTTTAATAAGTGAAACTAAGTTTCTTAATTTAGTTCTGAAATTTGTAACGAAGATAATAAATGAACGAACGGGATTTCTTTAACAAAAAATAGAATGCACTTTATCGAATCAACCGAAAGATTTGAAATTAAAAGAATTTGACAAATTTAAATTGGATAAATGTGTAAGCTTTGATAATGAAGTTGAACTTAAGAAAATAATGTAATGAATTGTAAATTTAATTGAAGTTGTTTTAATGATAAATTTATTTAATGAATATCGAATGAAATCGATAATTGAGTTTAAAATTGTTTTGAACGTTAAATTAAGTTAAATGATTTGGAATGAACTTGTATACGAAATTAAATGAATATTTGAAATTGTTTTAAATTGAAACTTTGAAAATGAATTATAGAAATATTGAAATTGTAAAGTTATGAAACGTAAATTTTGGAAATTGATTTAGAAGTCCGACGAAATGTTAATTTTCAAATTATAATTGAAATTGAATTGGTTTTGAATATATTAAGCGACCAATCGGCAAATTTAATTACGAAGGTTATTAAAGGAACCGGAATCGGTTGGGGACATACTCACTGTCTAAACCGAAAATCACTTTAATAACTATACGCGGAGTGTGATCCAGAATGAAGTGGTTGGATTGACGTACGCGATGACTGAAGAAAGTGAACGATAATGGATAGCCTTGACACTTGTGTCAAATTGGAAATGACTAAAATCACGAGCCGTGCCGGGCCAAATGGGGTTAGCTACCTCGAGCGAACACACTTCTTTGTAAACTACTCATTTACTTTTGTGATTGATTGGTGCGCACCTTTGAATTTGGAGTGTTGTTTCGCGGTGTTGCGATCGTTGCGGCGATGCGTTCTCACCAGTCCGGATCAGGCAAACGGTAGTTTCACTACCTTGGGTATTGCCTCATGTGCCTTGTCATACTTGTATTCCCATATACGCGACCACTACGATTTTGTTTTGTATTATACCTATGGAGTACTCCCTGATATCCCACTAGTTTACGGTGGAGTTTACAGTGCTGTATAGTCTATAATGCTATATGAAATGTGTTAAGGGGGACAATGGTAACGCCTTAACACTATTTTGATATTTTACTTTACTGTTAGACATTATCTATGTATCGTACACTATTATGTATAAATAGTTTAACGGATCCTTAAAGATGTTATTCCATTCATCTTTGAGTTATTGTTATTTGAATTTTGAACCATATTATCTGTATAAGAATATATGTCCTGATTCGAGTGTTTGTTTGTGCATATGCTCGGATCAGATTGAGGATTGCTGCTGTTGTTTATTTGGAGCTGAAGACTGAAGACTTTCACTATCTTATCTTATCAGTATTTGTTCTTACCATTTGGACTATTTAGACTTCTATGTTGTTTATTTCCTTTTATTTGAGACATTGTTGTACTTATGGGTAGCTTCATGAACTACTCTTATGACTATGTTATATTTCTGCTGCACTATTCTGTGATGTTATATTTCTGTGATTCTGTGATGATTCTCATTTATATATCTATACTCCATTAATGATTCGTGTTTTGTACTATTTAAGTTGACATTTGTGGATTATTGTCAATTTAAATGGTCCAAATATACGGGTTGTTACAACCCGACTCACGTGAGTTGGCATAAGGTGGCTAAAACATGAGCGATTTTCGGGCCAAGGAGGTAGCCCCTCTTATCGGACACATCCCTTCGATATTATACTTTGACTTTTGGATTGATTCGGTGGCTACTTTTGTTTTTTTGATTTGAGGGTGTGGCTCGACGTGGGCGGTAGTTGCGCGCTACGCGTTACCACCAGTCCGGATAGAAATTGGTATATCTACCCTGGCATTGCCTTGTGTGCCATGTCACCTGCCCTAGCGCGCCTTGTACGAGTTTGATTTGTGTCATACCTATGGAGTATCCTCTGGTAGCTTCCCGATCAGGAGGTATTACGGTACTGTATAGACTATTGGCACTATTACGTGTTAAGGGCTATATGGGTAACCCCTTAATGCTATTTAAAAGTAAGTTTATTTTAGTAATAAACATTATTATAATAACGAAATATTACTACATAGTAAATAGTTTAACGGATCCTTAGGTGATGTGAATCCCAAGCATCTCTTAAGTTACTACACTCACGTTAGACACTGGATAGGAGATGTCGAATCACGTAAACATCTCTGACGCCATTCCACTCATATTGTTTATTGTTGATTTGACTTACATAAGATCTTTTAGTTCCGACATGAGTGTTTTTTCTTTTCAATTAGCTCGGGTCAGTCTGCGCATTTCAGGATTCGAAGGCTTTATTCCTGGAGGACAAAGATGAAGAGTGCATTACTATTGTCTATTATATTATTCCACTACACCATTATATTCCGATGCATTATTATTAATATTCTTTGGTATGTGTAATTCTTATATATATGGTATAAGTATAATCAAATGTTTTGTAAAACAGCTTCATGAACTGTATAATTGATTATTATTTTTTATCGTTCCGCTGCAAAATTCTATTTTGTTTTATTTCTTTCTCTGCTTTTTCTTATTTACCCCATAACAATCCGCCCTTCTGTGTGGTTTAAGTCTGATGTGTGTGGTTTATCGTCGATTTAAAGCATATAAAAAGGCGGTATGTTGCATCTGGTATCAGAGCCTTGGTTTAGCGATAAACCTTAGCTTTGTGGGGTCTGACTCTTTATTAATAGGGTAGTAATACCCTATGATGAGTCGCTGAGCGTATATATATGAGAGAGCGTATTTGTTAGTGTTATAAAAAGGATTTTAATATTGTGTTAATTTGTTCCGTTTTGTATTTATAAATTCTGGTTGATGCATGGGACGCTATGACATCAATAGGGATTTCTAAACACTTAATAGGACAGACCAACATAATATTTGATTTAATATAGGTGAATGAAATAATTTTGCCTATTATATTTTCTATATATAAAATAAATTTTATAAATGATATTTATATTTGGTTGCAATATATTGGTTGTTAGGTAATGAAATTTATAAATAATAGTTTTAATAAGATAGAAAATAAAATAAATGAAAATTGGAAATTTAGAATTTAAGTTTCGGGGTTTTGAAAATTTCTTTTGAATGATTTTGAAATATAATAATAATATTATTAGAAGTATTTTCTGATATAAATATTTTAATATAATTTGAAAGAATTGTTTTAAAGAAACTCTAGAAAGAAGTAAGTTTGTACTCCCTCTCTGTCGCTGGAAAATAATTTCGGTGATGAGTGCACGCATCATCGACATTCATTTTCGAGTTTCGAAGTGGGAAGGCCACTGTAGTAGTTTTACTGCAAATTTGTTTTGATAAACAAATAAAGATTTTAAATTGTTTTAAATACAACTGGATATATAAGTTGTAAGTATATATTCATCTATTATTTTAAACGATTTGAAATTAAACCCGATATTAGTTCTTAAGTTTCCATTAATTAATAGTTTCAATTATTGTAGTGAAATGGAATGTAAAATTAATAATTAGAGCCTTTAATCAAAATAAGAGATTTAATGCTAGATTATGAATGAAATTAAAAGACATTTTAAATTTGTAACCTATGAAACAAAGGACAATATTATTGAACATTAATTTATTAAAAGAAATGAGAAAAACTTGTATAACTTTCAATTACATCCTTAAAGGCATATATATAACTTACCAAAAGATATAAAAAGTTGAAATGTTAATAAGAAAATGTAATAGATATTATACAAGTAATAAACATGAGGTAATGAAAGTAATTAATGAAATTCTTTAATAAATAAGAATTTGGTGTTGTAGTTGTTATAAACTTAAGTATAATCGAAATACTACTAATTAAATATAGTAGAAGGCAGGTATTGTAAGTAAGAAATTTTAAACTTAAGTAAATAAGTCGAAGTTATTTCTAGATAAACTTGTAAGAAATAAATGTAAATTAAAAAGATAAACCATTATATGAATGGAAAAGAGAAATCAAACAACTAATGTATGAATGGAATTAATAAGGATAAACTAAATCTGTTGTTTGAAATTGTTGTTGTTTGTTTTGGTTTATGGTTTTTTGGGTAAGGATACTTTAAAATGTTTGGATGTATGAATAATCTATTTAGCTTCATCAGAGACTGTTGAGTAAATGGTGCGCTTAGTAGTTTATTTTTCCATCCTGTACAAGCTGAAGTTTTGAACCCGAACAACTATTTGTTTTATTGATATGAATGTGATTGATTTGTGTTGATTTTATGTGATGGTTGGATGCCTGGTTGCAAGTGATTGTTGCTTGTATTGATTTGCTTGTTATTGATTGAAACAAGTTAAACATTTCATTTGTATGATTATTGACTCTTTTTAGATTATATAAGTGAAATGCAGGTTATGGAAGCAATTGCTATCGCATTTGGTTTCATAATATAAGCGTAAATTGCCCGACAAGTAGGTACGTTCTCGGATTACGATTTATAGCGTTATTATACTATTTTTCCCGGGTTAGGATATATATTATTTCGGAAAATATGTTATACACTGTTATATTGGATATTATATTTTCTCCCGAGCCTCTCCGTACAAAAGAGACTCTGTCGAAATTTTCTGAAAATTTTGGACTTAGAAAATTTTAAAATGCTTTCCCAACTTTATAAATTTGAATATAAAAAGTTTTAATTGTTTATAAATCTATATATTTTATTTAAATTCTCCAATTCTGTAAACTTATTGTTATGAATATAATGTTTGGTATAGTATATATTGATTTATAAGTTCCTCTTTTCCTTTCTTTCCTTTTCGGGGACGAAAAGTGTAATATCCCAGAATTTTGGACAATTTAAATTTAATAATCTGAGTTTAATTTAAACTGAATTGATAATTTTTGTTAATAAATTTGGTTTGATTTAATAATCTTCTTTATTTAAATATTTAATTTGTGAATTTATTTTTAATGAACTAATGAATTTGTTTTCTATTTAATAATGTATATGAATTTATATATATTTTAAATAGATAAGTTGTTTTTTAAATATATTAGTATAGCATCATTTTAATAATTTGAAATTAAGAATTGTGATTTATTTTTAATCTAAGCTTTTCAAAAATATTTAATAAATAACTAAATGATTTTAAATATGTAAGATAAATGTTTTATTGGTTTAAAATTCATTTTAATTTAAGTTTGGATATTTAAAATAAGATATAAAATGTTTGTGTTTTTCTTTTTAAAATATTAATTTATAAATGAGATTTGTTAATTTAATTTGAAATTTAAAATATAATTTAAATATGAAACATGTATTCATATAAGTTATAACATCTTTCATAAATTTATTTTAATTGTTTAAAGGTATAAGAACTAGTTAACTAAGTTTAAATATTTATTAACACTTAATTAAAGTAACAAAACATTTAAAATACATGTGTAAACTTATCATCATATTAAAGTGACAAATGTAATAGCTTGAGACAAGTGTCATGTTTCAATTTTTATTTTTCTTTGATTTCTAAATTAAATCAAAATATTGTTTTAAAACTTGCATTCTTTCTTCCTTTGCCCTTTTCTCATTTTCATCTCTGAACTAAAGAAAAACATTCTCAGCTGAAAACTCTTCATACCAAAAATCTGAGAATCAAATGCATTTCAAAATTTCTGTAAACCAAAATTCTGTAATATTCTTCATCCTCGTATCCAAGCCCATAAAAACTCCTCCTTTTCAAACTCAACAAAACTGTTCATAAAACTAAGACCTGCATTTTTTCTAAGATCTGCAAAATGCAAACATGCACTCCAATTTCAAGCAAGCAAATTAGATCATAGCAACCTGCATTTCATCTGGAACATGCATATGAATCTGGAAAAAAGGGGCAAGAAGGTCTGCATGCAAGGGTTTTTTTCAAAATCTGGACGCATTCTTTTTTTAAAAACAAGAAGTCTGCAAAATTCTTATTCAATCTACAACCTGGAAATTGGCATCTGCATACCCTTGAAGCTAGCATCAACATTTTAAACATCTGGGGTCTGCATCATTAAACAGGTGAGTAACTTAACCTTTAAAAATTAAGTAGGTAAAAGTTGTTCATGCTTTTATTTAGAAATGACTTAACTTGCTGTGTATATGTTTATATGAGGTGCATTCTCTTTCACTTATGTTCTGACTATTTACAATGTAAGTTCTAGCTGATAGAAAATCCCTTTTCTTTTGAGTTGTTTGCTGTTATGTTTTAATCTTTGAATGAAACTTGCTTATTTCTAAATAAAGTAAGCATTAAAAATTATATAAGTTAAAATAAAATTCTGTTTTACCTGGAAGTAATGTAACAGAGTAAAAATTTATATTAAGTGAAAATTCAAATTATAGTTGAATTTGGAAAACTGGGACTTGGTTTTTGATCTGAACTTGATTTTGATTAGAATCTACTTGTTAATGATCTTGTTTGATTAAACTTAGTTGAATTGAACTTTGCTTCAGGTTTTGGAAAAGTTTGATTTATTTTAGATTTATTCTCTTGTTTGGTTTTCAGGTTTTTAGTTTTGAATAAATCAAAGAAAGTCTTTAGAGAAGGGGTAATGATACATATAGCCTTGTTTTTATTTTATTTAAAAAAAAAATCACGACACTTGTAATTTTAGGCTATGATTAAGCTAACACTTGTTTAATACATGTTAAAATTGTTAAACTTGTTATATTTTATGTTATAATACTTACATTTGTAAATTTGCATGTTAATAATGTTTTTATATAATTTATATATTATATCATATTATATTTAGTTTTATATTTATATATATATGTTTTATATTTTATATTTATACCTTTCCTTTATTTATATTTACATAACTTTTAAAGAAAATGATTTAAATATCTAATTATACATCAATAAATAAACACACACACACAGATATATATATATATATATATATTAGTTTTTAAAATATAGAGTTTTTAAATCCAATTTATTTTTAAGATATTTATATTTGACTTTCAATTTCAAATTCTATTTACAATCTACTTGTATATATATGTAAACAAACCCATATCTTATTTGTTTGGAAAAAAATTCAAATTACTTCACAAATTAATTCTAAAATTATAGTAATTACAAAATTAGATTTGGCTTAAAAACGGAATCGTTATAATGTTCTATTACATGTTTTTATTAACAATTCAACTTTTAGCATTGCAGTAAGTTATATATATCTTTTAGGATGCAATAAAATGATACACAAGTTCCTTTTAGTTATTTAGTTAACAAAATGTTCGATAGTTACCATTTCTTATTTTCATTTCCTTTTTATTTACAGTTGATAGAATTTCAATTTCTTATATTTTCATTTATCTCTTAGTATCTGGTTTCTAATTACACATATTAAAAGTTTCCAATTATTAAGATAGTCAAGATTTCATTTCATTACAATAATTGAAATTTCCATTTTGTAGAAAACTAAAGAACTATGTACCGGGTTCCCATTCGATCCATTCAAAATAATATCTACAATAATATCTTTTATATATCCAAGTAATATTTAGAAAATTTTAAGATTCGTAATCAAAACAAATGTGCAGTAAAATTACTACATCGGTCTTCCTACTTTGAAACTCGAAAATGAATGTAGATGATGCGTGCACTCATCACCGAAATTATTTTCTAGCGACAGAGCGGGGAGTACAGAACTTATTTCCTTCCAAAATTCCTTTAAAACATTTCCTTCAAATCATCTTGAAATATTCATTTATAACACTAACAAATACTCTCTCTCATATATGCACTCAAAAATCATTTTAGGGTATTACTACCCTATTTCTAATGAATCAGACCCCACAAAGCTAAGGTTATCACTAAACCAAAGCTCTGATACCAACAGTAAAGTCTATCCTTTTTGGACAGTTTAAATGACGATTAACCACACACGTCAGACTCAAACCATTCAAAGGGTAGATTGTTATGGGGTAAATAAGAAAAAGCAGAGAAAGAAAGGAAACAAATACATAATCTCATAGCGGAATGACAAAATATAATAATCAAATAAACATTTCATGAAGCTGTTTGCAAATAACATTGATTATACTTTTATAATATAGATCAGAGTTACATATAACAAGAATAAATGATAAATAAATGCAGCCGAACAACATGATGTAGTGGAATAAATATAGTAAGTAGTAATTGTATAAAAATCTTCATCTTCGTCCTCCAAAAAGCAGTCTTCAATATACTGAAAGCTCAGGCTGACCCTAGCGAACTGAAAAGACAAAACACTTAAGTCAGAACTAAAGATCTTATGTAAGTTAAATCAACGGTAAATAAATATGAGTGTAACGGCATCGGAGATGTTTACGGGTTTGACATCTCCTATCTAATGTCGACATGAGTGCAATAACTTAAGAGATGTCCGGGATTTACATCTCCTAAGGATCTGTTAAACTATCTACATACATAGTACAATACACTATTATAATAGTATCTATAGTAAAGTAAAGTATTAAAATTGCATTAAGGCGTTCCCCATATCCCCCTTAACACATTTTATATAATGCCTTGCTCTATAGAGATACTGTAAACTCCACGCATAGGTGGGCTATGAGGAATCACTCCATAGGTATGACACAAAACAAACTCGTAGAAGGTGTGATAAGGCATGTAGACCCGATACACGAGGTAATGCTAGGGTAGATATTCTAATTGCGGATCCGGACTGGTGGTAACGCATAGGAGCTACCACCGCCCACCTCGAAACACACTCCCGTAATCGAAATCAAGGGGTGGCCACCAAATCATCACAAAGTCATAATATGGTATCGAAGAAATGTGTTCGATCGGAGGAATGACCTCATTAAGCTGACTCATGGGAGTCAGGGCCACATAAATACCTCATACAGAATCATTCTCCAAACAATCCTACTTCATTTCTAGAATCTCCACCACGTACACAGCTGTTAAAGTGATTTTCAATATTGGCAGAGAGTATGATAATATTCGATCCTGGTCTCTTTAACAACCAAATGCTTATTTCACACCGGATGGTTTTTTACATTTCCAAAACTGATTTATAATTTATATTAAAATATCATATTCTCGAAACCATATCATTTCCAGAATCATGTTTACTTTCGAAATTATATCACATTTGAAATCATCACTTTCGAATTTATATTTCCAAAAATAGATTAAACCCTCATTTAAATCATCATATTCCTCAAATATGTCATTTAAATCCCTACTTATGTTATAACATCATTTAATCGTACTCTACTTAAAAATAAAGGATTTAAATATAAAACTTTCACTTTACAAAACCTAAAATCCATAAAATAGTTTTGATAGTTTAAAATAGTTTTGAAAATAGTTTAAGATTGTTAAAATAGATTAAAACAAATTAATATAGTTTAAAATAGATTAATATGGTTAAATAGATTAAACTAGATTAATATAATTTTAAAATAGTTTAATATAGTTTAAAAATAGATTAAAATAAATTAATATAATTTAAAATGGAATAAATAGATTTAAAATAGATTAAAATGGGTTAAAATACTTTAAATAGATTTGAAATAGATTAAAATACTTTAGAAATTCTATTTAAACCAATTTCCAATTCCAACATTCAAACTTGGATTTTCAAAGTAATTCAATTTATATAAATCATTTCCTTCAAAATATCATTTAGTCTAATTCAAGATTTAAGGGTTTTAAATCGCTTAATTTAACCAATTTGGTGTCCGTATATAATTTTCTACCCTATGGTCAAGTGATATGGATATTTATCATTTCAATCCTCAAAAATTTAAATTTATGGGTATATATTATTTCAACCCGCAATCCCAAATTCCAAATCAATGAAAATTGCTTGGGTTTATCATTTTAAACCATAATGATTTTCTCCTATTTATATAATCGTTCGGGTATGTATCATTTCAACCAATAGGGATTTTCTAACAATAACTAAGGTAATTGGCAGTGTTATAACAATATAAATATAACATCAAATCATCCAATATCAAAAATTAAAAATACGTCACAATCATCATCCAAATCAACCAACAAACATCAATAGACAACTAATTGTCATTAACAGGTAATAAATTAACAATTAAATTCAATATTAATTAAACGATAATTAAATGAAATAAAAGTTAAATTTACTAGAATGATAATTTAAATATACCAAACATCAACCAATCAATTTCCAAATCACATAATAAATTCAATTTAACTAACATAAAATAATTTAGTAGTTGTGAGTGGGTCAAAACACTCACTTTATGGATTTTCACTTTCTAGTTGGATTTGGATCCGCTACTACTTCCTCCTTTTTGATTTATATCCTCGCTATCTTAATTTTCTATTTTTTTTATAGAAAGCTTTGGAAGAGACAGAGAAGTTTGTATAGATTTGGATTTGAAGAAAATAATTTAGAAAAAGAAGATGTTTGGAAAAGAAGAAGAAAATTAAAAAAAAAGATAAAAAATTGAGAAAGAAAAGGAAGCTTTGAAAAAGAAGAAGAAGATTTGAAGAATAAGAATAAGAAAAGGGAAGCTTTGCAAGAAAGAAAAAGAGAAGAAGGAGTCTCGAAGAAGAAGAAAAATGAAGGATGAGGAAAATGAAGAGAGAGAGAAAAATGAGATGGAAGTTTGTTTTGGTTGAATAAAGCTACAAAAGATAAGATTTGAAAAATGAAATGAAGCTACATAGATGAAGATGGAAACAAATGAAAAGCTAATAAAGTATATGTAAACAAACTAGTAATTGAAATAAAGTAAGAATATAAACAATCTTAAAATGGTTGTATTGAAAGAGGTAAAGTAAAGGAATAAATATATGGATAAAAATAAAAATAAATCTACCGTTCTTTAATATGAAGCTTCAGAAGAAAGAGTCACTAATGAAAGGAAACTACAAGAACTAATAACACATGAACGAAATAAACTTCAGAAACGGAGGATAGTAAATGCTAATTAGATGGCATGAAAATTAATTTGGATGTTCACATTTAAGATGGGAAAAGAAAACTAAAAAAAACTTCGTAAAGCACTTGAAAAGAGAAAAAGAACAAATGAGAAACAAATGAGAACAATGAGGCAATTATTAATTAATAAGAAACGAATGAGTAGTATAATAATTAAATGGATGCTCAAATGAAACCAACATGGAGAACTTGAAAATGAAAAGAAAGAGAATGTGGATGCGATAATAAATGAAAAGTAAATGAAGGGACCACTTATATACTATAAACAAACTTTTGGGATCCAAATTCCAAAAATTACTCCTATTAATTCACTTCAACAAACCCAAATATAAACATATTTATCATTTGATTCATTATTAAAACATTCTTTTTACGTTAATATATGTGCGAACCCCATTAACGCAATCAATCAATTATCAATCAATCAATTAATCTATTTATTTATTTATGTTACTTAATTAAATTTTATTAATTAATCAATATATATATATATATGCATTATAAAATGATTTACTTTACTTTTTTTGCTGTAACGGTCACATTAATGCAACAAATTTATGAGTTTTAATCATATATGAAATGGAAAAATAAATATACGTGAACACGTGTAATTAATGTACAATTATTAATTAAAGGTAACTCTAATTGATTCCACAACATTTACACAACCATGAACCCTTTGATATATTTATAAATTTGGACATTAATGTGTGTGTGTGTGTATATTATCCTAAAATTCAATTTTTAATCCAAAATCTTACTTATTCAAAAAGGAAGTTTTATTTTTATGCATCTCAAAACCTATAATTTTCTTAATTAAAATGTTCATTCCATATTGACACAAAATGCAAGTTTCTATATCAATTCATTCATTACAATTTCATTTATGTTTCTTTTTAATTGAAACATTTCAATTAATCTAATTCCAATTCATTTCATTAATAATTTCAACAAATTCTAATTATAAACACTGTTTTCTTTTCATTTATACAAATTCAAACATGTTTTATAAAATTTCATATACAACAAAATTTACATGCTATTTGCAAAGTAAATGTTTTTATCTTATTGAAAATCAACTTCTTCAAGATGCATTTCAAATAAAAAATTACGTTATTCTTTCATTAAAACATTCACTCCATCCTTTATTCAAATTGAACATTTGTTATTCTAGTTAGAAGAAAACATACAATTTATTCTTTTCAAGTCAAAGCTTAAATTTCATTAAAATCTTTATCTCGATTTAATTTAAAATGTAAGTTCTTATGTTGAACTTATTAATTACAATGCACTTGTCTTTTCTTTTCAATTAAAGGATTCCACAACTATTATTGCAGTTTATATTCAATATTTGATTTCCAAAAAATTATCATTATACCACAACAATTTACTATTAATTTCATATTCCAACATTTATTTCTTAAATTATCCCATTCTTATATTAACATCTATTATTTTGATCACTCATTACCCTATGGGCATAGTTAGCATTGATTTATATCTTATTACATTAATGTTATCCAATTTCATCTTATTTACGTTAAAGTAATATTTAATTACATTTAGTCACAATTTATTCCAAATTAAATTCAACAGATTGATGAAATAGGTAACATATAACAATTGTCACCTTTTCCTACTTTAATCACGCTTGTAAGTTTATTATTTTCAAATAAATGTTATAACTACTTATACCACCCAGATTTTTCCCAATTACAATGAATTACATATTATTTCACCAATTAATTATAACAATTAATGTATTACCTTATTTACCATTTATAACTAATTAAATTTCAACTTATTAATGAATCATTGTTATAATTTGCCAATTCAAAAACATTTCCAAGTTTATTGTCAATTAACAAAAGAAATAAATTCAGGTTGACTTTATCTTTATATTTACTATTTTTAACCAATATTACTTTATAATTTATTTCAATTATTTGAGATTTCATTCAGTTAGTACTTTATTATATTAAATTTACATTATTAAACCCTATTTCCTTATTTACAACCTATAACCAATTTTAACTTTATAATCATTTCGATTAATTGAACATGCATTAAAGTAGTTATTAATTGTCTTGAATTAACATTTTTAACATTACATTCTAGTCATTTCTTATTAATAAACAACAAATTTTAATTTCTTTCAATATTAAATTACAAAAATATTTTTTAATTCAAAACTTTAATTATCGGAAAAATGCGGGTCGTTCCACTCTTCCCCACTCAAAACTTTTCGTCCTCGAAAATGAAAAGAAGAAAAAGGAGGAATTAAGTAATCAATATATTTTATTCAAAATGTTAAATTTATAAACAATCAATATACATAATTAAATTATTTAAATAAAATATATCAATTTATAAACAATTGAATCCTTTTATATCCAAGTTCAATAAAAGTTGGAAAACAGTTCTATTTTTCACAAAAAAAATTAAGTCCAAAATTCACGAAAAATTTCGGCAGAGTCTCCTTTGTATGAAGAGATCTGGGAGAAATAATAATATCAGAAATAACAATGCATAACATATTTTTCAATATAATATATCCCAAACCATGAGAAAACAATATAATATCGCTAGAAAACAGTAATCCGAGAACATACCTATTTGTTGGTCAAACATCGCTTATTTTATAAAACCAAAAGTAGTAGTTATTGCTTCCATAAACTTGTATTTCACTTATATAATCCAAAGAGGTTAATATTTATATAAAAGTGAAATATTTAAGTTGTGTTAATTAAAAACAAAACAAATCAATATAACATAACAACAATCACTTGCAACCAAAAGCATACAATCATCACATGAAATTAATGTAATCAATCACACATCCATAGCATCCAAACAAATTATTTGTTTGGTTTAGACACTTTTAACTGTATAGAATTATAAACAACTACTAAGTATACCATATACTCAACAGTCTTAGATAAAGCTTAATAGATTTTTATACATCCTAAACAATTTAAAGCATCACTTCCAAACATCCATAAGCCAAAACAAACAATAATTCAAATATTATTCAAATTCATTCTTACTAATTTCTTTTCATACCATTTAATATTAATCAGTTTCATTCATCCATTACTTTATATTCATTTGCTTACATATTTTCTTTCCATTCAACAATTTGATTATCCATTATTATGTATATCGCTTTACAATTTAAGTTACCATTAATAGATTATTTCCTTTCACATCCATTCTTCCATATGTAGTATTATTGAATATTAAATCCATTTCAAAATCATTTCAATGTTTTTTGAAGTTATAATCATTCTATTAATGTAGTATCCACATTTACTATTTACTTCAATTATAATTGGCTTCAAACTTACTTAAGTTTATAACCATTTACTTATAGTATTCATGTTTAATTCAATTACATCGCATATCAATTCATCAACTTAAGTTTATAATAATCTTACACATCTTAATTCTTTTTATAGATCAGACCATTTTCATTAATTAAGTTTAACTTATATAATATTCTATTATATATTCTTATTAACAATTCAACTTTTAGCATTACAGTAAGTTATATATGACTTTTAGGATGCAATAAAATGTTACACAAGTTCCTCTTAGTTATTTAATTAACAAAATGTTCAATAGTTACCATTTCTTATTTTCATTTCCTTTTTATTTACAGTTTATAAATTTTCAATTTCATATATTTTCATTTATCGCTTAGCATCTACTTTCTAATTAAACATATTAAAAGTTTCCAATTATTAAGATAGTCGAGATTTCATTTCATCACAATAATTAAAATTTCCAATTTGCATAAAACTTAAAAACTAAGTATCGGTTCCCATTTAATCCATTTAAAATAATATTTATACTCTTTTATATATCCAAGTCATATTTTGAAAATTTTAAGATTCATAATCAAAACAAATGTGCAGTAAAAGTACTACAGCGGTCTTCCCACTTTGAAACTCGAAAATGAACGTCGATGATGCGTGCACTCATCACAGAAATTATTTTCCAACGACAGAGACGGAGTACGGAACTTATTTCCTTCCATAATTCCTTTAAAACATTTCTTTCAAATCATCTTGAAATATTCGTATCAGAAAATACTTTGAAATTCTACTAATATTATATTCCAAATCCTTTTTGAAAGAAATTGTCAAAATCCTAGAACTTAAATTCTAAAATATCCAATTTATATTTATTCTATTTACATTCTCATTTTTCAACTAATATTTATAAATTTCACTACGTAATAAACAAATATATTACAACCAACTATATCATTTATAAAAAATTTCTTTTGTATACAAAATATATGCCAGGTAAAATTATTTTATTTACCTATATTTCAAAACCAATATTGTGTTGCCCTATTAAGTGTTTAGAAATCACTATCGGTGCCATTGGGTCCTATGTACCGACTATAATTTATAAATACAAAACAGAACAAATTAACATAATACAAAAACCTTTATAACATTAACAAATACGCTCTCTCATATATACACTCAAAGATCATTCTAGGGTATTACTACCCTATTTTTAATGAGTCAGACCCCACAAAGCTAAGGTTATCGCTAAACCAAAGCTCTGATACCAACTGTAACGTCTAGCATTTTTGGACAGTTTAAATCGATGATGAACCACACATGTCATACTCAAACCATTCAAAGGGCAAATTGTTATGGGTAAATAGGAAAAAGCAGAGATACAGAATCTCGCAATGGAATGACAAAATATAATAATAAAATAAATAGTTCATGAAGCTGTTTACAAATAACATTGATTATACTATTATAATATAGATCAGAGTTACATACAACAAGAATAAATAATAAATAAATGCAGTGGAACAACATGATGCAGTGGAATAAATATAGTAAGTAGTAATAGTATAAAAATCTTCATCTTCATCCTCCAGAAAGCAGTCTTCTATATACTGAAAAGCTCAGGCTGACCCGAGCGAATTGAAAAGACAAAACACTTCAGTCAAAACTAAAAGATCTTATATAAGTTAAATCCAATGTTAAATAAATATGAGTGTAACGGCGTCAGAGATGTTTATGGGTTTGATATCTCTTATCCAATGTCGACGTGAATGCAATAACTTAAAAGATGTTCGACATTTACATCTCCTAAGGATCCATTTAACTATCTGCATACATAGTACGATTCGCTATTTTAATAGTGTCTACAGTAAAGTAAAGTATTAAAATAGCGTTAAGGCGTTACTCTTATCCCCCTTAACACATTTTATTTATTGCCTTACTCTATACAGGGCATGTGGACACGACACACGAGGTAATGCCAGGGTAGATATACCAATTGTGGATCCGGACTAGTGGTAACACATAGCAGCTACTACCGCCCACCTCCGAACACACTCCAGTAATCAAAATCAAGGGGTTGCAACCAAATCATCACAAAGTCATAATACGGTATCGAATAAATGTGTCCGATCGGGGAAATGACCTCACTTGGTCCGACATAGCTTCTGTTTTACTCACATCTAAGCTGACATACGGGAGTCAAAGTCACGTAAATACCTTATATAGAATAGTTCACCAAACCATCCTACTTCATTTCTGGAATCTACACCACGTACACAGTTGTTAAAGTGGTTTTCGGTATTGGCAAAGAGTTTGACAATATCCGATCCCGGTCTCTTTAACAACCAAACGCTTATTTCACACCGGATGGTTCTTTTACATTTTCAAAACTGATTTATAATTTATATCAAAATATCATACTCTCAAAACTGTATCATTTTCGAAATCATATTTACTTTCAAAATTATATCGCAAAATTATATCACATTTGAAATCATATCACTTTCGAATTTATATTTCCAAAATAGATTATACCCTCATTTAAATCCCTACTCATGTTATAACATCATTTAATTGTATTCTACTTAAAAATCATGGATTTAAATATAAAACTTCCATTTTACAAAACGTAAAATTTAAAAAATAGTTTAGATAGTTTAAAATAGTTTTAAAAATAGTTTAAGATCTTTAAAATAGATTAAAATAGATTAATATAGTTTAAAATAGATTAAAATGGATTAATATAGTTTAAATAGATTAGTATAATTTTAAAATAGTTTAAAAATAGATTAAAATAAATTAATATAATTTAAAATGGATTAAGTAGATTTAAAATGGATTAGTAGATTTAAAATAGATTAAAATGGGTTAAAATACATTAAATAGATTTGAAATAGATTAAAATACTTTAGAATTTCGATTTAAACCAACTTCCAATTCCAACCTTCAAACTTGGATTTTCAAAATAATTTAATTTACTAAATCAATTTCTTTCAAAATATCATTTAATCTAATTCAAGATTTAAGGATTTTAAATCGGTTAATTCAACCAAACCGGTATCCGTATATAATTTTCTTCCCTATGGTCAAGTGATACGGATATTTATCATTTTAGTTCGCAAAAATATAAATTTACGGGTATATATTATTTCAACCCACAATCCCAAATTCCAAATCAATGAAAATTACTTGGGTTTATCATTTCAACCCATAACGAATATTCTATATGATCGTTCTGGTATGTATCATTTCAACCCATAGGGGATTTCTAACAATAACTAAGGGAACATGCAGTGTTATAACAATATAAATATAACATCAAATCATTCTGTCATGACGCAAATTTCAGCATTCGAAAATCGACATCCGTACTTCACTTGTACCCGAATGCCGTAGATTCAACCATTGAAATCCAATTTGTGCCGGAGCTTATAACACATTAAGTATAACAACACAGTGGAAGAAAAGAGCATATCATATAAATCCAATGAATAAAATATCCAATGATATACAAACAATGATCTCAAATACATATCAAAGATCAAATACAATGCTAAAATGGAATAAATAACTTGAACTTGAACAACCAAAGGAGAACTCCAATATCTGCAACTCCATTTCAAATGCTCCAAAACTCCAAGCTGAAGATAGCTTGGACCAAAATCTCGAACCATCAATCAAGTTGCACTAAGCAAGGCCAGTCATCCAAAGACTGAAGAAGATTACCAAAGACTCCAAAGACTATCGAATCTACATCTACAAGCTGGTTATCAGAAAAAACCAACTCTAGACTACCCGTGTGGAAAATTGCGGGCACCTGGAGTTTAGGAAGGGAACAATAAACTCCGGGTCAGTCATGTGAATGGTGTGAGCAACAAAAATAGTTTTATCTTTTAAAACAAACAACAGAAGAAGTAGAAGAAATTCGCTATGCTTTTTGGAAAATGAAACTTCCATAAGGCCTCCTGCCACACACACAATGCAAGCACACACTTGGAGGAGATTTCTCCTTATGACAGTCAAAAATGCTTGATATGCAAAAATCATTTTGATATTATTATTAGTGCATAGTGAAGAAAACATTTGCAAGTATAATATTAATCTTAGCTAGCATACGTACCATTATAGTACGCCTACTATAGATTAAGTGGCAGGTTATACAACTAAAACCGTATAAGACGCGTATTGGATGTTAGGGTTTCCAACAAATGGTCAGGCTAAGGAACTTCCCATTTTCACATGGGTACGTCTATGGAGGGACGCCCCGAGAACCTACCCCGATCTCTGCTAACACAAGGCCGATGTACTCCCTTCCCCGGGAGTAACACCGAAGATATGCCATCCTCGGTCATTTGTGACCTTTATCCGAGGCACCTCATCCACAAAGCAACATCACACGGTAATAAATTTATAGTGTCCACAAGAGTTAAATATCTGGGCTCCATACCACGATACCACCCTTTTCCAGAAGGAATGGACATACCCTAAGTGCGCGACCCCTATAACCTTGTCGCATCTTTCCTGTTTCGACCATTTTCGATTTGTGAGGTCCTGATGCAGTCTCGTCCACAAAGCTATGCTTTTTCACAAAGCCATGCTTCAATCAACAAATGATCAGCAGCATTTCGTATGCCACATTACCAAATGGGAATGTATCACTAGTAATCATCAACTACATAACCTTTGAGCTCGTACATCTCATATAAGAGTATTAAGCTAAGAGAATAAATCTCCGCCACCAAACAGAAATGTATTTGATAGAAACTGGTTTTACATCTCAAAGTGTAACGTCAGACACACATTCATACAAGTCTATTCCGGGTTCGAACAGAATCGAAAGCACTTCCAAAGAAGCCCTTGCAATCCGGGTATTCACAATCCCAATTGGACTCCCCATCACATATGGAGATCTCTATACCGTAGCTACTCATTGTAGAGTTATTCGATAGGTTATCCTATCGTTCTCGTAAATACCCGGTTTTCAACACCAGTCTTCAAATTCTATCCATATCGTCGTATCATTATTCGAAATGGGTTGCATGACACAAGGTCCTCTCCCGGCTAAACGGAATAATGAGTGCAATATTTAAAAACATATGGATATTGGGATTTCAGTTAAGTCACAACTTTAAAACCTTAAACATTCTTCCCAAACAGTTTAAAAAAATTACCATTTTCAAATCTTTAAAGAAAAAGATCCACTTCACAAAGTTCACCCATTTTTATGAAAGATTCATTCACAGATTTCAAAACAATTTCCATTTCAAATCGGATTAACTCATCCAATCCTTAAATCAAAGATTTAATTCATAGCTTTCAAAATCATTTCCAAAGATTCATTTATAACTTGGAAACCATTTTTATTTCAACTGAAATTCTTTTAAACACAAATTGGAAATTCATTTCTTATATGGAAGCTTTTATGATTTGAAAATAAATAGTTTTTGTTTTGGAAAAATCCAATTACCTTTGCATAATTAATGCTCTTTAAGTATAAAATTTGGATTAAATTCAAATTCCCAAAATAATATTGTAAAAATGGTTTAAACCCCACATTTATAACTTATATAACCTTTTTAAGCCATAATTCCTAAATATAGAATTCAATTCCAAAACTTGAATTCAAATTTAAATCAAATTATTTAAATTTCAAAACTTTATCGAGTAATTCAAAATAATTTTTATCTTCAAAATTCCTTTACAAAAACTTTTCACATTTAACCCAAATCCGTTTCCAAAACCATTTGAATTCAAAAATTCAATTTTAAAAACCATTTCACAAATTTGTGACCTAACTAATTTCCTCATGCAATCCACATTTGTGTGTGTAAGGTGTAGTCCAAGGATTTTACACAATAGTGCAATATCATTAATCATTATAGATTCAAGCACATCAACATTGATAAGCGGTATAATCCAATAACGCTTATATCCCTTCACAGATTTATGGATAAACAATGTAAATTTATCATAGAAAGTAAATTACATCATCACGGATCACACCAAAACAATTCATCGCACAAAGTATAACATATCAGGGATGTCAAACAATTCAACAGTTAATAAAATTCAAACTTCCATAAGTAAGACTGATAAATTCTTAATTAATTTAATTAATCTCTAATTAAATTACTTGGATTGCCTTAATCCTGCTGACTTAACATTAATTAATTATAAATTGATTCAATAATTATCTCCAATTATCTACTTTAACAAATCTTCCTTGATTAATCATTAATTATATTTAAGTAATTATCCCTTAATTATTTATTCAATTAATTATTTTTAATTAATCACATTCATTAATCTTTGATTAATCACATTCAGTAATTAATTACCCTTAATGAATTACATTACTTAATTAACTTCTAAATAGAATTTATCAATTAATTCTTAAATTAATTACACTAATTAATTAATTCTTAATCACTTCCACAAAGTAATTAACTTTCTTATTATTTACACAAAGTAATTAAACCCAAAACTACTTTTATTAATTAATTATCCTTTAATTAATTACATCCAGTAGTTACCCACTAATTACTTCACTAAGTAATTATTCTTTATAAATTACACTAAGTAATTATACTTAACCCATTATCCAATGATTATATTAAAATCAATTAAACTTAATTAATTAACTTAAACTAATCATATTAATTTAATTAATTACATTGAGTGATTAATCCCTTTAATTACTTTCATTAAGTAATTATACTTAAAAAATTCCACAAATAATTATTTTTAATCAATTAATATAATTAATCATTAAAATTAATCACATTAATTAATTATTTAATAATTCCTAGTTAACGATCTTCATTAACTATTAATAATTGTTTAATTACTTTTCTTAAGTAAATAAACTTAGATTAATCATTATTAATTACAAATTAATAAGTCTCTAATAAACAATTAATTAATCTCTAATTATTTAATTAATTAAGTGCTTAAATGTAACTTAATCAATCTTTAATTACTAGATCAATCAATTTCTAATCATTAATTAATAATATATAATTATCTAATTAATGATTCTTAATTACAAATTAATTATTCCTTAATTAATTAACTTAAACTTCAAATTAATTAATTTGAATCTTTAATTACTTAATAATTAATCCAAATTATTTATTTATTAAATTAATTAATTATTCATTTTAATTACTTTAATAATTTAATGAATCACAAATCATTAAGTCTTATTAACTTTAAGATAAAAACATTATTCTTATTTATGATTTAATTATCATTCACAAATACATTTGAAAACATTTTACTTTCAAATTTTCTTTTAAATTCCATAAAGATTTAAAATAAATACAAATTAGATTTTAACAAAATAAAAAAAACAATTTAAAAACCCTCTTAATCAAATGTTAAAGAACACTTATCTTTATAAAAGAAATTTAAAAAAGTTTAAAACCAAATTCATTTTAAATTCAAATTATTTTAAAATACACTTAAAACATTTTGATTTTATAAACTTTATTTATTTAAAACTAGGATACAAGTTTAGATTTGAATCCATACTTAAAACTTATTTAAAACTTTGTTTAAATATTGTTTCCAAATTTTAAACTCATTTAAATTCAAAACACTGACAGGTTTGAAAAACCTGTAACTATTCTTCGACCCGAGTCCATACTTCAAAAACTCCGAGTCGAACCTTACAAATCTTCGAGCAAATCACTCGATCTACTCGACAAAAACTCGAACATCTTTTGCTTCAAACCAAACTTCACCAGCCATAAAACAATGCACCATGCATATGCACGGTGGTGCCGACCAACTCCGGCCATCCACGACGCCTTCCTCATGTCGACGTTCACGCTCGCACCTAATCTCGATCACCAGAACACCGACAACAAACTCAAAATCGAATTCGAGTGCTCAAACCAAATCCAAGAACCACCTTCAAAACCTGAAACCACCTCGTTCTCGCGTCACCGTCCACTAGTGCTCCATTGCTTCTGGCCACAACTTCGCCATCACCCAAGCTACCATCTCCTAGAATCTAGTGGAGCTCAGTCCACCAGAGATGCCGTGAGGAATGAATTTCCGATCAAGCCCAAAACTAGGTTTACAGGCATCGTTGATCTTCCAATGCCGACATAGTGCCCCGAACTCCGACCTGACATTTTTCCCCAAATCTTCATCCTTCAACTATCTCCAGTGATGATCGCATCCACCCCGACCACTTAGATCATTAGAAGTTGCCAAAAATTCCATTTCAGGTAAAAATCAAACTGCTCTCTTAATTCAAAACTAAAAATTGTGGTTCCACCTCCAAAAATCATAATTTTGTTTAGGAATTCAATTTACATTCCTGGACCAACGAATTAGGATACTTGAATTTTCACTTATATTAAACATGCACAATTCTTTGTGGTTTCGAGTGAGATTTCAAATTTTATTTTATCTTAAATAAATTTTAAAATTTGCTTTATCAATAAACAAACAAATTTTGTTTACATTCTAAATCCTAACAGTGATTTGATCAAGAGATAATGAATTTTGAAATAAATTTGAGCCTAGAAATTAAGATAGAGATATTTCAGATGAAAAACAAGCATGCATGCACAAGCATCCATATGTACATATAAATATATTACAGAAAAATACATATATACCAAGCATACCCATTCCAGATTTTAATCATGCAACCAAAATTCATATACTTAAACTTTTTAAAAGTGATGTTACGCACTAGATTTGAGAATGAAGAACGGAGCCTTTAATTTTTGAAAAAGATCTTGAAAATTGTAAAACTTGTTTTACTGAAATGCCTTTGCTTTAAAACATGAGTTGCTTAAATAAAATGCTTTGATTTAAAACTACATGCATAGATTTGAAAAATACTTGAATGCCATTTCTTTTGATTCTAGGTTGAAGAATTTAGTTCAGGCTTGATTTTAAACTCAAATTTGCTTGAAACAGAAACTGCCTTGATTCCATGCTTGCTTGATAAACTCAGGTTGAATGAGATGCTGCAGACCTTGATTTACATTACAGATTTTAAGAATGCTTGCAGGCTTAATAATTTTGATTTCACGCTTTGTTTCATCTTAGGTTTTGAATTTGAAACTTGAAAATGTTGCAGGCTCTAGATTATAGGTTGTTAAATTGATTTGTTCTCTGGTTTGTGAATGTTGATTACAGCTTTTGTTTGAAAAATGGTTTGAGTTTCAGATTTTTGTTTGAGAAATTTTACAGGATTTGATTTGGATAAATTTTCTGGTTTATGGAAATTGATCTCAGATTTGAAGAATGATGTTTAAGGTTTTAATAACTTAGCTTTAGGATTGAAGAATAGAAAAGAATTGAAGAATCGAAAACAATATGTTTATATAAGGGATAAATTGATTTAAAAAAAATTAAACCAAATGGTGACACTTGTTTTAAGATTTAAAATTTGTCATCTTAAGTTGATTATTAATTTACACTTGTTATAAGGCGTTTTAATTTCATCATACTTGTCCTTTAAGTAATTAGTATTTATTTTTAAATGTTAAGGAAAAGCTTTTTACTTAATTTATTTATTTTTAGGTAAATATATATATATATATATATATATATATATATGAATTTCTTTTTAAAGAAAATGTAATAAAACTAATTATATATGAATAAAAGCTCATCCAAATATTTTTAAAATGTCTATCTTTTGAAATTTAAAATTAATTTCAATTTCAAATTCAAATTAAATTTGAAATTCTAATTTAAAATCAACTTAATTATACATATATAATCAACCCACATATGTATATTGTAGAATTTAACTTTTAAACAATTGTTTTGCAACTCATTTGTATTTAATTCAAAATAAATTTTAAAATTATATGTATATTAAAATTAGAAAACAAATTTTTATTAATTTAAAATATAGTTTTAAATCCAGTATATTTTTCAACACATTTATATTTAAATTTCAAATCCAAATCAATTTATTTTCAATATCTATTTTGAATTTCAAATCCAAATTCAATTTATATACATATAAAATAAATAACAAATATCTAGTTTTATTTGAAAAATAAAATCAAATAAAATCATAATTTAATCCAAAAATTATATTAATTACTAATTTAATTCAAATTTATCCCCAAAAATTTAAATCAATTACCAATTCAAATTTAACTTGAAAACCGGGGTCGTTACAGATTCCCCCTTAAGAAAATTTCGTCCTCGAAATTTGTAAATAGGGGACGATCCCAAAATTTCAGTTTTAACAAAGTATACCTATCAACCATAGTATCCAAAGCAAACAACTCTGACCTATTTGGAGTTTATGTCCCATGCCAAGTCATTCTTTGACTCAGCCAAAATAATGATCTCTCTCTAAAGCTTCTCCCTAGAGCTGCTAGGAACTATCGAAGAATTGAAACTTGATGATGAACAAAAAAGGTTAATAGAGAAAGATTTTATTTCCTTGTTGTTACAGGTTATCGACCATTTGTAGTCATATTTCCCTGTCCTTATCTCGTCCTCTTCTTGCACCCATACTCACTATCAGTGGATAGTAAGAGAATTTACTGAGGCCTACAGACGGATATCTTAGGGATATACTCATTCTAAGGTGTACTTCACCCTATCTCTAATGAGTTGCCTAATGTGTTATACTTCTGAGCTAAAGTTCAACCTTCAGCTCTGATACTAAGATGTCACGACCAGAATTTCAGCGTTCGAAAATCGACATACGTACTTCACTTGTACTCGAATACCGCAAATTCAACCATTGAAATTCGATTCGTGTCGGAGCTTATAACACATTAAGTATAACAACAGGGCGGAAGAAAAGAGTATATCATATAATTCCAATGAATACAATATCCAATGATATACAAACAATGATCTCAAATACATATCAGAGATCAAATACAATGCCACAACGGAATAAATAACTTGAACTTGAACTTGAACCACCAAGTGAGAACTCCAATATCTACAACTCTATTTCAAATGCTCCAAAACACCAAACCGAAGACAGCTTGGACCAAAAGCTCGAACCACCATTCAAGTTGTACTAAGCAAGACCAGTCATCCAATGACTGAAGAAGATTACCAAAGACTCCAAAGACTATTGAATCTACATCTACAAGCCGATTATCTGAAAAACCCAACTCTAGACTGCCCGTGTGAAAAATTATGGGCACCCAGAGTTTAGGAAGGAAACAATAAACTCCGGGTCAGTCATGGGATTGGTGTGAGCAACAAAACCAGTTTTATCTTTTAAAACAAACAGCAGAAGAAGTAGAAGAAATTCGCTATGCTTTTAGAAAATGAAACTGCCATAAGGCCTCTCACCACACACATAATGCAAGCGCACACTTGGAGGAGATTTCTCCTTATGACATTCAAAAAATCTTGATATGCGGAAATCATTTTGATATTATTATTAGTGCATAGTGAAGAAAAGATTTGCAAGTATAATATTAATCTTAGGCAGCATACGTACCATTATAATATGCCTACTATAGCTACCATATTAAATGGCAGGTTCTACAACTAAAACCGTACAAGGCGCATATTGGATGATTGGGTTTCCAACAAATGGTCAGGCTAAGGAACTTCCCATTGCCACATGGGTACGCCTCTGGAGGGACGCCCCGAGAACCAACCTGGATCTCTGCTGACACAAGGCCAGTGTACTCCCTTCCCGGGAGTAACACCTAAGATAGGCCATCCCCGGTCGTTTGCGATCTTTATCCAAGGTACCTCATCCACAAAGCAATATCACACGGTAATAAATTTATATAGTCCACATAAGTTAAGTATCTCGGATCCATAACATGATACCACCCTTTTCCAGAAGGAATGGACATACCCTAGGGGCGCGACCCTTGCAACGTTGCTGCATCTTTCCTATTTCGACCATTTTCGATTTATGAGGTCATGATGCAGTCTCTTCCACAAAGCTACGCCTTTTCACAAAGCCATGCTTCGTTCAACAAATGATCAGCATCACTTCGTATGCCACATTACCAAATTGGGAATGTATCACTAGTAACCATCAACTACACAACCTCTGAGCTCGTACGTCTCAAAGAAGGGTGTTAAGCTAAGAGAATAAATCTCCGCCACCAAATAGAAATTTATTTGATAGAAACTGGTTTTACATCTCAAAATGTAACGTCAGACACACATCCATACAAGTCTTTTCCGGTTTCAAACAGAACCGAAGGCACTTCCAAAGAAGCCCTTGCAATCCGGGTATTCACAATCTCGATCGGACTCACATATGGAGATCTTTATACCATATCTACTCAGTGAAGAGTCATTCGATAGGTTATCCTATCGTTCTCATAAATACCCGGTCTTCAACACCGGTCTTCAAATGCTATCCATATCGTCGTATCATTATATGGCATGGGTTATATGACATAAGGTCCTCTACCGGCTAAACCAAATAATGAGCGCAATATTTAAAAACATATGGATATTGGGATTTCAATTAAGTCACAACTTTAAAACCTTAAACTTTCTTTTCAAATGGTTTAAACAAATTACCATTTTCAAATCTTTAAACAAAAAGATTCACTTCACAAAGTTCTCATATTTTTTCATAAAGATTCATTCACAGATTTCAAAACTATTTCCACTTCAAACCGGATTAACTCATCCAATCCTTAAATCAAAGATTTAATTCATAGATTTCAAAATCGTTTCTAAAGATTCATTTATAACTTGGAAACCATTTTTCTTTCAAAATGAAATTCTTTTAAACACAAGTTGGAAATTCATTCCTTATATGGAAGCTTTTTTATTTGAAAACAAATAATTTTTGTTTCGAAAAAATCCAATTACCTTTGCACAAGTTAAAGCTCTTTAAGTATAAAATTTGGGTTAAATTCAAATTCTCAAAATAATATTGTAAAAATGGTTTAAAACCCACATTTATAACTTATACAACCTTTTTAAGCCATCATTCCCAAATATAGAATTCAACTCCAAAACATGAATTCAAATTTAAATCAAATTATTTAAATTTCAAAACTTTATTGAGTTATTCAAAATAATTTTTGCCTTCAAAATTCCTTTACAAAAAAATTTCACATTTAACCCAAATCCGTTTCCAGAACCATCTGAATTCAAAAATTCAATTTTAAAAACCATTTCAAAAATTTGTGACTTAACTAATTTCCTCGTGCAATCCACATTTGTGTGTGTAAGGTGTAGTCCAGGGTTTTTACACAATAGTGCAATATCACTAATCATTACAGATTCAAGCACATCAACATTGATAAGTGGTGTAATCCAATGACGCTTATCTCCCTTCACTGATTTATAGATAAACAATGTAAATTTATCACAGAAAATAAGTTACATCATCACGGATCATACCAAAATAATTCCTAGCACAAAGCATAACATATCAGGGATATCAAACAATTCAACAATCAATAGAATTCAAACATCCATAAGTAAGACTGATAAATTCTTAATTAATTTAATTAATCTCTAATTAAATTACTTGGATTACCTAAATCCTGCATACTTAACATTAATTAATTATAAATTAATTCAATAATTATCTCTAATTATTTGCTTTAACCAATCTTCCTTGATTAATCATTCTTTAATTACATTTAAGTAATTATCCCTTAATTATTTATTCAGTTAATTTTTCTTAATTAATCACATTCATTAATCTTTGATTAATCACATTCAGTAATTAATTACCCTTAATTAATTACATTAATTTATTAACTTCTAAATAAATTTTATCAATTGATTCTTAAATTAATTACACTAAGTAATTAATTCTTAATTACTTCCACAAAGTAATTATCTTTCTTATTAATTACACAAAGTAATTAAACCCAAAACTACTTTTATTAATTAATTATCCTTTAATTAATTACATCCAGTAATTACCCACTAATTACTTCACTAAGGAATTATTCTTTATAAATTACACTAACTAATTATACTTAACCCATTATCCAATGATTATTTTAAAATCAATTAAACTTAATTAATTAACTTAAACCAATCACATTACTTTAATTAATTACATTGAGTAATTAATTCCTTTAGTTACTTTCATTAAGTAATTATACTTAAACAATTCCACAAATAATTATTTTTAATTAATTAATATAATTAATTATTAAAATTAATCACATTAATTAATTATTTAATAATTCCTAGTTAATGATCTTCATTAACAACTAATAATTAATTAATTACTTTTCTTGAGTAATTAAACTTAGATTAATCATTATTAATTACAAATTAATTAATCTTTAATATAAAATTAATTAATCTATAATTATTTAATTAATTAAGTGCTTAACTGTAACTTAATTAATCTTTAATTACTAGATTAATCAATTTCTAATCATTAATTAATAATGTATAATTATCTAATTAATGATTCTTAATTATAAATTAATTATTCCTTACTTAATTAACTTAAACTTTAAATTAATTAATTTAAACCCTTAATTACTTAATAATTAATCCAAATCATTAATTTATTAAATTAATTAATTATTCATTTTAATTACCTTAATATTTTAATGAATCACAAATCATTAAGTCTTATTAACTTTAAGATAAAAACATTATTCTTATTTATGATTTAAATATCATTCACAAATAAATTTGAAAACATTTTACTTTCAAATTTGCTTTTAAATTCCATTAAGATTTAAAATAAATACAAATTAGATTTTAACAAAATTTAAAAATAATTTAAAAACCTTCTTAATCAAATGTTAAAGAACACTTATCTTTATAAAAGAAATTTTAAAAAAAGTTTTATACCAAATTCTTTTTAAATTCAAATTATTTTAAAATACACTTAAAACATTTTAAAGTTGTTAAAACATTTTATTTTTATAAAACTTTATTTATTTAAAACTAGGATACAAGTTTAGATTTGAATCCATACTTAAAACTTATTTAAAACTTTGTTTAAATCTTGTTTCCAAATTTTAAACTTATTTAAATTTAAAGCACTGATAGGTTTGAAAAACCTGTAACTATCCTTTGACCCGAGTCCATACTTCAAAAACTCCGAGTCGAACCTTACAAACCTTCGATCAAATCACTCGATCTACTCGAGAAAAACTCGAATATCTTATGCTTCAAACCAAACTTCACCAGGCACAAAACAATGCACCATGCATATGCACGGTGGTGCCGACCAACTCCGGCCATCTATGACGCCTTCCTCATGTTGACGTTCACGCTCGCACCTAATCTCGATCACCAGAACACCGATAACAAACTCGACAACGATTTCGAGTGTTCAAACCAAATCCTGGAACCACATTCAAAACCTGAAACCACCTCGTTCTCACGTCGCCGTCCACCAGAGCTCCATTGCTTTCGGCCACAACTTCACCGTCATCCAAGCTACCATCTCCCAGAATCTGGTAGAGCTTGGTCCACCAGAGATACCGTGAGGAATGAAATTCCGATCAAGCCCAAAACTAGGTTTGTAGGCATCACTGATCTTCCATCGCTGCCACAGTGCCCTGAACCCCGACCTGACATTTTTTCCCAAATCTCCGGTCCTTCAACTATCTTCAGTGATGATCGCATCCACCCCGACCACTTAGATCATCAGTAGTTGCCAAAAATACCATTTCTAATAAAACTCAAACTGCACTCTTAATTCAAAACTAAAAACTGTGGTTCCACCTCCAAAAATCATAATTTTGTTTAGGAATTCAATTTACATTCCTGGACCAATGAATTAGGATAGTTGAATTTTCACTAGTATTAAACATGCACTGTTCTTTGTGGTTTCCAATGAGATTTCAAATTTTATTTTATCTTAAATAAATTTTAAAACTCGCTTTATCAATAAACAAACAAATTTTGTTTACATTCTAAATCCCAACAGTGATTTGATCAAGAGATAATGAATTTTGAAATAAACTTAAGGATGGAAACAAAGATAGAGATATTTCAGATGAAAAACAAGCATGCACAAGCATCCATGTGTACATATATATACTACAGAAAAATACATATATACCAAGCATACTCATTCCAGATTTTAATCATGCAACCAAAATTCATATACTTAAACTTTTTAAAAGTGATGTTACTCACCAGATTTGAGAATGAAGAACAGAGCCTCCAGTTTTTGAAAAAGATCTTGAAAATTGCAAAACTTGTTTTACTGAAATGCCTTTGCTTTAAAGCATGAGTTGCTTGAATAAAATGATTTGATTTAAAACTGCATGCATAGATCTGGAAAATACTTGAACGCCATTTCTTTTGATTCTAGGTTGAAGAATTTAGTTCAGGCTTGATTTTGAACTCAAGTTTGCTTGAAACAGAAACTGCCTTGATTCCAAGCTTGCTTGATAACTCAAGTTGAATGAGATGCTAAAGACATTGATTTACATTCCTGATTTTAAGAATGCTTGCAGGCTTGTTAATTTTGATTTCAGGCTTTGTTTCATCTTAGGTTTTGAATTTGTAACTTGAAAATGTTGCAGGCTCTAGATTATAGGTTGTTGAATTGATTTGTCTCTGGTTTGTGAATGTTGGTTACAGCTTTTGTGATATCCCGGAATTTTTCACAATATCAATTTAATAATCTTTATATAAAATTAAATTGATATTGACAATATTGATCAATAAAATATGTTTTGATTCAATAATCAGAATAAATAAATATTTAATTTGTAATTTTATCTTTTAAAAGCTAAAATAAATGTTTAAATTATAATGTATACATATATTTGTATATATATTATAGTTTATCTTTGTTTTGAAATGCAATTAATAATTGAAGTTTGTTTTTAAATTTTAATAAAATATTGAGTAATTAGAAAATTATGTTTGAAATTAATATTAAGCTTTTAAAAATCTATTTAAATTAATAACTATATGGTTCGATAATATTTATAATAAATGTTATATTATTTAAAACTTGTCTTAGTTTAATTTTTAAATTTAAATAAAAGTTGATTTTATTTCTTTTTAAAATATTATTTGATTAAATATGATTTGAGTATATTTTGTATAAGTTTAAAATATAAGATAACATGTGAGTTAAATTCATTTAAATATAAAAGTGATTTATAATTTCTTTATAAATCATATAAAATTTGTTAGTTAGTTATTTTTAAGTCATATTAATTTTCATAAATATAAAAAGGAAAATAGAATCTTCATTTTTAATTTGAATAAATTTATTTTCATTTTGATTTCAAAGAATTTATTTGAATTTGGAAATTTTACTTTGAAACCCAAATTAGTAGATTCTTTAATACATTTGTATAAGTTTTAATTTATTAATTTTTTATTTACATTTTTCTTTAAATAAGAAATTTACATAAGTATAAAATGAATTAGAGAATGACCCTTTATAAACATTTAAAAATAACTAAATTAAGTAAAAAAGACAAGTGTTAACTTTTTAAGTATTTAAACTACATGTGTTAATAAGTTAGTAGCTCTTATGACAAGTGTCATTGTATTTTAATCTTTTCTTTATTAAATTTTATTTCAGTTCTTTTGAAAACATTTTTCATTTTTCACTTCATTCTCTTCTTAAAATTTAATGCTAATTGAATCAAGGAAACACTTCACTATAAATAAATAAAAAAATCTGAAATCCCTCAATAACAAAAACCCGCATTTCTTTTCATCCTATAATCATTCCCAAGTCACACAACCACCTATAGTTCAGTTTCAAAAAAAAAAATCAAATAAGAGATCATTCAAACTGCATTTCTCTTCTACCTGGAATTACTGCATAATCAAGTTTGCATTGCTATTCATTCCCGCAAAATCAAGGCCTGCACTTGCATCTCTGCAAATTTGAGCAACCTGTAGTTTAAAACCTGCATGCATGAAGTAGATAATTAGAATAAAACATAAAGTTTTCAGTCCAAAGCAATTCAAGTTCAAATTTCTCAATAAACATGGATGCTCTGCTCAGGAAATTTGGTGAGTAACATCTAAACTTCTTTAACAAAATCTGGTTGCATGATTATTATCTTTGGAATTATTTGATATGCATGATAAAATTTGTAGTAGATTGTTTGTAGATAATTTTCTGGGAATTACTTTATACTTATATAAGTAAGTATGCTTTGGTTTGTATTAGTAATTGCTGGTGTACCTGACTTAGGCCTTAAAATTCAAACTTTTAGGGTTTCATAACTTGACCATTATTCAAGAATGAATTTCAAACAAATTTGTTTGATAAAAATAAATCTGAAGCATAAGTATTTAAAATAAGGAGATTGAAACAAGAACTTCTCTCTAAATCAATATGCCCTGAAACATGGTTGTGTTTAAAAATGTAAATTCCTTAGTTTATTGAATTTAGATTGTGACATGAAAACATTCTGGGAAGCATGATTTTTAATCTCAGGAAATACAAATTTATGGTTTAAGATTACAGGGCAGTTTACTTTCATTTGGAAAATGAAACTTTGATGAATTCTGTTGATGTTGGACATTAGGGGTTTGAAATTTTCTTATGAAGGAAGAAGAAGGATCAGGCAATGTAGAAAAAAAAATTACTAATTGGTGAATTAATTTTTGAATTAGCTAAGGAATGGGTTTTTACTGTAACCCTAAGTTTTTTTACAAGTAAGAATTCGATCATATAGCCACTAGGATTGATCGAGTGTTTTGCAACTCTGGGGATTTGTTGCTGGGTTTAAGAGGAGATAGTAGCCAGAGTTTCAGCCTGAATGATGGCCGGAGGGAGGAGAAATTGTTGTTGACAGGTTTGAGAAGTTTGGGGTGGAGTGTGTTTCAGGTTTTAAAAGTATGGAGGACTGCTCTGCTTGAATTTGGGAAATGGGGATTCTATGATGCTTAGGTGTTCAGGTGGACTCAAGGGAGGTTGGTGGATTGGATGATCATCACTGATGATCGGAGAGTTGGCTATGGTTATGTGCATGTGCACAGAGTTTTATTTCTTTGAGAGGGGTTTTGGTTTCTGTAAGTTATAGGGGAAGACTCGAGTCATTCGAGATATGACTCGAAGCAGAAAGCCTTAGAACTCGAAGTAGAATAGTTTTGTCTCGGGTAGCTTTAGATTGCAGTTTTGTTCCTGAAGCCTGAAACAGTTTTCAGGATTTGAATTTTAAAACTAAATTAAATCTAAAAAAAAGGCTAAGCAAGTTTAAATCTAAACTTAAAGCAGGATTTAAACTGTGAATTCAAATAGATTTAAATTTTAGATTTTGATTTAAACAAGATTTGCAGGAATGAATTGTTTTTAAAACTGAAACCTGCATAGTTTTTATAAAGAAATTTTTAAACCTGGAAATAAAATTTTAAACAAGATTGTAAGCAGGTTTAAGTATGAATTCAAATAGATTGAATTCCAGATTTTGAATAAATTTGCAGTAATTAAATAAAGTATTTTATTAAAATTTAAAACCTGCACAGTTTTTTTGATATTGAGTGATTTTTTTTAAAATCTGAAAATAAGTTATTAAAACAAGATTTAAATTCTAAGTTAAATCTGAATTTAGAATCCTGGATTCAAATTTGAATTTGAACCTGAAAGTTACAAAAAGGAAAATAGGTTGGCAAATTCAAATGTAATAATTTAGTTTGAATATTTTAAGTATGTTTAACATGTGTTTTATAAAATCTGTAATAAAATTTAAAACAGAATTTAAATTTTAATCTTTAAATTTAAACCTGAAACATGATTTGGATCTTGATTCTAATATAAATAAAATTTGAAATTTATATGTTCAATATCCTTTGAATTATTTAAAGTATTTTAAACTTGTTAAATTTGAATAGGGGATAAGTTAAACTATTCTTTTTTAAAAAAATACTTTAAAGATCAGTGATCCTTTAAAATAAAAATTTAAGAGTTTTTAAATATTTAAAATCTTGTTAAGTTGATTTCAAATGGAATTTAGAAAATTTAAAAGCAATTTGTTTTAAAATGAATTAATCAAGTAATTAATAATTAATTAAGTTTAATTATCACTTGATTAATTTAATAATTAGGAATTAATTAATGAATTTTGTAAATAAATTAAGAATTAATATTGATTAATTCAATTAATTACTTTGAAAAAGTAATTAAAGAATTGTTACTGGTTAATGAAGGTCATTAACTTGATATTATTTTATAATTAATTAATGTAATTAATTTTAATAATTAATTTGATTAATTAATTTAAGATAATCATTTGAGAATTATTTAAGTATAATTAATTAATGAAAGTAATTAAGAAAAATTAATTACTGATTGTAATTAATTAAGTTGTTGATTAATTAAGTTAATTAATTAAGTTTAACTAATTTAATTTAATTACTGGATGATTTGAGAAATAATTACAAATGTAATTAAAAATGGAAAATTACTTAATGAAGTAATTAAGAAAATAAATTACTAGATGTAATTTAATTGAAGGAGTTTTGGAATTAATTACTTGTGTAATTAATATGTTGAATAATTACTTGAGTAAGTAATTAATAATTAATTACTTAGTGTAATTAATTTAGGTTTTGATAATTAAGTTATTTGAGAATGGTTAAGAGAAGTAATTAATTTAAGTTAATTACTTAATGTGATTAATCAAGTATGATTAACCAATGGAGATAATTGATAATTAATTTAATGAAGTTATTTAAAATAATTAGAGATCATTAATTTACATAATTAATCATATGATTAAGGATTTATTAATTAAGAAAATTAATCAATGAAGGTATTAGCTAATTAATTAAGGATTAATGTAATTAATTATGATTAATTAATTAATGAAGTAATTACAGGTTAATTACAGGGATTGGTTTGGATTAATTAATTTGTGAAATTAATTAGAGGTTAATTACTTGAATGTAATTAAAAGATAATTAATCTTGATGATTAATTAGGGTAACTTGTTAAGAATAATAAATTGATGTGTAAGCAAGATTTATATGGATGAGTAATTAATTTAATTTATTTTAAATTAATTTAAGGAAGATGTAATTAATTTAATTCATTTTAAATTAATTATAGATTGGATAGATAAGTCTTTGCTTATGAATGATGATTGATATTACCCTGAATGGGTGGAATCTCAGTTATGAGATAAATGTTATTGTGTGATTTGGATGCTATGGTTGCATTGGGTTGATAATATGATTTATCTGTTTGAGTTGATAATATTGATTATCTATTATGATGTTGGGAATTATCTATCTGTGTGTAATATAGATAATATTGAATTAAGTTGTTTTAAACCTTTAAAACAACTTGGCCCTAAAAGACACGCTTTGGTTTTCGATGAGACCGGGATCGGGTTTCCATATTTGGATATCCGAAAACCACATCAATTCCAAATAACGTTAGGTCGTAAATCAAAATGGAGCTTTGTGAAGACTCGAGGTGTAAGGGCTATACGTCAGTATAACTCTGTGGGTGATTCCGTAATGAGTTGACGGAACAGTGCTTATAAATTCGAGATGGTGGATTAGAGTGCAAGGGTTATTGTCGTTGACTCTGAAGGTGATTCCAATAATGAGTGCAACGAGATAATGCCTTCGGTTTCGTTTGAACCCAGAACGAACTTGTATGGATTGAATGCTTTCAGAACATCGTCAGGTGGACGATGAGCATTCTAAGAGATGTGTCCTATAAAGGTAATCGTAACCTCAAGCCTCATCAACCGGGAATGGCTAAAACAGGGGAGGTGCAGCAAGGCTTCGTGGGTAGCTCCCACTGGAGAGCGAGATTGATCCCTGTCTAGAAGTCCTTTTATATTCGGCTGTGTGGGCAGTTGGTTCAAACAACTGCGGGGTTGTCTTGTTCGGAACTATTCAGCAAGGAATGGTTCCGGCCTTGTGTTGCAGGGGAGTGGGAGTACTCCTCGGTACGGTGATCTAGGCCACGTACTGTGACGGGCGGTACCCCAGTAGCCCTGCCATTGTATGGAATCCAAAATCCAATAAGTGCCAACGGTTTTGATTGTATTACCCACTTTTGTGGCTAGTAGCTGGAATTTAATAGATGTAACAATTTCGGCTATTTCATATTTACTTGAAAACCCTAGACACTATTATAATATCATCGGATTTCCTATAAAATGTTTTGGTTAGCGTAAGGTAAAAACTTTTCCATGTTTATGTGTGGGAAGTCTTACGTGATACCTTTCTTTTCTAAGGTTTTTAAAGTTAAGCAACCTTAACCTGTTACTCACACCAGACCCATGTCTGACCCGGAGTTTACCTTTGTTTTCTTAAACTCTTGGGTACTCAAATTTTTACGAGTAGCCAAGGGATTCAGGTTAGCTTTGACGAATAATGGAGGAGCAATGGAGCAGGAGGCTTCTGCGTTGTAGATATATAGTTCCGCTGTGTGTTCTCTGTGTTGTGATTGTATTGAGTTGTAAATACTAGACAGGTGTTTATAACTGTCTAGTATATGTGATGTGTATGCTGTGTATCTTTGATTGGTATTGTATATTATGTAAATACTTATGTTATTAATATAATTTATTCGTTCCGCTGTTGAGATTCTTGTGTTGTTTCTTCTTTCTTTTCTTCTTTTATCCCTTTCTTTCTTAATTCATGATGCGTCTTTCTGGGTAGTGGAAGACGGGTCGTGACAGTTGGTATCAGAGCATTAGGTTGAGTGAATACCTAGGCTCTGGAGTGGTGTCTATCTTGAGAGAGCGTATTTGTAATTTTTATTATATATATTACTATATATATATATATATTTATTTCTACCTATCTGTTGGGTTACCTGTTCGGGTTTTCCAATGTGGTTATAAAGGTAGATGAGGTAGAAGTGTGTGTAACACGACTACCATTGGCTGGTGTTTGATTGGATAAGGTTGGAAGTGTATCTGACGAGACTGTAGACCTAATACCGTCTCGAGTGAGTTTTGAAGTGGTGTTAGAACTTCATTGATCTCTGAAGGTAACCTGTTAAGGTTCGGAGTTCATCTTTGAAGTTGAATGAGTAGAGTTTGGATTTGTTGGCTGAGCAGAAGCGAGTGATGGTATCTCGTTATCTTAAGGAGTAGTAACTGCGTGATGAGATGCAGTGACTATGGATGTCTCCGAAGATAATATCTTTGGAACAAGTTTAAGGAAGTGAGTCTGCTTCGGTGTTGTGGCTGAGTTCAGCAGGGTGTTGCTGTTTGGTTTGAAGTCCGAGTTTCTCAAAGAACTTTGGATTGGGAATTCTTTGGCATTGGTGTCAGCAGTGCAGCTCGGAGTGTTCTGTATGTCGGCAGAGTTTTCTGGCTTAGCAGTTTTCTGGAGATGGATTTCAGAAGCAGTAGAGTAGAATCCATTTCTTCGATGGATTGGCAAGACCAGCATAAGCTGTTCTGATTGGTAAAGAGAGAACAGTTTTCTTTGCATTTTAGTTTAAATTGATCGCAAAAGTGACTTGCGATAGTTGAGCGTTTTCTTGGATTGTTGGAGATTTTTCTGAATATTTTCAGGAAAGTCAGAGTTTGACTTCATCTAGAGATTCAGTGGTACCGGTGGTTCTACTAATTGAAGGTTGATTCCTTGAGATGGAGTTTATTGAAGCAACTCAGGTTTTGAGGAACTTCTGAGTTTTCTCTTGGTTATCTGAGGTCTTCTTGGTTTTGTTGTCCAGTTAGCTTGTGTTCTTCATCAGCATTCTTTTCTACTCTAGATCAGAGTTGCGCAGCGGAAGCAGTTTGGGAGTGAATCTGTTTTTCTTTTCCGGACAGGAGAAGTTTGTTTTCTTCTGATGATAGTGAGTGGAGTTGTTCTTGATCTTGATTGATCGTGGAGGATCATTCTGATGGGTTTGGTCTAGTTTGTTTCTAGAGACATCAGCAAGGATTGACCTGATCAGGTAGGATGTAGGCAGCCCGAGATCGTCTAAAGAGTTTTGTGGATCTGAAGTCGTAGTCTAGTTTTGGATAAGTTTTCCCCAGTTTCAGGAGCTATAAATTTTGGTAAGGTTGGGTAAGCTAGCTCCGAGATATTTTGAATTTCTTCTGTGTTCTGTTTTGGATAGGTGTTTAATTTTCTGGATTGAATTGTCAGTTTGGACGACTGGAATTCGATGTGTTTCACGTATCTCTGAGGGAGTACGTGTATATCTATTTCTGGTTTTGGAATCAGCTGTTCTGGAAGATTTGGTTGTTGAGTCAGACTTATCTGTAGTCTGATGTCTTGTTCAGTTATAGATCTAGATGAGTAGGAGTTATGTAGCTTAGTAGTGTTGATTGTTTGGGTTTTATAGAGCGAGTATCCCAGTGTTTACTTGGGAAACTCGAGGAAAATCTATCCAGAATTTTGTCTAGATAGTTAATTTTGTTTGATTGGATGAATTGATTGCTATGGCTGTTAGCATATGTTTGATATATGCTTGGTTTTAAAATTTAAAAATCTAAATTAGATTATTAAATTACCTTTGTTTTAAATTTCGGGGACGAAATTCTTTTAAGGGGGAAGGAATGTGATATCCAGGAATTTTTGACAATATCAATTTAGTAATCTTTATATAAAATTAAATTGATATTGACAATATTGATTAATAAAATATGTTTTGATTTAATAATCAGAATAAATAAATATTTAATTTGCAATTTTATCTTTTAAAAGCTATAATAAATGTTTAAATTAAAATGTATATATATTTTTGTATATATATTATAGTTTATCTTTGTTTTGAAATGCAATTAATAAATGAAGTTTGTTTTTAAATTTTAATAAAATATTGAGTAATTAGAAAGTTATGTTTGAAAGTAATATTAAGCTTTTAAAAATCTATTTAAATTAATAACTATATGGTTCGATAATATTTATAATAAATGTTCTATTGTTTAAAACTTGTCTTAGTTTAATTTTTAAATTTAAATAAAAGTTGATTTTATTTCTTTTTAAAATATTATTTGATTAAATATGATTTGAGTATATTTTATATAAGTTTAAAATATAAGATAGCATGTGATTTAAATTCATTTAAATATAAAAGTGATTTATAATTTCTTTATAAATCATATAAAATTTGTTAGTTAGTTATTTTTAAGTCATATTAATTTTCATAAATAAAAAAAGGAAAATAGAATCTTCATTTTTAATTTGAATAAATTGATTTTTATTTTGATTTCAAATAATTTATTTGAATTTGGAAATTTTACTTTGAAACCCAAATTAATAGATTCTTTAATTCATTTGTATAAGTTTTAATTTATCAATTTGTTTTATTTACATTTTTCTTTAAATAAGAAATTTACATAAGTATAAAATGAATTAGATAAAGACCCTTTATAAACATTTAAAAATAACTAAATTAAGTAAAAAGACAAGTGTTAACTTTTTAAGTATTTAAACTACATGTGTTAATAAGTTAGTAGCTCTTATGACAAGTGTCATTGTATTTTAATATTTTCTTTATTAAATTTTATTTCAGTTCTTTTAAAAACATTTTTCATTTTTCACTTCATTCTCTTCTTAAAATTTAATGCTAATTGAATCAAGGAAACACTTCACTATAAAAAATAATAATATGAAATCCCTCAATAACAAAAACCCGCATTTCTTTTCATCCTATAATCATTCCCAAGTCACACAACCACCTATAGTTCAGTTTCCAAAAAAAAAAAAAAAAATCAAATAAGAGATCATTCAAACTGCATTTCTCTTCTACCCGGAATTACTGCATAATCAAGTTTGCATTGCTATTCATTCATGAAAAATCAAGGCCTGCACTTGCATCTCTGCAAATTTGAGCAACCTGTAGTTTAAAACCTGCATGCATGAAGTAGATAATTAGAAGAAAACATAAAGTTTTCAGTCCAAAGCAATTCAAGTTCAAATTTCTCAATAAACATGGATGCTCTGCTCAGGAAATTTGGTGAGTAACATCTAAACTTCTTTAACAAAATCTGGTTGCATGATTATTATCTTTGGAATTATTTGATATGCATGATAAAAATTGCAGCAGATTGTTTGTAGATAAATTTCTGGGAATTACTTTATACTTATATAAGTAAGTATGCTTTGGTTTGTATTAGTAATTGCTGGTGTACCTGACTTAGGCCTTAAAATTCAAACTTTTAGAGTTTCATAACTTGATCATTATTCAAGAATGAATTTCAAACAAATTTGTTTGTTAAAAATAAATCTGAAGCATAAGTATTTAAAATAAGATAGATTGAAACAAGAACTTCTCTGTAAATCAATATACCCTGAAACATGGTTGTGTTTAAAAATGTAAATTCCTTAGTTTATTGAATTTAGATTGTGACATGAAAACATTCTGGGAAGCATGATTTTTAATCTCAGGAAATACAAATTTATGGTTTAAGATTACAGGGCAGTTTACTTTCATTTGGACAATGAAACTTTGATGAATTCTGTTGATGTTGGACATTTGGGGGTTTGAAATTTTCTTGAGAAGGAAGAAGAAGGATCAGGCAATCTAGAAAAAATTTTACTAATTGGTGAATTAATTTTTGAATTAGCTAAGGAATGGGTTTTTACTGTAACCCTAAGTTTTTTTACAAGTAAGAATTCAATCATATAGCCACTAGGATTGATCGAGTGTTTTGCAACTCTGGGGATTTGTTGCTGGGTTTAAGAGGATATAGTAGCCGGAGTTTCAGCCTGAATGATGGCCGGAGGGAGGAGAAATTGTTGTTGATAGGTTTGTGAAGTTTGGGGTGGAGTGTGTTTCAGGTTTTAAAAGTATGGAGGACTGCTCTGCTTGAATTTGGGAAATGGGGATTCTATGATGCTTAGGTGTTCAGGTGGACTCAAGGGAGGTTGGTGGATTGGATGATCATCACTGATGATTGGAGAGTTGGCTATGGTTATGTGCATGTGCACAGAGTTTTATTTTTTTGAGAGGGGTTTTGGTTTCTGTAAGTTATAGGTGAAGACTCAAGTCATTCGGGATGTGACACGAAGCAGAAAGCCTTAGAACTCGAAGTAGAATAGTTTTGTCTCGGGTAGCTTTAGATTGCAGTTTTGTTCCTGAAGCCTGAAACAGTTTTCAGGATTTGAATTTTAAAACTAAATTAAATCTTAAAAAAAAGAAAGCTAAGCAAGTTTAAATCTAAACTTAAAGCAGGATTTAAACTGTGAATTCAAATAGATTTAAATTTTAGATTTTGATTTAAACAAGATTTGCAGGAATGAATTGTTTTTAAAACTAAAACCTGCACAGTTTTTATAAAGAAATTTTTAAACCTGGAAATAAAATTTTAAACAAGATTGGAAGCAAGTTTAAGTATGAATTCAAATAGATTGAATTCCAGATTTTGAATAAATTTGCAGTAATTAAATAAAGTATTTTATTAAAATTTAAAACCTGCACAGTTTTTTTGATATTGAGTGATTTTTTTTTAAAATCTGAAAGTAAGTTATTAAAACAAGATTTAAATTCTAAGTTAAATCTGAATTTAGAATCCTGGATTCAAATTTGAATTTGAACCTGAAAGTTTCAAAAAGGAAAATAGGTTGGCAAATTCAAATGTAATAATTTAGTTTGAATATTTTAAGTATCTTTAACATGTGTTTTATAAAATCTGTAATAAAATTTAAAACAGAATTTAAATTTTAATCTTTGAATTTAAACCTGAAACATGATTTGGATCTTGATTGTAATATAAATAAAATTTGAAATTTATATGTTCAATATCCTTTGAATTATTTAAAGTATTTTAAACTTGTTAAATTTGAATAGGGGATAAGTTAAACTATTCTTTTTTTTAAAAATACTTTAAAGATAAGTGATCCTTTAAAATAAAAATTTAAGAGTTCTTAAATATTTAAAATCTTGTTATGTTGATTTCAAATGGAATTTAGAAAATTTAAAATTAATTTTTTTTAAAATGACTTTAATAATGATAATTTAATCATTAATGAGATAAATGATTTTGTTTATTGTTTTGAAACTTAATTATCTGATCAAGGTAATTAAGATTTTAATTAACTAATTTAATCAATTAATAATTGGGTTAATTAATTAAATAATTAAGGGTTTATTTAATTAATTAAAAGTTTAAGTAAGTTAATTAAATTTGATTAAGGTATGATTTAGAAATTAATTTAAATAAGATTTGATTTAATTAATGAATTGAATTAATCAAGTAATTAATAATTAATTAAGTTTAATTATCACTTGATTAATTTAATAATTAGGAATTAATTAATGAATTTTGTAAATAAATTAAGAATTAATATTGATTAATTCAATTAATTACTTTGAAAAAGTAATTAAAGAATTGTTACTGGTTAATGAAGGTCATTAACTTGATATTATTTTATATTAATTAATGTAATTAATTTTAATAATTAATTTGATTAATTAATTTAAGATAATCATTTGAGAATTATTTAAGTATGATTAATTAATGAAAGTAATTAAGAAAAATTAATTACTGATTGTAATTAATTAAGTTGTTGATTAATTAAGTTAATTAATTAAGTTTAACTAATTTAATTTAATCACTGGATGATTTGAGAAAAAATTACAAATGTAATTAAAAATGGAAAATTACTTAATGAAGTAATTAAGAAAATAAATTACTAGATGTAATTTAATTGAAGGAGTTTTGGAATTAATTACTTGTGTAATTAATGTGTAATTAGTATGTTGAATAATTACTCGAGTAAGTAATTAATAATTAATTACTTAGTGTAATTAATTTAGGTTTTGATAATTAAGTTATTTGAGAATGGTTAAGAGAAGTAATTAATTTAAGTTAATTACTTAATGTGATTAATCAAGTATGATTAACCAATGGAGATAATTGATAATTAATTTAATGGAGTTATTTAAAATAATTAGAGATCATTAATTTATATAATTAATGATATGATTAAGGATTTATTAATTAAGAAAATTAATCAATGAAGGTATTATCTAATTAATTAAGGATTAATGTAATTAATTATGATTAATTAATTAATGAATTAATTACAGGTTAATTACAGGGATTGCTTTGGATTAATTAATTTGTGAAATTAATTAGAGGTTAATTACTTGAATGTGATTAAAAGATAATAAATCTAGATGATTAATTAGGGTAACTTGTTAAGAATAATAAATTGATGTGTAAGCAAGATTTATATGGATGATGTAACGACCCGAAATTTTCAATCCCGAAAATTCCAGATAGTTAGAGAAAAGAAGAAAAGAGAAAGAAGAAGAACAGAAAAAAACACACAGTCTCACATTCGCAGCGGATAAAATATAATATCAATAATAATTATACCAAAGAAAACTGTATCTATCAATTTTACATCGATATATTAGAGTTACAAAAATTTTATACAACATTAGACAAGTACAATTTAACATGTCTCAGATATATAATATCATAGTGAAAACTCTCCATACGTTACTGCCATCCAGCTTGCCTCCTGAGCTCCAGAACGTCCTTACCTGAAAATCTGTAATACTCGGTCTGACCCGAGCATTACATCAAAGTAACACCCGGGTCGGGCTGGAAACCAGCGTGAGTAAACCCATCTAACATGGAAACAAGCAGATACAACTTATATAAATCCCGGGGTAACTTGTATCAAATTTCAACATCACAAATTGTTATAAACACCACTTATACTCACAATTTATCACCGATAATAACCACATTATCACTGTCCATTTATCATATCATATTAAAAAAAAAATTAAATCAGACATATCAACCAATTTTTAGGTATCTACATCATTCGCTCATTCATAAGCAAGATTAATTAACCATACCATCTTTAATTAATTAAATTAATCATAATTGAATTTACTTTACTACTACAGTCACTTTTAAATACTGCTTATTCATTAATTACAACCAATAGATTAAACATCCAAAAATCGTCTATCTTAATTAACCTCCTGGATAAATTTCTCTTTGGTTAAATTACGATTATCATCATTCCTTAATCCCATTAAGTAATTTGTACTTACCCAAATCCCATAAATGATTATCCTTTATTTTCAACAATGTATGTTATAATAAGTTTCATTATCTTAATTTTATATTACAGTAAATTTATTCCTTCCGAATTTACCACTATTTAATATATCATTAGTTTATTTCATTAATTTCAAACATTAAATTAATCACTTCTAAATTATCAATTAATTAATCTAAATTCAGTATAAATTAATAACCTTAGTTATTAATAAATAAAATTTAATTACCTATTCATTATTCATTAATTAATTATTTACGTAGTTATAATTATTTAATCTTAATTAAATCTCAATTAAATTTCTTAAGTAGTTAAATCTTAATCATGAATTAACTTTAATTTCAAATTTATTAAATCTTAAATTGCAATTACAATTAAGTAACATTATTAATTACCTCACTACATAAATAAATTCGAATTAAAACCATTTATCTTGTAATAAGATTTGTCTTTATTTAATAACTTAACCCTCCTTTTTCAGGCTTAGTATTAACTTTCCTGAGCAAAACTCAGGTTAACTCGAGTTGAATCCTGGGACTTTGCCCAGATTTCCCCGAGTCCACGGTACTTCATTCCTTCTTCCTCATTTTTTTTAGTTCAAGTTTAAACCCAACTGAAAAACAAACACTGAACCTCTCGATTACGTGTCCAGACTCGAGTAAAACCCCCACGCACTCGAAATCCCCTCAGAGTTACTCACGAAGACCCAACTCCTGACACACAAGCAGAAGTTGTGCACGTGCACCCCCACCTGGGCTACTCCGACCATCGGCATTCCTTCCGTCACGTCACCCTACATCACAGCAACACATATCGACTATCAACCGATACTCACGAGCTCACGAACAAGTTCGAGCTACCCATTCGAAAGATGAACACAATAGCCTCCAGCAAAACTCTTCAATCCCTCGATCTCGATCACCGGAGCCATTACAATCCCGGCCATACCTTGCCTTACCTCCACGCTTCCATTCTCCAAAGTTACACGCAACTCGAATCAACAGGGAATATGCAACGACCCTAAACCCAGCTTCAACAGAAACTAGGTTTACAAATTTTGCTCGACTACCACCGACGCCTCTGCAACATTTTCACCCTCTAGACATTTTTCACTGGACCACCCAACCTCGCTACACTTCCAGTTAAGTTCACGACCCCTCCAGATCTCCAAACTATCAGAATTTGACTAGGAACCAAGTTCCAGTCATTTCCCAAATTCGCATGCATTTCAATGTTAAAATTCTGATATTAATTTTAAAATTCCTAACTTTTATAGTAGATTCAAGTTATCATCTTGAATCAGTAAAATAAGATGACCGAATTTAGTATGGAAAGAAAAAATCCTATTGTAATCTAGATTTCCAGATAAGCTTCCCATTTATTTTTACTTAAACTCATTCTTACAATCAAATTTATATCTGAACAAACATTTGTTATTTGAAGATCAATCCCTTTAAGAAATAGAGGGGGATGTAATATGATCAGGAAAAAAAACACAAGAATAAAATCAGACATGCCCTCCATTATACTCTACAAGATTTTAAACATATATCTACACATACAGGTACCATCACAGATTTCACAGGCAATCTGATAATTATCTGCTTAACCTTAAATATAAAACAAAACATAAAGTTTACTCACTGTTTTAGTGTATGGATTCAATCTACAATCCTGGATAAATTAATTACAATGTTTGGGTTTCCCCTTTATATACTTTTGCACAATTGGTTTGGTTTACAGAGTCACTTATTTTAATTTGTCTTAAATTAAATTTTTGAACCATAATCTTTGATTAATCAAACATCTTATGTTTGTAAACTTAGTCTTAACAACACTTGGTTCAAAAAAAAAATGAATTTAAATCACACAGAAGAACTGGAACTCAAATAGAGTAGCTTCTGTTGGAGAGAACATGCATACAGCATACAATATATGTACACAGCAGATTCACCAAATACAAAATTTGATTCATCCCACTAGCATGCAACTAAAATTATCTTTGAAATTTAAAGGTGAAGATACTCACCTATTTCCAGAAATGACAGAACTACTTTTATGATGAATCGGGTTTGAACTTTGCTTGTTGAAATCAATTCTTCAGTCTTCAGGTTTGTATTTATATGCTGTTGTTTAAATTTGAGTTGTTTCCATTGAATTTTGTTTAAGTTCAAGTTGAAGCTTACTTCAGATTTTTACTCGAAACTGATATGAAGATTGATATATAGGAGATGAGTTACTGGTGATGATATGTTTTTTTCTTTTTCTTTTTTTAAATTTTTTTTTTGTACAACTTAGTTCAGAGATCTTCTTACCCTTATTTGACTAGCCTGAGAAATATACAGAGTCGATCTGTATATGAACATACAGATATATACACATTTAAACAATGAAATTCAAGAATCGAACCTATAAATACAAACATGCAAACCATAATACAACCTTCCTGTACAAATTTCATATGAATTTCTATAATCATTTCTTAAAAAAAATTAAGGGGAAGTTTACTCACATAATTATCACTTAAAAACCCAGACATCACATCCTTTCACTCATGCAAGTAAAAATTGAGAATTTCTATAATCAATTCTTGCATGCACTCAATTATAAAGTTGAATTTAGGTTTTCAAGAGGTAGATTTACTCACCTGACAAACATAGCCTGTTGAATCCCTGCTTCCAGGCATCCCCTTCTTTTACTTTTGAAATGCTTCTAGTTTGATCTTATTTTAAACTTGAATTTGTTGTCCTGTTAGTTGAAATTAGTTGCTGCTTCCAGAAAACAGAGATCCATGCTCGAGTTTTAAAATCTGGAATTAATTTGATATTGAAGCAAATGTTTAAATATGGAAATCTTGTTTCCAAATAAAACAGCTGCTGTCCTGTATTATATTTTATTTATTTATTTCAAAGATGGTTTCATTAATTCATTTTTTTTTTGTATGTAAAAATTATGTTTGAAAGGCAATAAGCATGCCACTTGTTAAGTTGTATTTTAATATTATAACATTTGTTTTAATGTTTATTAAGAGTTATTACACTTGTCTTTTACCTATTCTACTTACTAAACACTTGTTACCAATATGTATTTTATGTCTAAACCCCTTTTTTTTTATAAATTATGTCTTAAACCTTGTCATTTATAAATTTAAACACCTTACTCTTGTAATTATTTTATTTATTTTTAAATGTTTTTATAAAGCCTTAATATTTATCTTCCTAGTACATAAATACATTTCTAGACAAATAAATGTTTTCCTTAAGATATCCATTATTTTTATATCCAATTTACTTTAAGATATTTGTCTTTGAATTTTCAATCTCAAATTCAGATTTAATTAAATTTACTCATATATATTTTAAAAAAAACACACCTCACATTTTTTTGATAAATAATGATTTTGCAAATCTAAATAATTATACTAGAAGAGTATCAAATAAATATTTATCCAAGTATAAGTATTTATCATCATATTTATTTATTCAATCTATAAATCAATATTCTATTAATTAACCCAATTACTTATCGATTACAAATGTCTAGAATTCCGGGATATCACATTCCTTCCCCCTTTGAATCTTTTCGTCCTCGAAAAGGAACGAAGCCAGAATTTATTAAATATTTTAAAACATGTTAAAATATTCTTTGTTTATTTTAAAACACTTAAAAATCTATATAATATTTTCAAAATAGTTTTTATAGAAAATATCATTTTATAACTCGATGTTTCAGCAAGTCCATCTTCGTTCTCACAGAAATTCGGTCATGCGTTGATCAGACGTATGACTGAAAATCTATAGGTACTTAGCAGACCCGTTTTCAACACCCAGTGAAAATACTTGGAAAATAATTTTATTGGAAATATAGAAAACAGTTCTTGGAAATAGAGGATATATCTTTGGTGATAATGCTTTGGAAATCATCACCCCCATCCATGGTCACAGTTACATTCCAGGGTTACGTTGCCGTCACAGCAAAAGTCCATGTAACTACAGGCTCTCCGCGGCCTCTCGATTACGCCATGGAACCCACATAACAGATCACAGTTACATGCAGGGTTACGTTGCCGTCACAGCAAAAGTCCATGTAACTGCAGGCTCTCAGCGGCCTCTGATTTTCGCTGTCGAAATGAAACATCTCCACTCCTACATAGGTCGCAGTCTGCCGATATAAAATCAAACGCAGACTGTTGGCTCTCAACAGCACACACGACTTTCGCTATGTTATACCATAGATCGCAGTTACATCCTGGGTAACGTTGCCATCGCAGCAAAAGTCCATGTAACTTTTGGCTCTCAGCGGCACACACGACTTTCGCTATGGTATACTCAACTCCTAATCCCCAGGAACTAGTTTTTTCCAGACTCCTCATAGGATCAACTTTAGAACCCCCCCCCTTGGGGCTCAAGGCAGCACCACCCGGTGGCACTCCTGAGAAGTTCATTTCAAGGAAGCGCCTTTTTCCCCAGAGACATCATCAAAACATTTTATACTATGCACATATAGTATCTTCAAATCATACACCTAGTATGATATCATACAAAGCTCCTTTACACAAAATCGATTATTCTCAAATTAGGATTTCCAAATTCCAATTTTCATTTTACCCAAAATCAAAGGTCTTTCCAAATCCAAAGGTTCTCAAAACCTTTTATAAAATCTTCATAAGATCCTTTATATATATATTCAAAAAAAAAATATAATTTTTAAAACTTTGGATCATTTCAAACTTGTATAAAATCCCTATTTATACTTTAAACATTTCAAAAACATTTTTCTTCCAGCAATAAATTCAACAAGGGGAGATTTATCTCATATAACAAAGATATACAACTTTGTTTATTCAAAACAAAATATCCCACTTTAATTTCTCTTTCCAATATCACTTTCATTCAAATCCGTACGATGTACACTTATCATCCGTACGCTATACAAATCTGATCGCTCACTCGATCACACAATTTCACTTCCGAACTTGCATTGTCCACCCACTTCCTAGTGTGGACACATATCTGATTTCTTGATTAGAAACCGTCATTCTCCTTGCATAGACATAACTATGATAGAGAATATCCAGAACCAATCAACAATCCATATCCAGGTTCGCCGTCGAAAATCGAGTGAAAAAAAATCCCACTCGGATCGATAAAACTATCTCGAAATTCTGTGCTCGAATCTGGATCACATCACTATGCGAATAGAATAATAAACGTACACCTTATGTATTTATCTTTATTGGTTATTAGCCAAATTAATTCCATTTCTATTCACATTCACTTTGATTTTCATTCACTTACTCACAATTGCTTCAATCTATTTGGATTATCACCTCTATTCTTATCTCGATTGGGTATTTAACCACTAACAGTTTGAACTCCGACCAGTTTATTTAGAAAATAGTTTGAAATTTAAAAAAAATAGATAAGTAGTTGAAAAATAATTACTAGTTTGTAAAATAGGTGTAAAATAGGTAGAAAATAGTTAAAATAATTATAGAAAGTTTAGATAATTGCAAAATAATAGTAAGATAGTAATTTGTTTGTAAAACAGTTGGAAAATTGCTAAACAGTTTCAAAAATAATTGTAAAACAAGTATAAGATAGTTTGCTTTTAAAAGAAAGGTTGTATATATAATAAATAGCTTGGAAAAATAGGTTTATATTAAAATAATTTATATTAAAAATAGTCCAGAGTCAAAACTACTCACCTTCCAATCTCCATTTTCATCAATTCAATTTAAATTTCCTTTACCATTTAAATTGACCCAATTCCAATTTAAATAACTTTATTCGACCTTGATCTCAAATTCTACTGATTCAAATAAATTTCAATTGAACTAGTTCCAATTTCAATTCATTTCAACTCCAGTTTGAATTTATCCCAATTTCAAACTTCATTTCCAAATCAAGTTGAATTATTCTTGATTTCGTCCCAATATTCAATTCAAATTCCATTTGAATTTTATACTTAATCATCTTCAATCACAATTTCAATTTATTCAAATCAGATTCAATTTGAACTAATTTCAATTCAAATTCCAGATTTAAACCATCTCGAATTATATAAATTCGAGTTAAATCCACTGAGGTTGGTTTAACCCTTTAAAACCAAGTTAACCTTTATTAAAAACCTTTAAACAATTTAATTTTCAAATTAAGGTTAGATTTTCTTTTATCTCAGTAATGGATATATCACTCCACTTCACTTCTCATTCATTTGAACAAATCCAATTTCACAATTTAAATATTTCCAATAACAATGGGATGGTATTATTCAAATTATTTTTAAAACATCCATGCATTTCCAATTCCAAATCTCAAACCCATTTTGAGATCACACAAATTCCCAATTCAAAATTAACCATTTAACTTTCTAAGTTAAATTCCAATTTCATCTTGAAATTTCCAAATCAGATTGCTCATTCAAACTTATTTAACTTCCTTCGAGTTAAATTCAATCAATCCCGTTTAACCTTACTCAAATTTGAATTCTCCATTTCAAATTTTCAAATACTTTTTCCCACTTATAAGTTCAAAAACTTATCACTTTGGGTATCATATCTTATTCCAAATTCAAAACTCAATATTTAGAGTTTATTTCAAACCACCTTTGATATTATGTATTTTCACATATATACATATTAATTTCTTTTACATTTTCAAACAACTCTTGCTTGAAATAGGACCCAATTCCATTCAATTGCATTAAATAATATTATTTATTGTTTCTTTAAATTAATTACGTCATTAATTAATTCCAATTAATCACATTTGGTAATTAACTTATTTCTTAATTACCTTCATTAAATAATTGTCCCTTAAATTACTTACCTATAGTTACTTCATTAAGTAACTCCCTCTTATTTATTAATTCCAATCATTATCCATTAATTAATCTCATTAAATAAAGTTCAATTAATTACATAAATTAATTGATTATCCTTATCCTCAAACCTTTCCCAATTTCAAGATTTAATTTCAGTTGAATCCAATTTCAAACTTGTCTTTAATTTAATTTCAATTTGATTGAAATTCTATTATCACTTAATTCTTACTTTTACTTTTGATTTAATTAATACTACAACCAATTTCCTTAATAATAATAGATAATTTATTTCTTATATAAGATTCATTTACTTTTGAAATCATTTAAAAACCTTTATATAAGAAAATAACAAGTACGCTCTCTCATATATATATATACTCAACTCATCCTAGGGTACCACTTACCCTATCCTTAATGAGTAATCCCATCAGAGCTAAGGTTCTCGCTTAACCTTCTGCTCTGATACCAAATGTAACGACCCGAAATTCTCAATCCCGAAAATTCCAGATAGTTAGAGAAAAGAAGAAAAGAGATAGAAGAAGAACAGAAAGAAACACAATCTCACATTCGCAGCGGATAAAATATAATATCAATAATAATAATTATACCAAAGAAAACTGTATCTATCAATTTTACATCAATATATCAGAGTTACAGAAATTTTATACAACATTAGACAGATACAATTTAACATGTCTCAGATATATAATATCATAATGAAAACTCTCTATACGTTACTACCATCCAGCTTGCCTCCTGAGCTCCAGAACGTCCTTACCTGAAAATCTGTAATACTCGGTCTGACCCGAGCATTATATCAAAGTAACACCCGGGTCAGGCTGGAAACCAGCGTGAGTAAACCCATCTAACATGGAAACAAGCACATACAACTTATATAAATCCCGGGGTAACTTGTATCAAATTTCAACATCACAAATTGTTATAAACACCACTTATGCTCACAATTTATCATCGATAATAACCACATTATCACTGTCCATTTATCATATCATATTAAAAAAAGAAAATCAGACATATCAACCAATTTTTAGGTATCTACATCATTCGCTCATTCATAAGCAAGATTAATTAACCATACCATCTTTAATTAAATAAATTAATCATAATTGAATTTACTTTACTACTACAGTCACTTTTAAATACTGCTTATTCATTAATTACAACCAATAGATTAAACATCCAAAAATCGTCTATCTTAATTAAACCTCCTGGATAAATTTCTCTTTGGTTAAATTACGATTATCATCATTCCTTAATCCCATTAAGTAATTTGTACTTACCCAAATCCCATAAAGGATTATCCTTTATTTTCATCAATGTATATTATAATAAGTTTCATTATCTTAATTTTATATTACAGTAAATTTATTCCTTCCGAATTTACCACTATTTAATATATTATTAGTTTATTTCTTTAATTTCAAACATTAAATTAATCACTTCTAAATTATCAATTAATTAATCTAAATTCAGTATAAATTAATAACCTTAGTTATTAATAAATAAAATTTAATTACCTATTCATTATTCATTAATTAATTAATTATTTACGTAGTTATAATTATTTAATCTTAATTAAATCTCAATTAAATTTCTTAAGTAGTTAAATCTTAATCATGAATTAACTTTAATTTCAAATTTATTAAATCTTAAATTGCAATTACAATTAAGTAACATTATTAATTACCTCACTACATAAATAAATTCGAATTAAAACCATTTATCTTGTAATAAGATTTGTCTTTATTTAATAACTTAACCCCCCTTTTTCAGGCTTAGTATTAACTTTCCTGAGCAAAACTCAGGTTAACTCGAGTTGAATCCTGGGACTTTGCCCAGATTTCCCCAAGTTCACGGTACTTCATTCCTTCTTCCTCATTTTTTTTAGTTCAAGTTTAAACCCAACTGAAAAACAAACACTGAACCTCTCGATTACGTGTCCAGACTCGAGTAAAACCCCCACGCACTCGAAATCCCCTCAGAGTTACTGACGAAGACCCAACTTCTGACATACAAGCAGAAGTTGTGCACATGCACCCCCACCTGGGCTACTTCGACCATCGGCATTCCTTCCGTCACGTCACCCTACATCACAGCAACACATATCGACTATCAACCGATACTCACAAGCTCACGAATAAGTTCGAGCTACCTAGTCGAAAGATGAACACAATAGCCTCCAGCAAAACTCTTCAATCCCTCGATCTCGATCACCGGAGCCATTACAATCCCGGCCATGCCTTGCCTTACCTCCACGCTTCCATTCTCCAAAGTTACACGCAACTCGAATCAACAGGGAAGACGTAACGACCCCAAACCCAGCTTCAACAGAAACTAGGTTTACAAATTTTGCTCGACTACCGCCGACGCCTCTGCAACATTTTCACCCTCTAGACAATTTTCACTGGACCACCCAACCTCGCTACACTTCCAGTTAAGTTCGCGACCCCTCCAGATCTCCAAACTATCAGAATTTGACTAGGAACCAAGTTCCAGTCATTTCCCAAATTCGCATGCATTTCAATGTTAAAAATTCTGATATTAATTTTAAAATTCCTAACTTTTATAGTAGATTCAAGTTATCATCTTGAATCAGTAAAATAAGATGACCGAATTTAGTATGGAAAGAAAAAAATTCTACTGTAATCTAGATTTCCAGATAAGCTTCCCATTTATTTTTAGTTAAACTCATTCTTACAATCAAATTTATATCTGAACAAACATTTGTTATTTGAAGATCAATCCCTTTAAGAAATCAGAGGGGGATGTAATATGATCAGGAAAAAAAAACAAGAATAAAATCAGACATGCCCTCCATTATACTCTACAAGATTTTAAACATATATCTACATATACAGGTACCATCACAGATTTCACAGGCAATCTGATAATTATCTGCTTAACCTTAAATATAAAACAAAACATAAAGTTTACTCACTGTTTTGGTGTATGGATTCAATATACAATCCTGGATAAATTAATTACATTGTTTGGGTTTCCCCTTTGTATACTTTTGCACTATTGGTTTGGTTTACAGAGTCACTCATTTTAATTTGTCTTAAATTAAATTTTGAACCATAATCTATGATTAATCAAACATCTTATGTTTGTAAACATAGTCTTAACAACACTTGGTTCAAAAAAAAATGAATTTAAATCACACAGAAGAACTGGAACTAAAATAGAGTAGCTTCTGTTGGAGAGAACATACATACAACATACAATATATGTACATAGCAGATTCACCAAATACAAAATTTGATTCATCCCACTAGCATGCAACTAAAATTTTCTTTGAAATTTAAAGGTGAAGATACTCACCTATTTCCAGAAATGACAGAACTACTTTTATGATGAATCGGGTTTGAACTTTGCTTGCTGAAATCAATTCTTCAATCTTCAGGTTTGTATTGATATGCTGTTGTTTAAATTTGAGTTGTTTCCATTGAATTTTGTTTAAGTTTAAGTTGAAGCTTACTTCAGATTTTTACTCGAAACTGATATGAAGATTGATATATAGGAGTTGAGTTACTGGTGATGATATGTTTTTTTCTTTTTATTTTTTTAATTTTTTTTTTGTACAACTTAGTTCAGAGATCTTCTTACCCTTATTTGACTAGCCTGAGAAATATACAGAGTTAATCCGTATATGAACATACAGATATGTACACATTTAAACAATGAAATTCAAAGAATCGAACCAATAAACACAAACATGCAAACCATAATACAACCTTCCCGTACAAATTTCATATGAATTTCTATAATCATTTCTTAAAAAAAATTAAGCGGAAGTTTACTCACATAATTATCACTTAAATACCCAGACATCACATCCTTTCACTCATGCAAGTAAAAATTGAGACATTTCTATAATCAATTCTTGCATGCACTCAATTATAAAGTAGAATTTAGGTTTTCAAGAGGTAGATTTACTCACCTGACAAACATAGCCTGTTGAATCCCTGCTTCCAGGCATCCCCTTCTTTTACTTTTGAAATGCTTCTAGTTTGATCTTATTTTAAACTTGAATTTGTTGTCCTGTTAGTTGAAATTAGTTGCTGCTTCCAGAAAACAGAGATCCATGCTCGAGTTTTAAAATCTGGAATTAATTTGATATTGAAGCAAATGTTTAAATCTGGAAATCTTGTTTCCAAATAAAACAGCTGCTGTCCTGTATTTTTTTTCTTTTTCAAAGATGGTTTCATTAATTCATTTTTTTTTGTATGTAAAAATTATGTTTGAAAGGCAATAAGCGTGCCACTTATTAAGTTGTATGTTAATATTATAACATTTGTTTTAATGTTTATTAAGAGTTATTACACTTGTCTTTTACCTAGTCTACTTACTAAACAATTGTTACCAATATGTATTTTATGTCTAAACCCTTTTTTTTATAAATTATGTCTTAAACCTTGTCATTTATAAATTTAAACACCTTACTCTTGTAATTATTTTATTATTATTATTTTTAAATGTTTTTATAAAGCCTTAATATTTATCTTCCTAGTACATAAATACATTTCTAGACAAATAATTGTTTTCCTTAAGACATCCATTATTTTTATATCCAATTTACTTTAAGATATTTGTCTTTGAATTTTCAATCTCAAATTCAGATTTAATTAAATTTACTCATATATATTTTAAAACAAACACACCTCACATTTTTTTGATAAATAATGATTTTGCAAATCTAAATAATCATACTAGAATAGTATCAAATAAATATTTATCCAAGTATAAATATTTATCATCATATTTATTTATTCAATATATAAATCAATATTCTATTAATTAACCCAATTACTTATCGATTACAAATGTTTAGAATTCTGGGATATCACAGATGAGTAATTAATTTAATTTATTTTAAATTAATTTAAGGAAGAAGTAATTAATTTAATTCATTTTAAATTAATTATAGATTGGGTAGATAAGTCTTTGCTTATGAATGATGATTGATATTACCCTGAATGGTTGGAATCTCAGTTATGAGATAAATGTTATTGTGTGATTTGGATGCTATGGTTGCATTGGGTTGATAATATGATTTATCTGTTTGAGTTGATAATATTGATTATCTATTATGATGTTGGGAATTATCTATCTGTGTGTAATATAGATAATATAGAATTAAATTGTTTTAAACCTTTAAAATAACTTGGCCCTAAAAGACACGCTTTGGTTTTCGATGAGACCGGGATCGGGTTTCCATATTTGGATATCCGAAAACCACATCGATTCCAAATAACGTTAGGTCGTAAATCCAAATGGAGCTTTGTGAAGACTCGAGGTGTAAGGGCTATAAGTCAGTATAACTCTGTGGGTGATTCCGTAATGAGTTGACGGAATAGTGCTTATAGATTCGAGATGGTGGATTAGAGTGCAAGGGTTATTGTCGTTGACTCTGAGAGTGATTCCAATAATGAGTGCAACGAGATAATGCCTTCGGTTTCGTTCGAACCCGGAACGAACTTGTATGGATTGAATGCTTTCAGAACATCGTCAGGTGGACGATGAGCATTCTAAGAGATGTGTCCTATAAAGGTAATCGTAACCTCAAGCCTCATCAACGGGGAATGGCTAAAACAGGGGAGGTGCAGCAAGGCTTCGTGGGTAGCTCCCACTGGAGAGCGAGATTGATCCCTGTCTAGAAGTCCTTTTATATTCGGTTGTGTGGGAAGTTGGTTGCAAACAACTGCGGGGTTGTCTTATTCGGAACTATTCAGTAAGGAATGGTTCCGGCCTTATGTTGCAGAGGAGTGGGAGTACTCCTCGGTACGGTGATCTACGCCACATACTGTGACGGGCGGTACCCCAGTAGCCCTGCCATTATATGGAATCCAAAATCTAGTAAGTGCCAACGGTTTTGATTGTATTACCCACTTTTGTGGCTAGTAGATGGAATTTAATAGATGTAACAATTTCGGCTATTTCATATTTACTTGAAAACCCTAGACACTATTATAATATCATCGGATTTCCTATAAAATGTTTTGGTTAGCGTAAGGTAAAAACTTTTCCATGTTTATGTGTGGGAAGTCTTACGTGATACCTTTCTTTTCAAAGGTTTTTAAAGTTAAGCAACCTTAACCTGTTACTCACACCAGGCCCATGTCTGACCCGGAGTTTATCTTTGTTTTCTTAAACTCTTAGGTACTCAAATTTTTACGAGTAGCCAAGGGATTCAGGTTAGCTTTGACTAATAATGGAGGAGCAATGGAGCAGGAGGCTTCTGCGTTGTAGATATATAGTTCCGCTGTGTGTTCTCTGTGTTGTGATTGTATTGAGTTGTAAATACTAGACAGGTGTTTATAACTGTCTAGTATATGTGATGTGTATGCTATGTATCTCTGATTGGTATTGTATATTATGTAAATACTTATGTTATTAATATAATTTATTCGTTCCGCTGTTGAGATTCTTGTGTTGTTTCTTCTTTCTTTTCTTCTTCTATCCCTTTCTTTCTTAATTCATGATGTGTCTTTCTGGGTAGTGGAAGACGGATCGTGACAGCTTTTGTTTGAAAAATGGTTTGAGTTTCAGATTTTTGTTTGAGAAATTTTACAGGATTTGATTTGTATAAATTTTCTTGTTTGTGGAAATTGATCTCAGATTTGAAGAATGATGTTTCATGTTTTAATAACTTAGCTTTAGGATTGAAGAATAGAAAAGAATTGAAGAATAGAAAACAATATGTTTATATAAGGGCTAAATTGATTTAAAAAAAAATTAAACCAAATGGTGACACTAATTTTAAGATTTAACATTTGTCATCTTAAGTTGATTATTAATTTACACTTGTTATAAGGTGTTTTAATTTCATCACACTTGTCCTTTAAGTAATTGGTATTTATTTTTAAATGTTAAGAAAAAGCTTTTTACTTAATTTATTTATTCTTATGTAAATATATATATATATATATATATATATATATATATATATGAATTTCTTTTTAAAGAAAATGTAATAAAACTAATTATATATGAATAAAAGCTCATCCAAATATTTTTAAAATGTCTATCTTTTTAAATTTAAAAAATTAATTTCAAATTCAAATTAAATTTGAAAGTCCAATTTAAAGTCAACTTAAATATACATATAGAATCAACCTACATATGTATATTGTAGAATTTAACTTTTAAACAATTGTTTTGCAAATCATTTGTATTTAGTTCAAAATAAAATTTTAAAATTATATGTATACTAAAATTAGAAAACAAATTCTTATTAATTTAAAATATAGTTTTAAATCCAATATATTTTTCAACACATTTATATTTGCATTTCAAATCCAAATCAATTTATTTTCAATATCCATTTTGAATTTCAAATCCAAATTAAATTTATATACATATAAAATAAATAAATAAATATCTTATTTTATTTGAAAAATAAAATCAAATAAAATCATAATTTAATCCAAAAATTATATTAATTACTAATTTAATTCAAATTTATCCCTAAAAATTTAAATAAATTACCAATTCAAATTTAACTCAAAAACCGGGGCCGTTACACATTTAGTATCAACAATTAAACATACATCACAATCATCACCCAAATCAACTAACAAACATCAATAGACAACTGATTATCATTAACAGGTATTAAATTGACAATTAAATTCAATATTAAATTAAACGATGATTTAATGCAATCAAATTTAAATTTGAATAGAATGATAATTTAAATATCCAAACATCAACCAATCAATTCCAAATCACATCATAAATTCAATTTAACTAACATAAGATAATTAAGTAGTAGTGAGTGGGTCAAAACACTGACTTTATGGATTTCTCTTTTCTAGTCAGATTTGGATCTGCTACTACTTCCTCCTTTTTGATTTATTTCCTTTCTAACTTAATCTTCTATTTTGTATATAAAGTTTTGGAAGAGATAGAGAAGTTTGTGTAGATCTGGATTTGAAGAAAAGAATTTGGAAAAAGAAGTATGTTTGGAAAAGAAGAAGAAAATTTAAAAAAGATGAAGAATTGAAAAAGAAAAGGTAGCTTCGGAAAATAAGAAGAAGATTTGAAGAATAAGAATAAGAAAAGGGAAGCTTTGATAGAAAAAAAGAGAAGAAGGAGATTTGAGGAAGAAAAAAAGAATGAAGGATGAGGAAAACGAAGAAAGAGAGAGAAATAAGATGGAAGTTTGTTTGGAGGAATGAAGCTACAGAAGATGAGATTTGAAAAATGAAATGAGACTATAGGGATGATGGAAACAAATGAAAAGCTAATAAAGTATATGTAAACAAACTAAAAACTGAAATAAAGTAAGAATATGAACAACCTTAAAATGGTAGTATTGAAAGAGGTAAACTAAAGGAATAAATTTATGAATAAAGATAAAAATAAATCTTCCGTTCTTTAATATGAAGCTTTAGAAGAAAGAGTCTCTAATGAAAAGAAACTACAAGAACTAATAACATATGAATGAAATAAGCTTCAGAAACAGAGGATAGTAAATGATAATTAGATGGCATGAAAATTAATTTGGATGTTCACATTTAAGATGGGAAAAGAAAATGGAAAAAACTTTGTAAAGCACTTGAAATGAGAAAACGAACAAATGAGAATAATGAGGCAATTATTAGTTAATAAGAAACGAATGAGTAGTATAATAATTAAATGGATGCTCAAGTGAAACCTACATGGAGAACTTGAAAATGAAAAGAAAGAGAATGTGGATGTGATAAAAAAGGCAAAGTAAACGAATGGACCACTTATATACTATCTACAAACTTTTGGGATCCAAATTCCAAAATATACTCATATTAATTCACTATAAAAAACCCAAATATAAAAATATTTATCATTTAATTCTTTATAAAAACATTCGTTTTCCATTAATATATGTGCACACTCCATTAGCGGAATCAATCAATTAACAATCAATTAATCTATTCATTAATATATGTTACTCAAACCAATTTTATTAATAATGAATATATATATATATATATATATATGCATTATAAAATAATTTACTATAATTTTTTACTGTAAGGGTCACATTAATGCAACAAATTTATGAGTTTTAACCATGTATGAAATGGAAAAATAAATATACATGAACATGTGTAATTAATGTACGATTGTTAATTAAAGGTAATTTTAATTTTTTCTATAACATTTACACAACCATGAACCCCCTGATATATATAGAAATTTGGATATTAATGTGTGTATGTGTGTACATATTATCCTAAAATTTAATTTTTTTTTCCAAAATCATACTTATTCAAAATGAAAGTTTTATTTTTATACATCTCAATACATGCAATTATCTTAATTAAAACTTCATTCCATATTGACACTAAATGCAAGTTTCTATATTAACTCATTCAATACAATTTCATTTATGTTTCCTTTTAATTGAAACATTTCAATTAATCTGATTCCAATTCATTTCATTACGAATTTCAACACATTCTAATTATAAACATTGTTATCTTTTCATTTATACCAATTCAAACATGTTTTATAAAATTTCATATACAACAAAGTAAATGTTTTTATCTTATTGAAAATCAACTTCTCCAAGATTCATTTCAAATAAAAAATTACATTATTCTTTCATTAAAACATTCACTCCATCCTTTATTCAAATCGAACATTTGTTATTTTGGATAGCAAAAAAACATACAATTTATTCTTTTCAAGTCAAAGCTTAAATTTCATTAAAATCTTTATCTTAATTTGATTTAAAAATGTAAGTTCTTATGTTGAACTTATTAATTACAATGTACTTGTCTTTTCTTTTCAATTAAAGGATTCCAACAACTATTATTGCAGTTTATATTCAATATTAGATTTCAAATGAATTATCATTATACCACAACTATTTACTGTTCATTTCATATTCCAACATTTATTTTTTAAACTATCCCATTCTTATATTAACATCTATTATTTTGATCGCTCATTACCCTATAGGCATAGTTAGCATTGATTTATATCTTACTGCATTAATATTCTCCAATTCCATCTTAATTTACATTAACATAATATTTAATTACATTTAGTCGCAATATATTCCAAATTAAATTCAATGGATTGATTAAATTGGTAACATATAACAAATTGTCACATTTTCCTGCTTTAATCACACTTATAGGTTTATTATGTTCAAATAAATGTTATAACAACTTACACCACCCTGATTTTTCCCAATTATCATGAATTACATATTATTTTACCTATAACATTTAATGTATTCCCTTATTTACCATTTATAACTAATTAAATTTCAATGTATTAATTAACCATTATTACGATTTGCTAATTCAAACACATTTCCAAATTTATTGTTAACTAACAAAAAAAATCGCATTGATTTTATCTTCCTATTTATAATTTCTAACCAATGTAACTTTACAATTTATTACAATTATTTGAGGTTTCATTCAATTAGTCATTTATTATATTAAATTTACATTATTAAACCCTATTTCTTTATTTACACTCTATAACCAATTTTAACTTTACAATTATTTCAATTAGTTGGACATACATTAAAGTAGTTATCAATTGTCTTGAATTGAAATTTTTAACATTACATTCTAGTCATTTCTTATCAATAAACCAAAAATTGTAATTTCATCCAATATTCAATCACAACAATCTTATTTAATTCATAATTTTAATTATCGGGAAAATGCGAGTCGTTATAGAAATCGAGAACGCGCTCATTCGAGTATGGCAATACATATTCCTCGTTGACTTTGTCGTTCTCGAAACACAACCTGTAACAAATCTCCTGATTAATTCCATTGATTTTAGGCCGATCATTCTTAGCCACCTCAAATGCCTTAATCAACTATCACAATGGTTCAATGAAAATCTCTTTTGGAAACATGACTTTGGATCTGAACATTTTCTATCTTATAAGCCAACCAAATGAACCTTGTGACCAAACGTTGGAAGTTAGTGCCATTCACGAAAACTTTAAAAACGAGACACTTGATCTTAATGACGAACGTGAAGCAGAGTATGAAAAATTGTTTCATGAAATACCCAATGAGATTAAATACACTCTTCCTTTTGAATCGCTTCTAGTTAAGTCCGAATCTCAACCCAATTCTTTGATAGAAAAACTCCCGAAGTTAGACCTCAAACCACTTCCCGATCACCTTAAGTACGCATACTTAGGTGATAACGAAACATCGCCCATCATAATCTCCTCAACTCTCTCTCTCTTGATCAAGAAACCTCCTTACTTTCTATTCTATCGAAAAACAGAGAAACAATTGGGTGGTCCATTACCAATATAAAGGGAATTAGTCCCGCTCTTGTTCAACATCGCATCCATTTAGTTGACGATGCAAAGCCTATTCGTTACGCACAATGAAGGCTTAATCCAAAAATGAAAGATGTGATGCGTGATGAAAGTCTTAAAATTCTCAACAACAGAATCATTTACCCAATGTTTGATAGTTGATGGGTTAGCCCAATTCACGTCGTACCGAAAAAAATTTGGGCAAACTATTGTCAAGAACAATTCAAATGAACTTATTCCAACTCATACTCAAATGGGTTGGAGTGTTTGCATTGACTGTCGAAAACTAAATGCCACAACACGAAAAAATCACTTCCCTCTTCCTTTCACTGACCAAATGCTCGAACGTTTAGCCGACCATGAATTTTACTGCTTCCTTGATGGTTATTCCGGCTATAATGCTTCCGAAGATAAAGAGAAAATGAACTTCGCGTGTCCATACGGAACCTTTGCTTATCAACGTATGCCATTCGGACTTTGTAACGCTTCTCCTACTTTTTAACGATGCATGGTTGGCATTTTTTCTGACATGATTGAAAAATTACTAGAAGTTTTACGGACGATTTTACATCATCTCGAGTTGGTTCTAAAGCAATGTAAAGAAAAACATTTGACTTTGAATTGGGAAAAATGCCACTTTATGGTCAAACAAGGCATAGTCCTTTGACATATCATCTCAAAAAAAGGCATTGGGGTAGATAAAGAAAAAGTTGACATAATTGCAAACCTACCCATTCCTAAACCCGTTAAGGACACTCGATCATTTCTAGGACATGTTGGTTTTTACCGATGTTTTGTTAAAGACTTTAGCAAAATCCCTCGTCCTTTAATGACTCTTCTTGGAAACGACGTTCCTTTCGATTTTATCTCTGATTGTATCTCTTCTTTTAAACTTCTTAAGAATGAACTCATTTCCGCTCCAATCATTGGCATGTCCAATTGGGATCTCCCATTTGAAATAATGCGTGATGCTTCGAACTTTGCAGTTGGTGCTGTCCTAAGACAACGCATCAACAACATCCTTCACTTTATTTACTACGCTAGCATGACTCTTAAGGATGCTCAAATAAAATACACAACAACTGAAAAAGAGCTTCTAGCTGTTGTTTTTGCACTCGAAAAGTTTTGACCTTACTTGTTTGGGTCACACATTACTGTGTACATAGACCACTCTGTGCTTCGGTATCTCTTCGCTAAAAAGGATGCTAAATCCCATTTAATTTGTTGGATCCTTTTACTTTAAAAATTTGACCTTACAATCAAAGACAAAAAAGGATCCGACAATATCATAGGCGATCACTTATGTCATCTTCCGAATGCACTATTGCCTTTACCAATCAATGAAAACTTCCCCGATGAACAACTTCTTTCAGTTTCTATTGATCCATGATAAGCTGATATAGTGAACTACATAGTCACAAAAGAAACTCCCTCATCTTGATCCAAATAGGACAAATACAAATTCATGTCCCAAGTGAAATATTTCTATTGGTACGATCCACACTTGTTCAAATATGGCCCCGACCAAATCATTTGATGTTGCATTCCGGATAATGCGATTAGGAGTATTCTTTCTTTTTTCCACGATCAAGCATACGGTGGACATTTCAGTCCTCCAAAAAATGTGAAAATGGTGCTTCGATGTGATTTCTATTGGCCTTCTCTTTTGAAAGACTCATTCGAATTTTGCAAAACTTGAGATCGATGTCAAATGCTTGGATGAATTTCTTGATGAGATATAATGCCTTTAAACCACATTCTTACGGTTGAAATCTTTGATGTTTGGGGTATCGACTTTATGAGACGTTTTCCCAATTCTTTTGGAGACTTGTATATCCTTCTCGGTGTCGCTTACGTCTCAAATTGGGTCGAAGCCGTTCCTTACAAAACCAACGACCATAGAATTGTTGTGAAATTTCTCAAAGAAAACATCTTTGCAAGGTTCGACATACCTCGCACAATAATCAGTGATAGCGGAACCCTTTTTTGTAATCGATCTTTTGAAACATCAACGGAGAAATACTCGATGACCCACAAGTTATCCACTCCATATCATCCTCAAATTTGTGGCCAAGTTGAAGTTTCAAATCATCAAATAAAACAAATCCTGGAGAAAACTATCAACAAAAATCGAAAAGATTGGTCTCAGAAATTGACCGACGTGCTTTGGGCTTACTGTACTGCTTTTAAAACTAACCTTGGGATGTCTCCATTTCGTTTAGTTTACGGTTAAGTTTACCATTTACCCGTTGAAATCGAACACAAAGCATTGTGGGCAATAAAGAACTTAAACTTTGATCTTGAGAAAGCTGGCGAAAAACTGAAAACTACAAATCAATCAACTAGAAGAACTTAGGAACGACGCGTATGAAAATGAGAAAATTTACACAGAAAAAACAAAAGTTTTTCATGACAAGTTAATCCTAAGAAAAACATTTTTGCCCAACTAAAAAGTTATTCTATATGTTTCAAGATTTCAATTATTCCCTGGAAAACTTAAATCAAAACGGACCAGACCATTTGTGGTACGAACTATTTTTCCACATGGTGCCATAGAAATAGAAAACCCAAGGATGGATCAATTTTCAAAGTAAACGGTTATCGTTTGAAACCTTTCTTGGAATTGCCAGATAACCAAGAGAAGGAGCTCATGATCCTTCATGAACCAAGCTACATCCAGTAAGAATGTTAATCCTTCTTTGTAAATATGTACTTATTTTTCCCCATTACACTCATTATATCGTGCATATACTGTGGGGACACAGTCAAAAACTAAATGTGGCGGGAGTCTCATTTTCATTTCTTAGTTTTATGGCATTTTTGATTTTTCGTTTCCTTTTAACTTAAAAAAAGCATCTCAAAATTTCTAAATCTCAAAAACATTTTCTTTTTTGCATTTTGATTTATTTTTGAAGAAACACTATTGGATAAGTATAAGTTTTGGTCAATAAATTAAAAATTTTGAAAATCTATTTGCCTTAACAAAAATAAAAATGAAGTTTGAATACAAATAACAATGGTTTAACTAGTATATAGGAAGGTTCACATGTGTTAATTATGAAGTATGTTCTAACTGAAAATCTTTGTTTAAAAAAGTGGTAAATTTAAAGTAAAGGATACAACATTTTTATCTTCTAACTTGAATGGTGCTAAGATGATTTTGCAAAACTCTCTCTTTCTAAAAAATAATAAGAAAACAACACAAATATATATATATATACACACATACATACATATATATATATAAGTATTTTTTTTGTATATATGCATATATTTTTTAAACCTAGAGTCATGTATTCACACTTGTGTGTTCACTCGCCATGCTCTGTACCCTTCTCACGTAAGCCCGAAAGGCAGTGCATGATCGGTATATCTGGCCTCAGTTTATCTATGTTAAGTGTATGTATATAAAAATTCTTTTTAATAACGCATATAGTCGATAAGTGTTCACACTTGTGTGTTCACTCGCTATGCTTGTATTCTTCGCACATCAGTCCGCAAGGCAATGCACGGGTAATATATCTGGCCTCAGTTTACCTGAGTTAGGCTTATGTGAATATTGTTAATATTAATAAAATTTTCAAATAAGAGAGAGTAAGAAATTGAAGTCTAAGGACTATTTTTACTTGTTTGATTTAACTTGTTATTGAAAAGAAATGAGAATACCATTTTAACAAACTTGATAATCAACTAAGGATCCATTTTACAATTACATTGTGTTATCAACTAAAACAACTAGCCAAACTATAGTCTATTTGTTATGATAACTTAATTTTTGTTGGAAATTTTGACAAGTAAAAGGACTTAAATTTCTTGATAATGACCAAAATTTATATTTAACTTATTCGTGTCAATTTGAAAGTAAATCCTTCATTTGTGAATATTTTCAAAAACTTGCATTCATCTCTTTGTAAATAAATCTTGCACATTGTAAATATTTTCATTTTGCATTCGCATTTTGTGGATAGTATCCGCTAAAAACCCTCACGAGACAACACTCGTCCTGCTGGGGACACCCAGAGGTTTAACGGCTTGTTGCATATGCTCAATGCAATCGTGCTCATTACGAAAACAGATTTATCTTAGTTTTCCTTTATTCGAGGACGAATAAAAAGATAAGTGTAGGGTATTTGATGTGCACATAAATGTGCATATATATATATATATACACACATCCATATTTTATCTATTTTTATTTAAATAAATATCATATTTGGGCATTTTAACATGTTTAAACCAAAATTAAATTATTGTCAAATCATCATATCCTCATATTCATTCAGGGGCCAAATTGTCATTTTTGTGCATGTGTCAATTTGAGAATTTTTACTTGGAAAACTTTTATGATTTTTATAGGAATTTGGATGCATGTGGAAGAGGCCTTCATGAAGATATATGCATGCACAAGGGAATACAAAGGAATGAAGAGGAAATAATTCAAGTTTGTGATCATGGAGGACCCCACCTACCCACTTACCTAAATATACAATTAGAAGCTAATGGACAACTAAGTGGAGGTGAAAGCTTCATACACATTTAATGATGGACTAATCAGTGGATAATGGTTACTTGGTGGCTACACTTCCTAGAGGACATTTTGGAAAGCACCCTAAAAATTAAGTTAGGTATTATGCATGTATAAATAGCCCTCTTATGTACATGTAAATATCTTCTACTCTTTGAAATTAAAAACGCAAGTTGTAAGCTCTATGTTTCATGAAATAAAAATGGCTTCCTAGCCTCTTTCTCTTCTCTTCTCTACTTATTTTTATTAACTTTTATGCTCATTTTTATTCTTATGCCCTCTTTCATTTGATGCTCATGGTTTAGATTTACATTTACACACTAGTTTAGTTCATTTCCTTCTAGTAGTTAATCTTCTTTTTCTTTGTTTATTCTCTACTTCATTTCATTTTCAATGTTGAAATCTCTATGTGTTGAAATAGTAGCACAAGTGAGAGGCTAAATCCATACAATTTAGGGGTAATGAAGCTTTCTTTTATCATGTAGATTCAACATAAATTTTCTGTAAATGATCTCTTTTATGCTTTTTAGAAAATGTATGTTTATGTTTGTTTGTGTTTTATGTTGAATTTGATAGCCTACTTTGTTCATAACAAATAGGCAATGCTTATCTCATTAATCACAAATTGCCTCTTCATCTAAATATGATCATGGCAATGAAGTGAAGTTTGAATCAAAATTTGATGATCTATGTTACTAATTAATAGTAAATAATTCATGCTTAAGCTAGATTTTGGTTTCATTTTTTGTGCTATGTTTCATGAGATATGAAAAGTAGGACTAGAGTTGTATTATAGTTTGATGGTTTGATTTGTGTTAATTAATAAATCAAATAGGCCATGCTTATGATAAATAAATCACTATACTTAGATTAAAAAGAGATCATCATTCGATTTAAGAAGGTGTATTTGCCTCTAAATTGAATTTTAATCACATATTTTTTAATCTCAACATTTGCTTAGCTTTCTAGTTTTCAAAACAATCTCCACTTTTGGTTTAATTTGATTGATTAGAAAATTTTAATATTTAAAAATTTTCTACGGATCGACCCATACTTGCCATGTACTAAATTTTGCACGCCGCGCGCTTGAGGTATAAATTTTAATTTGAAACTTATCGATGCTTTTCTTATTCGATAGAAATTCCATCGATAAATAGATGGAGTATATAGCATCCTTCAACATTGGTACACAATACACCCCTGAAAAAGGGAACATAGTCGCTAATGCCTTAGTAGGAGACACGCTACACTAGGTGTTATATATGAATGGATATAGTTGGAGTTTCTCCTGAATTTTAACCACCAACTATTAACAGATCTCGTCCATGGTTTTCTATAAGTTATGGATGTTAGACCAACCTTGATGGATTGTATAGGGCATAAGCAAGTAAAAGACAAGGAGTTAGTAGAGATTTTGGAAAAATTAAGGAAAGAAGAACATTTTCCCTATGCCACGAGGTACTCAGTTGATTAGAAGGGATACTTTAGAAGAGATGGACGTCATTGCATCTTAATTCTTGATGACTTAATGAGAGATGTGTTATGGAGTGCCACCACTCAAGTATGAACATTCATTCCAGAGAAGATAAGATGTACGAAGACATGAAGAGAATTTTCTTTAGAATGGAATGAAGAGGAGTGAAGTGAGTTTTTGCTAGGTGTTTGACATGTTAAAAGTAAAAGCTGAGTAAAGGAAACCCGATGGATTATTATTACCTTTGAAAATTCTAATTTGGAAGTGGAAGCATATTTCAATGGATTTTGTGGAAGGATTGTCTAAAAGTTAGAAGGCAATGAGGCTATTTGGGCTGTTGTAGATAGACTCACCAAGAGTGCTAATTTAGTTCGGATTAGGAGAAATAGGACAAGTGCCTCTCTTACCCAGATTTATATTAAAGAGGTAGTTCGTCTACATAGAATTCCTGTAAGCATAGTCAGTGATAAGGACCCTTTTGTAACATCCCCTATCTAGAGGCACAAAACTAAGCGCTACATATGCTATAATCGTCTATAGAATTAGCTTCCGGCGACTAAATACGGCTATGTTAATGGTATCAATAATATCAGAAGCACTTGAATATGGAACAAAACACAGATTTCAAAACCACAAATTACTTCATTACATTTCCAAATAAAATTTGTTCCACATTCACATCATATAACCCAAATCATTTTCCCAGGCACAGATTAAATATAGTTATTACAAATTACGCCAAGAGCGGTATATGAAGATACCCTTTCGATTGGTCAGAGTCATATGGTCATATTTGACCTAATACATCATAACACAGTGGAAAATCCATCAAAACATAAATAGAAGCAGTAAATCCTGAGTAGTTATCTATTGCCTTGTGCATCCTTTGGTAGCTTATTTGTCAACATCCTAAAACTTAAAAAGATCCATAACCTATCAACCTACTCAAATCAATTTTGAGCACCCGAGAGTTTAAGGAAAAAACATAAACTTCAAGTCAGACATAAAGCGAGATATGAATAATAGTATACATCTCGGTTTAATTATGTTAAGTGAGACCACATCGCTTAGTGGAATGGGTTTTCTTGCACTAATATCCTTTTTAAAACACATCTTTGCAAATCTTTTCATATAACCATATACTATGCTCGTTCATCCACAATGGTTAAATACTACAAAATAACATTACGTAAACATGCATAAATATCGGGTAATAATAAACTATCTATTCAACTACAAAAGTTTTGTTTGGATAACTTATAACCTTTTGCTAACTTGGGCCTATCAGAAAATGTAATCAAAATTAACCTAACACCTCTTAGATATTCATATTCAGGATTATCTATCCTTATTGTTGTGGGCATTTTCACCCACCGCATATTGGATATGAAAAGACGGAGGAAGAGTTGTCAAATTTTTGGAATAGACACAGATCTGCTTAGGAATATTCGTGAGGTCAAGATGTAGGCACCGGTCCGAACCACGTCTCAAACCGAATAACGGTTTGAAAGATATGGTCATTCTAAGATTTCCTAACAAGGTCCAACGACAAAGCCTCCAAGACCGCCTTCTACCAAGGCTCTGTACTGCCTACACCAGCAAAGTAACTGCCTGGCAAAATTAGGTCTGCACAAGCCTAGCAAAGCGTGGCCCAGCGGCGACAGACCCACTAAATCCAACCCAATAGAGCCGGACTTGCACGTGCCGAGCCCCGTAGGGCCTGATAGCCCAGGCTGGACCCGTGTGGGACCAGCCCAGCTGAGTCCGGCCCAGTAGGGCGGGACCCAGCAGAGTCTGTCCCAGTAGGGCCGGACAGCTTTGTCCGGCCTTCGAGGGTCGGACCCACACAGGTCCGACCGCACTTGGTATGACATCCTAGTCCGGCCCATGAGGACCGGACCTGCACATGTTCGCAACCTGTAGGGCTGGAAATTCTGCTCCTTCCTAGGATGGCCGGACCAACACAGGTCCAGCCTTAGGAGGGCCGGACAATCTGGTTTGGCCTAGGAGGGCCAAACCCGCACAGGTCCGGCCCCACAGGGCCGAACCCGCACAGGTTCGGCCCCACAGGGCCGAAAAATTAGTCTGGTCCATGACCGGACTCCCGTGGTCCTGAAAATATCGAACCCGTACCTTGTCCGGCAAATGATCGACAAGATTTTTTGTTCGGCACAATGCCGACCAAGAATCCAGTCCAGCAAGGTGCCGAACTAGATCTGGTCCGGCACTACCGGACCAGCTTCCTGGTCCGGCACAATGCCCGGACCCACCTGGTCTAGCACTTTCGAACCATCCTTATCTGATCCGGCCCTACCGGACCACGGACCACTTTGTCCGGCTATGCCGAACCAGCCTAATCCGCCACCCAGCGGTCGGACCCACCTGCCCCGGACCCATCTAGTTGGGGTCGCACCCACTTGGTCCAGCTCTTTCAGGGCTAGACCCACCAGGCATATCCGGTCCTGCCCTTTCGGGGCCGGATCCACTCTTTTTTGTATTTTTAAGATGAACCTATCTGTTCCGACATTCAAGACTCCAAGGTCTGGATGGGCGACTAAAGGGAGCTACCAAGATAGGATTCAACTGGCGTCCAAGAGCAGTGGAACAAAAGAAAGGCTGAACCAAAGCCTAGAAGCCATGTACTCATCTACCTCTCTCCACAACCTCACTCTATAAATACTAGACGTATGGCATCATAAAGAGAGGGGAGAAAGCAGTGAATCTTTCATCAACAATGGAAGACAACTAAGAGAGAGAAAATCCTTAATCCTAACAACAGGTTTATTCATATTCAACGCTTGTACTTGTAATCAGATATAAAGAGATAATAAAAGAGGAATAGTGGATGTAGGCACATTTAGGCCGAACCACTATAAATTCTATGTCTTTTTACATTTTGGTCCTTATTTATATTTTTATTGCAAACCATTAATTTTCTATCTCAATCATGTGCAACTAAAGTCTATCAAATAATATATCTCTACTATAAAATCTTGGAGGTGTTTGCCCATTCTTTGTGCAAACACTTATCTATCCATTTAACATTTCCCATCAAGACGATCTGCCTTGGACTATCTATTAAATATCTCACTTCTGAATGGTTTGTCTCTAACTTAATCATCTCCAAGGTCTTCCGATCCTAATGGTTTTTTAGGCTAACCAATAACCTATCTGTATACAACATGTATTCCTTTCGATGTGTACTCAAAATTTTTGTCTACGTGTGACCAAGCCCTACACACTAGAATTTTTAACAATAATTAGCTGGGGCTACAAGCTAATGTATAGGGCGTGACCCCATACCAGTCGCATATCTGAGTCATTTATACTTAAGGATCCACTTCCATAATTTTCCTTGAAAATAATTTTAAAATGATTTAAACCTTTAAATTAAACTTCAAACAAGGAAAAGAATAAAAAAATTATACTTCACTCAATCATATTACTATGTCATATATATATATATATATATATATATATATCCTTTACTCAAAATTTAGTTGATGAAAACACTTAATCATTTGAAAGAACCGCTTTCACACTTTGAAATTATTTCCTAGAAAACCAATGTTTAAACCTTTCGAAATCATTTCTCAAACCTTTTGAATTCGTTCAAAGAAAACCTTTCAGAAGCTATAAACTTTAGACATCGTTCTTTAAAATCACTTTAAAAGAAAACTTTTGGTAACCTTCCTTCAAAAACCTTTCGAAAACATCTAATAAACCTTTCGAAACAAATCAAGGAATAAAACCTTCGAATGATTAAAACCTTTTAAACATAAACCTTTCGAAGGTATACTGGGTTCAACATAAAACAATCTAGAAACCTTCTTTTTAAAACCTATTGTCTTTATTGGAATAACCTTTCGAAAGCCTTGGGTTATACTTTACAAAACAAGGGTAACCACCTAAGTTGGAAGCTTCCTTCCAAAAGCGTTGGAGAAATGGCTAGTTTAAAAACAGGTATACCTTTCTACTGGGTCGAAAGGTTCAAAGCAAAAACCTTTATAAAAGCAGTAGAAACCCTTCGACTATGTCGGAAGGTTTCAAAACAAAGTAATGGTGGAAACAATAACCTATCGACTTCGTTAGAAGGTTTAAATCCTTTCTCTTAAATAACTTGACCTGGTCAGAAGTGACCAAGTCGAAAGCTCAAATTCGAAAGCAAAGCAAGCAAAAGCTTTTCACTTGTAAAACAATTATTTTCCAACCTCTTAGGCCATCAACCTTTCGGCTTAGAACCTTTCAGCTATATTCAATTCATTACATACCAATTACTTGTTACCTTATGCATTAAACTTTGACCTTATCGAAAGCTAACCTTTCGACTGAGACGAAAGGTTTGGGATAGAAGGTATACTGCCGTATGCATTGAAACATGGAAAAAGAGTGATTATTGTTTTTAATCTTAAAAGGGAAACTTTTCAACAAACTGCCTTTGTTTGTCAAATTTTCATTGGTCAACAATTTTTTTCAAAAATGTGCTGCCGTAATTACATAATTTATAAATCATTTTATTTTGCTAAATGTACCTTCTCCTTTATAAATATATAAAGTATTTAAGTCGCATAACTTAAATAATTTTATATATCCTCAAATGAATTTGGAAAATCCTAGAAAAATCCAAGGAAATCTATTCTAATATATTACCTAACATATTAAAATCTCAAACCCAAACAATTAATATTTTAGTCGAAAATAATTTATAACCCAATAAGCAATTTTATTCATTCGAAAATTCATATAAAATCAATAATAAATCAAGAAATTATGAAAATCAAAACCTATCTCTAAAATATTATTACAGACCTATACTAAAATTTCCAAGGTATTCGGATGTTATTAAATAGGGTTTTCATGTTAAACATATTATAAAGCACGAAAAACATTTATAATTTTACCAACTATATATATGTACGTGTGTGTGTGTATAAATATATCTTTAAACATCAAACATGGCAATAATATGTCACAAACATTTTGGATCTAATCACAACGCCGAAAACTAAAAGAATTAGGAATGTAGTAATTATTCTTCTTGGCTTTGAGATTATAGATGAGAGATTTGATTGTTGAATTAGTTGATTACTTTTACCCCACCTTTTGGTCAAGGCCGGGATATCAACAAGTAGGCTAAAAAGGATGAAAACCAGTATTATAGACCGATTGAAAACAAGGCTATGATCGCCGTCGTCAAAATTTTATTGAGCTCCAATCAAGATGGGATTTATGGGGAATGGTGAAGAAGGATAGGAAAGACCATGTTTCAAATTTCAAGTCAATCGGAGTTCGTATGCTCAAGATATGATCGATGCAATCAAGCAATGCTCTTATTCGTATCCATCAAGATCATGACCACTTCATTTATATCCATCCACAAGCAGCCTCATTTGTATCGATCAGGGCCAAACTTGTTTATATCCTTCAAGTTCGTATCCATCAAATCCATTCATTCGCATCCATCAGATGCCACTCCTTTTCGTATCCATCCAGTGTACGTTGCTTCGTATCCATCCAGTAAGCACCACTTCATGTTCGTCACATCAACATCAGTTCGTACCGATAACCTGAGAACATTTTGTATCGATCCCACTTATCAATTCATTTAAACAATACGTATCGATCTGTCAACAATTGATAAGAAGCAAACGATACAAAATGACTCCTAGGGCATCGGTGCAAAATACACTAGCTTTTTGTCGATCCTATCTCTGTGTACTTCGTATCAATCCATCAGATGATCGATACGAGCTAATGGTCACAGATTGATACGAAGAAATTAGATATAGATGGATATGAAGGAGGCAAAGGAAGCTGTCAAGAGGGCATAAACGTGGATCGATCCAGAAATTTAGCGCCACGTCACTTAGAAAGCACGTGCCTAGGAGCGATGCGATTGGGATCGATACGAATGAACCGATATGAATTTGGCAGCCCATTGAAAATCCAAATTGCGTCGATCATATCTCAAAATCTACAAGTCTAAATGCCACCAAATTTTCAAAGGAGTTTGCCTACAACCCAAGAATGTCCATGCTCGATCTCGACTCTATTGGGCAGGATCTTGATTGATACGAATTCCATTCGTATCGATCATGGATCGAGTCGAAATCGCTCGGAATCGATCATATGGGCCGACCCACGTGAGAGAAGGAGTCTTCCGAGATCTGGGCGGGATATTTGCAGCCTACACCTATAAATAGCAGTCCAAAAGCTTCAGAAAGGGGATCTTTTGGCTCTTCTACGTCCAGACTCTACCGAAACGACTTTTGTACTTCAATTCTACCATTGTAATTCATTGTAACCAACGAACAAAGACCACTAAAAATCAGCCATTTCATAGTGGACATAGGCCATACACCGAACCACTCTAAATCTGCATGTTTCTGCGTGTTTCCTTTTATTTTTGAGTGTTCTTCACATTTATTTTCTCGACATTTCTGTTATCTGTGATCTAGATTTGTAAATGGGTGCTTTCGTCAGCAATTGGTGTTTGTGACCAATTTTGGCGCAAACATTTTGATGCTTTCACTGAGAAACGCTAGCACTCAGGGATTCCAAGGCTTGGATTTTGGATTTGAAAGCTTAAAAATTTGGATTTGGAAAGCTATGGCAAGGCAATCAACAAGAAGACAAAGGACTGAAAAGAGTCGGCATGAAGGGAGTCTAGAGGCTTCCTCGAGAGTGAATCAGGCATCGGTCTTCATCACAAGAGACGAGATGGAAATGATGCTCAAGAGACTAGAGGAGATGATGCAGAACTTACTCCGGCGAGTTGGACAAGTTAGAGTGTAGAATCAATGGAACGCAACTGCAGGAGATGCTGGAGATAGGAATTGGGAGCACGGAGCAACCAGAATTCAGAATGGAGCAGGACCATCCGGTGCAGCACTAAAACTAGGGGGCACTCACCTAGAGTATGTTGATACAATCCTGGGCAGAGTAATTGGTAGAGCTGAGCAACACAGCGTTGATAGAGGAATGGAAGCTTGTCCTGGAGAGCAGATTCTAGGATTCACTCCCGAACTCGGGGGGTAGATCGGAGGCAATGGACGAGGACTACGACTTGGAGATAGTGATAGGTTGGTAGAGATGGTTAGGTGAGCCATGAGGGGAGGACTAGTGAATAGAGACTTGGAGGATGTGAATAGGAGTCCCTTTGCTCCAATGATCAGGCAAGTTAGGAACTCGCCAGATTTCAAACTACCAACTCTGGAGATGTATGATGGGTGAACAGATCCTGTTATTCACTTGAAAAGGTACATGAGGCATATGGAGGTACTACGGGCATCAAAAGAGGTCATGGCGCGATGCTTCCCTTTATATTTGACGGATATAGCAGCATTATGCTTCAGACAATTGAAGAGTGGCTCTATTGGCGCATGGACGGAGCTTATTGAAAGGTTTATGAGGCAGTTTCAGGTCCACACAGTCCGCGTAAGAATGTGATGACTTTGACATCGATGAAACAATGGAAAAGAGAATAGCTCAGTGATTTCTTAACCAGATTCAATGCGACAGTGGCTTCGGTTGATCGATCTGATCCATCGATGATTTTGATGGTTGCAGTTTCGAGAATTGCAGATAATTCGAATTTCAAGATATCGTTGGAACGGGACCCACTGAGGGATCTCGGGGAGTTCTATCATGAGGCGGAAAGGTTCTTGAGGCAGGAAGATGCGCAGGTTGAGAGAGATGAGAGAGTGGCTGAAGCTTATGCACTAAGGGATGGAAGTCCACCCAAGGAGGATCCAAATAAAGATGATAAAGGAAAAAGAAAAATGAAGGAAAATGGTAGCATTTCGAAAAGGCCTCGGAGGGAGTCAAAGTTTTCTTCTTACACAGATTTAACCGAGTCTCTAGAAAGGATTTACTTGGATACTCAAGGGCGCCTCCAGTATCGAAGGCCGACAAGGAGGGAACCTTCTGAATACGAGCGGGCATCGGGAAAGCATTTCCTATTCCACGTGCTGGATAGGCACAACTCAAACGTTTGCAGGCATTTGAATAATATGGTTGAGGAGCATGTAAGAAATGGTCATCTACAACAATATGTATGGAATCGAGCCATGGCAGTAGAACAGGAGCGACCACCACCCACCTCGAATGAAGATGGCACTGGGCCCAGACAACGTCAGCTTGTTATCAACTAAATAGATTTATGGCTTTGAATAAGTAATAGAACTCGAAGTAATATGACTAAATCACTTACATACGTACGAGATCGAGGACGGTCCCCAGGCATGCTCTAAGACGATGATAAATCGTGTTGCTCGAGTCTATGAAATCCGGTTTTTCTTTTCGCTTTCCTGAAAACTTTGGTTTCTTCCTTGGATGTAAAGACATTTATTTGGTTTTCCTTGGCTATGAAAACTCTTATTTTGAATGAGTGGATTTGGATCAATGTAATAAATAATACAGGTCTCGCGATCAAGGTCCCGACCGGAGAGACGGGGGCAGTGATCGCAAGTTACGAGTCCCTTCACCGGAGAGCGATGGAATGGACTCGAACACAATATAAAAAGTCCTTGGCCAAAGAGCCAAGGCTGGAGAATATGAAAAGTCCTTAGCCGGAGAGCCGAGGCTGGAGAATATAAAAGTCCTTGGCCGGAGAGTTGAGGCCGAAGAATATAAAAAGTCCTTGGTCGGAGAGCCGAGGCTGGAGAATATAAAAAGTCCTTGGCCGAAGAACCGAGGCCGGAGAATATTAAAAAATCCTTGGCCGGAGAGCCGAGGTCAGAGAAACTAAAAGTCCTTGGATGGAGAGTCAAGGTCGAAAAACATAAATGCCCTTGATCGAAGAGTCGAGGTCGGAACAGGATATCGGCCCGTAGTGATCATGGATTTGGTTATCAGTTATTGGATATGAATGGATTAAAGCATGGTTGATGGATTTGGATAGCTGCGGAGCTGGTTAAGGTTGTGGTTACATGACTTTGAATTGGAAATCAACTCAGAGCAGTCGTGGACTTGGATATGGCTATGACACTTGGATAGGATGGCTTGGTAATGTATTGGATTATGAATCGGATGGTATAGTTATGGATGGAATATGGACTTCGGATATCGAATTCCGAGATATTCAAAGCACGCCTTCTCACCACAAGACTTTTTTTGGGGGGGGCAAAATGTTACCTCACATTTTGGTCAAGACTGGAATACAAACAAATAGGCTAAAAAGGATGAAAACCAATGTTAGAGACCGATTGGAAACAAGGCTATATTCGATGTCGTCATAATTTCACTGAGCTCCAATCAGGAAGGGATTGATGTGGAATGATGAACAAGTCTAGGAAAGGCCACTTTTTCTAAATTCAAGTCAATCAGAGTTCGTATGCTCAAGATTTGATCGATGCAAATCAAACAATGCTCTTATTTGTATCCATCAAGATCGTCTCCATTTCATTCGTATCAATCCACAAGCAATCTCCTTTGTATCGATCAGGGCCGAACTTGTTCGTATCCCTCAAATTTGTATCCATCAAATTCATTCGTTTCGCATCCATCATATGCCACTCCTTTTCGTATACATCTAGTATACATTACTTCATATCCATACAGTAAGAACCACTTCGTGTCCGTTACATTAACTTCACTTCATATCCATAACCTGAGAACGTTTCGTATCGATCCCACACATCAATTCATTTAAACAATTCGTATTGATCGGTCAACAATCGATACAAAGCCCAGTAAACGATACAAAACGACTCCTAGGGCATCGATGCAAAATACAATGACTTTGTATCAATCCCATCTCTGTGTACTTCGTATCGATCCATCAAATGATCGATGAGAGATAATGGTAATGGATTGATACGAAGGGAAGAAACCTGGATCGATACAAAGCAATTAGCGATTGATGGATATGAAGGAGGCAAAGGAAGTAGTCAACATGGCATAAAAAGTGGATCGATCGAGAAATTTAGCACCACATCACCTAGCAAGCACATGCCTAGGAGCGATGCGATTGGGATCGATACGATTGAACCGATACGAATTCGGTAGCCCATTGAAAATCCAAACTTGCATCGATCATATCTCAAAGTCTACAAGTCCAAATACCACCAAATTTTCATAAGAGTTTGCGTACAACCCCAAGAATGTCCACGCTCGAGCTCGACTCGATTGGGAAAGATCTTGACTGATACGAGTTCCATTTGTATCGATCATGGATCAAGTCGAAATCACTCGAAATCGATCACATGGGCCCACCCATGTGAGAGAAGGAGTCTTCCGAGATCTGGGCGGGATGTTTGCAGGCTACACCTATAAATAGCGGTCCAAGAGCTTTATAAAGGGGATCTTTTGGCTCTTCTACGTCCAGACTCTGCCGAAACTACTTTTATACTTCAATTCTACCATTGTAATTCACTGTAACCAGCGAACAAAGACCAATAAAAGTCAGCCATTTTATAGTGGACGTATGCCATATGCCGAACCACTCTAAACCTGCGCGTTTCTGTGTGTTTCCTTTTAAATTTTGAGTGTTCTTCACATTTATTTTCTCAACATTTCTGTTATCTGTGATTTGGAATTGTAACGCATGCTTTCATCGGCAATTGGGTGTTTGTGACCAATTTTGGCGCAAACAATCACTTCTCTTCTCTTGAATCCTAGCTTTAATTCTTTTCTTAAGAGCAAAATGGTAGCGGCCTTAGTATTTTTTGTTTGAGTGAAATGAGAGTGAGAATAAACGTGAGTTTCTTTCTCCTAGGTATTTCGGGTATAAGGTTTTACTATTTCCCATAATGCCCTTCTCATTTTCTAACAGATTATCTAGTGTTATTTCTTTTTAGTTAACCTACTAAACATGGCACAACTACCTTTAACTAATCTAGTCTCAACCTATTAATCTCCACATTATTTAATTTAATTTCACTAATTAAATATCTTAAATAAGGTTATAAAAATATGGGGTGTTACAGACTACCCACCTTAACGAATTTCATCCTCGAAATTACGATAAGGTACATATCAAAACAATCAAAGGTAAAACATACCATCAAAAAATCAGGGTAAGAGTCTCTAATCTTGCTCTTCACTTCCCAAGTACAGTCTCTAGCATCATTACTTCACTAAATCTTTAATAACTTGACTATCTTATTTCTCAATTTCTTCTCATCTCTAGCCACAATCTGAATCGGCTTCCTAACTATAGTCAAATCCGGTTCTACTACTAATTCTTCTAATTTTGTTGGTGCTATAGTAGTCTCCGAGTATCTAATACATTTTCTAAGATGAGAAACATGGAAAACAGTAGGGACTCTAGCCAAACTACTTGGTAACTCTACTTTGTAAGTGAGTTTTCCAATCCTCTTAGTAACATAAAATGGACCAATGAATCTAGGTTCTAACTTCCCTGACTTTCCAAATTTAGTTACACCTTTCATCGGTGAAACTTTAACAAACACATAAGCTCCGGCAGAAAATTCCAAATCCTTTCTTCTTTTGTCTGCATAACTTTTCTCCCTAGATATAGCCTCCTTCATCCTAGCTTGAATCAACTCAATCTTCTCCGTAGCTTCCTTCACTAAATTGGGACCAAGAACTAATATATTCCCCATCTCCAACCAACATACGGGAGACTTGCAAGGTCTTCCATAAAATGCTTCAAACGGTGCTATCCAAATACTAATCTGATAACTATTATTATACGAGAACTCGATTAGATGAAGATGGTCTTTCCATGATCCTCCAAAATCTAATATACAAGCTCTTAACAAATCTTCCAATATTTTGTTAACTCTTTCCGTTTTTCCATCTGTCTATGGATGGTAAACGGTACTCATATTGAGCTTGGTTTCTAATGCTTCCATATACATTTCCAGAACTCACTAGCAAATAAAAAAATCTCTATCACTGACTATACTACTAGGAATCCCGTGCAACCTAACCACATTCTTCATGAATAACTTTGTGAAACTAGGTGTCATTCTAGTTGACTTTACGGAATAAAATGGGCATCTTCGTTAGTTTGTCCACTATGACCTATATTCTTTCATTTCCCCTACTAGATCTCGGCAACCCATCAATAAAATCCATAGGGATTGAATCCCATTTCTATAATGGAACCCCCAACGGTTGAAGCAATCCACTTGGCTTCTGGTGTTCAGCCTTTTCCTGTTGGCAATTTAAGCACCGCTTAACACACAATCCAATGTCCTATTTCGTACATTCCAAGAAGAAATTTCTCTTTATGTCCTGATACATTTTCATTCCTCCTGGATGGATAATGAACTTCGAACGATGGCACTCATCCAAAACCTCCTTCCTCATGCTTCCTACATTTGGAACACATAATCTTCCATTCTTTCTCAACCACCCATTTTGGTCAAGATTGAAATCCTTTAGGTCACGCTCTCCATTCCATCCTTCAATCTTCTGATCCGCTCAGCCGATACAGGATCCTCCTCTTGCTTAGAAGCTATCTTCTCAATCATTACCGGTTGGACTTCTAAACAAGACAATACAGTACTTCCTACACTCGATGCTACCTTGGATCTAAACTGCACACTATAAGATGACAATGCCTCCAAGTCTTTCCACTCTGTGATCATAGCCAATACCGCATTCTGATGTTTCCGACTGAGTGCATCCGCTACCTTGTTTCCTTTTCCGGGTGTGCAAAATTTCAAAATCATAGGCCGCAACAAACTCTAACCATCTCTGTTGTCTCATATTCAGCTCCTTCTGAGAGAACAAATACCTCAGCGACTTATGATCAGTATATAGCTCAAATCACTCTCCCAAAAGATAATGCCTCCACACCTTTAAAGCTAATATAAGGGCAGCTAAATCCAAGTCATGCATTGGATACCTAACCTCATTTAGTCTGAGCTGTCTAGAAGCATAAGCAATTACTTTACCCCTTTGGACCAACACAGCTCCCTATCCAGTTCCACCTGCATCTGTATAAACAACTAAATCATGATTCTCGCCTGGAACCACTAACACTAGTGCATGGGTCAATAAGTGTTTCTAGCTCTGGAATGCTTCTTTAGACTTATCAGTTCACACAAACTTCACATCCTTTTGCATAAGCTTAGTCATCGGCGCTGCTATCCGTGAAAAATATTTTATAAGTCCCCGATGATACCCAGCCAATCCAAGGAAACTCTTTGTCTCGGTCACCGTCTTGGGTCTCTTCCAATCGTTCACCGCTTCAACCTTAATCGGATCTACAGACAACCCTTTCTCCGAGACGACATGACCAAGGAACTTCAAATCCTTCTTCCAAAAATAACAATTCGTAAACTTAGCCTTCAGCTGATGCTCCCTTAACCTCTCCTGCATGATTCTGAGGTGAACTTTATGCGCCTTCTCATCCTTCGAGTGTATAAAAATGTCATCAATGAAAACCAACGCAAACATATCCAAATGATCTCGAAAAATTCTATTCATCAGATCCACAAAGAATGTCGGTGCATTAGTTAGTCCGAATTGCATAACTAACCATTCGTACGATCCATATCTCGTTCTAAACGCTATCAAATGAATGCTATCCTCCGCCACTCTAAGCTGATGAACTCCCGTCGCTAAATCTAGCTGAGAGAATACCTTTGCCCCACTCAACTGATCGAACAAATCGTCAGTTATTGACAATGAGTATCGGTTCTTTATCGTCTTCTTATTTAACTTACGATAATTGATACATAGCCTTAACAATCCATCCGGCTTCTTAACAAACATAGCAGCAGCTTTCCATGGCGAACTATCGGCCTAATTAAACTTTTACCTTCTAGATCTACTAACTGCACTTTTAACTCTTTCATCTCTACAGCTGTCATTCTACTCGGCAGTCTACTCACTGGTTCATCTCCAGGCACTAAATCAATCCGAAACTCAATGGCCTGTTTTGGTGGCAGTCCAATAACTGGTTCAAACACATCGACAAATTCTCTAACTACAAATACCTGATGCAACTCATCCTCCAACTCCATAACATCCAGTAAAGCATTCACGTCACAACTAGGGTTCTCTATGGCAAAAATAATCCAACTCTACAATCTGGATTACTAAGTTATATTTTCTTACCTTGGCAAAATATCATATCGTCATATCTACTCAACCACTCTAACCCCAGGATAATCCTAAATCCCACAAAGTCAAATGCATGCAAACAACAGTCAAAGGTATGGCTTAACAAATCAAATCCTAGTTGGTTACATCTCATTCCAAGTGTTGCATAACCTTCTATTGGATTAGCAAACCTTAAGGAAGTAACTAAGTAAGAGAGTTCTAGGTTAAGTCTGTCTACTAGACAACAAGAAATAAAATAATGGGATCCCTCAGTATCAAATAAGACGCCAACAGACGCACCATGGATCTGTAGTGAGCCTCCTAAAACAGCTTTTCCCTTTTCCTAAGAAAATGGTTTTGCAGTTGTGGGCTCCAAAGCATAAAATCGACACTTTCCTTCCTTTGCTGGCTTTGGGCACTTGTTCTTGTAATGACCCACTTGATCGCAATTAAAGCATCTGACATTCTTCTTTCCAACGGCCATTTTTCCATTTTCCTTACTGGCTTGACACTCGTTGGCATAGTGTCCTTTCTATAACCTAACCAAGATATGAGTCTAAAGATATAGCGTATACTTATACACACACACACACATATAATACAAGTACGTTACTATAGCGTTATCCCATACCCCGATCTTAACTCTAATTACTATGGATTATGTTTTCAAAAATCATTTTTTAGTTAAAGTATTTCATAAACCATGCTCTGATACCAAGCTGTAACATCCCCTATCCAGAGGCAAAAACAAAGCGCTACAGATGCCGCAGCCATCTATAGTATTAGCTTCCGACGACTAAATACGACTATGTTAATGGTATCAATAATATCAGAAGCACACGAATATGAAACAAAACACAGATTTCAAAACCACAAATTACTTCATTACATTTACAAATAAAATTTGTTCCACATTCATGTCACATAACCCAAATCATTTTACCAGGCACATATTAAATATAGTTATTACAAATTACACTGAGAGCGTTATATGAAGATGCCCCCTCCATTGATTAGTCATATGGTCATATTAGACCTAATACTTCATAATATGGCAGAAAATCCATTAAAACATAAATAGAATAGCAAATAATAAGTAGCTATCTGTTTCCTCCTGCATCCTCCGGTAGCTTATTTGTCAAAATTCTAAAACCCAAAAAGAACCTTAACCTCCCAACCTACTCAAATCAATTTTGAGCACCCGAGAGTTTAAGGGGAAAACATAAACTTAGAGTAAGATATAAAGCCTAGTATGGATAATACTATACATCTCGATTTAATTATGTTAAGTTAGACCACACTGCTTAGCAGAACGAGTTTCCTCTCACTAACTTCCTTTTTAAAACATATCTTTGCAAATACTTTCATATAACCATATATTATGCTCCTACATCCACAATGGTTAAATACTACAAAATAAACATTATGTAAACATGCATAAACATCAAGTAAAAATAAACTATCTATTCAACCATAAAATTTTTGTTTGGATAACTTTTAACCTTTAGCTGACTCGGGCCTACCAGACAATGTAATCAAAACTAACCTAACATTTGTTAGATATTTATATTCAGAATTATCTATCCTTATCTATCTGTTTAACATTTCCCATCAGGACGATCTGTCCTAGACTATATGTTAAATATCTCACTTCTGGACGGTCTGTCCTTAACATATTCATCTCTTAGGTCTTCTCTATACAAGTGGTTTTTCGGGTTAATCAATAACTTATATGTATACAACATGTATTCCTTTCGATGTGTACTCAAAATTTTAGTCTACCTATGACCAATCCCTACACATTGGAATTTTGGATAATAATTAGCTGGGGCTACAAGCTAATGTATAGGTCGCAACCCCATACTAGTCCCTATCGGCTTTCTAATATCTGAGTCATTTATACTTAATCATACCCTACCATAATTTTCCTTGAAAACAATTTCAAAATGATTTAAATCTTTAAATCAAACTTCAAAGAAGGAAAAGAACAAAATCTTTATACTTTACTCAATCATATTACCATGTTAGATATAGATATCCTTTACTCAAAATTTTGTTGATGAAACACTTAATCAATTGAAAGAACCTCTTTCACACTTTTAAATTATTTCCTTCAAAATCAATGTTGAAACCTTTCGAAGTCAATTCTCAAACCTTTTGAATTCATTCAAAGCAAACCTTTCGGAAGCTATAAATTTTGGACATCCTTCTTTAAAATTACTTTAAGTCATTGCCTTAGAAAACCTTTGGAAAACCATCACTCAAAAACTTTTGAAAACATCTAATGAACCTTTCAAAATAGATCAAGGAATAAACCCTTCGAATGATTAAAACCTTTTAAACATTAACCTTTTGAAAACATACAAGGTTTAACTTAAAACAATCTGGAAACCTTCTGTTTAAAACCTTTCGTCTTTATTGGAATAGCCTCGAAAGTCTTAGGTTATACTTTACAAAACAAGTGTAACAAGGTTATACTTTACAAAACAAGGGTAACAACCTAAGTCGGAAGCTTCCTTCCAAAAGCATTAGAGAAAAGGCTAGTTTAAAAGTAGGTAAACCTTTCGATTGGGTTAGAAGGTTCAAAGCAAAAAACTTTATAAAAGCTGTAGAAACCCTTCGGCTATGTTGAAAGGTTTCAAAACAAAGTAATGGCGAAAACAGAAATAACATATCGACTTCTTCAAAAGGTTTAAAGTATTTTCTTTTATATAATTTGATCTGGCCGAAAGTGACCAAGTCGAAAGCTCAAATTCGAAAGCGAAGCAGGCGAAAGCTTTTCACTTGTAAAACAATTATATTCCAACCTCTAAGGCCATCAACCTTTCGGCTTAGAAACTTTCGGCTATATTCAATTCATTACTTACCAATTACTTGATACCTTATGCATTGAACTTCGACCATATCGAAAGCTAACCTTTCGACGAAAACGAAAGGTCTGGTGTGGAAGGTATACTGCCATATTGGCTGAAACATGGAAAAAGAGCGATTTTTGTTTTTAATCTTAAAAGGAAACTTTTCAACTAACCTGTCTTCGTTTTTCAAATTTTCATTGGTCAATAAAATACTTTTCACAAATGTGCTGCCTTAATTACCAGAATTTGTATATCATTTTATTTTGCAAAATACCCCTTCTCCTATATATATAAAACATTTAAGTCTGATACCATAAATAATTTTATGTATCCCTCAAATGACTTAGGAAAATCCTGAAAAAATCCCAAAAAATCTATTCTAATATATTAACTAACATATTAAAATCTCAATCCCAAACAATTAATATTTTAGCCGAAAATAATTTATGACTCAATAAACAATTTTTTTATTCGAAAATTCATATAAAATCCATAATAAATCGGGAAACTATGAAAATCAAAACCTATCTCTAAAATATTATTCCAGACCTATAAGTAAATTTCCAAGGTATTTGAATGTAATTAAATAGGGTTTTCATCTTAAACGTATTATAAAGCATGAAAAACATTTATAATTTCACCAACTATAAATGTATATACATATATATATATGTATATGTATATGTATATGTATATGTATATCTATGTATGTATGTATGTATGTGTGTGTGTATATATATATGTCTTTAAACATCAAACACGGAAATAGTATAAAAAACATTTCAGATCTAATCACAAGGCCGAAAACTAAAAGAACTAGGGATGTTGTAATTATTTAACTTGGCTTTGAGATTATAGATGAGAGATTTGATTGTCGAATTAGTTGATTACTTCTCTTCTCTTGAATCCTAGCTTAAATTCTTTTCCTGAGAGAAAAATGGTGGCCGGTCTTAGTGTTTGCGCCAAAATTGGTCACAAACCCCGAATATCGTGAAAGCACCAGCATATGAGTACATATCAACAATATTCCAACACAAATCTCAGATGCAATAGGATAGAGAACGATAATTGAAAAATAACAAATAGGAACACAATATTTATAGTGGTTTTGCTATCTTCGGCCTATGTCCACTTCGAATGACAATCTTTTTATTGATTTGCTTGCTGATTACAGTCAATTACGGTAGTAATTTTCGAGTACAACAGTTGAGTTTGAGTGCAATCTCGATTTCGGCAGAGTCTGGACGTCGCTGGATCCAAAAGTCCTTTTTTGTAGGCTTTAGGGTTCTATTTATAGGCTCTCCATGCACATATCTCGCTCAAACTTTGAGAGGCCACTTCTGACGCGTGAGTGAGCCCACGCGATCGATTCCATGAAGTTTCGACTCAATCCGTGATCGATACGAACGAATTTCGTGATCAGGATTTGACCCAATCTAGTCAAAATTTGGCATGAACCTTCCTTAGTTTGTACGTAAGCTGCTATGAAAATTTCATCACATTTGGACTTATGGATTATGAGATATGATCGATATGAACTGGAGTCTTCGGTTGGCTGTTTCGTTCGACTCGATACATTCGTATCATTCTGTTTGACTCATTCTCGAGTACATGTGCGCAAGATGACGTGGCATGAAATTCCTGGATCGATCCACCCCTCGCGCCGAGTTTCCCGAGTCTCATTCGTACCCACGATTGGAGCCCTGTTCGTATCGTTTACATCATCTAGTTCGTATCGATTGTTTATATCGGTCATGTTTCGTCTCGTTCGTATTGATCGACTGCATGCCCACTCCGTATCGATGAGGGATGTTGGTTTCGCATTAATGAAAGGTTGATATGAAATGTGTTTGATTGGTTGATATGAAATGAGCATTGACACACCTTGATCGATATGAACTGCTGAAGATTTGATGGATACGAAGAAAGTTTTCTCTGGACCGATACGAATAAGATGGATACGAGGCGAAGCCACTCTGATCGATACGAGCATGGTGGATTCGAATAGCGTGGTCATGGATGGATTTGAACAGATCAACTCGATCATGACTCTTCAATGGATATGAAATGGTGCGTTCTGATCGATTCGAACATGATCAATTCGAACTTAGACGTTCCCTGATGGATACGAACAGTGTACCTCCCCTAACTTATATCGATCATATCTCGGTCATACGAACTCCGATCAACTTGAGATTTGAAACATTGGCTTTTACGGCTTTGCTTGTCTTTCCTTGTCAATTATAGCCCAAACCGGACTCGAACAAAATTCATCGATATCCATAGTGAACCTGTGATGTCTAATCTATATTTGAAATGAGTAATCATTGATTTCAATTAATTTCTTGATATCTCGGCCTTGCTAAAAGGTGGGATAACACTTTACCTCCCAAAACATGCCTTTTGGCATAAGGCGTGTTCTGAATAGCTTCAAATCAAATGCTGTGAGTTCATTTTCATCTGCAGCTATAGTATCATCAATCAAGTTTGTGGCTGTTTGAAGCCAAATCAGTATTCATTTCCACCTGTGGAAGTCAATAATTAAATTCTACAGCCTCTCCGGACTATCGATGGTCACTTGGGACCCTTGCCAAATCCATTCCAGACATAACGACTGAATAGAAAGATCCTGTTGCACTCCGGCATTGCTTTCTATCCCTTGCACTCTGGCTCCAACGAGGGCATATAGTGATGTCTTGGTCATTCTTGATCGAGCATAGCCTCTCCGAGCTCTTTCTAGATCCCATCCTATCACTCTCCAATGAAGGGGAAACAACGTCGAGTGAGCTGATCCTGTCGCTCTCTGGCGAAGCGGCAACACCCCATGCACTCCAGTTCAGTGTCTCTGAACATTAAGCGATTCATGGCCTAAATCCTAGGATGATCATAGCTACTCTGGGCTCTTATCGAACCCCGATCCAATCACTCTTCGATGAATGGGGAACGACATTAAGTGAGTCGATCCTATCACTCTCCGGCGAAGCAACTCACTTCTTGCACTCCGGACCTCGCCTCTTCGGGTAGGGTCATAAAGCGATCACTTTCAGGCTGTGTTTCAATATTCATCCTTTAACGCTCCGGTCAAAGGTTTTGTGTTATAAAATTCAAGCTCATTTATTAAATTCGAATTCCAAATGTCCAGTGACAAACGAAGGAAACATCTGGATACCGCCTTTCCGGGAAAAGCGGTCTATTACCATCTCAGAGCATGCCTGGGGATCTCTCCGGTTCCCGTATATGTGTAAGTGGAATAGCCGTTTTATTTTGAAATCAAATCCAAGGAGGTTAACCGACCAAAGTTCGAATCCTGAACTTGGCCCTTACCATCATGATCAATTGATGACGAGTCATGACGCAGCGGATTAATCAAACAAACTTCAGTCGGTGAAATGTAACAATCGGTGAGTTGAAGATACCAAAATGCCCAAGTTCGTTGATCCAAAGATACCGAACTCTAGCTATCTCAAACACGTTGATAGCGCACTATACCGTGTTCAAAGATCTACGATTCTTCGCACGTTGATCTAGCGCACTAGATTCCGTGAATCGGCTTCTACGATCGTTGAGTCGAGCGCACTCGATTAACCGAAAGAGGAGATAGGAGATTACACTCAACTACCAATTGGTATGAAAGCACAAAGCTAACAAAAAGGAATTTTATTCAAAAATCAACCACCTCAAATGTACAACACACGCCCCTATTTATAGAGTTTTCGACCCAGTCCCTAAGTCGTTGCCGACCTACGACCCAACTTAAGTCGTGACCGACTTAACACACGCGATTCACCCCTGTTACAATACAGCCCAATGTAAACGACTCAACCCCTGGCCGACTTAACAAGTACGACCAACTCACCTGACTCAACACGACCGACTCATCATAGGTCGTACGCGACCTAACACTTCCCATTCATGACCGAGTTAAGCAATACAACACACAACATATGTACACGACTTAACTCGTTATCGACTTAACATATAACGACTCAAAGATTCACGATTTAACACCCAACACAACCCATAGGTCGGTAACGACCTAAAATACAACACGACCCAATCCCCTACGACCTAAAATAGAAGGCAGTTCAGCTTGCTTAGATCGGAACTCGGCGAAGTTATCTTGTTCAACATCACTAGCTCGTAACTCGGCACAGTTATCTCGTTCAATATCATTAGGTCGGAGCTTGTTAGGTCGGAATACTTCTTCCTGTGTTTTCTTAGGTCGGACTACCTTCCCCCTTGGCTTGTTGTCTCGTGGCCCTCCTTCCTTAGCTCGGCAACGACTCATGCCTTCACTGAGTCGTGAATGACTCATCACACTACACCACAAACTCATGTTTTCAGGAATTATAGTTTGCACAACTTCTTCTCTGGCCTTAGCTGCATCATTCTCCCCTGGTTGAGAAAATTCGTCCTCGAATTTGCAAATTCTTTCTCATCAAAATGTTCATCTCCATAATATGGCACAAGATGCTTAATATTGAATACATCAGAAGTGTAAATATCCTCCGGTAGCTTCAACTTATAAGCATTGTTATTAATTCGTTTCACAATTTCGACAGGACCAATTTTCCTGGCTTTCAACTTATTATAAGCACCTACCGGAAAACGATCCTTCGTTAATACAGCATAAACTAAATCACCTTCGTTAAATTCAATATTTCGTTTCTTCAAATCTGCAGACTTCTTATACTTCTCATTCGATTTCTCCAATCGTTCCTGAACGATTTTATGACATTCAGTCAGCTCATCAACAAAATCAACAGCTCGTTTAACTGTCCCCTTTGATTGTGGTACTACTGCCAAATCCAACGGTCCCCTGGGTAAATTTGAATAAACAATCTGAAACGGACTGAATCCCGTGCTACGATTCACTGCATGATTATGTGCAAATTCAGCTTGGCATAACTTCATGTCCCAACTTTTCAAATTATCCTGTACAAGACATCGCAATAAATTTCCCAATGACCTGTTAACAACTTCTGTCTGCCCGTCAGTTTGCGGATGATAAGCACTACTAAATTTCAGTTTCGTTCCCACCATCTTCCACAAACTCAACCAAAAGTGACTCAGAAAACGAGTATCTCTATCCGACACAATAGACTCTGGCAAACCATGAAGTCGATAAATCTCTTTGAAAAATAACTGTGCTACTCGAACTGCATCCGCTATCTTCTTGCAAGCAACAAAATGTGCCATCTTCGAAAACCTGTCCACCACAACAAATATCGAATCATTTCCCCTTTGAGTTCTAGGCAAACCCAAAATGAAATCCATGCTAATATCAACCCATGGCTTAGATGGTACTGGTAATGGCATATACAACCCTGCATTCGTTGCTGTTCCCTTTGACACCTGACAAATATGACATCTCTCCACGAATCTTTCAACCTCTTTTCTCATCGATGGCCAAAAGTAAGACTGTGAAATCAACTGCAAAGTAAGATCACGGCCCACATGCCCTTCCTCGTGTAACTCCTTGACAATTTTCAATCTCAAGCTACAGTCTGGTATAGATAAACGATTCCCCTTAAACAGAAATCCATCAACCAACATAAATTCATCGGTACTCCCATCCTTCACCTTTTCAACATATTTCATAAAGTAAGGATCTTCATTAATCATCTCTGGCAGTAATTCAAACCCCATCACTTCAACTTTCATTGTCGTTAATAAATGACTCCTCCTACTCAAAGCATCAGCTACCCGATTTGTCACCCCTGATTTGTGCTTAACGACAAAAGTAAACTGCTGTAAATAAGCAATCCATGATGCATGCCTTGCCGAAATCTTATCCTGCCCCTGTAAATGTTTCAATGCTTCATGATCTGTATAAAGAACAAATTCCTTCTGAAATAGATAATGTCTCCAATGCTTAACAGCTTGTACAACAGCATAGAATTCAACGTCATATGTACTGTATCTCATCTTTGCCCCTGACAACTTTTCGCTGAAATAAGCAACTGGTTTCCCATTCTGACTCAGAACTCCTCCAATACCAACCTTCGAAGCATCAGTATGCAATTCAAACAATAACTGAAAATTAGGTAGAACAAGAATTGGTGCAGACGTCAACAATTCCTTGATCTTCTCAAAAGCAACTCCCGCTTCTTCTGACCATACAAATTGTTTCCCCTTCATGCAATCAGTAATTGGAGCCATCACGCTACTGAAGTGTGGTATGAATCTTCGGTAGAATGATGCTAACCCATGAAAACTTCTCACTTCTGTAATTGTCTTTGGCTGTAGCCAATTCCTGACTGCTTCAACTTTACTCTGATCAACTTGAATGCCTTTTCCTGAAACAACATAACCCAGAAATAAAACACTGTGCGTCATAAACACACATTTCTTCGTAGCTGCATAAAATTGTTCTTCACGAAGAATAATCAACACTTCCCTCAAATGTAGAACATGCTCCTCCATACTCCTGCTATATATCAGAATATCATCGAAATAAACCACGACGAACTTCCCAATGAATGGTCTAAAGATTTGATTCATCACCCGCATGAATGTACTAGGTGCATTTGACAAACCAAATGGCATAACCAACCATTCGTATAACCCTTCTCTCGTCTTAAAAGCTGTCTTCCATTCGTCTCCAGGTCTGATTCGAATTTGATGATAACCACTCTTCAAATCAATCTTCGAAAATATAGTTGCCCCACTCAATTGATCTAACAAATCATCCAACCTTGGCATAGGAAACCTATATCGGACAGTGATCTTATTCAAAGCTCTACTATCTGTACACATCCTCCATGTTCCGTCCTTCTTTGGTACTAACAATGCTGGCACGGCACAAGGACTCAAGCTTTCCTGAACATGTCCCTGTTCCAACAACTCTTCCACCTGCCTTCGTAACTCCTCATGTTCCTTCGGACTCATTCGGTAATGTGGTCGATGTGGTAACACTGCTCCCGGAACAAGATCAATTTGATGTTGAATGTCTCTAAGTGGCGGTAACTCCTTAGGCAACTCCTCTGGAAAGACATCTTCAAATTCTTTCAAAATTGGCTTTGCTGCTTTTGGTATTTCAACTTCTTCACTACTCTCTCTCCCCATCAACAAAAACACTTCAGGTTCTTCCTCCACTTCCTTGACAAACTCCTTCAAAGATAATAAAGTTTTCAATTCCTCAATCTCTTCTAGCTTGCTCTCCTTCTGTTGTTGCTTCTTAGGAACCAAAGTGATTTTAGTACCCTCGAACATGAAACTGTAACTGTTGGCACGACCATCATGTTGTACTGCTCTATCAAACTGTAACGACCCAGAATTTTTATTAATTAATAAATTGAATATTTAATTAATTTTAAATATTTATAAGTGAATTTTTAAGTCAAATAAATTTTATTTTGATTTATTGGATTTAATTGAATAATTAAATCGATAGTTTAATATGTTAAATTATGGAAATAATTGAAAATAGAGTTAAAAATGATTTAAAATAATTTGGAAAATTTTATTTAATCATACTGGAGTTATAGAAATATTTTAGAACTTTTAAAATCGAATTAAAAGTTAATCTGTGAAAATTGAATATTTTAATATTTAATAATCGACTGTAAAATAGCCAATTTTTGAACAGTCTCAGAATTTAACGAAACTAGTTTCATTGGATCCGTAATAGTTAGTTATTACCGGATTTCAATTTTCGTGTCAATCGGAGTTATCGTTTGATCGTAGCAGCTCGAAACGCATCGAATCGTTTTTAATTTAAATTTGGCGAGTCAAAATAGCCATTTTTCAAAAAGTCTCGGATTTCGACGAAACCAGTTTCATCGGATCCGTAATGTGATATTATTGTAAGGTTTCAAATTTCAAGTCAATTGGATTTACCGTTTGTCCGGTACAAATTAAAACGCCTAGAAATCGATTTAAATCGGTTTAATTTAAATTGAGCGTTTTCAGCCATAACTCGCACATACTTCCGAATTAGCTTCCGAAACCTGTTCCATTGTGTCCGGAACGCGGGATAAACCCTAGGTACGCTGGTTACGGCGTCTAAATCGGAGTTCGGAATTCCCGGGATGAATAGTGTTTACGCTTGCTTTTTCTATAAATAGAAGTTAAAATCAAAAAAAAAAAAAAAAAAGGGGCAAAACCTAAACCTAGTTCTGTAGCCGCCAGTTTTAGGCATGAATGGCCGAAAATGTCCTAATTTCATCCCTCTAAATCTTCCAATCCACTCAACGATTCAAGAATCTTCCAACTAGAAGATTGAAGAGCTCGATGAGATCTTTAAGATCAACGGTTATGATCGCGAATGGAGTTGTATTTTGGGAGAAAGGGGGGGCCGTTCGTTTCAACTTGCGCACGCCATACGAGGCTGTAGGCATGGCCGAGCTTCATGGGGGTCAGGCCGAACCTAGGGGGGGTTGGGGGCTTCGCAATGCAACTACTTGATCGGGGAATCATCGAGTAAGGATGAAGCAATATTTAACCCTAGGCTTGAAAGATGGGTTCGGCCTCTTCAAATAAATCCTGTAGCTTGCAACGTGATGAGGAAGAGAGGGGCGAACGGTCCAGATGTGTTGGGGTTGTGATGGATGGCCTTGATTAAGTTGAGTTTGATAATAAGAGTTATGTTGTAATTTAAGTTATATAAATCGTGTACGATCTTATAAAATTCATAACTTTTTCATACGAGGTCGAAAAAATGCAAACTCAGTTGCGTTGGAATCGTATGGACGAGCACTACGCGATGGAGTTGGTTTGGAGTCGTTTGGAGTTAGTGAGAATTTCGGGTAAAATTAAACGCGCGTTTAATTTTATTCGAAATAAAAGCTAAAACGGAAATTAAAACCAAGGTGAGAACTTCTCACTCAATCGAATAGATTTCGATTTTATTTTAAATAGTTAGATTTAAAATATTTGAATGCATGTTTGAATGATGACTGTAAATTATTGATTGTTAAAATAGACATTATGCGCCGTTAGTAAGCGGATGTTATTTATTATAAACATATACCGCGAATATTTCATAAACAGTGAAATTGGTATTATATATAATATCAATATATATATATTGGCATATGTATATATTGCAGTTGATTGATTTCCCGCATTTTTTGTTTAGCGGATGAGACCCTATTACGCCGTTATTAAGCGGATAATATTTATTAAGAACATATACCGCGATAATTTCGTACTGGAGCGAAATTGGTATTGTGCTAATGTTTGTGATGCAGGAAAACAGGTTGGAGGGATCCAACTGGATTCCTCAACAGTATTATTTGATTTTCAGATATTTTGATATTTGATTGATTATCATATCGATATATGATATCGTTGTTGTCGTGATTGACTATTTGGTGTGTAGCATCATTGGACCCAGATTTTGGGATTTTAAAATGATTTTAAAGTGATTTTTGAAAATATACTATATTTTTGGAATTGATCCATTATAAATAAATAAACGTTATATAATTTTTAAAGTTATAAAAATTATGGTTTTTGTGAAATATAGTAAAAAAAGCTGATTTTTAGAAATACGATTAAAAGTCGATTTTTGAGAAATAGGAACTAATGATTTTATAAAATAATTTAGATTGGATTTTTGAATATATGATAAAAGTTTAAATATAGGATTTATAAAATTTGATTATTTTATAAATCAGAATGATGAAATTATAAAGGAATTTAAAGACGTTTTAAAAGAAAAATATAAATTGATTTATATTAAAGATTTATAAATTGATAATTTATAAATTAGAACGTAGGAATTATAAAACGAGCTTTTATAAGTGTTAGAATAAATTGTGAATGAATTTCACAAATGAATGAAATTTATAGAATTATAAACTGTGAAGTTATAAATGAAATTTATAAATAGTAAGATTTATAAATTTGTGAAGTTAATTGAAGAATAGATTTGGTTAAATAAATGAATCTTATAAGTTATAAGATTTATAATTATGAAGTTTAAAGAACGATTTTATAAAATAATCGTTTTATAAGTATTTAACTTATAATATAAACATTTAGTTTATAATTGAGTTATAAACTGAAATATGTTAATAAAGGAATTTACAAAAAAGAAGCTTTTATAAATAAATAGAAATGGAATTTATAAACGTTGTTTTATAAATTCGCAAACGACTTATTTTGATAAGTTAATTGTTATAACCTATTAATGGAGTTATATTCACATTTTTGAATAGTGAATAACCTTTGAATTAAAATGAATAAAAGGATGAGATTTGTTAACAAAGTTTATTCACATTTTTGAATAGTGAATAACACGTTAAAGGAATTGTTTTAAATGTGATGTTTTAAATAGAATTAAAACAATCTAACGATGTTTTTAAACATGTTGAGATTCGAAACCATAGATTTCAACATTTATTGTTGAAATAGATGTTTCGAGAAATGAAAGGAGATGATGGACTATAACACTGTTGTTATAGTAAATGATTTCCGAAAGGAAATGTTTTTGTATAGTATTGGGATTTATATATCTATTTAATTTCGAATCCCTATACTAGTGATTTTGGGTAGTTGTAACGATGTTTTACGCAACATTCGTTTTGGCCCAAATAAATATGTTAAGTGAATGATTTCCTTAAAAGAATGAAAGATATACTTAATTTGATTTAAGTATATTGAATATTTTCCAAGGATTGAAAATAAAAAGATTTGTGAATTACTTATGAATAAATAAGTATGGAAATGTTTTCCAATAAGAAGTGAATATTAGAATTTATCTTTTTGAAGATAAATCGAAATAAATTATTGAAATCGTATATGCATAGATATTTGGAAATATAAATTCATTATGGAATTTATATGTGAAAAGTGGAATTTGTTTGAAAATAAATGTTGATTTATTTTTGAAGTGTTGAAATTTTATATCTTGTAAAGATATTTTGGAAAATAAATAATTTGGAAAATTATTTGGAATCTGGTGATGTATGCATATCAATTGATAGTTCAATAACCGACTATCAATATTTCCCTTTGAATGGGTATTTGGTGTGAATTGATTGAATTTGAATGCACACTTATTTTTGAATAAGCGCTCACTATTCGGGTTAACCGGGAAAGGACCATGGGGTCGTATAACCCACTCCGAATATGTGATACGTCGTTGTGAATCGCATTTGAAGATCGGTGTTGAAGACCGGTATTTGCGAAAGTGATAGGATGAACTATCGATTGACTCTGCACCGAGTTGCTCCGGTATTGAGTTCTCCATATGTGATGGTGAATCCGATCAGGATTGTGAATATCCGGATTGCAAGGACTTCTTTGTAAGTGCCTTCGGTTCTGTTCGATCCCGGAACAGACTTGTATGGATTGTATGCCTGACATTACAAGTTGAGATATAAAGCCGATTTCATTCAAATATATTTCTGTTGGTGGCGGAGAATTTATTCTTTGCTTAACACCCTTCTTTGAGACGTATGTGCTCAAAGGTTATATAGTTGAAGTTATCAGCGATATATTCCCAGTTTGGTAATGTGACATGCTGAGTGATGCTGAAATGATCATTGTGTTGATTATTGTGATAGGATCATTTATTTGATCGTCTATCTTAGTGATCATTGTGTTGATCATTTGTTGACCCAAAGCATGGCTTTTGTATAAAGTATGTTTTTGTGGACGTGAATTCGTCGAGCCTCACACCCCGTGAATGGTCAAAACAGGAAAGAAGCAGCAAGGTTATGAGGGGTAGCACCCTTTAGGATGTGTCCATTTCCTTCTGGAAAAGGGTGGTATCATGGTATGGAGCCCAGATACTTACTCATGTTGAAAACACTTTGTTATGATTGTGTGAATTGATTAGAGAGCGCTCTCGGAAAAAGGTCCCAAAGGACCGGGGGATGGCATATTCGGTCAGTTGTTACTCAGTTAGGAGTAACCCGGCCTTGTGTTGGTTGAGATCCGGTTTGGTTCTCGGGGATGTCCATCCAGAGGCATTCTCAGTGGCAATGGGAAGTTCCTTGGCCTGACCATTTGTTGGAAATCCAAAGAAACAATACGAAACTTGTACGGTTTTAGTTGTAGAACCTGCCATTTAATATGGTAGCTATTAGTAGGCATAATATAATGGTACCTATGCTGGCTAAGATTTATATTCTACTTTCGAAAGGATTTGTTCTACACTATGCACTAGTAATAATATCAAATGCTCTTTTTAAATGCGTATCAAGCATGTTTGACTATCATAAGAAGAAATCTTCTCCAAGTCTGCGTTTGCATTGTGTGTGTGGCAGGAGGTCTTATGGTAGTCTCATTTTTAAAAGCATTGCGAATTGAAAAAAAAAATATTCCTCTTTTTGATTTTTAAAGTTAAATAAACTGTTTTGAGTTCTCACACCAGTCACATGACTGACTCGGAGTTTATTGTTTTCCTTCCTAAACTCTGGGTGCCCACCAATTTCCACACGGGCAGTTAAGAGTTAGGTTTATCAGGATATTCTGGATATTCAGGAGTTGCTGGAGGCAAGCTGGATGGCATGGCGTACTAGTTTATATAGTATTTCTTTTTCCGCTGCACTGTTTATTGTTGTATGTTGTTGTACACTCTGATGATATGATGTGATGTAATGAAATGTAATGTAATAACTGATATAGTTCTTTGTTTAAAGATTATTCATTTATTATTATATGTTGTTCCGCTGCGAATTGTGAGATTCAGTTGTTGTTCTGTTGTTTTCTTTTGTCCGTTCTATTTTAAAATTCTTCTATCTTCTATTTTTAAAATTCTCTGTTTTCTAAAAAAAAAATCGTCTATCTTCTTTTCCCTCTATTTTTCTTTTTCTTTCTTCTTTTTCTCTCTTCTTTCTTTTCTTTTCTTTTTAAAACCCATAACATCTCGGTTTTCGGCCTTTGATTTCTCGTCAGTCGATAAAGTGAGTGTCGATGTCGAATTTTCGAAAGTCGAAAATTTTCGGGGCGTTACATTTGGTATCAGAGCTTATGGTTAAGCGACAACCATGGTTCTGTAGGGTATTATTCATTAGAGATAGAGTCAGCAGTACTCTAGAATGAATTTGAGAGTAATAATAGCTATGAGAGCGTATTTGTTAGTGAATATAAAATTGTTTTATATTGTGATGATTGGTTTATTGAGTGGTATATGAACTTTCGTCAGCGTGGTCCGCAAGACTATGCCGAAGGGGTTTCTAAACACTTGAATAGAACAATTCGACACGATATTGTTTTTAAATTGGGTAAATGGAATGATTTTGCCTTGATTATATTTTTATATGTAAAGGAATAATTTTTCAGAATTATAAGAATTGAATTATAATTAAAGTATTTACAATTGTGAAATAAACTTATATATGTAAGAAGTAAAATTATATGAATATGAGTTGTAAATAAAGGTGAAGTTTAAGTTAAATGGAATATAACTTAAGAGATATTGAATTAAGTTGATTTTGGTATCGAAGTAAATAATCAAGTGGATTAAATGAATATGAACTTGAGGTATGTAATAGAATTCAACTTTATTAATTGAATTGAATTAATGAATCGATTTAATGTTAATCAATTGGATGTGAATAAAATTGATATGAAATAATGAATGTAAGTGTAAATTCATTAAAATCTAATGTTATTAGAAGTTGAATAAATTGAAAGAGAATGAATATAAGTGAAAGGAATTTGGTTATAATTAATATACTTTGGTTGTTATATGATTGTTGATCGATTGTATAAAATTCATTAAGTGTTAATGAAAGTGAATTAATGAAATTGGAAGCTATGTAATTGAATTCAAATTAGAAGTAAATAAATTTGAATAGAATTGAAAGTGAATTGGATTTAATTAGTGAATGCAAACTAATTAAAATTGAATAAGAATGAATGTTGATAAAATCCAATGTTAATAAATCAAATATGATTTAGAGTGAAAACCATTTCATTGAACATATAATGAGAATAAGAATATGAATGAATGTTTATTTGGATATGGATGATAGTTGGTTGATGGTTTCATTTGTTGTTTAGTTGCATTTCTATGTGACATATGTAGTAGTTATGTTGCTATATGTTGTATATTGAGATTATTTGCATATGTGCATGTTCTCATGTTGTTTGTTGAGTTTAGTAGGTGCGGATCGCGTTTGCTTCGCATTTGGAGTTCGCTTTAGCGCTATATTAGCCGTATATGCTTGCTAATAAAATATAAGGTACATATCTCGGATTAAATATCGTACTTTTACACTTTTTTCCCTTCGGGATGCCTCATTACTTGATGAGATGTATATTTGTGATATATATACTGTCATTTTTTTTTCGGATCGAGCCGCGCAAAGGAGACATGGCGAATTTTTCCGGAAATTTAAGGCGTTAGAAAATTTTTGAGAAAATGGGAAAATTTTGGAAAACTTTAACTTTGTTTTAGAGTTGAAAGTTAAATGATATAGATTGTTTTTGAAAACATAACTAAGTATGATTTGAAAACTTAGTAAAGATTTGTAAGAAGTTTAATTATGAATTTTGGGAAAATTAATAGATTTTGTAACTTTTCTTACTTATAATTTCGAGGACGAAATTCTTTTAAGGGGGAAAGATTGTAACGACCCAGAATTTTTATTAATTAAAAAATTGAATATTTAATTAATTTTAAATATTTATAAGTGAATTTTTAAGTCAAATAAATTTTATTTTGATTTATTGGATTTAATTGAATAATTAAATCGATAGTTTAATATGTTAAATTATGGAAATAATTGAAAATAGAGTTAAAAATGATTTAAAATAATTTGGAAAATTTTATTTAATCATACTGGAGTTATAGAAATATTTTAGAACTTTTAAAATCGAATTAAAAGTTAATCTGTGAAAATTGAATATTTTAATATTTAATAATCGACTGTAAAATAGCCAATTTTTGAACAGTCTCAGAATTTAACGAAACTAGTTTCATTGGATCCGTAATAGTTAGTTATTACCGGATTTCAATTTTCGTGTCAATCGGAGTTATCGTTTGATCGTAGCAGCTCGAAACGCATCGAATCGTTTTTAATTTAAATTTGGCGAGTCAAAATAGCCATTTTTCAAAAAGTCTCGGATTTCGACGAAACCAGTTTCATCGGATCCGTAATGTGATATTATTGTAAGGTTTCAAATTTCAAGTCAATTGGATTTACCGTTTGTCCGGTACAAATTAAAACGCCTAGAAATCGATTTAAATCGGTTTAATTTAAATTGAGCGTTTTCAGCCATAACTCGCACATACTTCCGAATTAGCTTCCGAAACCTGTTCCATTGTGTCCGGAACGCGGGATAAACCCTAGGTACGCTGGTTACGGCGTCTAAATCGGAGTTCGGAATTCCCGGGATGAATAGTGTTTACGCTTGCTTTTTCTATAAATAGAAGTTAAAATCAAAAAAAAAAAAAAAAGGGGCAAAACCTAAACCTAGTTCTGTAGCCGCCAGTTTTAGGCATGAATGGCCGAAAATGTCCTAATTTCATCCCTCTAAATCTTCCAATCCACTCAACGATTCAAGAATCTTCCAACTAGAAGATTGAAGAGCTCGATGAGATCTTTAAGATCAACGGTTATGATCGCGAATGGAGTTGTATTTTGGGAGAAAGGGGGGGCCGTTCGTTTCAACTTGCGCACGCCATACGAGGCTGTAGGCATGGCCGAGCTTCATGGGGGTCAGGCCGAACCTAGGGGGGGTTGGGGGCTTCGCAATGCAACTACTTGATCGGGGAATCATCGAGTAAGGATGAAGCAATATTTAACCCTAGGCTTGAAAGATGGGTTTGGCCTCTTCAAATAAATCCTGTAGCTTGCAACGTGATGAGGAAGAGAGGGGCGAACGGTCCAGATGTGTTGGGGTTGTGATGGATGGCCTTGATTAAGTTGAGTTTGATAATAAGAGTTATGTTGTAATTTAAGTTATATAAATCGTGTACGATCTTATAAAATTCATAACTTTTTCATACGAGGTCGAAAAAATGCAAACTCAGTTGCGTTGGAATCGTATGGACGAGCACTACGCGATGGAGTTGGTTTGGAGTCGTTTGGAGTTAGTGAGAATTTCGGGTAAAATTAAACGCGCGTTTAATTTTATTCGAAATAAAAGCTAAAACGGAAATTAAAACCAAGGTGAGAACTTCTCACTCAATCGAATAGATTTCGATTTTATTTTAAATAGTTAGATTTAAAATATTTGAATGCATGTTTGAATGATGACTGTAAATTATTGATTGTTAAAATAGACATTATGCGCCGTTAGTAAGCGGATGTTATTTATTATAAACATATACCGCGAATATTTCATAAACAGTGAAATTGGTATTATATATAATATCAATATATATATATTGGCATATGTATATATTGCAGTTGATTGATTTCCCGCATTTTTTGTTTAGCGGATGAGACCCTATTACGCCGTTATTAAGCGGATAATATTTATTAAGAACATATACCGCGATAATTTCGTACTGGAGCGAAATTGGTATTGTGCTAATGTTTGTGATGCAGGAAAACAGGTTGGAGGGATCCAACTGGATTCCTCAACAGTATTATTTGATTTTCAGATATTTTGATATTTGATTGATTATCATATCGATATATGATATCGTTGTTGTCGTGATTGACTATTTGGTGTGTAGCATCATTGGACCCAGATTTTGGGATTTTAAAATGATTTTAAAGTGATTTTTGAAAATATACTATATTTTTGGAATTGATCCATTATAAATAAATAAACGTTATATAATTTTTAAAGTTATAAAAATTATGGTTTTTGTGAAATATAGTAAAAAAAGCTGATTTTTAGAAATACGATTAAAAGTCGATTTTTGAGAAATAGGAACTAATGATTTTATAAAATAATTTAGATTGGATTTTTGAATATATGATAAAAGTTTAAATATAGGATTTATAAAATTTGATTATTTTATAAATCAGAATGATGAAATTATAAAGGAATTTAAAGACGTTTTAAAAGAAAAATATAAATTGATTTATATTAAAGATTTATAAATTGATAATTTATAAATTAGAACGTAGGAATTATAAAACGAGCTTTTATAAGTGTTAGAATAAATTGTGAATGAATTTCACAAATGAATGAAATTTATAGAATTATAAACTGTGAAGTTATAAATGAAATTTATAAATAGTAAGATTTATAAATTTGTGAAGTTAATTGAAGAATAGATTTGGTTAAATAAATGAATCTTATAAGTTATAAGATTTATAATTATGAAGTTTAAAGAACGATTTTATAAAATAATCGTTTTATAAGTATTTAACTTATAATATAAACATTTAGTTTATAATTGAGTTATAAACTGAAATATGTTAATAAAGGAATTTACAAAAAAGAAGCTTTTATAAATAAATAGAAATGGAATTTATAAACGTTGTTTTATAAATTCGCAAACGACTTATTTTGATAAGTTAATTGTTATAACCTATTAATGGAGTTATATTCACATTTTTGAATAGTGAATAACCTTTGAATTAAAATGAATAAAAGGATGAGATTTGTTAACAAAGTTTATTCACATTTTTGAATAGTGAATAACACGTTAAAGGAATTGTTTTAAATGTGATGTTTTAAATAGAATTAAAACAATCTAACGATGTTTTTAAACATGTTGAGATTCGAAACCATAGATTTCAACATTTATTGTTGAAATAGATGTTTCGAGAAATGAAAGGAGATGATGGACTATAACACTGTTGTTATAGTAAATGATTTCCGAAAGGAAATGTTTTTGTATAGTATTGGGATTTATATATCTATTTAATTTCGAATCCCTATACTAGTGATTTTGGGTAGTTGTAACGATGTTTTACGCAACATTCGTTTTGGCCCAAATAAATATGTTAAGTGAATGATTTCCTTAAAAGAATGAAAGATATACTTAATTTGATTTAAGTATATTGAATATTTTCCAAGGATTGAAAATAAAAAGATTTGTGAATTACTTATGAATAAATAAGTATGGAAATGTTTTCCAATAAGAAGTGAATATTAGAATTTATCTTTTTGAAGATAAATCGAAATAAATTATTGAAATCGTATATGCATAGATATTTGGAAATATAAATTCATTATGGAATTTATATGTGAAAAGTGGAATTTGTTTGAAAATAAATGTTGATTTATTTTTGAAGTGTTGAAATTTTATATCTTGTAAAGATATTTTGGAAAATAAATAATTTGGAAAATTATTTGGAATCTGGTGATGTATGCATATCAATTGATAGTTCAATAACCGACTATCAATATTTCCCTTTGAATGGGTATTTGGTGTGAATTGATTGAATTTGAATGCACACTTATTTTTGAATAAGCGCTCACTATTCGGGTTAACCGGGAAAGGACCATGGGGTCGTATAACCCACTCCGAATATGTGATACGTCGTTGTGAATCGCATTTGAAGATCGGTGTTGAAGACCGGTATTTGCGAAAGTGATAGGATGAACTATCGATTGACTCTGCACCGAGTTGCTCCGGTATTGAGTTCTCCATATGTGATGGTGAATCCGATCAGGATTGTGAATATCCGGATTGCAAGGACTTCTTTGTAAGTGCCTTCGGTTCTGTTCGATCCCGGAACAGACTTGTATGGATTGTATGCCTGACATTACAAGTTGAGATATAAAGCCGATTTCATTCAAATATATTTCTGTTGGTGGCGGAGAATTTATTCTTTGCTTAACACCCTTCTTTGAGACGTATGTGCTCAAAGGTTATATAGTTGAAGTTATCAGCGATATATTCCCAGTTTGGTAATGTGACATGCTGAGTGATGCTGAAATGATCATTGTGTTGATTATTGTGATAGGATCATTTATTTGATCGTCTATCTTAGTGATCATTGTGTTGATCATTTGTTGACCCAAAGCATGGCTTTTGTATAAAGTATGTTTTTGTGGACGTGAATTCGTCGAGCCTCACACCCCGTGAATGGTCAAAACAGGAAAGAAGCAGCAAGGTTATGAGGGGTAGCACCCTTTAGGATGTGTCCATTTCCTTCTGGAAAAGGGTGGTATCATGGTATGGAGCCCAGATACTTACTCATGTTGAAAACACTTTGTTATGATTGTGTGAATTGATTAGAGAGCGCTCTCGGAAAAAGGTCCCAAAGGACCGGGGGATGGCATATTCGGTCAGTTGTTACTCAGTTAGGAGTAACCCGGCCTTGTGTTGGTTGAGATCCGGTTTGGTTCTCGGGGATGTCCATCCAGAGGCATTCTCAGTGGCAATGGGAAGTTCCTTGGCCTGACCATTTGTTGGAAATCCAAAGAAACAATACGAAACTTGTACGGTTTTAGTTGTAGAACCTGCCATTTAATATGGTAGCTATTAGTAGGCATAATATAATGGTACCTATGCTGGCTAAGATTTATATTCTACTTTCGAAAGGATTTGTTCTACACTATGCACTAGTAATAATATCAAATGCTCTTTTTAAATGCGTATCAAGCATGTTTGACTATCATAAGAAGAAATCTTCTCCAAGTCTGCGTTTGCATTGTGTGTGTGGCAGGAGGTCTTATGGTAGTCTCATTTTTAAAAGCATTGCGAATTGAAAAAAAAAATATTCCTCTTTTTGATTTTTAAAGTTAAATAAACTGTTTTGAGTTCTCACACCAGTCACATGACTGACTCGGAGTTTATTGTTTTCCTTCCTAAACTCTGGGTGCCCACCAATTTCCACACGGGCAGTTAAGAGTTAGGTTTATCAGGATATTCTGGATATTCAGGAGTTGCTGGAGGCAAGCTGGATGGCATGGCGTACTAGTTTATATAGTATTTCTTTTTCCGCTGCACTGTTTATTGTTGTATGTTGTTGTACACTCTGATGATATGATGTGATGTAATGAAATGTAATGTAATAACTGATATAGTTCTTTGTTTAAAGATTATTCATTTATTATTATATGTTGTTCCGCTGCGAATTGTGAGATTCAGTTGTTGTTCTGTTGTTTTCTTTTGTCCGTTCTATTTTAAAATTCTTCTATCTTCTATTTTTAAAATTCTCTGTTTTCTAAAAAAAAAATCGTCTATCTTCTTTTCCCTCTATTTTTCTTTTTCTTTCTTCTTTTTCTCTCTTCTTTCTTTTCTTTTCTTTTTAAAACCCATAACATCTCGGTTTTCGGCCTTTGATTTCTCGTCAGTCGATAAAGTGAGTGTCGATGTCGAATTTTCGAAAGTCGAAAATTTTCGGGGCGTTACACAAACTGCCATGGTCTGCCCAACAACAGATGACACACGTCCATGTCCACTACATCACACCAAATTTCATCTTTGTATTTCTTCCCAATAGAAAAATTAACACAAGCCCTTCGACACACTTTCACTTCACCACCCTTCCTTAACCATGCTAGCTTGTACGGTTTAGGATGTTTCTCAGTCTTCAAGTTCAATTTCCTCACTGCTTCTGTAGAAATAATATTATCACAACTTCCCGCATCAATAACGAACTTGCAAACTTTCCCCAGAATAGTGCATGTCGACTGAAAAATATTGCTTCTCAACCAACTACAATCCTCCTCTTGCTTTGGTGTAAGACATGACCTCCTCATCATAAGATTACAACCTTCATCTCCAAACAATTCTTCTTCCTCCTCAACATAAGGTGTATTTGAACACTCTGCTTCCTCACCATCATCCTCCTCAACTTCTGCAACCATTGCTCTCTTCTTCGGCTTCGGACATTCATTGCTCTTATGACCCAACTCCTGACAATTGTAACATTTGAACCCACTGCTAGCCTTCGCCTTCTCAGCCTCCTTCACAACTGGTTTTGAAACAGGTTTAGGAACATTAGAACTTCCACCAACACCCCTTGCTTGATTATTGGAATTAGTAAACACACCACCTCCACGCCTTCCTTGTTTCTCCCAAGCCAACGCTTTCTGATGTGCCTCTGCCACTGATCTAGGATCGAACATATTAACCATATCCTGGATCTGCATTCTTAGTCCCCCAATGAATCTAGCAGTTAGTTGTTCTTCCGTTTCCATAATATCATTCCTGGCAATGAGTTGGTAAAATTCATCAGCATAATCACTAACAGACTTTGTCCCTTGCCTCAGATTCTGCAACCTCTGGTACATAAGTGATTGATAGTTGTAAGGTAAGAAAGTAGATCTCATCAACTTCTTCATCTTATCCCACGATTCTATCTTTGACTTCCCCATTCTCTCCCTTGTAAGTTTAGTTTGCTGCCACCACGCCAAAGCTCTCCCCCTCAACCTAGTAGCAACCAACTTTACTCTCCTATGCTCAGGAACCTCCTTGAAATCAAAGATCTCTTCAACATTTGATACCCAATCAAGAAATTCTTCAGCTGCCATCCCTCCTTTAAACTCCGGAATCTCCATCTTCATACCCGATTCCCAACGTCGATCATCATCAATAACCCGATACTGACGTTGTCCCTGATCTCGGTCTCTGAAATGAACACTTCCCCTATCACCGTCAAACTCCTCATCAAAGTCTGATGCATATCGTTGTCTTTCACGCCCTCCAACATCTCTACCACCACTCCTACAACCAACATCCCGTCTATCATGGTCATCAACATTCCTCCTACTTCGATTATCAACACTCCGTTGATCCTGACTTTCTCTCCTCTCCCGATCTGAATGATGTGAAACTCTACTTCCTCCATGAATGGATTCAGGTGAATTTCTTCTTCTACTTTGATTCATATCAATCATAAGCTTCTCCAACCTACCAATGCCTTCATCAATCTTCTCGTGCATACGTTGCTCCATTTGATCGGCCTCTTCTCTTCGATATAGTGCTTCAATGTTTTGATGACGATTAGCTCTCCTTGGTGGCATGATTGAAAAAACTTCACAAACTTCAACAATTCAATCACAAGACTTCAACAAATCACGGCTCAACAATGTCTCGGCTATGACTTGATTCGGCTCAATGTGCAACGACTTATGGTTAAGTCGGCACGGCTCCACACTTCAAATCTTGGCACGCAAAAATCTCCTCACAAATTCAATCACTCTCCAACACTTGATTCAAAATGCTATAGATCAAATACTCCAAGCTTGTTGCAACTTCAAGATGAACACAACGAACACAACTTCAAACTTCAACACTTGGCTCCAAGAATCAACTTAGCTATGATTGGCTAACTATGGCTCCGATACCAATAATGACGCAGCGGATTAATCAAACAAACTTCAGTCGGTGAAATGTAACAATCGGTGAGTTGAAGATACCAAAATGCCCAAGTTCGTTGATCCAAAGATACCGAACTCTAGCTATCTCAAACACGTTGATAGCGCACTATACCGTGTTCAAAGATCTATGATTCTTCGCACGTTGATCTAGCGCACTAGATTCCGTGAATCGGCTTCTACGATCGTTGAGTCGAGCGCACTCGATTAACCGAAAGAGGAGATAGGAGATTACACTCAACTACCAATTGGTATGAAAGAACAAAGCTAACAAAAAGGAATTTTATTCAAAAATCAACCACCTCAAATGTACAACACACGCCCCTATTTATAGAGTTTTCGACCCAGTCCCTAAGTCGTTGCCGACCTACGACCCAACTTAAGTCGTGACCGACTTAACACACGCGATTCACCCCTGTTACAATACAACCCAATGTAAACGACTCAACCCCTGGCCGACTTAACAAGTACGACCAACTCACCTGACTCAACACGACCGACTCATCATAGGTCGTACGCGACCTAACACTTCCCATTCATGACCGAGTTAAGCAATACAACACACAACATATGTACACGACTTAACTCGTTACCGACTTAACATATAACGACTCAAAGATTCACGATTTAACACCCAACACAACCCATAGGTCGGTAACGACCTAAAATACAACACGACCCAATCCCCTACGACCTAAAATAGAAGGCAGTTCAGCTTGCTTAGATCGGAACTCGGCGAAGTTATCTTGTTCAACATCACTAGCTCGTAACTCGGCACAGTTATCTCGTTCAATATCATTAGGTCGGAGCTTGTTAGGTCGGAATACTTCTTCCTGTGTTTTCTTAGGTCGGACTACCTTCCCCCTTGGCTTGTTGTCTCGTGGCCCTCCTTCCTTAGCTCGGCAACGACTCATGCCTTCACTGAGTCGTGAATGACTCATCACACTACACCACAAACTCATGTTTTCAGGAATTATAGTTTGCACAACTTCTTCTCTAGCCTTAGCTGCATCAAGTCATGATCCCGATCCAGGATTAGTTCTGTTTGGTGGAGGCGGTAGTTGCTTAGGTTCTACGGCCGCTGTTCAATTTCTCACGTATTGTGGCAATCTACAACTTCTAACATGCTCCTCCACCTCATCCTTCAAAGGACATCATTTATTAGTAGCATTCCCTTCTAGCTCATAGAATAGGCAATACTTTCCACTTCTACGTTCCCGTTCTGTGGAATCTCTCCAGGGTGGTTTTCGGTAAGGGAGCTACCCCTGAGTCTCCATGTAAATCCGTTCCAGGTTTGCTGTCAAGTCCGTGTATTGTCTGAACCGGGATTCTTGGAATTTTTTCCGTTTGTCAGGACCATCGTATTTGTCTTCCTGCTTTCGCTTCCCTTTATCTGGTCCAGATTGTTCTTTGGAGATTCCTTCGCCATGCACGGCATTTGTTTCTTGTCTCTCAGCACGTGAATCTTCTAGCCGAATAAATCTTTCAGCTTCATGGTAAAATTCTCCACGGTCTTGTGGCACGTCTCTTGCCTGCGAATCCTTGAACTCTGTGCCTTCTGCAACTCCTTCCACTGCCACCATCAAAATCATTGACGGATCTGGGTGATCTATTGAAGCCACAGTTGCACTGAATCGCAATAGAAAATCTTTTATGGACTCTTCGGTCCTTTGCTTTATCGATGCTAAGGTCATCACACTTTTGGGTCACGTCACGTGAACCCTAAATTGCCTAATGAAGCATTCCACCAGCTCGCCCCATGTTCTAATTGATCCATTCTCTAACTGCCTGGACCAGAGCGTAGCAAAATCTGATAAATACAGAGGGAAGCATCGTGACATCACTTCCCCGGATGCCCCCGCACTTCCATGTGCCTGATATATCTGGTAATATGCATGGTCGGGTCTAGCATTCCATCATAAGGGTCCAGCATGGGTAACTTGAACTTTGGAGGGTTCCTCGCATTTTTGATATTCAGAGTGAACGGGCTCCGACTAGCTTCCTCTAGCCTCCGCTTGGCGACCCTCCTCTCATAATCCGTCGCACTAGTCCGACCATTCTTTCATTTCCATCCAGGGGTTGCCCCCTTGTCATGTTTCTATCCCGCCCCCCAGGTCTCGAAGGTTAGTCTGGGTAATATTCTTCATGTGGCTCATTCATGTTAGCGTTGGATCTAGCCTGCTGAGCTCCATCTATGAGTCTTCAAATGCCAGATCCCGAGGGTCTGCCCCCAGGTTCCTATTGATTGCCTTCACGTTCTTCGTTCTGATCTTGAATTTGACCTCCATCGGTTTCTATAACTCTAGCTCCTTGTCCCATGTTTGTAGCAACTGTAGCCGGTCCAAGGTTCTAAGCTCCGGCGCTCTCGTCTGCTCAAAGAAGTTATGCATCATATCTTGTTGACTCTTCAACAATCTTTCATGTATTGAATCCACCATAGCCTCCATCTCGTCCCTGGTGATGTAGATCAAATCTTGTATTTCTTCAGCTCCAGAGGAGGCCTCTTGACTTCAACCTTGTTGGCTCTTTTATCCTCTTTGCCTTCTTGTTGATTGTCGCGTCATTATCTTTCGAATCTAAATTCTTCAAGCTTTCAAATCCAATATCTAAGCGGTAGATTCTCTGAACTAGCCTTCTCAATGAAAGCACCAAAGTATTTGTGCCAAAATTGGTCACAAATCCAGAATATCATGAAAGCACCAGTATATGAGTACAGATCAACAATATTCCAACACAAATCTCAGATGCAGATAGGATAGAGAACGACAATTGAAAAATAACAAACAAGAACACAATATTTATAGTGGTTCGGTTATCTCTGGCTACGTCTACTTTGAATGGTAATCTTTTCATTGATTTGCTTGCTGATTACAGTCAATTACAGCAGTAATTTTCGAGTACAACAGTTGAGTTTGAGTGCAATAGTGATTTTGGTAGAGTCTGGAGATCGCTGGATCCAAAAGTCCTTTTTCTGTAGGCTTTAGGGTGCTATTTGTAGGCGTTCCATGCAAATATCTCGCTCAACCTTTAGGAGGCCCCTTCTGGCAGGTGAGTGGGCCCACGTGATCGATTCCATGAAGTTTTGGCTCTATACGTGATCGTTATGAACGAATTTCATGATCAGTATTTGACCCAATCAAGTCAAAATTTGGCATGAACCTTTCTTAGCTTGTATGTAAGCTTCTATGAAAATTTAATGGCATTTGGACTTATGGATTATGAGATATTGACGCAGCGGATTAATCAAACAAAACTTCAATCAATGAAATGTAGCAATCGGTGAGTTGAAGATACCAAAATGCCCAAGTTCGTTGATCCAAAGATACCGAACTCTAGCTATCTCAAACACGTCGATAGCGCACTATACCGTGTTCTAAGATCTACGATTCTTCTCACGTTGATCTAGCGCACTAGATTCCGTGAATCGGCTTCTACGATCGTTGAATCGAGCGCACTCGATTAACCGAAAGAGGAGATAGGAGATTACACTCAACTACCAATTGGTATGAAAGCACAAAGCTAACAAAAGAGAATTTTATTCAAAAATCAACCACCCAAAAATGTACAACAAACGCGTATTTATAGGCGTTACAACCCAGCCTTAAGTCGTACACGACTCATCCCCCACGACTCACGACTTAAGGCTCTCGACTCAACAATACAACACAACGCTGTACAACTCATAGGTCGGCACCGACTCAACGCAAGCGACTCAAACACGACCGACTCATTATAAGTCGTTACCGACTTAACTACACAACACAGTTGACACGACTCACACATATCCGACTTAACACAAGCGACCTTCATACAACTCCCCTTAAGTCGGTAGCGACTTAAATCACACGACTCAACAATACAAGCGACCCACGACTCAACTACATACCGACTTAAGGAACCCACGACATAAGACTTCACCGACTCATAGCTTCCTTACGGCATATCCCCTCCACCCGAGTCAACTCCGAACGACTTAATGATGAGTCGTAGAGTCGTGTACGACTCATCAAGCACGAATACCTCAACTTTCCCTTGAGTCGTAACCCTGCTTTATTAACCCGTGTACGACTCAAGCAGTTGTTATCTCGGGTCTCTTCCTTGTCAAGTTGTACCTCCCCTTCTCTCTCCCAGTTAGGTCGGAAACGACTCATGCTTCTCTTGAGTCGTGGACGACTCAAACCCGATGCCTTGTTAACTCGGCCTACCTTCCCCCTTGGCTTGTTAACTCGTGGCCCTCCTTCCTTAGCTCGGAACCAATTCAAACCTTCATTGAGTCGTGGACGACTCATCACACTACACCACAAACTCGTGTTTTCAGGAATTAAAGTTTGCACAACCTCTTCTCTGGCCTTAGCTGCATCATCCTCCCCTGGTTGAGAAAAATTCGTCATCGAATTTGCAAATTCTTTCTCATCAAAATGTTCATCTCCATAATATGGCACAAGTTGCTTAATATTGAATACGTCAGAAGTGTAAATATCCTCCGGCAGCTTCAACTTATAAGCATTATCATTAATTCGTTTCACAATTTTGACAGGACCAATTTTTCTGGCTTTCAACTTATTATATGTGCCCACTGGAAAACGATCTTTGGTCAATACAGCATAAACCAAATCACCTTCGTTAAATTTAACATTTCGTCGCTTTAAATCTGCAGACTTCTTATACTTCTCATTCGATTTCTCCAATCGTTCCTGAACGATTTTATGACATTCAGTCAGCTCATCAACAAAATCAACAGCTCGTTTAATTGTTCCTTTCGCCTGTGGTACTACTGCCAAATCCAACGGTCCCCTGGGTAAATTTGAATAAACAATCTGAAATGGACTGAATCCTGTGCTACGATTCACTGCATGATTATGTGCAAATTCAGCTTGGCATAACTTCATGTCCCAACTTCTCAAATTATCCTGTACAAGGCATCGCAACAAATTTCCCAATGACCTGTTAACAACTTCTGTCTGTCCATCAGTTTGTGGATGATAAGCACTACTAAAATTCAGCTTCGTTCCGACCATCTTCCACAAACTCAACCAAAAATGACTCAGAAAACGAGTATCCCTGTCAGAAACAATAGATTCTGGTAAACCATGAATTCGATAAATCTCCTTGAAAAATAACTGCGCCACTCGAACTGCGTCCGCTGTCTTTTTGCAAGCAACAAAATGTGCCATCTTCGAAAACCTGTCCACCACAACAAATATCGAATCATTTCCCCTTTGAGTTCTAGGCAAACCCAAAACGAAATCCATGCTAATATCAGCCCATGGCTTAGACGGTACTGGTAATGGCATATACAACCCTGCATTCGTTGCCGTTCCCTTTGACACCTGGCAAATATGGCATCTCTCCACGAATCTTTCAACCTCTTTTCTCATCGATGGCCAAAAGTAAGACTGTGAAATCAATTGCAAAGTACGATCACGGCCCACATGCCCTTCCTCGTGTAACTCCTTGACAATTTTCAATCTCAAGCTACAGTCCGGTATACATAAACGATTCCCCTTAAACAGAAAACCATCAATTATCATAAATTCATCGGTACTCCCATCCTTCACTTTTTCAACATATTTCACAAAGTAAGGATCTTCTTCAATCATCTCTGGCAGTAATTCAAACCCCGTCACTTCAACTTTCATTGTCGTTAATAAATGACTCCTCCTACTCAAAGCATCAGCTACCCGATTTGTCATCCCTGATTTGTGCTTAACGACAAAAGTAAACTGCTGTAAATAAGAAATCCATGATGCATGTCTCGCTGAAATTTTGTCCTGTCCCTGTAAATGCTTCAATGCTTCGTGATCTGTATAAAGGACAAATTCCTTCTGAAATAGATAGTGTCTCCAATGCTTAACAGCTTGTACAACAGCATAAAATTCAACGTCATATGTACTGTATCTCATCTTTGCTCCTGACAACTTTTCGCTGAAATAAGCAACTGGCTTCCCATTCTGACTCAGAACTCCTCCAATACCAACCTTCGAAGCATCAGTATGCAATTCAAACAATAACTGAAAATTCGGTAAAACAAGAATTGGTGCAGACGTCAACAATTCCTTGATCTTCTCAAAAGCAACTCCCGCTTCTTCTGACCATACAAATTGTTTCACTTTCATGCAATCAGTCACTGGAGCCATCACGCTACTGAAGTGTGGAATGAACCTTCGGTAGAATGATGCCAATCCATGAAAACTTCTAACTTCAGTGATAGTTCTCGGCAGTGGCCAATTTCTAATAGCTTCAACTTTACTCTGGTCAACTTGAATACCTTCTCTTGAAACAACATAACCCAGAAATAAAACACTTCTCGTCATGAACACACATTTCTTCGTGGCTGCATAAAATTGTTCCTCACGAAGAATAATCAACACTTCCCTCAAATGTAGAACATGCTCCTCCATACTCCTGCTATATATCAGAATATCATCGAAATAAACCACGACGAACTTCCCAATGAATGGTCTAAAGATTTGATTCATCACCCGCATGAATGTACTAGGTGCATTTGACAAACCAAATGGCATAACCAACCATTCGTATAACCCCTCTCTCGTCTTGAAAGCTGTCTTCCATTCGTCTCCACGTCTGATTCGAATTTGATGATAACCACTCTTCAAATCAATCTTCGAGAATATAGTTGCCCCACTCAACTGATCCAATAAGTCATCCAACCTTGGCATAGGAAATCTATAACGAACAGTAATCTTGTTCAAAGCTCTACTATCTGTACACATTCTCCATGTTCCATCCTTCTTCGGCACCAACAATGCTGGCACGGCACAAGGACTCAAGCTTTCCTGAACACGTCCCTGTTCCAACAACTCTTCCACCTGCCTTCATAATTCCTCATGTTCCTTCGGACTCATTCGATAACGTGGTCGATGTGGTAACACTGCTCCCGGAACAAGATCAATTTGATGTTGAATGTCTCTAAGTGGCGGTAACTCCTTAGGCAACTCCTCTGGAAAGACATCTTCAAATTCTTTCAAAATTGGCTTTGCTTCTTCTGGAATCTCAACTTCTTCACTACTCTCTCTCCCAATCAACAAAAATACTTCAGGCTCCTCTTCAACTTCCTTAACAAACTCTTTCAAAGTCAACAGAGTTTTTAATTCCTCAATCTCCTCTAGCTTGCTCTCCTTCTGCTGTTGCTTCTTAGGAACCAAAGTGATTTTCGTACCCTCGAACATGAAACTGTAACTATTGGCACGACCGTCATGTTGAACTGCTCTATCAAACTGCCATGGTCTGCCCAGCAACAAATGACAAACATCCATGTCTACAACGTCACACCAAATTTCATCTTTGTATTTCTTCCCAATAGAAAAATTAACACAAGCCCTTCGACACACCTTCACTTCACCACCCTTCCTTAACCATGCTAGCTTGTACGGTTTAGGATGCTTTTCAGTCTTCAAGTTCAATTTCCTCACTGCTTCTGTAGAAGTAATGTTATCACAACTCCCAGCATCAATAACGAACTTGCAAACTTTTCCCAGAATAGTGCATGTCGACTGAAAAATATTGCTTCTCAACCAACTACAATCCTCCTCTTGCTTTGGTGTAAGACATGACCTCCTCATCATAAGATTACAACCTTCATCTCCAAACAATTCTTCTTCCTCCTCAACATAAGGTGTATTTGAACATTCTGCCTCCTCACCATCATCCTCCTCAACTTCTGCAACCATAGTTCTCTTCTTCGGCTTCGTACATTCATTACTTTTGTGACCCAACTCCTGACAATTATAACATTTGAAAACACTGCTAGCCTTTGCCTTCTCAGCCTCCTTCACCACTGGCTTTGAAACAGGTTTAGAAACATTAGAACTTCCACCAACACCCCTTGCTTGATTATTGGAATTAGTAAACACACCACCTCCACGCCTTCCTTGTTTCTCCCAAGCCAACGCTTTCTGATGTGCCTCTGCAACTGATCTAGGATCAAACATATTAACCATATCCTGGATCTGCATTCTCAATCCCCCAATGAATCTAGCAGTTAGCTGTTCTTCTGTCTCCATAATATCATTCCTGGCAATGAGTTGGTAAAATTCATCAGCATAATCACTAACAGACTTCGTCCCTTGCCTCAGATTCTGCAACCTCTGATACATAAGTGATTGATAGTTGTAAGGTAAGAAAGTAGATCTCATCAACTTTTTCATCTTATCCCATGATTCTATCTTTGACTTCCCCATCCGTTCTCTGGTAAGTTTAGTTTGCTGCCACCACGCCAATGCTCTCCCCCTCAACCTAGTAGCAACCAACTTCACCCTTCTATGCTCAGGAACCTCCTTGAAATCAAAGATCTCTTCAACATTAGATAACCAATCAAGAAATTCTTCAGCTACCATCCCTCCTTTAAATTCTGGAATTTCCATCTTCATACCCGATTCCCATCGACGATCATCTTCAACATCCCGATAAGAATTTCGAACTTGGTCTCGATCTCGATAATGAATACTAGCTCTATCACCCTCTTCAACAAAATCAAAAGTACGTCTACATCGATCTCGACCATTATCATCCCTTCGTTCATGCATGCTTCTTTGACTATGTCTCTCTTCATCTCTATATGCTTCATTGTCAAATTCACGTTGACTTCTTCTCTCTTCATGTGCATAGTCATGATGATCTCTTCGTGATGAAATTGATGTTTCTCTTCTATTTCTACAAGAATGTGGTGATACCCTCCTCGCTTCCGTAACCGATGGCGAAACTCGGTTTCCTCCATTGTTCGAGTTTGGTGATCTCCTCCTTTGATTTAAATCATTCATCAATTTCTCCAATTTTCCAATGCCTTCATCAAATTTTTCATTAATACGTTGTTCCATAAGCTCGGCTTCTTCTCGACGATACAAAGCTTCAACGTTTTGATGACGATTAGCTCTCCTTGGTGGCATGATTGAAAAACTTTCACAAACACTTCAACAATTCGAACACAAAACTTCAAAGTTTCAACAAGTTACGGTTCAACACTTAACTCGGCAAGGCTTTAGCTCGGCAATGGTTCAACACGGCTCAACCTTGACTCGGCTATGACTTGCCTCGGTCCAACTTGTCTCGGTTACAAATTCAAGCACTTCAAACCTTGGCGCGCAAAAAAAACCAAGATAGATCCAAACAATTTCCAACTCCTCGATCCAAAATGAAATGAATCAAACACTCTAATGTTGTTACAAATTCAACAAGAACACAATGAACTCCTTCAAACTTCAAAAACTTCAAAAACTTGGCTCCAAGAATCAACTTAGCTATGATTGGCTAAGTATGGCTCTGATACCAATAATGACGCAGCGGATTAATCAAACAAAACTTCAATCAATGAAATGTAGCAATCAGTGAGTTGAAGATACCAAAATGCCCAAGTTCGTTGATCCAAAGATACCTAACTCTAGCTATCTCAAACACGTTGATAGCGCACTATACCGTGTTCTAAGATCTACGATTCTTCGCACGTTGATCTAGCGCACTAGATTCCGTGAATCGGCTTCTACGATCGTTGAATCGAGCACACTCGATTAACCGAAAGAGGAGATGGGAGATTACACTCAACTACCAATTGGTATGAAAGCACAAAGCTAACAAAAGAGAATTTTATTCAAAAATCAACCACCCAAAAATGTACAACACACGCGTATTTATAGGCTTTACAACCCAGCCTTAAGTCGTACACGACTCATCCCCCACGACTCACGACTTAAGGCTCTCGACTCAACAATACAACACAACGCTGTACAACTCATAGGTCGGCACCGACTCAACGCAAGCGACTCAAACACGACCGACTCATTATAAGTCGTTACCGACTTAACTACACAACACAGTTGACACGACTCACACATATCCGACTTAACACAAGCGACCTTCATACAACTCCCCTTAAGTCGGTAGCGACTTAAATCACACGACTCAACAATACAAGCGACCCACGACTCAACTACATACCGACTTAAGGAACCCACGACATAAGACTTCACCGACTCATAGCTTCCTTACGGCATATCCCCTCCACCCGAGTCAACTCCGAACGACTTAATGATGAGTCGTAGAGTCGTGTACGACTCATCAAGCACGAATACCTCAACTTTCCCTTGAGTCGTAACCCTGCTTTATTAACCCGTGTACGACTCAAGCAGTTGTTATCTCGGGTCTCTTCCTTGTCAAGTTGTACCTCCCCTTCTCTCTCCCAGTTAGGTCGGAAATGACTCATGCTTCTCTTGAGTCGTGGACGACTCAAACCCGATGCCTTGTTAACTCGGCCTACCTTCCCCCTTGGCTTGTTAACTCGTGGCCCTCCTTCCTTAGCTCGGAACCAATTCAAACCTTCATTGAGTCGTGGACGACTCATCACACTACACCACAAACTCGTGTTTTCAGGAATTAAAGTTTGCACAACCTCTTCTCTGGCCTTAGCTGCATCAGATATGAATGATACGAATTAGAGTTTTCAATTAGCTATTTCGTTCGACTCGATACATTCGTATCGTTCTGTTCGACTCGATCTCGAGCATGTGTACGCAAGATGACATGGCATGAAACTCCTTGATCGATCCATCCCTCGCGCCGAGTTGACCGAGTTTCATTCGTACCCAAGATTGGAGCCATGTTCGTATCGTTTACTTCATCTTGTTCGTATCGATTGTTCATATGGTCATGTTTTGTCTGGTTCGTATCGATCGACTGCATGCCCGCTACGTATCGATGAGGGATGTTGGTTTCGCATCGATGAAAGGTTGATCGATACGAAATGTGTCTGATTGGTCGATACGAAATGAGCATTGGCACGCCTTGATCGATACGAATTTCCGAAGATTTGATGGATATGAATAAAGTTTTCTCTGAACCGATACGAACAAGATGGATACGAGGAGAAGCCACTCTGATCGATACGAGCACGGTGGATTCGAATAGCACGGTCATGGATGGATTCGAACAGATCGACTCGATCATGGCTCTTCAATGGATACGAAATGGTGCATTCTAATCAATTCGAATAGGATCGATTCAAATTTAGACGTTCCCTGATGAATACGAACAACGTGCCTCCCCTGACTTGTATCGATCATATCTCGGTCATACGAACTCCGATCAACTTGAGATTTGAAATGTTGGCTTTTACGGATTTTCTTTTCTTTCATTGTCAATTGTAGCTCGATCCGGACTTGGACAAAATTCATTGATATCCATAGTGAACCTGTGATGTATAAATGTTATTTGGAATGAGTAATCATTGATTTTCAGTTAATTTATTGATATCTCGGCCTTGTTAAAAGGTGGGATAACACTTAGTATTTTTGTTTGAGTGAATTGATAGTGAGAATGAACGTGAGTCGCGATCTTCTAAAGGGTTAGGGTATAAGATTTTAATCTTTTCCATAATGCCCTTCTCATTTTCTAACATATTACCTAGTGTTATTTCTTTTTAGTTAACCCACTAAACATGGCATGACTACCTTTAACTAACCTGATCTTAACCTTTTAATCTTCACATTATTTAATTTAAGTTATCTAATTAAATATCTTAAATAAGATTATAAAAATATGGGCTGTTTCATCCTTGTTCACTCGTGAGTTTTGAAGGAGCTACAGACTGCTTTGGGAACTTCTTTGAACTTAAGCATAGCATACCACCCACCAACTAATGGAAAAACAGAGATGGTGAATAGAATTTTGGAAGACATGTTAAGAGCTTGTGTCCTGGATTTCGGAGGACATTCAGAGTAGCACTACCTTTGGTGGAGTTTGCATATAATAATAACTATCAAATTACGATTGGTATAGCCCCTTTTGAAGCACTTTATGGGCGGCCATGCAAATCGCCTAATTGTTGGTACGAAACTACCAACAAAGTGCTGTTCAGACCCGATTTGATTAGTTATACCATGGAAAAAGTAGAGTTGATTAGGTAGAAGATGAAGATAGCGCAAAACCATCAGAAATCTTATGTAGATAAAAGAAGGAAAGTGCTTGAATTTGAGGTTAGAGATATGGTATTTGTTAAAATCTCCCCTTTATAGAAGTTCTTAGATTTGGCAAGTTTGGAAAATCGGCACCTAGATTTACTAGGCCATTTAGTATTTCGGAAAGAATAGGAAAATTGGCATATCGTGTGGAGCTTCCTGACAAGTTAGCGAGAGTCCACAATGTTTTCCATGTCTCTCACATTAGAAAATACCTTAATGATACTGCTAACAGAGTAGAGCCTAATAAATTGGGGGATTTTAAGATGGAGCTGACAGTGCCTCATGCCAACGCACACATTGTGGAGCATGGTACTAGGAGACCCCATAATAAAATAATTAAGTTGGTCCAAGTATAATTGGGGGACAATCCGACAGAAAGCACATGGGAGATCATGGAGAAAATGAAGAACACCCACCCAGTGCTTTTCACTAGTAATTTCTCTCTCCAAACTTTGGATTTTGGTTGCATCACGGTTGCTAGATTGGATGGTAGGAGATGGTTGTTACACTATTTCACAATCACTTTACACTCATATAGAAATTTTTATGCATGTTTAGGATATTTGCATGCATACTTACATGACACGATTACACTCTAATTCTAGGATTGAGCTCAAATAGCATGTCTGTAGTACATAATCATATTACATTAATGGTTGAGTAGACATTTGTGTAGAGAACTTGGTTGTATAATGTATTGTGAGTTACGATGTTCGCCCGTTGGAAGATTTCGAGATGAAATCCTTTATAAGGAGGGAAGAATGTAGTCCCCGTAAAATGAAACATAAATAAATAAAGTAAATTAAATTGAATATGATAAGGGTTGGATGTAGGAATTTTATAAAATTTTAATTTGACCACGAAAGTTATTCGGTTGCGTTCATGGAGAAATTCTATTTTGTTTCCATATATAGCATGCTGAAAACGGAGCTCAAACAAAGAAGTTATGATTTAAAATTAATTTTTTTTGAATTCAAATGAGAAACCAAATTTAGGATTTAAATTCCAAAAATTAACTTGGGGGCTAAGTAAACAATTAATTAAGGCTTAACATTAAAAAGTTAATTAGGGAATAAAATAATTCGGCAACGGAAACAAAAATAAACGCCCTAGAATAAAATACCTGTCGACCTTAATAGGTCAACCGGTCGACTATAGCCGTCGATCGATCATCCAAGGGTGGTCGACTACTTGGCAACGACAATTGCCAATGGCAGCTAGGATTTTATATGATGTCCTAGTCGATTGTGCGCTCTAGACTTACCCATTTCCTACCTACTTCCATCCTACGATTCTGGTGCGTTTCAACTCCTATAAATAGAACCATATGCTCTCCACTTTTAATCATATTATTTTAGGGAATATGATGAAACTCTGCCATTGCTATCTCTCTAATAAAATTTGGAAACTCGATAAAAAATTCAGGTAAGGATTCAAACTATTTCCTATTTGTTTCTTCTTCCTCCAATCTATTCTTCTCCAATTATTCTTAATCTAATGAATATGTATATATACCTCTTCCCTATTATGTGTGGGTGTGTGTATGTGTATTAAAAGAGAGAGAATGGAAGAGATCGGAAGGCTACAAATCCGTTTAAGTAAAGCTAAGGCTAGTCTATGAGTGGAAACATTAGTATTTCATTTTAGGAATTGTTTAGTGATTTCTTTTGGATTTGAGTATGCCTTACGGATTTTGAATTTCAAAAATATGATAGATAAGATGCCCTAAAATTCCTCTTTAATTCATATGTTAATTCTATGCTGAGATTCCCAATTATTTACATTAATTGATGGAATTTATTTTGTTATGCAATTTTTGATAACTTCATAGTCTATTCCACTTCTCCTTCTTCTTTGGATAAAATTGTGATCCTTCAATAAAATAAGGTGTTTAGATTATGAATTCTATTTGTTGTTTACACCGCTTATTCATATCTCTTTCTTTGTAAAAGAGGAATTGAATAGAATATTGGTTTTGGTTGCAATTCTCATTATTCAAGATATTCCGTTGAATTTGTGTAATAAATTGAGTTTCTATTCTATTTACAAGTCTGTTATTGTAGTTCGATTATGAATAATTATTCCATGTTTTGGACATTAGAATTCCATGAAATCTTGGGAAATTGAAGAAAAAGGAGTTGTAATAATAATGTTAGGTAATTGACATTTAACGCTAATTTAGGATGTAAAATCCATGCATTTAGAACTTATTAAGCGTGAATATTTATTTGTTTCTATTTATGTAATTAATGTAAAATTATTGCGTATATGACGTAGTTAATTAGGCATTTATTTACATTTGTTTTCCTCTAATAGGAAGGTAATTTATTTGGAGGTGAAAATTAGAGCAAACACTTATATATCGTAATTATTATTTTAAGGCGTAATAAGAAGATTCCTTATAAGGCCTTATTTATGAAACATGGAGATAATTGTAGGTAAATATATAGAGTGATTAATTTATGGCTAAGTCATAGGGATGCGAGGTCAATAGAATTACATTATAAAAGTCTGTGTTTCACTTTGAGATTACCAACAGTTGTGTACACTTTTATTGATGTGAGATACCCTTATGATAAATATTTGTAATGATGAGATATTTCAATTTTTTTAGGGAAATCTACACTATTATACCAGTTCCAATAATAGAGGACTAATGTGAGACGTTATTATGGGTATGGGCCGTAAGATAAAGGGCCTGCTATGGGGCTAGAGGTATTAAGTGGTTGGACCCGCCTTTTTCCATGGATGATGTACCAAATAGCCAAGGGGTTACGTTAGGTGGAATCTCTATAGTGGTCCTCTTTTGGAATTAGGCCTTAAATGACAGGGTCTACCTATTTTCCAGTTGGAAATACTAAGTGGCCTGTGAGATTCCATACGATGTCAGCTAGATAGTACCATTAAGGAGCATGCTATTAGAATTAGGCCTCAAATGTGGGGCCTGCCTATTTTCCACTGGGAAGTACTAAGTGGTTTGGGTACCATCTCTTACATTATTAGCTATTTATGATGTATGATTGGGATATCGGATCAACTTCTGGAATTGAAGGTATAAAGTGTTTGAACCCGCCTCCTTTCCTTGTGAAAAAGTGTTAAATGATTTTATGTTCGTAGACATATTCTTATTTTGAAATATACTGCCCAAGTACTAAAAATGTAAGATTCGAGGTTTATATTCACCAAACACTTGTTGTTTTGACTCCCTTCTCAGGCGGAGTGATGGCGGTGATGATGCTTAAAGATGAGGAAGCTTGGCAAGTGGTAGTATTTATTATTATTTTCTTTTATGTGTACCCATGGATTTAAACAATTGTTTTAACGGATATTATATTATGGTTTTTTATGGATTTTTTGTTATGATATTTTTATGGTTTGAAATAAATGGGTACGCTTTCCTATTATATTTTGTTCCATCCGCTATGAGTATTGAAAGTTTAGTTATGGCTTTGCAATGTTAATTTATTTCCTTTTACTACCAACAACTTGCCTTAGAATGGATCTACTTTTTTGATGGGCCTTTTCTAGGTCGAAAATTAGGCCTGTTCCGAGGTGGATCGTTACAAGAACGTATTACATAAGAACCTTTATGTATGAGACCTTAAGAATTCATGGACACTTGTATCGCACCCTATATTGCCTAGAGTAGTATTAAAGTAACTGCACACGATCATCACACATTAAACTTGTACTCATTCACCAGATTTTTTTCTGGCCCACTCCCTCCTTTTCCTTTTTCCCCACCACATAATGACTGGTTAACAGTTGATTGAGCATAGTACATGGAAAACAGAGCTTCACGTTGGAGTTCTCGTATTCTTTATGGTCTATCATGTAGTTAATTATTGTATTAAAACTCTATAAAACATATGTTGTGCTTTAAAAATAGTGTATATAACAATTTAAGTATTTTGGAGATTATTTTTTTCAAATATCTATTTTTCAGTATGTATATTTTATTTCCCTTCGCTATGAGGTCTGAAAGTGTAGAATGTCTTAGAATTTACCTTTATAATTATGCTATGTTATGTTTTAACAATTCAACAGCTCATATTTCTTGGCATGACATAAGTACAAAAGTCACATTAGGCTTTAGATCGCTGTGTCAAGAAGTGCGGATTGTCACAGGAAAATTGGTCGTTTGGTTACAACTAGCCTTATTAATTCTGAAATGAGACATTCTCTCAGTCATTTCTCAATCCCTTTTTCTCCATCTTCATAAGTAGAGAAAACTATGTTCATTTCTATATCGAAAATTCCGAAATAATATCTAAATTAATTTCAAGGGATTCTCTACAATTCTATGTTTTTAAATTTGCATTTTGAAGAAGTTTGAAGCGGATTTTAGAAATCAAGGAAGAGCATCAAACTAGGTTCCATTGGAGCTTAGATTTCTTAGTATTCTACGAGTAAGATTTATATGTTATGATGTATGATCACTAATTTTTCTAGAAATCCTGTTAAATATTAAATGTTGGTTTGGGATTTAATGAAGGACTTAGATTGAGATTTTAGAGATAAGAATTTTTTTTAATATATGTTTAAATGTGATTAATTATAGAATGAATGTGTTAAATAACTTGATATTGAATGATTACATGTTTGGTTTGATTATTGGATTGGCTATTGGTTTAGAAATTGATAGAATGATTGGGTGATGATTCATAACGTCGTGAGTGAAATATTGCGATTGGAGTAATGGTCGAGTAGTTAAACTTAAATGGAAGTTGAAACGGTTCATCCCTTGAAAACCAATGATCGAGTATGAAGTTATACTAGTCCAAATGTCGAATGACTTATAACAAAGGTGTTAGTTCATAACAAATGATGTTAGTACAAAGTGACTTAGTGAAATAAAGCCGAAAGTTGAAGGCAGAGGAAAGGAGGGAGACGAATGAGAAAAGTTTGGAAGAATTTAAACTAAGGAAAATTCTCCTATCAAGGTTCAAATTCATATGTTGTAGGTGTTCAGACATATGAAATTAAAATTCAAATGATTGAATTCAAGCATTTTGTCCCACATGTTTCCAATGTAAATTTAAAAGATTTAGGTGTTTAGAATTTGGATTCAGATATATGAAATTAAGGTCAGATGTTTGAATATCCTACGAGGGCGTCTAAACTACTGTATTCGGGGCAGTTGAATTTTGGTGTTTGGGATGTCGGGATTTTTGAATTCAAACTCATTTTGAGGACCCTCATGTTGATCATAAGGTCAAGAGTCATTGTAAAGTAGTGTGATCAGTTGGGGATGGTGCGCCTTGTCTTGAGAAATATGCGTTTTATGTTGAGTGAGATAAAGATTATGGTGATTGTTCAATACACGGTTAGGTCCATAGTGATTCTATTATAGAGTCAGCAGGTGGTTTTGAGACACGACAATTAGGATATTACGATATACGATTCCATACAATATTGCATATATGCGGTAAGTCTTCATCCCTGAGGTTTTACTATAGGATTTGATATTTATTTAGCATTATTACATGAGGAGTTATTGCTTTGATCGTGACTCTTTGGGCGGCATCGATTCATGTAGATAGAAGTCCTCCTATATGGTAGTATAGGTGATAGACCAAGACCAACGTTGTCAAGGGTTATAGGCATTGAATCACTTGTCTAATACTTAAGATAAACAAATGGTAGTCATTAGGCATGTGTATAATAGTTTGGATTTTATATGATTATAGGTGGCGAACAATGTATTGAAGAGTCATAGTATTGGTCTTATGTTTGTGACCATGCTTAGCAGGTCTTGGCCTTACCCTAAGTCTTAACACCCACTAGAATAGTTTGTGATTGTTGACTCATAATTAGTGATTAGTAATATATTGAGTTACTCGTATCGTTTAGCACTATAGTTGAAATGTGCTTACTTATTGGATGCATGTGGCAATGGAAGTTGAGATATGGTTTCATTACTTCATATATTACCATTTTTTATTATACGATATAGTAGTATATTGGTAATTACATAGATTAGTGATATTTACTTTTCACCAAAATTTACGTATGACCCTCTCCTTGTTGTCACTTTTATATCTATTCTTTGAGTAGGTTGACTTAGAGATGAGGATTCTACTAGCTTGTGGCGATTATAGAGCCATAGATATTTACAGTTATGTTTGTATTTATCCAATATTTTGTATATTTTGACATGTTATGCTATATTCATTTTGGGACATATTGTATATGATATTTGATTTACATATTCACATTATATCTTGATATTGAATCCTACGTCTCTTTGACATGATATGCACTTAATCTACCACATGTTTATGGTGATATATATTTTATTCCTTCCATTGTTAGATTTAGTATGATGATAAATGTGATAGATATGCTCTTGTGATATTTTAAATTCTATAGTTAGCGAAATGTCATCTACGACACATATGGAATTTGGTTGTTTACATGCATGAATTGTAGATCTTATAAATTATAGGCCATTTCAAGGCTATAGGATATTACATGCGATATTAAAGAAAGATTTGATAGAACGTACACAATGCCAAAAGTGAGGTAAGAAAAGTTCTTATCCTTTTATTTCATTTATGTCATTACAAATCAAGTTTACATGTATACAAGATGGTTACATATTACACACTTTATAAGTCACCCAAGATTACACATAATGTAAGATATTTTAACAAGTCCTAGTTAGAATCAAAGCTTAGTTCGACATTCGATTTGTTGATGTATTTCTCTTTACCATCATGAGATGGTGATACAATAGAGGATTTAAGTTCTTCTAGACCCCTTATCTTCATCTTGGAAGAACTTCAAGCTGGGCTCTATGTAGTTGAGTCCCTGCCATGCTTTGGAGCTGGTTGGTAATTTCCTTTTTACTATGGAGGATGGTTAGGGCCTAAGGGCTGGCATAGAATGAATTTTATATATAACACCTGTCTATTGTTCACTATCGTCAATGTAAGGCGATATTTGACTGATTGATCAAGAATGAAAAATCAAATTTTAATAAGAATGCTCGTATAACACAATAGTGCATACTAGCCCAACCTCGGCCATTGCATGTCCGGCTTTTAGCTTAAGCTTTTCTATCAAGCTATGAAGGTCATCTATACTAAAGAATGTGATTCAAGTAGAGTTGTATCATCTATAGGGAATAAATGCACCTAGGAATGACATCCCTAATATGATCACCCTCAAAGAGAAGTTGATCTTGTTATCCAGCCTTTTGGACTAGCTATATTTGAACTGATTAGATAAACTAGACTCAACTGTCATTGGGATTGATAAGCCAGATTAACAATCACGTAGCTTGAAATCAAGCACGAATGATAATATAGAGCAGGGAAAAAGTGAAGGCAGATAACTTATTCAGTAGAACAATAGAAGTATGGAAATATACCATCTACTGAAAATGGATTAGGTATGATCCATATTCATCGGTTATGGATCTTACCATATCAATATTACAGTTCAACTAAATGGAAAAAATTGGTATCTCAAAATCTATAAGTCAAATATAGATGAAACTTTTGGGCATCGATATATTGAAGAGTAGAGCCTGCCATATTGATTGCATGCCAAAATAAGCCCATAGAACGATCGGTACCTATTGTTATTGTTGACGAAGTGGGACATGTCATCGATAACATGATTTCTTATGGATTTGCAGACTCCACTGCCGAAATTTCAGGAAGATATTTCACCGTCTTCCTCTATAAATGTAGACTTGAATTTTGGGGATCTTTATGCTGCTTGTTACTTTACATTTCTTTGTAACTAAGGGTTTACTCCGATCCATCCTCCTGTACTCAACAATTCAAGTGTTTAATAAAGTTATTTCTCTAAAGTGGACATAGGCATTCAACATTGAACCACAATGAATTGTTGTCTTCTTGTTATTGCTAACATTCCGTTATTTAATTGTTTGATTCCTCTATTTTCATTTGATATTCTTCATTTGTTTCTCTACAAACTTTCTATTTGGTATTTGTGCCAAATTTTGTGCTTTCACTAAGAACGAGATTTTCTACCCTGTTTAGATCCTTTTGTTACTATTGGATTGCATAAATCCCCCAAAGAGATCCATAATTATCTTCAAGAAGCTTATTTGTTCTATTCTGATTTGTAAAAGTCTAAGGAAAGCTATCGACACTGGTTAGAAACACCAGATCTGCTTCTTAGAACACAGTAGGAAATGAGAATGCTAGTGTCTAGCAAAGAGGCTCGAGATGCGACCAATCAAGTTGATGTCAAGGACCAGACTGTTTCTATCACAAAAGATGATTTCTAGGATCTGATGGGAGAGCTAGTGGATAGCCGTCGATAGCTGAACTAGCAGATTCGATTAAATACCAACCTAGTGAATCAACTTAAGGACCAACAATGCGGGAAAACTAGGAGGGAGCCAACTCCATATTCTACATCAGAAAACTCAACTTCATCAGAGGACTATTACAAGTACAGACGTCAAAGAGATTATGGATGCCACGCTAAAACATCAACTAGCCATCACACGATCGACTAAACTGTCCGATAATGATAGGTATCAATCCATCTAGAATGATGGACGTCGATCCAAATCTTGAAGGTATGGCACATCAAGTGGCGAAAAGAGCACTCATTGGAGAAGCTGCGATCGATTTGGATGCTGAAGTTCAGGTGAATGCAGACCAGTTACCTCTTCGGAATGACAATGATGTGAATGTACATCAAGAGGATGTGAAGTTAAGAAGGCGTGGAATGACCCATAGACATGTACCATGTTATCCCAACTTTTGGCAAAGCTGAAATACCCAAAAATGATTGAAACTCAATTATAATTAGTCATGAATATCAACTATGCAATGCAGGATAACCATGGATATCGATGGATTTTTCCCGGGACCGGATCAGGCTACAATTGATAGAGCATGGCAAGCAAAGTCAAGGGAAGTAGCGTTCCAAATTTCAGGTTAATCGGAGTTCATATGAATGAAATATGATCGATAAAAGTTAGAAAGAGCATGCTGTTCGTATCCATGAAGAGTTCGAGGTGATGGTCCATTCGAATCCATCAAGTTTTGTCCTGTTCGAATCCATCAGGAGTTATTCATTTCGAATCGATCGACTTCGAACCGATCGTCTTCGAATCGATCAACTTTGAATCGATCGTCTTTGAATCGGTCAGCTTCGAAGCGATCAGATAGGCCTCTCCTCAGCTCTGTTCGAACCAATCAAGAATCTTCGCACCAAGTTCGAATCCACAGAAGTTCGTATCGATCAGTGTGGAACTATTCGTATCCATCGTGCTTTGAATCGATCATACTTGACAATTGGTTCGTATCCATCCGGAGTCATGTTATTCGTATCGATCTCGGGGGACCCCGCTTCGTATCGATCCATCAATGGCGCACCTCGTATCGATGGTGAAGGCTTTGTTCGCATCCAATAAATAATCAATGCGAATGGCGCCGTTACTATTGATGCAAGCGGTACGAAAGGGTCAACACGAGCTCAACTCCGATGATGGATGCGAATAATACTCTTTCAACTCGGCATAAAAGGTGTAGCGATCCAAGAATCTCGCTCCATGTCACTCCACATCACCATGCGCACCTGCTTCGGACGGATTCGTAAAGGATGGATACGAAACCATGGATTCGAACAGGGCAGTGCACACGAAACTTCAACCTCGTATCGATCATATCTCACGAATCCCTGGTCCAAATGCTATGAAATTTTCACAGAAGCTTCCATACAAGCTAAATATTGTTCCTGCCAAGTTTCAGCTCGATTGGGTCATTTTTTGATGGATACGAAATCACTTCGTATCGATCTCAGATCGAGTCGAAACTTGGTGGGGTCGGTCGCGTGGGCCCACTCACATGCCAGAAAAAGTCTCCCGAAGTTTGAGCGAGATCTGAGCTTCCTACGCCTATAAATAGCCCCTTGAAGCCTAGAGGAAAAGAATCTTGGGCAATTCAACGTCCAGACTCTGCCAGAATCAATTCTATTTCCTTCCATAGCTGTTATAGCCAAAATTCAATCATTGTGCTCTGCAATCACTTGTAACCAGCAAAGAACATCAATAAAAGTTAAAACTTTGAAGTGGACGTAGGCCGGAGATAGCCGAACCACTATAAATCCTGTGTTTCTGATCGTTATTACTGAATTATTGTGATTGTTATTGCTTAGATCTGAGACTTGTACTTAAATATTGTCGATTTATATTCATTTTTTGGTGCTTTCACGATACTTGGGGTTTGTGACCAATTTTGGCGCAAACACTTTGGTGCTTTCATTGAGAGGAACTAGCACCTGCTACACCAGATTCAGAATTCAGATTTAAGAGCTTGAAGAATCCCGACTCAGAGACAATTGCTCGACAAACAAGATAAAGAGCTGATCGGAGCCAACAAGGAGGAAGCCAAGAAGCATTCTCTGGAGCTGGGGAAGGACAGGCTTCGATGTACATCACTAGAGATGAGATGGAGGCTATGGCTAATTCGATACGCGAAAGCATGATGAAGACTCACCAAGAGATGATGCAGAATTTTCTTGAGCAGATAAGGGCAGCAAATGTGCAGAACCTTGGGCCAACTACAGCGGCTGCAAGTACGGGACAAGGAGTCAGGATTGCGGAGGCCAATGAAGGTCAGGTTCAAGACCGTAGTGCAGGACCTGAAGGCAATCAACAAGGACTTGGGGGCAGACCCTCAGGATCGGATACTGGAAGACCCATAGATGAAGCTCAGTAGGCTGGAGTCAATGCTACTGTTACTGAGCCACATGAAGAGTATGTACCAGAGTTCCCTTCAAGGCTTGGAGGGTAGGATAGAAGCATGAAAAGGGGGCAACCCCCGGATGGAGATGAAAGGATGATTGGTCTAGTGCGACGAATCATGAGAGGAGGATTGTCGAGTGGAGGATTACAAGAAGTCAGCCGGAGTCCGTTCACTCCGAATATCAGGAATGCAAGGAATCCTCCGAAGTTCAAACAGCCTGCGCTGGAACCTTATGACGGGAGGTCAGACCCAACGATGCATATTACCAGATACATCAGACAAATGGAGGTGCTGGGGGCACCCGAGGAAGTGATGGCTCGATGCTTCCTTCTATACTTGTCAGATTTAGCTGCGCTTTGGTTCAGACAACTGGAGACTGGATCAATCGGGACATGGGACGAGCTTGTAGATTGCTTCATGAGATAGTTTAGGGTCCATGTGACGCGACCCAAGAGTGTGATGACTCTAGCTTCAATCAAGCAAAAGACCGAAGAGTCCATAAAAGATTTCTTATTGCGGTTCAACGCAACGGTGGCTTCTGTGGATCGCCCGGATCCATCGATGATTTTGATGGCGGCGGTAGCAGGAGTCGGGGAAGGCACCGAATTCAAAGATTCTTTGGCGATAGATCCCCCACAAGATCTTGGAGAATTTTATCATGAAGCTGAAAGACTCATTCGGCTGGAAGAGTCACGAGCCGAGAGGAGAGAAATAAATGCTGTGTAGGGCGAAGGAACCGCCAGGGAACAGTCCGGAGCGGACAAAGGAAAGAGAAAGCAGGACGACGGACATGATGGTCCAGATAAACGGAAGAAAGTCCGAGAGCCTAGATTCAGACAGTACACGGATCTGACGGCAAGTCTAGAAAGGATTTACACTGAAACTCGAGGGCAACTCCCCTATCGAAAACCACCCAGGAGAGATCCCACTGAGAGCGGGAGCGTAGAACTAGAAAATACTGCCTATTCCATGAGCTGGATGGGCACGCTACAGACGAATGCCGCCACCTAAAGGATGAGGTGGAAGAACATGCCAGGAGTGGTAGATTGCCACAATATGTCAGAGAACGGACAACAGTGGTAAGGCCTGAACAACTACTGCCTCCACCTAACAGGAACGATCATGGATCGGGATCACGACTCGTCATCCACTGATTAAAGTTGGCAGGGGCCAAGTCCAGGATTTGGAATCCAGTCAAATAATTTCATTTAGATTTCTTTTCAGAATAAATGGCTACTCTAATTACTCATGTACGGGAACCGGAGAGATCCCTAGGCATGCTCTAAGATGGAGATAGACCAATATGCCCGGAGAGGCAATGTTTAGCTTTTTCCTGATGTTTGAGATTGAACATCTAGGACCTGAATTTAAATAAATAAATTAGAATTTCTTGAAATAAACCTTTGACCGGAGAGTTAAAGGATGAATATTGTATACCAATTTGAAAATGATCGCTTTATGACCCTACACGGAGAGGCGGGGTCCGGAGTGCAAGAAGTGAGTTGCTTCGTCGGAGAGCGACAGGATCAACTCACTTAACGTCGTTTCCCATTCACCGGAGAGTGATTAGATCGAGATTCGATAAGAGCCCGAAGATGCTGTGATCGGCCCACGGTTTAGGCCATGACATCGCTTAATGTTCAGATACACTGAACCAGAGTGCAAGAAGTGAGTTGCTTCGCCGAAGAGCGACATGATTGACTCACTTAACGCTGCCTCCCCTTCACTGGAGAGTGACAGGATGGGATCCATCAAGTGCCCGGAGAGGCTATGATCAGTTTAGAACAACCAAGACATCGCTATATGCCCTAGCTGGGGCCGGAGTGCAAGGGATAAAAGGCAACGTCGGAGTGCAATGGGTTCTTTCTATTCAATCGCCAAGTCTAGAATGGGCTTGGCAAGGGTCCGGAGTGACCATCGATAGTCCGGAGAGACAGTAAAAATTCATTCTTAATTTCCACTGGAAGAAATTGATAACGATTTGGCTTCGAACAGCCGTGGACTTGATTGAAAATGCTATAAGATTTGAATAAAATATGAACTCGCTATATTCGAACCGAGACTGATCAAAACACACCTTTTACCAAAAGGCATGTTTTGGGGGGTAAAATGTTATCCCAACTTTTGGAAAAGCTGAGATACCCAAAACTGATTGAAAATCAGTTATAATTAGTCATGAATATCAACTATGCATTGCAGGATAACCATGGATATTGATGGATTTTGCCCGGGCCTGGATCAGGCTACAATTGATAAAGCACGGCAAGCAAAGTCATGGGAACCAGCTTTCCAAATTTCAGGTTAATCGGAGTTCGTATGAATGAGATATGATCGATACAAGTTAGAAAGAGCATGCTCTTCATATCCATGAAGTGGTCGAGGTGATGGTCCATTCGAATCCATCAAGTTTTGTCCTGTTCGAATCCATCAGGAGTTAGTCATTTCGAATCGATCGACTTCAAACAGATCATCTTCGAATCGATCAGCTTCGAATCGATCAACTTCGAATCGATCATCTTCGAATCGGTCAGCTTCGAAGCGATCAGATAGGCCTCACCTCAGCTCTGTTCGAACCAATCAAGAATCTTCGCACCTAGTTCGAATCCATCGAAGTTCGTATTGATCAGTGTGGAACTATTCGTATCCATCGTGCTTCGAATCGATCATACTTGACAATTGGTTCGTATCCATCCGGAGTCATGTTATTCGTATCGATCTTGGGGGACCCCGCTTCGTATCGATCCATCAGTAGCGCAACTCGTATCGATGGTGAAGGCTTTGTTCGCATCCAATAAATAATCAATGCGAATGGCGCCGTTACTATCGATGCAAGCAGTACGAAAGGGTCAAGACGAACTCAACTCCGATGATGGATGCGAATAATACTCTTTCAACTCGGCATAAAAGGTGGAGCGATCCGAGAATCTCGCTCCATGTCACTCCACATCACCATGCGCACCTGCTTCGGATGGATTCGAAAAGGATGGATACGAAACCATGGATTCGAACAGGGCAGTGCACACGAAACTTCAACCTCGTATCAATCATATCTCACGAATCCCTGGTCCAAATGCGATGAAATTTTCACAGAATCTTCCATACAAGGTAAAGATTGTTCCTGCCAAGTTTCAGCTCGATTGGGTCATTTTTTGATGGATACGAAATCACTTCGTATCGATGTCAGATCGAGTCAAAACTTGGTGGGGTCGGTCGCCTGGGCCCACTCACGTGCCAGAAAACGTTTCCCGGAGTTTGAGCGAGATCTGAGCTTCCTACGCCTATAAATAGCCCCTTGAAGCCTACAGGGAAAGGATCTTGGGCAATTCAACATCCAGACTCCGCCGGAATCAATTCTATTTCCTTCCATAGCTGTTATAGCCGAAATTCAATCATTGTACTGCTGCAATCACTGGTAACCAGCAAAGAACATCAATAAAAGTTAAAACTTTGAAGTGGACAAAGGCCAGAGATAGCCGAACCACTATAAATCCTGTGTTTCTGATCGTTATTACTGAATTATTGTGATTGTTATTACTTCGATCTGAGACTTGTGCTTGAATATTGTCGATTTATATTCATTGTTTGGTGCTTTCACGATACTTGGGGTTTGTGACCAATTTTGGTGCAAACATACCGGACCATTCATGGGAGGAGGAGCATAACTACCTCTTGGTTCCCACTATCCAAATGCAAGATTTGTCAGCTATGGTTAGACAGCTAGCAAGGGAGAGCCAAGGCCTGACCAATGATGATTAGGGAATCTCGATAAGCCATACCCCATTCATTAACAATAGCTTACATGCGGAGTATCCGCAGAGGTTCAACTTGCCGTTAATGCCAGCCTATGAGGGAAAAACCGACCCTAAGCAGTATATCATAAGATATGAATGGATAATGGACTCCGCACGAGCTGATGATGCCACTAAATGCTATTTTTTTTCTATTACTCTCTCTATCATAGCAATGATGTATTTTATGATTACTCCACTGTCAATCTCTAGATTTGATGATTTAGCAACGAAGTTTGTGGAGCATTTCGTATGCATGCAACTTGCCTCAAAGATGTGATGTCCTTATCCAGCATGATCCAAGCTCTAGGAGAATCACTAAAAGACTATATAGAGAGATTTGATACGGCCATCATAGAAATCAGTAATTCAAACAATAGTTTAGAATTGATGGAGGTAACCAGAGGGATTGATCCAGAATCAGACTTTGGTAATTGGTTAGCTAGCAAACTACCCATGTCAATGGAACATTTCTTTGCAAAAGCAGCTCAGTATTTAAGGAAAGATGAAGCTAGTTGCTCTAGGCAGAAGAATGATATAAGGCCAAGTGGAGAGGGACTGCAAAGTAACATTGCAGTGAAGCAGTCTAGTGATAGTTCTGGAAGAGTTCAAGTGAATGTCCAAAATAAACCGAATCAGCAAAAGAAAAACGGTGATCGGAACGGTGAACGAAATAGGGATTACGGAAGTGGATAGCCTAGGATTCCAAGGTATGATACCTACGCGCCACTAAATAAATCTCTAGAGAACGTCTATTTGTGTACCTAGAATACAATGTAGTACATGAAGCCACCTCTAAAGAATCGACGGAGAAACAGAAGCAGACTGGAAAATTTTGTCAGTTCCAAGAATGCTACGGAAATAACATAAATGAGTGTAGTCGTCTCTAGATATAATCAAGAAAAACTGATTCGGGAAAGAAAGATACAGTAGTTTGTTAAAGCCATGCAGGATGGAGGGCAGGAGACATTCGACCCCAACCAAGGACAAACTCCACACAGAGCTGAAAAGCTTGCGTGGATTAGTGGAAGATTAGTGATCAATACGATAGTCGGAGGACTGCATTTAACTGATAAGAGTTGGAATGAGATGGAGTGCTATGCTAAAGAGATCAAGCATATATGAATTTTGAATGTTCTTGAATACAAAATACGGAGGTTTGGCAAAACAGCAGCATACAATGGAAGATGACACTGTGTTCAGAAATAAAGATGTAGATAAGGTGGAGGCACCGACGATTCATCCAATGGTCATTTCAGCCATGATCGGCCCTGCCTTAGTGTGAAGGATTTTGGTTGATTATGGCAGTTTCGTAAATATAATTTTCTAAAAGGCTTATGATCTGATGAGGATGGAAGCGAAGGACTTGAAACCGTCTAAAGCCCATATTCATAGCTTTAATGGTACCGCAACCAAAGTTGTTGGATATGTCGGATTGCCGTGGAGTTGGGAAAAGGTGATCGCATGAGAGTGCATATTTTGCCATTTGTTGTCTTGGATGTTGACTCTCCATACAATGCTTTTCTGGCCCAACTGGCCCTAACTGAATTCCAGGCAGCCCTTGCCCCATGGTGTTTGGCTATGAAGTTGCCAACTGATAGCGGTGCTATTGTTGTGCATGGTGATCATGTAACATTTCCTATCTAGAGGCCCAAAGCTAAGCGCTGCAGATGCTGCAGTCATCTATAGTACTAACTTCTGGCGATTAAATAAGACTATGTTAATGATATCCATAATATCAGAAGCACTTGATTATGAATCAAAATCACAGATTTCAAAAGAACAACATTTTTCTAATTACATTCCAAAACACATGTTTCACATTAAAGTTACATAATGCCATAATCGTTTCCTAGGTAAGGATCAAATATAATTATTACATAATTACACCAAGAGCGACGTATAAAGATGCCCCCTTGGTTGAACAGAATGAAACAACATCTCTTAATATAGTTGTCCATCATCCTCCTGCTCGTCTTCGATAGCTTTATTCGTCAACCTACTAAAACATGTAAACCTTAACCCTCAGCCTACTCAAATCAATTTTTGAGCACCCGAGATTTTAAGGAGAAAACTAAACTTTGAGTCAGACATAAAGCTTGGTGTGAATAATACTATACATCTCAGTTATCTGATATTAAATGAGACCATGCCGCTTAGCGGAATGAGTTTCCCCTCACAAATATCTTTTAAAACAATCTTTTGAAGATTATAACCCTGCAACCAAAACTGGTTAAATCTTTTAAGAAATATCATGTATATGTACATATCTATTATCGAATGTACTACCTGTTCAAACGCTATATTTTTGTTTGGCTAACTACTAACACTTGGCTGACTCTGGCCTAGTAGAAAAAATAATAAATATGATCTAACAACTATTAGATAAGTCTTTTGGATGGTCTATCCCTAACTTACTTCTCCATGGGTCTCCTGATCCTAATGGTTTTGCGGGCTCACCAGTAACCTTTTTCTTCTCTGTACATATATTCCTTTCTATGCATAACCATCATTTAAGTTTACTTGTGACTGAGCCCTACACATTGGAATTTGGACTAAAATTAGCTTAGGGCTAAAGCTAATGCATAGGGTGCGACCCTACACCAGTACCATCTGGTCTTCTATATCTGAGACATTTTTCTTGTGGTAAACTACCCTTTGAATTTTCCTTGAAAACCTTTCAAATTGATGTAAACCTTTAAATCATATTTATACAAGGAAAATACATTCTTTTCTTTACTCTAAGCTATTTGCCATGTTATATATACTTTACAAAAATCTTTGTTGATGATAACATTTAAACCTTTGAAAGTACACCTTTTGAATCCATTGAAAGTATCCCTTTCGAAACCTTTGACAGTACTTTCTTCGAAACCAAGTAAGACCCTTCTTATAACCTAGGCCGAAAGCCAAAACATTCCTTTCGATACTATTCAATCTTCCTTTCGAAAACACTTGAAAAACCATTCCATTAAAAGCTTTTAAACCTTTGGCATCCTATCTTTAAAACACTTTAAACTACCTTCCGAAAACTTTGGAAAAACCTTTCCTTCGAAAGTTTTTAACCTTTGACATCCTATCTTTAAAATATTTTACACTGCCTTTCGAAACCATTAGGGAACCACCCTTTCGAAACCTTCATTTAAAACCTTGCGAAAGCATCAAAACCTTTGTAAACAACAACCTTTCGAAAGCATTTGGGTTCAATTTAAAAATGTGGAAATACCTTTCGAAACCATTAAGGATTAACTCCTTCGAAGCCTTTGTAAATTATCTCTTTTGAAACCATTTAGGTTTTACCTTCAACGGAACAAAAAGGGTCATTAATACTAGTTAATTCGAAAGTACTCTTTCGAAAACATCTCCTAAGTAAAGTGATGGTGTCGAAACCAACCTTCCGAAAGCATTTGGAGAAGTGGTTAATTTTTAAAAACATGATAAACCTTTCGAAACGAATCTGAGTTGAAAGGTAAAAAGGTGGCAGTTAGGGGTTTCGACCCATTCAAAAGCATTCATTTAAAACAAAAGGCGCAACCCATTCGAGACTATTCCTTTAAAACCATTTAACCAGGTCAAAAGCCAACCAAGTCGAAAGCATTCGTTCCGAAAGCAAAGCAGGCACATATTTATTTGAAAGCAAAGCATGCTTCGATCCCCTCGGAACCTTTGGTTTCGACCCAGTAACTTCCGCCTATATCTAATTCACTATGTACCAGGTATCTGATATTATGTGCATTGGTTTCAATGGTGTCGAAGGTGGAGGTATGGAGTCGGAAGCCTGGTGCCCAAAGCACTAAAATAGGAAAAAGCATGTTGATTTAACTTTTTGAATTAATTCTTTGTACCTAACCTCCCTTGTTTGTCAAATTTCAATTGGTAGAAAGTTTTCTTTTCTAAAAGTACTATCGTTTTTCAGAAATAACAACTTGAATTACAAAATACCCCTTCTCCTTTTTATAAATATATAAAACATTTAAGTCTCATACATTAAATAATTTTAGATATCCACTAAAACACATGACAATTCTACAAAAATTCCTTTAAATCATTTTTAATACGTTTTCCAACATATATAAATTTTAGACCCTAAGCCAGTATAATTTGGCCATAATAAATTTTTAAACCCAAAATAGCATTTCTTCATTAGAAAATTCATATAAAATCCACATTAATTCTGAAAAATATGAAAATTGAAACCCATTTCTAAATTATCATGTTTGATCTAAATCTAAATTCGCAAGGTAATTGGATGTCATATAATAGGTTTTTCACATCAAAACATATCATAAAATCTATGTGAATTAGCATAAATCATCAACAACATATAGGTATACATTTTTGTCATCCAAAACGTTGCAAAAAATTAGCTAATAATTCGGATTTCATACAAAAAACCACAAACCATTAAAAACCTAAGATGTAGTCATTATTCTCCTTAGCTTTAAGACAAAGGAGTTTGACGTTTGAATGGATTAAGTTTATTAATCTTCTTTTCCTTAGCTTTTCTTCCTCTTGTTCTTGTAATGGTTGTCGGCCTCAATTTTAATTTTTTGGATTATGAAATGATCGTGTGAAGTGAATGAGTGTAAGGGTTTAGGGTGTAAGAAGGTGTGCTTTCCTATTTTACCCCTCCTCTATGTCATTCTAACTCATCTTTAGTTCATTGTTTATATAGCACGGATACCCCTTATGTTAATCACAAATCTTAATCCCCTAATCATCATATTATTTTATTTAATTTAGCTAATTAACTGTCCTAAATAATGTTATAGAAAATGTGGGGTTTTACGAACTCCCCTCCTTAAAGAATTTTGTCCTCGAAATTACGATTAGGGACATAACAAATCAATTAAAAAGGTAAAACATACCATCAAACAAGTTAGGATAAGCGTCTCTAATCCTACTCTCAAACTCCCAAGTACAGTCTCTCTTGCCCTCACTCCACTGGACTTTAACTAATCTGACTGTCTTGTTCCTTAGCCTCTTCTCATCTCTCGCGACTTTATGAATTGGCTTTTTAACTAAAGTCAAGTCCGATTCTACTACTAAATCATCTAACACAGTCGGTGCTATAGTAGTCTCCGGGTCTCTAGCACACTTCCTTAAATGAGAAACATGGAAAACATCATGGACTCCTGCCAAACTCCTCGATAATTCTACTCTATATGCAAGTTTCCCGATCCTCTCTATAATAGGAAATGGTCCAACGAATCTCGGTGCCAACTTCCCTTATTTCCCAAATTGAATTACACCCTTCATCGACGATACCTTAATGAAAACATGCTCTCCAATAGAGAACTCTGAATCTTTCCATCTTCTATCCGCATAACTCTTCTTCTCTAATTGAGCGTCCTTCGTTCCAGCTCGAATGAACTCAATCTTTTCTATAGCTTCTCTAACCAAATCTAGACCAAGAACCAACCTATCCTCGGTCTCTAACCAAAAAAATGGAGATTTGCATGGCCTTCCACGGAAAGCTTCAAATGGTGCCATCCCTATACTAGACTGATAACATTTATATAAAAAATTTACTAGATGTACATAGTCTTCCCATGATCCTTCGAAAGCTAGCATACAAGCTAGTAACAAATCCTCTAAGACTTTGTTAACTCCCTCTGTTTGCCCTCAGTCCATGGATGGCAAGCGGTGCTCATTTTGAGCTTGGTACCTAAGGTTTCTTGTGGACTCTTCCAGAACTCGCTAGTGCATAAGAAATACCTATCTCTTAATATACTATTAGGAATTCCATGAAGTCTAACTATGTTCTTCATGAACAACTTAGCCAAAACAAGTGCCATCCTTGTTGACTAAACTATAATAAAATGGGAACTCTTGGTCAATTTGTCCACTATGACCCATATAATTTCATTTCCTCTATTTGACCTCGACAACCCATCTATAAAATCCATCAAAATAGAATCCTACTTCCAAATCGGAATATCCAATGGCTGAAGCAGCCCACTTGGCTTCTGATGTTCGGCTTTTACCCGTTGGGAGTTCAAACACTGCTTCACCCATAAGCCAACATCCCTCTTTATACCTTCCTAGAAGAAACTTCTCCTTATGTCCTGATACATTTTAGTTCCTCCTGGATCGAAAGTGAACTTCGAACGATGGCATTCCTCCAAAACTTCCTTCCTAATATCTCCCATATTCGGAACATGCAATCTTCCTTTCTTTCTCAACCACCCATTCTTCTCAAGACTAAAATCCTTTAAGTCATCGCTCTCTTTTCCATCTTTCAATTTTCTGATCTGTTCAGCCAACACTAGTTCCTCTAGCTATTTAGAAGCAATCTTTTCGATCATAACTAGTTGAACTTCCAAACATGATAACAAAGCAGTTTCTGTATTTTTACTACTCTTAGTTCTCCACTGTACTCTGCAAGTCGCTAACGCTTCCAAATCTTTCCACTCTGCTATCATCGCTAACACCACATTCTGATGTTTTCTGCTAAGTGCATCTGCAACTTTGTTGCCTTTCCCCGGTGTAAACTCAATATCGAAATCATAAGCAGCTAAGAACTCTAACCATCTCTACTGCCTCATGTTTAGCTCCTTCTGAGAGAACAAATATTTCAACAACTTATGATCCTGTACAACTCAAATCTTTCTTCCAAAAGATAATGACTCCATACCTTCAGTGTAAAAATACCACAGCTAGTTCCAAATCATAGGCTGGGTATTTGACTTCTTGCGGCCTAAGCTATCGAGAAGCATAGGCAATTACTCTACCCATCTACATCAACACAGCTCCTAAACAGTCCCACATGCATCTTTGTACACCACGAAATCATGATTCCCCTCTAGAACAACCAACACAGGTGCATTAGTCAATAGCTGTTTCAAGCTCTGGAATGCTTCCTCACACTTATCGATCCATACAAACTTCACATCCTCACGTTAGCTTAGTCATCGGTGCCGCTTTCTCCGAAAAATATTTAAAAACCTCCGATAGTAACCTGCCAATCCCATAAAACTTCTTATCTCGGTCACCATTTCTGGTCTCTTCCAACTATTTACGGCCTCGATCTTAGTTGGATCCACTGATAACCCTTTCTCTGAAACTACATGACCATGAAACTTCACTTCCTTCTTTCAAAAATGACAGTTCGAGAACTTCGCCTTTAGTTGATGCTGCCTCAGCGTCTCAAGCACTACTCCAAGATGAACTTCATGCTCTCTTTCATCCTTAGAGTACATCAAAATATCATCTATGAAAACCAATACGAACCTATCTAGTTGCTCTCGGAAATCCCGGTTCACCGATTCTACAAAAAAAGATGGCGCATTAATCAGTTCGGACGGCATCACTAACCATTCGTACGATCCATATCTAGTTCTAAATGCCATCAAAGTATTGTTATCTTCCACTACTCTAAGCTGATGGAAACCTGTTGCTAAATCCAACTGCGAAAATATCTTGGCTCCACTCAACTGATCAAAAAAATTGTCGATCCTAGGCAACGGATATCGATTCTTTATCCTCTTCTCGTTCAACTTACGATAATCGATACATAACCTCAACGATCCATCTGGCTTCTTAGCAAATACTACGATTGCTCAATAAGGTGAACTACTCGATCTAATAAAATTCTTGCCTTCCTAATCCAGCCACTGCACATTGAGCTCCCTCATTTTGGCAGATGTCATCCTACTTAGCAGTCTACCCACTGTTTCTCCTCCAGATTCCAAATCTATCTGAAACTTAATGGAACATTTTGATGGTAATCCTACTACAGGCTCAAACAAATATGCGAATTCTCTAACCACGAAAACTCGGCTCAAATCTTCTTCCAACTCGACAATACCCAATAAATCATTCACCTCATAGCTACGGTTTTCTATGGTATATACTATTTACTCCCTACAGTCTGGGTGCCTAAGCGATATTTTCCTATCATGGCAAAAAATCCTATCATCTACTTACTTAACCAATCCATATCACAAAATAATTCCGAACCCTACAAAATCTAACACCTGCAAACTGCATACAATGGTATGACCTAACAAGTCAAACACTAGGTGGTCACGTCTCATCCCAAGTGTTGCATACCCTCCTTTCGGATTTGCAACCCTTAAGGAAGTAACTAGGTATGAGGGTTCTTGGTTAAGCTTATCTACCAAACAACGAGTTATATAAGAATGCGATGCACTAGTATCAAATAGAATGCTAATAGACAAACCATGGATCTAAAGCGTACCTCCCAACAATGCTTGCATTTCTCCTGCGCTATTCGCTTCAAAGTAGCAGGCTCCAATGCAAATACCTTGACCTTTCCATCCATAGTAGGCTCTTTGCATTGATTCTTTTGTTGACCTATCTATTCGCAGCTAAAGCATCTAATATTCTTCTTCCCAGTCACCTTCTTTTCCTCTCCAGAACAACATTCATTCGCAAAATGTCATTTCTTGTCGCACTTAAAAGAGACAACTTCTGATTTTCCCTTCTTCACAGCTCCACCCTTCTGGCTCCCTTCTTAGGAAAGAACTTCCTTTTCTGATTCTGCCCCACCTAGATCTCCTTCGCCTTGTTCTTCTCTATAGAAGCAATCATTTCCTCGTGTCTTAGAGCCATTTCTATTACAACATCAAAAATATCCCTGATATGTGGTAAAGTAGCCCTAGCCAATTTAGGTTTCAACCCCATAATGAACTTCTTGTTTCTCTTAATCATAGTATCCATAGTGGCATAACTATATCTTGCCAACTACTCAAACCTTGTAACATACTCTAACACAGTCATTTCTTCTACTCTAACTCGGAAAACTTTTTGGGCAAGCCCGACTTCGCCATCACAGACATGAATCTCTCCTCGAACCTCCTCTTAAACTCAGTCCATGTTATTGTTTCTTCATCCACTCCAACCATCACCCTATTCCAACAGTATAAAGCTGCTCCTTGAAGCTGTCTCGAAGCGAGCCTTCTTTTCCGCTGATCACTGAGCCCTATATCTTCAAAAATCCTCTCACAATGCAGCAACCAGTTCTCCACTTCTATGACATCTTCAGTCCCAATGAATGGTTTTCCTCCCAACCTAGCATCATCCTTACTGCATTTTGACTACTAGAGCTTCCTGGAATCCTCCTCCAACTACTCCAGTAGCAAACCCAGCTTGCATCATATTCATGAAATACTAATACATGGCTCCCATATCCACTTGTGGGACTCCAGCACAACCATTTCCTATTTGTGCATAACCTTGGTTCCTTCTAGCATTCGATCGGGCATTTCCATCCGTAGTGGTGCTTCCTCCTCCAACATTAACTCTTCGAGAATCCATATCTGCATTCGAATCTTCGTGAGATACAAAAAAATAACCTAATATAGAGAGAAGACTAGAGATAAAGCGCATATTTATATATTGAAAATATAAGTACGTTACTATAGCGTTATCCCATTCCCTGATCTTAACTCTAATTCCTAAGGATTATGTTTTCAACAATCATTTTAGTTAAAGTTCTTCATAAACTATGCCCTGATACCAAGTAGTAACATCCCTTATCTTGAGGCCTAAAGCTAAGCGCTGTAGATGCCGTAGTCATTTATAGTATTAAATTTTGGTAACCAAATACAACTATGTAAATGGTATCCATAATATCGAAAGCACTTAAATATGAAACAAAATCACAGATTTCAAGAGAACAACATTTTTCTGATTACATTTCAAAGCACATGTTTCACATTTAAGTTACATAATCCCATAATCTTTTCCCAGGTAAGGATCAAATATAATTATTACATAATTATGCCAAGTGTGACTATTAAGATGCCCCCCTTGGTTGACCAGAGTACTATATTGTCATACTGACATAATATAATATAGCTGAAAACATAGAATAAAATGACATCTCCTAATATAGCTATCCATCAGCCTTTTGCTCGTCTTTAGTAGCTTTATTCGTCAACCTAGTAAAACCTATAAATCTCAACCCTTAGCCTACTTAAATCAATTTTTAAGCACTCGAGAGTCTAACGGGAAAACATAAAATTCGAGTTAAACATTAAGCCTGGTGTGAATAATACTATACATCTCAGTTTTCTGGTATTAAGTGAGACCATTTCACTTAGCGGAACAGGTTTCCCCTTAGTGATATCTTTCAAAAATATCTTTTGCAAATTATAATCCTATAACCAAAACTAGTTAAATCTTCAAAGCAATATCATGTATACGTATATATCTATTATCGAATGGACTATCTGTCCAAATACTGTAGTTTTTTTGGCCAACTACTAACCCTTGGCTGACTCGGATCTATCAAATAAAATAGTAAATATGGTCTGACAACTGCTAGATAAGTCTTTTGCACGGTCTGTCCCTAACTTACTTCTCCAAGAGTCTCCCGATCCTAATGGTTTTGCATGCTCACCACTAACCATTTTCTTTTCTATACATATATTCCTTTTTGTGTGTAACCATCATTAAAGTCTACTTTTGACTAAGCTCTACACAACGGAATTTAGACTAAAATAAGCTTGGGGCTAAAGCTAATGTATAGTGTGCGACCCTACACCAGTCCCATATGGTCTTCTATATCCGAGTCATTTTTCTTAGGGTTAACAACCCTTTAAAAATTTACCTGAAAACCTTTTCAAAATGGTTTAAACCTTTAAATCATAGTTACACAAGGAAAATACATTCTTTTCTTTAGTCTAAGCTATTTTCCATGTTATAAATACTTTTCACATATCTTTATTGATGAAAACATTTAAACCTTTGAAAGTACCTATTTCGAATCCATTGAAAGTATCCCATTCGAAACCTTTGAAAGTACCTCCTTCAAAACCAAGTAAAACCCTTATTATAACCTAGGCCAAAAGCCAAAACATTCCTTTCAAAACCATTCAATCTTCCTTTTGAAAACACTTGAAAAACCTTTCCTTCAAAAGCTTTTAAACCTTTGACATCCTATCTTTAAACTTTACAGTGCCTGTCGAAAACATTAGAAAAACTTTTCCATCGAAAGCTTTTAAACCTTTGACATCCTATCTTTAAAACACTTTACGCTGCTTTTCGAAAACTTTGGAAAACCCTTCCTTTCAGACCTTTCAAAACTATAAGGGAACCACCCATTTGAAAACTTCATTTAAAATATTTTGAAAGCCTCAAAACCTTTTAAACAACAAATAATATAAAAGAATTTGGGTTCAATTGAAAAATAAGGAAATACCTTTCGAAACCATTCAAGATTAACTCCTTCGAAACCTTTGAAAACTATCTCTTTCGAAACCATTTGGGATTGACCTTCAACAGAAAAAAGGGTTATTAAAACCATTTAATTCGAAAGCATTCTTTCAAAAATAGATCCTAAGTAAAGAAGTGATGGTGTCGAAACCAATCTTCCGAAAGCAGTTGGAGAAGTGGTTAAGTTTTAAAAACAAGGTAACCCTTCCAAAACCAATCTGAGTCGAAAGGTAAAAATGCGACAGTCATGGCTTTTGGCCCCTTCGAAAGAATTCATTTAAAATGAAAGGCACAACCCATTAGAAACTTTTCCTTCAAATAACCAAGTCGAAAGCCAACCAAGTCGAAAGCATTCCTTCCGAAAGCAAAGCAAGCACATTTTCATTTGAAAGCAATTCATGCTTCGATCCCCTCGGAACCTTTGGTTCAACCCAGTACCTTCTGCCTATATCCAATTCACTATGTACCAAGTATTTGATACTATGTGCATTTGTTTCGATGGAGTCAGAGGTAGAGGTACGGAGTCGGAAGCCTGGTGCCAAAAGCACTAAAATAGAAAAAAACATGTTGATTTGACTTTTTAAATTAATTCTTTGTACCTAATCTGCTTGTTTGTCAAATTATGATTGGTAGCAAATTTTCTTTTTTAAAAGTACTGCCAATTTTTAGAAATAACAATTGGAATTATTTACAAAATACTCCTCCTTTTTATAAATATATAAAACATTTAAGTCCCATACCTTAAATAATTTTATATATCCATTAAAACACCTAAGAAAATTCTACAAAAATTCCTGTAAATAATTTTTAATATGTTTTCCAACATATATAAATATTTGATCCTAAGCCAATATAATTTAGCCATAATAAATTTTTAAACCCAAAATAGCATTTTCTTCGCTAGAAAATTCATATAAAATCCACATTAATTTAGAAAAATATGAAAATTGAAACCACTTTCTAAATGATCATTTTTGTTCTAAATATAAATTTTCAAGGCATTTAGATGTTATATAATAGGGTTTTTACATCAAAACATATCACAAAATCTATATGAATTAGCATAAATCATCAACAACATATAGATATACCTTTTTATCATCCAAAAAATGGCAAAACATTTTTCAGTAATTCGGATTTCAAACTAAAAACTGAAAACCATTAAAAACTTGAGATGTGGTCATTATTCACCTTAGCATTGAGATAAAGGAATTTGAGAATTGAATGTATTAAGCTGATTTATCTTCTTTCCTTTAGCTTTTCTTCCTTTTTTTCTTGCTAGTGGCGGCCGGCCTCAATTTTAATTTTTTGGGTTATGAAATGAACGTGTAAAGTGAATGAGTTTATGGTTTAGGGTATAAGGAGGTGCCCTTTCCTGTTTTACCCCCACTCGATTTCATTTTAACTCATCTTTAGTTCATTGTTTATATTGCACGGCTACCCGTTATGTTAATCACAAACGTAAATCCCCTAATCATCACATTATTTTATTTAATTTTGCTAATTAAATATCCTAAAATAAAGTTACTGAAAATATAGGGCATTACTGCTCAGGCGACCAGATGTGCCTACTATGTGGCTGAGTTGCGAGACACTCAATGGAAGGAGAACGATAAGGGAGTGGACAAGTTTCTTTGCATCCAAACCACCGAAGTTTGATAATTAGTGCCTAGGCCTTGGCTCGGGCACCATAGTCAGTTCTATGGAGACATAGATCCAAGGGATGATGAGGAGGAGCCCAAAGAGACCAAGGCTGCATCGGCTGAGCTGACAATTGACATCATGGTCAGCCATTATGAACCGTCATGGGTACTAAAGATCGGATCATAGCTTAGCCCCCCGATGATGAAAGAACTTGTTAGTTTTCTCCAAGAAAATAATAATGTGTTCCCTTGGACTCATTCTAATACATGTGGGATCTCGTCTGTCATCATGAACCATGCAAATTTTGAACTGCAGCATGTCTAGTGAAACCAAAAAGGTGTGGCATGGATCCGAAGAGATCCGTTGCCCTTAAAGAGGAGGTGGATAGACTTAAAAGTAATGGATTAATTCACAATGCCCTCTGCCCTAAATGGGTATCTAATCCTATACTTGTGAGAAAAGCAAATGGAAAGTGGCAAACGTGCATTGATTATTTAGACCTAAAGAAAGGGTGTCCACAAGATAGTTTTCCCTTCCAAGATTGATCGGTTGGTAGACTTAACCGTAGGACACGAATTGCTATCCTTCATGGATGCGTACTCTGGATATAACCAAATTCTGATTCACATTCCGAATCAGGAGCTCACTAGCTTCATTACCGATGTTGGATTGTACTCCTACCTGATGATTCCATCTGGATTAAAGAATGCCGGAGCGACATATCAAATCTTAGTCAACAGAATGTTTAAAGATCGGATTGTTAATATGATCTTGGTTTACGTGGATGATATACTCGTGAAGTCATGATGATCAAGCGACCACATTAGAGACTTGGCAGAAGTGCTCGATATCCTCCGATATTACAAAACAAAGATCAATACTCTAAAGTGTTTTTTGGCTTTACATCAGGAAAGTTCTTAGGTTTCATCGTCAATGCCCATGGAATCGAAGCTAATCCCGCGAAGATTCAAGAAATTCGCAACGTCCAAGTGCCGAAGACAATCAAGTAAGTATAGAGCCTAAATGGGAAGGTTGCTGCCCTAAGTTGATTTATTTCCAAAGCCAATGCTAAATGCATTCCTTTCTTCAATTTGACTAGAAGGGGGAAAAGGAACTTTGAATGGATGCAAGATTGTGAAGACGCATTCCTAGCTTTGGCGAACCATTTACAGAGGCCTCCCATCTTGTCAAAGCTGGTGGATCATGAAGACTTGCATATCTACTTGGCCATGTCGGTACATAATATAAGTGCCACATTGCTTTGCGAAGAAAATCAGATCCAAAAACCAGCCTATTATGTTAGAAGACGATTAACAAGAGCTGAAAGGAACCATCTGAAGATAGATAAATTAGTGTATTTCTTGTTGATTGTTTCATAGAAGCTCCACCCCTATTTTCAGGCTCGTTTTATCAACGTTTACACTGACCAACCGTTACGATAGGTCCTATAGCAATTTGAGACATCTGGAAGGTTACTCAAGTGGAACATCGAACTGAACCAATTCAATATCACTAATCTTCTTTGGACAGCCATCTAGGGACAGGCATTAACGAACTTTATAGCATAATTCACTACACAAGATGATCTCCCACAGAGTGGTGGAGCCCCAAACATTCGGTGGAAAATGTATACGGATGGAGTATCCAATGATCGTTGTTCTAGAGCCAAAATCGTGTTAGTAACTCTAGAAGATCGATCAATTTGCAACGCTTTGAAGCTTGACTTCCCTGTAATGAACAATGAAGCTAAGGATGAAGCTCTAAACGCTAGACTCAAACTTGCCAGAGAACATGGAATAAAATCTCTTGAAATCTTTTGCGGCTCACAATTGTTAGTGTATCAAGTTAGGGGAGATTACCAAGCTAAAAGACAATGACTCACTTCGTAACCTATCCAAGTCCAAGAGCTATTAACTGGCTTTGAGTATTACGGTATGACATACATTTCCTGGGATCAAAATAAAGAGGCGGACTCATTGGCAAAGTTTTCTTGCACTGGGGATGCACTGGAGATGGACTGGGTTTCAGTTGAAGTACTAGACATTTCGAGCATAAATCAGATGGAAATTGACTGGGTACTAGAGCGGAGCCTGAAAAGGAGTCGTGGATGAGTCCGATCAAAGACTATTTGTCATAGGGTGTCCTTCTCGAATAAGGAATGAAAGACGATAAGTCCTTCACAAAGCTTCGTAGTATATCATTTAGGAAGGAGTCATGTATAGAAAGGGTTTTTTCGTTTCCCTGCTTTGGTGTATCTCTTATGATGAAATAAAACGAGTGCTAAGGGAAGTTCATAAAAAAGAATGTGCTGATCACACTAAAGGCCTGACCCTAGCAAAGTAAATACTCCATTACAGGTATTATTGGCTCGCTGTCAATCGAGATGCTACTGATTACGCTGAGCGATGTGACAAGTGCTAGATATATGCAAAAGTTCAGAGAGCTCCACCGACAGAAATCACACAAATGGTCAGTCCATGGCCGTTTTCTATACAGGGGATTGATATTATCGGTTCCTTATCGATCTCTAAAGGTGGTGCGAAGTATGCCATCATCGCAGTTGATTACTTCACCCAATGGGCCGAAGCAGTACCTTTATCCATGATCACGACAAAGAAATTAATTAACTTCAACTTCTGGAACATCGTCTTTTGTTTTAGCCTTCCATGAACTATTGTAAGTTACAATGTAATCTAATTCGACGGTGCTGAATTCAAAGGCTTCTGCCATCAGCATCATATTGAAAAGAGATTACGGCAGTTGTGCATCCTCAAGCAAATGGACAAATTAAAGCTATGAACACAATCATAAAGTCCATCCTGAAGAAGTGTTTGGAAAAGGCTAGAGGTAAGTGGGTAGATGAACTCCTGATAGCATTATAGGCCCATAGAATCACGCATAAGTCCACGACTGGGCATACTCCTTTTGCCCTTGCTTACGGCCATGAACCCGTTATTCCTATTGAACTCGAAGTCCCATCTCATCTAGTGAACTATTATGATCCTAAAAAAATAGGGACCTCTTTTTGGAATCTCTATACTTTGTAGATGAGAAGCGCGAAAAAGCTGATTTGAGGGCAGTTGCACATCGACATAAAGTCGATTGATACTGCAACACTAGAGTCTGACCTAGAACCTTTGACATCGGCCATTTCGTCTTGAAATGGGTTTTTCCTGCCAAATTGCATATGAATCCTTCTTAGGAAGGACCATATGTCATTGAACATAGGCTTGGAGAGGGAACTTTCAAGATAGTGACTGTTGATGGAATCATATTCCCAAGAGCGTGGAATAACGAGCATTTCCGATGCTATTTTGCCTATTTGATTCTTTTTCATTTAGTTGTATTCAATTTTTGAATTTTCTTTAACATTTGATTTTCCAAATATGTAATAAGACAAATTATGTCATTTCTTTCGATTTGGAAAACAAAGTTTTAAATTTCTTTGATATCTTTGATTGTCGTAGAATTACGTATTAGTTACGAACCTGACTAACTAATACTAACGTGTCCAAGTTGTTTCCCAGAGTTTGGAGCTAGCCAATTACAATAGTTCACGATTGAACAAAACAAAATGAATGTAGTCCGACCATTCATTTGATGATTCTCGTTCACAACCTGATGGATGGAATAGATAATGAGGAATGGATGTGACTCCACCATCTGATAAACAAGATAATCCCACCAATTGATGGGACAGACATGAATCAGAAGCAATCATGTTACGACCGATCGGTCGCTAGGTCAATCCCCGGACTTAGGTTAAATCAATCAATTAAGGAAAGTATGTTCCAACCATTTTTCGAAATAACTCCAAGTCCCCAAAGCATAAACAAGAGTATAAACATGAGTTGGGTGTGATTTGGCCATCAGCCAACTAGAACTTATCGCAGATTGTAAATATGTGTATGAACAAATAAGATGAGTGTACTTCAACCATTCACTATTCCATAAACTTTGACATAAAACTGACAGGAGCAGTATAAACGTGCTAAGGATGGAGTTCGACCATCCACTATCTAACTTCGCTAACTCGAAACTGGGAAAAGGAGTACAATAACTCAAACCTCTAAATCTGATGGCGTAACACTAAGGCTTGAGCCCAGTGTCTGATACAACTAAAGGCCATGACCACATAGAGGCCTTGAGTAAAAAGTTAATGGACAATTATCCAAATTAACAAGCAACGAATTACAAGTACATTGAATGGAAAAGTACTAGCTCGACTACTTAAACAAAATTCACACAAGAGTTCAAAAAAAGTAAAAGAACTTTATTTACATAAGCTTGGAAAGTCAAGTTCAAGTATTATACAGTAAAAGAATCAAAAAACGGGGGCTGATTCCCTACAAATTCAGCCAACAAAAATCCAAAAGACTTGGGATCATGAGTGCATACAAGATTAACTTCCTCGTTGGCTTCCTTTTCTTCTTCTTAGAATTAAGAGAGATTTCACTTGAGCTTTCTCCATTCCTTTTCTTCCCTCTATTCATTCTTCCTTGGCCTCTAACCAGAGTAGACTAGGTTAACCCAATAGATGCATCTTAAGATGGTTCTGGTTGAGGGGTGGAGGCCACCATAGTTTCTCTAAGAAAAAAATAAAGATGGGATGGGGAATGATCTCCATTTTTTCCTCCTTGACTTTCGCTTCAAGAGCAATGTTCGCTTCAAGTTTCAATGCCATTTCTACCATGGAGGGACCTGACAAGGATTGAGAAGTTCAAATAACCACAATGTCGTCATCAGCCGGAATCTCTTGATGTGAATCGCTTTCTTCCCTCAATAAATTGTTCAGCAGGTGCTTGTCAATCATAAAAGCTTCCTCTTCTTAGAAATTTTAGGTTGTTATCGAAGCCATGACAGTAACGGACTCCGTCGTTGGCACCTGAGGTCTCGGTTGAGATTTTTTGGGAAAAGGTGGAACTATAATCAGTGGATCTAAAGCTGAAGAAATATTACTAAAACGATTAGATATATCCACCAGTGAAACTCCAGCTTTCTAGAGGACAGGTGAGCTTAAGGAAATACCTTCTCCAGATTGATCTCCCACGTGAGCCAGAGTGCCATCGGAACCTCCTTCCGTAATCGTGGAGTTCCCACTAGATATAACAATATGCGGCTTCTCTGGATTGTAACCGAGCTCGACAGAAGGACTCATAGTGGTGTTGGGATAGCTTGGGCCACCGGATTTTGGTCATCTCCAACACTATGTGGTATGGACCCAGAACCTTTACCAACTTCAGGTTGAGATGTTGCGGCATGCTCTTTTTGAAGTATAAGCTGGTTTTGATGAAGAATTTTCGGTTCATCAACAATTAGAATTTCACCTTCCAACCTCATCGAATTGATTTATTTAGTGCCCAGAACCTCCTTCCCCTTTTAAACAAGATGCTCCCAAGCACGTGCAAGATGGTTAGGGTAGTCACTCCGGAGCTGCTTCAAGTTTCTATACTTTAAGATATTGGCATTATAAGAATGAGTAGTGGATCCAATTCCTCCATAACCTCATCCCTAACCTTTCCTTTCGTGGACACCACTTCTCATTTAACAAGGGCAGCAAGGTCTTTAGCCTTTTTGATAGCAGCGTCCCTTTCAAACCCGACGATAACCAATTCCTTACAGACGTCCTAACCAATTTTATACACTTCTTCTTTGTCTTTGGATTCATGATCAAATTTAGTTTTATACTCAACCGCGCTTCTTTGAGCCGCATCGCTTTCTAGCACCAGTTTATGATTCCGATGATGAAGTACTTCAACTTCGGCCAAGTGCCTTGCTTTCTCTTAAGAAAATATAAGTAGCAAGAAATAAGATCATGAAAACATAAATGGAAGTGGTGTTGGGCGAATTTTCACCCAGAAGACCTCAAGACCAAGAAGCCACAATTTCACCCGGGCTCGCAACCTCCACTTCGTTCAATAGCCAAGAAGCTCAATACTAACCTAGAAGTCCATCCAATATTCTCCATAAAGAAGCTCGTTCGGCCCAAGCCTCCATTCGGCCCCTTCATTCGGCAAGCCCAGCCTATAGTCCATTCGGCCCCTTCATTCGGCAAGCCCAGCCTATAACCTCATTCGGCATAAGTTCCTGCCGAGCCAGATGATGCCGGACCAAACACCACCGGTCCAAGCAGCCAACACCGAACCAACTCCTAAGGCCATCACCGAATCAAACGAGCACCGAACCACCTCATTGCCACCGGTCCACACATACCACCGGTCCATACCTACCACCGAATGGAGCTCCGCCGAACCAGATGATTGCCAGTCCAGATTGCTTCAGCCCGGGCCCACCAGCAGTTATATACTTCCAAGACCCCTGCCCCCTACCTCACTCTATAAATAGAGGGGCAGGGGTACAACAATGGCAGACAAGTTTGAGAGCTCAAGCAAGGAAGGAACTTTCAAACTACTTTCATACACTTGTATACAAAGCATTGTACTTGTAATCTGGAAGAAGAAAGATAATAACATATAAAGTGGACGTAGGCACATTCTGGCCGAACCACTATAAATCTGCGTGTCTTTTACATTTCAGCCCTTACTTTTCTCATATTTACATACTCAACTAAAATCATTGAAAATCACACATACTCAACTAAAATAATACGACTTGGAGGTGTTTGTCCATTTTTTGTGCAAACATTTTTGGTGCTTTCATTGAGAGTTGAACTCGAAGCTTCAGCTTCTCCCACTCAACCTTCTTCCTCATAACGACGTTCGTCGCTTAGAAATCATGCCTTCCAAGCAACGGAAGGATGTTAACAAAGGAAAGAACATCGCAACTAGCAGTCTTCCGGATCCAGTAGCCCCAGATCAAGAGGATCATCCAATTTCAACAGCAGCACCAGATGGATACCAGGCAAATCTGATAGCTCCTGCCACCGAACAACCAATAACTAGGGCAGATCTAGACAGAGTTGTGGCTGAAGTAACCAACCGCTTCACATCCCAACAAGAAGCTTTAGTGGACCAACTTATGTCACGCTTAAGGGATGCTGAAGAATCCAACCGCAACACTGAATCATGGGATGAGTCTCAATCTGGAGGATCTCGGAGACAGCAAAGGTATTCCTTCTTCGAAGAAACTATCGACAGGAATCATAGAAACCCCGCTGAACGGAGCCGAGCTAGAACCCAGCCCGAAGTTGACCCCATGGATGTGCTCGAAACAGAACCCCACAGGGGAAGATCAAGGCAGGGGGCAACTGTAGCTGGTCCTAGCGTGCATCCAAGCAGCCAAAGACAACCACTGGATAATGCTAGAGGTGATAGACTGTACCATCCCTACAGGTCATCTGGGCGAGATAGATCCCGCAGGGAAGAACCGAGCTCATTTTTGTCCGCTCCAAGTTCAGACGAGCGGATGGCACGATTATTCAGAGAATGTGTCCAACGGGAGCAAAGGGACCGGGGAATAGGCGCTAGGGTCACCAGTCCCTTTACCCGGAATATCGAAACTGCCATCACTCCCCGGGAATGGAAAATGCCAACCATGGAACCTTACAAAGGAACTTCCGACCCCATCGTACACCTGCAGAGATACACCCAGCATATGCTCATGAGTGGAGCAACAGAAGGAGTATTATGTAAATGCTTTCCGCTATTCCTAGCAGATCTAGCTACCTCCTGGTTCTGCCATCTACCCCGAGGATCCATCAGCTCATGGGAGATGTTGAAAGAAAGGTTTATTAGCCAGTTCCTCATCCATGTGGAACAACCCAAGGATGCTTATTCTCTATCCAATATCAAACAGAAATCCGGAGAGACGCTGCAACAATATCTAACACGGTTCAACGCCACAGCAGCAACAGTTCAAGATGCCAATGAGAAACTTATCCTAACGGCCCTTTGTAGTGGCGTGCATCCGGATACCAAGTTTGCTAGGAGGTTAACAAAAGATAAACCAGCTACGTTACCTGACTTCTTCCATGAAGCTGGGAAGTATATGAGGCTTGAAAACGCTACCGCTAAAAGACAGTCAGGACAACAGGCTAAGACTACCCATGGCGACACTCCCGCTGCAACAAAGGACGTTTGAAGAAATGACTCTAGAGATAACGCTGGGGGCAAGAAGGGAGGAAAGCGTTTATATCAACCAGGACAGAGATTTGACTCTTGCCCCCCTCCCTTGCTTTAAACTTCGTCCTGGATGGCTAGAAGGATGTTTTTAATCATTTCACCAAATGGGTGGAAGCGGACCCTTTAAAATAAAATATCTTTGGCATAAATTATCAACTTCTTACATAAATTATCAACTTCTTGATCAAAAAATATTCTATGCAGGTACGGAGTCCCACTCAAGATCATATCAAACAATGGACTCCAGTTTGACAACAAAGAGTTTACCAACCGATGCCAAGAGCACATAATTCACAAAAGCTTCTCATCTGTAGCTTATCCTCAGGCAAACGGACAAGTCAAAGCTGTCAACAGAATTCTCAAAACCCTAACCAAGAAGAAGCTTGAAAAGTCAAAAGACGCTTGGGTGGACGAACTTCCTACGGCACCCTGGGCCTGCCGCACCTCTCATAGAACATCAACGGGGCATACTCCTTTCTCTTTGGCATACAGATTGGAGGCCATGCCCCCAGTTGAAACTGTAGCGCCATCTCACCATGGGACCCACTGCAACCCAGAAGAAAACGAAGAACTCCTCCTCATGTCTTTGGATCTGATTGAGGAGAGGAGAAACGATGCAACACTTAAAAGCAGAAGCCCACAAGCAAAAAGTGGCAGCACAATGCAACTCCAAAATCAAGCATCGCAGCTTACAAGAGGGAGATCTTATCCTCATGCGGATCCTCCCGCAACACCGAATCATGGACCGAGTCCCAATCTGGAGGATCTGTGAGACAACAATGACCTTTCTTCTTCGAAGAGGTTAATAAAGAAATGGTCATGGTAGGAGCCGAGCCCGGACTCAGCCCGAATTCCGACCTGAGGAAACACTTGGAACCAAACCCAACGGGGGAGGTGCCAGGCAGGGGTCGGATATAGCTGAGCCTGTCATGCTACCTAACCATGAAAGCACCAGTAGACGGACCATATGAAATTCATCAAGATCTTCACAACAACGGAGCTTATATTTTGTCAACAGTGGACGGAGTGGTGTTCCAGAGGGCTTGGAACATCCGACACCTCCGTCGATACTTTGCTTAACACGTACCGCCCATATGAAGCGTATTAACACGGTGGACGTAGGCATTATCGTGCCGAACCACTTTAAAAATCTTATCTCTTGTTACCTTGTGCCTTCATATCTTGGCTGCTTGTTAAGCTTTATCCCTTTCTGTTGAACAAAATCCTATGGCATCTCCACTCAAGATGCACCGCGGCCTCATCTGGACTAGGCCTAACAGGTACGCTACGATTCTATGCACTCGCCAATGAGACACTTTTGCTCCAGCATCCCTCTGCTGCGGGTTAACTCATTGTGCGCCTGCCCTCAAAGCCAACTGTAATGAGCCGATTATAAGTCATCATAAAGGCCGACTATAGCCGATGGCAGCTCATTACGGCGTTCGGCTCGCCGGTAACTGTGAACCTACTTTAAGCCCCAACATAAGGTGTGGCCAGCCAGGGGTAGTTCACGGCCAACGGCACCCACGCTAGCCGGCCACGGTAAATCGAATAATACCCACGATTACGGACCATAATGGTTCGGGTAGTTACCGTGCGCGATCTCGGCTCCGATGTGTCTTAAGTGCGGCTGTGGTAAAAAAGAAAACTCCCCGCGGAGGCGTAAGATGGGTGACAAATGTCTCCAAGACCCACAGCTAGGGAAAGTGACTACAAAACCCGTTTGCCACGAACTTAAGCACATCGACGGCCTTCCGTGACTGGAAGTTTTACTTTTACTATATTTCCATTTCATTTAAATATTTTTCTCCTATCCTGTATAACAAACTCTAAAGTACAGGAAACCAAATAGGAAGCATTCACTCATGAGGCTCTAAGCCTGCGTACTGGGTGGCAGGGTGCTCTGCTATACCCGTGAACAGTTACACAAGACACTCAAAGCTACCGCCTGCGAATAAAACATAAAGGGCGGTACTCTCTTCTCTTGTACATAAATGCGTAACTATAACTTATTCATACACTGACATTGCAAAACGTGAAATTATATTTCAAGCAAAAACTTAACATCAAACACAAGTGGAATCACAGGCATATACATAATTATACTTCTCACACAGCACATAAAGATAGCAACAACATTTGAACATGACAAAATCAGCTTATATTATAAGATCACACGAAGTTATTCTTTGCAAATAATTTTATTACAGTTGCATATCAAAGGCTAACATGAACAGTGACAAAAAAGAAACATAAAGATGGCAGATGCATCCACACTCCATCACCAACTCCCCCAGCCTACTTAGCCGCAGGATCGGATCCCCCAGCATGTGGATCTGAAGTCCCACCTGTCCAGATCAGAAAAGGAATTCATTAAACGAACGATCAAGTTATGAAAACACGAAAAGAAAAGAAAGGGAAAAGAATAACTCACCAGCATCCGCCGCTTGATCCTCATCATCCAACTGCACGCCCACTTCCTCTGCAGCGAGTAGCCGCATCCCCTCCTTCACCGCCGCTTGCTCCTCCTTTGAGAACTGAGCAGTAACCGCACTCAAGTTGAAAGCCTCTCCGCCTTTCTTACCCGCATTAACCCTGGCCTCCTCCAAAGCTTGAAGATATACCTTGGCCATGACCCGAGGATAGTCGTCCATCCAAGACAAGCCACCCTCCTTCCAAGTTTGGAAGTACATGTCCTGCAGCATCTCATCCATCATCCCCTCGTTCTCCTCAAACTCCCTCACCCGGGCTTCAGAAGCTTGCAGCTTGGCAACGGCGGCATCCCTCTCTGATTGGTACCTTAAGCAGTCAGCCTGGAACTTCCTCCTCATTTCCTCCTCCTTCAACTTGAGGGACCTCCTCATCTCCTCCATCTCCTCCTTCAACTCGGCCTGGGCCATCTCCGCAGCCTCGAGCCTCCCGGACAACTCCTCTACCCGCTCGAGATCCGCATTTCGAACCTCATCCACCGTTGTAATAGCCATGTTAATCCGCTCCCTGCAGGTGACCTCCATTTTCCGTAACTCCGCCCTACTTGCCTTCTCCATGGTCTCTTTCAGACGCTGGGAAGCTTCCTCATGCTGGGAGATCTGGATGGCTTGGTCGGCAAGCTGCTTGGCCTGATCGGCAACCTTTAGCCTTAACCGAATGTTAGCACTCCCAATCTCCTCCCCGGCCTTGACCAATCGAGCATGATGCTCCATTAACTTCTTAGTCTCTTCGGCCACCCGATCAATATTAGCCTTGGCCTCGTCCCCCATAGTAACTACTCGGGTAGTAAGCAGATCAAGATCTAGGGACTTGGCCTCATCCAGCACTCTTACCATGGGGTTGCGGGGAAGAAGGTGCTCGCCCGTGGCCTCATCAAATGAAATGTCTCGAGAGCTTGGGTCTAAATCGGGATGACCGGAAAAGGGGTCACGAGGCACGGGGTGAGGCATATCAGGACGCCTTATATGAATGACAGTAGAACTCTTGGAAGGAGGAGGAGGGGGGCAGGGCTCCATGCTCTCCTCCGTAGTATCAAGAGGAGGCTGAGTAGGAGGAGGCTGAATAGGAAGCTGCGAAGCAGAAGAAGACTCAAATAGGGAACGGCTCCGCTTCCTTTTCTGAATACTCTCTTCAATGACCCCGAGAAGAGGACGATACCTAACCACGTCCCCAGTACGACCAGTGGGAGGCTTCGCAGAAGCCCTTCTCGACTTGAAGTGTTCGAGGCGGTGTCGAATATCTGAAGTTTTAACCACCTGGCCTGCCCCTGGGATAACGAACGAGTGTTACGAACATACAATAATCCGCAGTTCATGAAAATGTGCTAAGTTAAAAAGAAAGAAAAGTGAGAAGACACATCTATTATACAAACCCGGCGGAGGAGTGGGATACTGCAATAAGTCCTGGATCTCATTCCAGGACGGAAGTGAACCGTAAAAAATTTCTAAGTCCCTATCGAAAATGGAATCGGCAGAAGACAAAAGTTCACCTTGCATCGCCGGGGTCACCCTAGCTGAGGAACCCTTAGAGGATGGGTCAGTGCTAACCACAGCTTTGCCAGTTTCCTCTGCCTTCTCCGTTTCCTTCTCTGTTTCCGACTCCCCCTCTGACTCCCCGAAGGCCCGACGGAGAGCCTCATCCAGTTCGAGGTCCTGCTCAGAGGTTAGAGCAGCAACACCGCTACCACCCTGACCATCGCCATCTCCTCCACCCTCCGACCCTTCTCCAACTTCACCTCCTTCCTCCTCTTCTACACCTTCCTCCTCCGGGACATCCGGGCAAGTACTTGGAGAAGGGCCATCGGACTCCTTGAGCTTCTTGCCTCCTACGACTGGACGTTGTGCAAAGGGCTTCCTCTTGCCACCCTTCGCTGTCACCCCACCTTTAGGCTGGGCAGCCTTCTCTTCTGCCGTGTCCCTCTGTTTGACTACGGACTGATGTGGGAGGATCAAATTATACGACAAGAGCCTGGCATTCCTAATCAGATAAGCAGCCGATCTGTCTCTCCCGGAAATAGCTTCAATTTCTGCTGCCATCCGAACCAAGCGATCATCTTCCACAACCGCAAAACCACCTGTCGCTAGCAAGAAACAAAAGCGCATAAGAGAGTGAATTACAGCCAAGACAGGAATTATGAGTAGAGTTTTTACTTACATCCGGAGGTAAATCGGCGAATAGAGACGGAGTCATCCCTAACAAAGAACCATTCCTTCTTGAACATGCTATACTTCGAGTATAAATCCAAAACAGGCTTGAAGGAAACGGCTGACTCCAAGCTAATATATGGGGACCCCTTCCTGTACCCCCTCAGATTGTACAGATATCGTATTTCCCGGTTGGAGGGGGCGCACCCATATCTCTTCTGGAAGATAGCATATAAGCATACCAGAATGGCATAAGAGTTGGGCTGAAGCTGGAATGGAGCCACCTTCAGATAAGTGACGAAGCTTAGTATCCAGGCGTTGATTGGAGGAATAGCCCCGCACATGCAATGGTACCGGCTATAAGCGAAGTGCCCCTCAGGGGGATCATATGGCATGACCCCTTCCCCCGGTAACAACATAAGAGCCCTGTCTATCCCAAAGGAACGGGATATAACGTCAAGTTGCTCCTCCTTTAAGGAGCTTGGGAAGCAGTCAGGGGGAGAGTTCAAAAGTTCCTGTGGACCACATCCGTCCACTAGAGACTTCGGAATAGGTCGGTGTTGCCCGGATCCTGATTGGACTGGGGGCGAGGAAGAAGAAGGCTCTCCTGTGCCTCTAGACTTCTTTCTGTCTGATCGTGTTTCCGCTTTGCGAGACATTTTCTGCAGCACAAGAAAAACCTAATATCAGAACAAGGAAAATAGAAAAGTAAACAAACAAGTGCGTGCAAGTGTGGAATTTCATTCGCAAGCTGAAGTCTTCCAGATCACAAGTTCATTCGGTTTCCATGTTCATTCGGCTTCCAAGTTCATTCGGTTTCCAAGTTCATTCGGTTTCCATGTTCATTCGGCTTCCAAGTTCATTCGGTTTCCAAGTTCATTCGGTTTCAACCCCATTCGGTTTTCATCTCATTCGGCTCCAAGGCAGTAGTCCCATTCGGTGAAGCAAGGACATACGTGTGTATTCAGTAATAAGTATATACCTGGTTCGGTATAAGGTTGGTTCGGCAAACACTTGATTCGGCAATGGAGTGATTCGGCTCTACTCGTTCGGTAAAGAAAAACAAGGGGGGTACGGCCTCTATATATAGGCAAACTCACAACCACCGAACCAGATGTCTCGCCCAACCGGACCAATGATACCGGACCACCAGAAGCCGGATGAGAATAGCCGGACCAACCAAGAACCGAATGGAACCCTCTATCTACCGTCCAAGACCAGGAACTGGGGGCACGCAGGGCGCTTCACTCAGATAAGTGCCGAACTCTAAGAGCTTACTAATAAAATAAAAAATATGATAACAATGGATAAGTCGTGAATCTCTCACTAACATGGATTAATCATTTACACGTGCACGCGACCACGAACGGTCCATAGGCACGCTCTGAATGGCTATTAACCCTATCGTCATGAGAATTTACACTTTGACATCCCTTTTTAAGCTCATCAGTCAAATGGATATTTGATAATTATGAAATGGCTAAGCTACTTACACATGTACGGGGTCGAGAACAACCCCTAGGCATGCTCTGAGCTAGCGATAAACCACCTTGACAAACGATCCAGGGAACCACTCTAACGTGAACCTGGCATCGATAACCCCCTCGGGGTACACTAACCCGCCTCGAACGGCGCAATTCACTTGATCACAAATATTTCGACCCCGAACGGTCGTTATTTGAATTCACACTAAAACTATGAATTCCTTCGCAGGACATCAATAGGATATAAACATCCAGCCCATGACATTACAAGACGAGTCTTCCCACCTACGAGAAACAAAGCGCGACACGTGCAAGCACGTGCCCCACTTTGGGGGGCAAATGTTGGGCGAATTTTCACCCAGAAGACCTCAAGACCAAGAAGCCACAATTTCACCCGGGCTCGCAACCTCCACTTCGTTCAATAGCCAAGAAGCTCAATACTAACCTAGAAGTCCATCCAATATTCTCCATAAAGAAGCTCGTTCGGCCCAAGCCTCCATTCGGCCCCTTCATTCGGCAAGCCCAGCCTATAGTCCATTCGGCCCCTTCATTCGGCAAGCCCAGCCTATAACCTCATTCGGCATAAGTTCCTGCCGAGCCAGATGATGCCGGACCAAACACCACCGGTCCAAGCAGCCAACACCGAACCAACTCCTAAGGCCATCACCGAATCAAACGAGCACCGAACCACCTCATTGCCACCGGTCCACACATACCACCGGTCCATACCTACCACCGAATGGAGCTCCGCCGAACCAGATGATTGCCAGTCCAGATTGCTTCAGCCCGGGCCCACCAGCAGTTATATACTTCCAAGACCCCTGCCCCCTACCTCACTCTATAAATAGAGGGGCAGGGGTACAACAATGGCAGACAAGTTTGAGAGCTCAAGCAAGGAAGGAACTTTCAAACTACTTTCATACACTTGTATACAAAGCATTGTACTTGTAATCTGGAAGAAGAAAGATAATAACATATAAAGTGGACGTAGGCACATTCTGGCCGAACCACTATAAATCTGCGTGTCTTTTACATTTCAGCCCTTACTTTTCTCATATTTACATACTCAACTAAAATCATTGAAAATCACACATACTCAACTAAAATAATACGACTTGGAGGTGTTTGTCCATTTTTTGTGCAAACAAGTGGAAGGCAAGATGTATATAGATCTCGACCATAGTAGTCTAAATGGTACACAAATCATAGCCGTTGAAGAATAATATTATTAAGTAGAATTCTCAAAATACAAAGAGGTGTTACACACATGGAAAGATGTGAGAACCAATTGGAGCATGACATGCAAAAGAGCATTTAATGTGGAAGCGGTTGTTAAGATACTAAAAAGATGGGTTGAGATTTTCAAGTCTACCCCGATGTATATAAGTATAGATTTTAGGGGCTAGTGTTACACCCATTTTTTGGAAATACATTCTACTAATAGAAAAAGCAGAACAAAAGGAACAACATAAGGAAATCACAATGAGGGTAGTATAGGTTAGAGGCATATGTAGTCTCAATCATGTAAGGTTAGCATAATACAGGTGTGATACAACTCCAAGAAACATCAACTAGGAAGCATGCAAGTTTCAGACAAAGAACATAGGTCAACTCGAATCTCATACCATGCTAATATTTATTAAATGGATATGGCTCAACCACCAACGCATAATAACACTTAACTGCACAACATAACCCATTCGAAGCAAGACACAAATGCATTTTAAATGACAAAACATAAGAACAAAGGAGAAACAACGTTCGGAGTCATCATCGAAAGTGAGTTGAATAAGACTCATTAACGCTGACATAGATCCTGGATTGGTTGAAGTCATCGAATGACATCGTGCCAATTTTAGCAATTCAAAACCAAAATATCCTGCCTACCTAAACCAAATTATCCCACTTAAATAAAAATAGTGATCACACATAATTCAAGATAAGCCCTATGGAAGATAGGTGGTAATACCTGATGGTGGCGGCTGAGTACGAGAATGATGTCATCAATCCATATGATGTTATTCGCCAATAAAAGGAAATGGTACTATAATATAAACGGGATCAAAATTTTTATATTGAGAGAGTTATTTCATTAAAGCATAAAAATAATGTAAGAATCATTATAAATTATGTGCTTGTATTACAAAAACATAAAAGAGAAAAAATGGCCAATAGACGTATAATTCCTTAGCATCCTAACCATCTACTTTATGTGCTTTTATTTTTTTTCCAATTTGATTATTTCTCTTTGTCAACTTGTTAAAAGTTAGATAAAATTTACTTAGGTATTTTAATAGATAGCTAGTATATTACTTCTTAGTAGTATATGCAACCTACAATAAAATTATCTCTAATTTAGATATATGAACAAATGGTTAGCCAACTACTTCTTAATCATGTAAGCATATAATGGTACAATTACTTAAAACTGGTGTGGTTATGCGAAAAATCTTGCTACCCAAATTTATTTTCCTTAAGTTACATTATTAGGAAAGAATACTTTATGCATATTATATCCCTTGGTCTATAGTAAGTCATTTAGACATCTAGTGCAACACCCCATAGTTTATAAAAATAATTAATTAAAAATGCATTGGTAATTTTACATAAAGCTAATTTAAAAAAGTTAAGGAATATAAGAAATCAGATTTTTTTTCCTATTGCATCAAGTAGATTTTTCTAGCCCAAATTCATATATAAATTGTAAGAAGTGGATACTGGATAAAGGAGACACAGATCATTTACCATAGCACACATTTCATGGCAAAATGGGTCGAGGCCCAAGTGGATTAAAGGAATTTTAAGGTTAATGCCTATATAATGGAAGTTTCTAACCATAATTCACCTCATTCTTCATTTTTCTTGATCCTACAACCGCCACTCAATCAAAATTCCAAAACTCCAGTCTTTTTCTCCTTCTTCCTTAATTCTAAAACAAAATCCATCGAAGAAAATACTTAATCAAATTCCTCTAAATAAAATAGAGAATCAAATAAAAAGAAAGAAAGAATCAAATCCAATTATTTGCAAGCAGAATAGAGAAGGAGAGTCCCCAAATCAAAGAAGAAAATATGGGGATTTCATCAAAGGCATTAAATAGAGGTGAATGGGTTTGCCCTATGAATATGTTGTTAGATAAGAATTTAAATTTCACATACATATCTATACAGGTTTAAATGTGATTTAAGAATTGAATTGATGTTTTTTATCAAAAATTCATATGAATTAGATAAATTGGAAAACCTTATATCACTGATTTGATAATAAAATTGACATTAATTAGGGGAAAAGGTGAATTATATTACGAATTCACTTTAAAAACAATGTAGATCTGATTCTTTACGGTTGATAAAAATTAATTTTAACCATAGTATAATTTATATGCTCAATTTGCCAAATTACATCAAAAAAAATCAAAATTTGGTAGAAATTTAAAAATTCTTAGGGTTGACCTGAGACTTACTTAAGGCTTACCCGATGCCAACTCCATGCCAGACCTTAGAAAACATGGGGCAAGCCCTAAGTCCAAAAAATTGATTAAATCAGATCAAATGAATCAATTATATTTGATTATAGTAAAGGTCGTTGTTAGGTATGACTAATTATCAAAAGTGAAGTCATATTGACCTAGAAATTATATTTGATTTTGATAAAAGATAGCACAAAAGAATGATCTAAATCAGATAAAAATAATAGGTTTAAACATTGAAAACACCCAAAAAATAGTGAATGCTTGACTGACCACACCATAGGAGTTGACTGACTTGCTTTGAGAAAATCTAAGAAAAACCCGTGAACAACATGAGAAAAACTAGTGTACTTTTAAGGCCAATAAGTCGACCAATTTAAGCCGATAGTCGACTACTGTGTTTAACTAGTCGACTAATGTGTTGTTTAAAAGAGAAAAAATGAAGGCAGCTAGTCAACTGATCTTGTTTATTCGGCCAACTGATAGCCGACGTTAAACTTAAATTTTGTGCAGGCCGAGTAGGATAGCTTTTGGGGATTTGTTTCCTACAACCTTGATTTTCTAGAGTTCACGTGGTTTCATGATTCTATATAATGTTTCTAGTTGTTTCTTGTATAGGCCACTATTGTGTTCAAACAAAGATGAATTGGTATACTTTAGTATTTATATCTTATTCCTTCTGATGTGAAATTTGAAAGCATAGACATGTTTAAAGTTATATTTATCTCTATATAATATAAACCATCAAAAACATAGTGATATGCATTTCTTGGCAAGATACAAGTTCAAACACTACATTTGGGCTTTGAATCAGCGTGTATGGAGGAGCAGGTTGTTACATTGGGTATTAGAGCTTAGTTTAAGAGATTCCTACTAAATTTGGGCATTGAAATAATGTAGTTTTATTCTTCTATTATACACACGCATACACACAACTCTGAGTTAATAAAAATGTTAAAATTATAGCAGTTTAGGTGAAAAGTAAGTCCACTACATATACTATAACTTTTCCCTTAAATAATGTCTAATTAAGGGTCCTTATACCAACTAGCAATTATGAATAAATTACATGTGATTAACCATAAAAAGTAATGTAGTTTGAAAAGGTGAAATGGAAGCATAGGGAAAGTCTCCTCAAAATTAGAGTTATGTAGTTAAAATGTTCATACATTAGAGTTGGACATTATATTGCAGGAGCGGGTAAAGATACCAATTTTAGAATAAGAGGAGCTAAAATCCTATGCACTTGAAACACTATTATATAAAACAGTTCGGTATGTGAAAAGTACATTGTTTTGTTCTAGTCAAGTTAAAGTATATAAATTATTAGAAATATTTGCGTAAAAAGTTAAAAGCATTAGTGTTTGAGATCTTTTGGAAAACTACAGAAGTTGAAGTTTGAAATAATAACCCTATATTTTAAGCTTCAAACATAGGAAATTTTAATATAAGTAATTTTCCATAACAGTTTTAAAGCTTTTATTTCTGTAAATCATTTAGTGTAAGGCATATTTTTGCACTTAATTTTTGATGTGTGCTTTGCTTTTGACAATAAATCTTTTGAAATATAAATTAAAAAGTATGTAAAATCTATCTTTTTAAATGTCTTTTATTTTATAACTATTCTTGTCGCACTTGCATTTTTTTTAATATTTCACTTTCCTTTAGAATACACATTTGAAAAAATATATTTATAAAAGAATACTTTAGAAAGAAACTTTTACATGTCCACTTTTCAAAGTTAAACTAAATTGTTTTGGATTGAAAGTTAAATCAAAAAATAAGATGTCATGGATTTTTTCAAAAGGAAAGGTTTGTTAAAATTAGTAGAAACTTTATGATTTTAAAGCTTACTAGTTTTTGTAAAAAATAAAATTGGAAATAAAAAAATTAATTAAACTTAAAAATTATTGATATTTTCCCTTGAAATTTGATTTGAGTTAAAAGAATTACTTAGCTTATAGTGTTTGAATTGATTAGGGTGAACTAGCTAGATAGTCAATATTCCAATATGCTAAGGACTTGCTAGTATTCAACATTATGGAATTGTGAAGCATTAGAAGACTTGGGGTGAAGGAAAAATTAACGTGGAGATTTGATAGTCGTTTTAATTGACAATAAGGGTAGAGTATCAAATTGAATTTTTCGTAATAATAAAGAGTAAACACCATTTGTGTCATTTTATCCAAATATGGTTTCATTTGTCGTGCTTAGTGCTGGATACGATTTGGCTAAGACTTATTTAATTCTAAAGTAAAGTTGTTGTAGTACAAGATTGGCATGTACCAAGAATTCTATAGGGATAAGGAGTTTTCTTGGTTTGACTAACTATTACAAGAAGTTTATTAAAGATTTTACAAATATTTCTATGTCATTAACACGCCTTACTAAGAAAAAACTAATTTTCTCATTGAAATCGAAGGGTGAGCATGCTTTTATTAAGCTAAAGAAGATATTGACCAGTGCATCTATTTTATTACTTCCTAATGGTTCGTAGCTGTTTACTATGTATATTGATGCTTGCGGTATAGGCTCAATGCTATTTTGATGTAGGAGGATAGGGTTATTTGTTATGATAGTCAATAGATGAAAGTATACAAGAAAAATTATCGAACTAAGATCCCGAGTTGACAGCTATTATTTTTGCTCTTAAATCTTGGAGGCATTATCTTTTAGGCGAATGGTGTGAGTAGTTTACAAATCATAAATTCCAAAAATATTATTACTTCCAAAAATTTAAACTTGAGGCAGTAGAGATGGATGGAGTTCTTAGCATTTTACGATTTTAGTATTTCATATACCCCGGGCAAAGGCAATGTTGTAGCTAATGCCTTGAGTGGGAGAACACGATGCAAGGTTTAATGTTTTTGGAGTGGACACAGTTGAAATTAAAATGTATAAATAAAAATTTGCTAGGCTTATTGTAACTGCTAGGTATTTAGGCTTAAATAATAAAAGCTAGTCATAATTATTTAATTGACTAAAATGGATTTTATAAATTAAGTAAAAACAGTTATTGATTTAATAAAGAATAGTGAAAATTTATAATAAGGTAACTAGTGATGAATCAAATAGTTTAGAGGATATTTTTTTGTTTAAAGGATTATGGAATTAATTAATTTAAAATTTTTATTTAATTAATGGGTATAGAGTATAATTATATGATATTCAATTTAAAATGAGTTAAAATATAGAAATAAATTCTACAAATTTTTTATAATGTTGGACAATATTTGAGTGTTGCAAATATAATTTTTATTTGGAATTATATAATGATTATTTTTGTTAAATAGAAAATAATTTTTAAAGAAAAAGGAAAAGATCATGTGTTTAATAATTAATACCTAAGCCCAAGATCCATATTTATATTTCCAAGCCAATAATGCACTATCCTAATATCCAGACTTTACGACTTCTAGATTTTTCTTCGTTCGGTAAATATTAGTTAACGTAATCTCTTTCCTTCCTCATTACAATATCATCCTCCCAAAATAAAATTTGATAATCCTCCTCCTTGGAAAATGAAAAAAAATTGCTAAAATTATTCAATTTGAGTATATGCATCTTGACACTTACGTGCATTAATGGAACAAAGGACTTTGACTTTTGTTATTGTGTTGTTCGGCTAGATTGTGGCGAGTAGAGAAGAAAGAGAGGGGAAATCTTCATATGAGTTTAAGACTCACAAATGTATGTTGAAATCATGTTATTATATATATATATATATATATATATATATATGTGTGTGTGTGTATGTGTGTTTGGTTTGGGTTGATACTATAAATGATTAGAAGTCTGTGCATTGAATTGGAGGAAATGAGAGGAAGATGATGGATTGATGAAGTGAGTGCTCCGATTTTGCTTCAGTATACCACCGACTGGTCGACTGCCAGTGGCCGACCGATAAGTCAACCGATGGCTTATTGTAATTAAAAAATAATAAAAATAGATATAATAAGAATATAATAAAAGAAATTTAAAATTTAATATATAAAATATAATTACAGCAAAATAAAGGTAAATAATAAAATTATGTTTTAAGATGTTTATATGCATTTTTATAAAATTATATAGTAATGTATTATTTATTTATTTAAAGAAATTAATTAATTAAAGAATAATTTAAGTATTTGACTTTATAAATCATTTAAAAATTAAATATATACTAGGGAAATAAGAAATCATTTACGAAATATTCTAACCTTTCAGAGTAAATTCTATGATTAATAAGTTTTAAGTAGAAGAATATTATATATTATCTATATTTAAATATGGAAAATGTGTTTTTTTTAATTTATAGTTTATTCAAATAATGAATTAAATTATAGCATTGGTTTATGAGTAGGGATTATTGTAAATGATTATTTATTAGATAATTTAAATGCAAGTTTATAAAGAAATGTTTATTTCTTAATTTTATATTGTATTTTTTCATATTTAAACAGTAAATAAATTTATTGAAAATGAATGTATTTCAGTTTTAAGAGATTATTTTAAGGTTATAGTATATTCAATTTCTGAAATTATAGAGTAACTTTCTACTTAATGCTTTAAAAGATTTTCAAGTAATATATGTGATCAATAAACTTAAATAAGAATATTTCCTTATATATTTGATTAATGGAATTTTATTTTGTTGTTTTGGTTCCTTATCAATTCCAAATTGGTTTAGTACATTATGAATGACTCGCCATTAATAAAGATTTTATTGGTGATATCAGTATGATACCCTGATGATAGTCTTCTATACGGATTCGTGATATTACTATTTTTAATGTGTTCTTATTTATGATGATTTTAATATTATACGAAAAGTAATTTGAATAAATGGAGTTATAATACCATCTGGTGTGGGACTTGTGGTAATATTTCTATGGTTATTCTTTGGACTTGTTATATAAAATATTATGAAGATTAAGTGTAATTTATGAGCAATGAATAAACGTTTGAGTAATTCGTAGTGGAATGGGATGCCATTGTGATATTTGTTCAGTTATTTATTGTATGTAGATGACACTCAAGTGATGGAAATAGTACGATGAGATCGTACTAACATGAGGTAATACTCATAGGTGTGAGCAAGGTGAGTGCCCTTATATTTTTTGATATTATGTGCCACTATCATGATATATTCTTATTATTAGCGTTGGAGAGAACCAAATGGCTAAAATACACCCTAGAGGCCTGATCTTGCATCACGAGATTCGTGATATCTGCGACACCTTTATTGAATATTATATTTGATATGCATCATGAGATTTGGGTTCGGTGACCCATAGGGTAGGTGCCCTATAATCCATTGTGTTGCATATGCCAACAATCTGTTACATATGGGGCAAAGCAAGGTCGTGACTAAGGCTACACGTATTAGAGCCATTGGTGGGTATATGTCACGAAGTTCGTTGAGGTAATTGAAAGGAGCAGATTCAGTTAGGTGAACCTGGGCTCTTAGAGCTTGCATACGGCCATCGGTCTCCCTTCTGGGTTTAACAGAGTGGTAGATTAACACATATTATTAGTACACCTCACCTAAATATAAATATGGTTTAGGGGACCCAGGGTTGGGTGACCCACATATTGATGTACATATGACTCTACCTAGGACTTTATGTATGTCATATAGTCGTTCCTCGTCGTGACTTAATTCACATATAAAGAGTTGAGATTGTGTTTAGATTGATGTCCAGAGTATAGTGGATTCTCATATCTTTTTTTTTATATATGATTTCTTTGATAGGCGGCCTATATTTTATATTGATGTTGGTATTCTATTACTTGAGATTAAGAGATATACTTAGGCCTTGCTGTGAGCTATCCTAACTATACTTTATGATATCTCATTATAGATGATTTCTGGATATTAAAGATGATTTCTAGATATGGATGATTCACCCATTTGATGTTGGATCCGTGATTTATGATTTAAAATACTTATTCTAGGTGATGACATCTTTATGCATGGTCATGATATTTGATGTTATGTGACGCATTTGTGATTATCCATGATATTTTAATTATATATTTATCATGCATACACTGCTACATATTTATTGACATTATAGATGTTATCATATTATTATACCTTCTATATATTGAGTTACATATTTATATTAACCCGTGATTTAAACATAGTCTGAACTGTGTGTTATCTATATATTGCTAGGGTTAGTCCAAGACATTTCAGGTACAAGGATGAAGTGACTAGCTTGCATTTGTGGGCATAAAGGAGACATAGGATCGTTGTATACTATTTGTTTGTTGTAGACTCATTACGTTTTAATGCAGTGTTATATAGTGAACATATATTATTTGAGATGTTTATGAACTAACGGTCACTTATACATTTCATATTATATATTACAACAGCGATACTGACTCAGTGTTCTCTGTTGTTTACTATTTATAATGTATAGTTTTATCCTAGAGGCACACGTGTCTATTTCTTTATGCCAATACTGTGTACGTGTAGATGAGTTATTTATTTGATGTTTAAATATGCACCAATGTTAGCCCAAGGGAATATTCACATGTGTACACCATATGGTCTCATTCTCCGTATTATCTGACAATATCACTTAGTAATACTCTTGAAAAATATTAGTATAGAGGTGGGTATGCTTACATTTGGTATTAAACTTGGTTCGGAACAATATATCATATATAGGAGGCACGAGTCTTGAACTTAGATGAGACTTAGAGTTCATGTTCCTTTGGGAGTGTAGGATAATTCCTTATAATAAAGGATAGTAGTTATACATATGCGTGATAATAACTAAGTGTTATCTAGGTTTTTAACCCAGCAGAATCTAAAGGAAGTTGGAACAAATTGGTCGAGTCAAAATAGCTCAAGAGCCAACCAAAAGGACTAGAACATTAAGCCAAGAGAATTCAGGAAAAAGAAAGCAAAAACACGCTAAGGATAGGGATCGCTATGTAGGATCAATTTCACCCTAGAGGGGGTGAATAGGGTGATGTTATTAATTATAAAAATTAATTGCGGAAGCTTATAAAATTATTTTAACACAGATCAAAGAATAATAGCAGCACAGATAATAGCAGAATAATAAATGCAGAAATAGAACGACACAGAATTTACCCAGCTTCGGCAAAACCCTGCCTACGTGCTGCCCCCAAGGTTTCTACTAGAAATTAAGTAGTCACACGCCTACACACGTAAACTCGCGACACCCACTACAGACTAACCTAACTCTATGCTCAAAACCCTGCCACAACTCAGCCACTGAGTTGCGAATTTTCAAACTACGCCATGTAGTTTGTGCCCTAGTCACACGACTAGAAATAACAACGGGTTAAAATTGAAATACAAATTAAAAATTAAAAACAACCCTAATTAAAAATTAAAAGTCCCTTATAATAAACAAAAAATGGCCCATTTTCTCCTTTTGTAATTTTGCGGCCCATTCCTTTTGAGATAATGGCGTCTTCTTTGTTCGATCACAATTAGGGCTTTCGTCCTTCGATCCAAATTAGGGTTTTGTTGAAATCTGAAGTAGCCGACTTCGAATGATCGATTGAATGGATGGTTCAGTGATCCTTTTCTGTCAATCGATCGCCTCTGTTATTTTCTTCAACTGCTTCGAATTTTATCGAATTCGAGAAGGCCTTTGTATGTAATTTCTGCTCCTTTTGATTTTCTGTTTGTATGCTTGGATTGGATAATTAGAGAACTGCCGGTGATGTTGCTTATATATAATTCAATGCCCTTGAATTTTTTTTCGTATTCATTTGATTGAATTCGTCACTTGAGTATTCTCGGCCATTTGATTTTGTTTTAATGCTTTGGATATTTCTGACTTGTTCATATCGTATCTTTCCCTTACTTCACTGTCACGGTTTTAGCTTGAAACCGTTCAATCCTTCCTTGATCGTTACGGCAGTGACTTTCCTATTTTATTTGGATTTGATTTTTGACTTTTTAAATTTTTACACACACTTGATTTCTGACTTGGTCAACTTCGATGTTGATTTGTGGATTCAACTTCTTTTTTCTGATGACTTCGGCCTTGACACTATGTATGCGAATCCACGACTTCGGCCATTTTGATTTCTTAAAATAAAACCTGGTGATAATGTTCGAACTGTACCATCTGTTCCAATATGATGAATTCTGTTTCTTTGTTCATTTTCAGCTTCATAATATTTTTGGCATGTCTGCATCGATATATGCATTCATCTTTGCACTTGCACTGGTTGCAGCTCTTTACTGCTTGAAATATGACTTTGTAATGTTGTCATATATATGAATTAGTTGCTATGTTGCATGATCACTGGTCTTCAATACACATGTATATATGATGTTCATTAGTCGACCATTTCGATTCACTGGTCTTGGACTTTGGTTTCTGTGCATCACTTTGTTTGTTGCATTTATGCAGCCGTCTTCACTGTAATATGTCTTCAACTATGCCTTAGACTTGCTTGTGCATCACCATACATCTGTTGCATCCATTTGTTTGTTTGCATATATCACTTGCTTGACCCTTGCATATGCTCTTTGTTTATTCTGGTCAATCATATATAGGTTTGGTCGAAGCATTTGCTGTTTGAACTTTTACTCTACCATTTGTTGATTTGTTGCTCTGTAATATTGTGTCTTCATTTATAGCATGTTCAGTGGTCTAGTTTCTTCATGTTGTCACTTGGGCTTGTAGTTGAATGTAAGTTGTATCATTGGTGCTGTTGATTTGTAACCTCTGGTTCGTTGTTATTCATTATTTCAGCCTGCAGTTTGTAGTTGCCGTGCACTTTGGTGGCTGACCATCCTATAGCATATCTCTGTTTCATTTTAGTTTGATTTGAGTTGTAATTTCACCACTTTCTGTTGCAAGTGCTTGTATCATTACTGTAGTATATTTTGATAAAACCATTTTTACTGCTGTAGCTTGATTCATGTATACACTGTTTGTATCTGGACTTGTTGCCTTGATCATATTGACTAACTTGATTTTGTGATGTCTGTTTGCTGTCATGTTGAATTGTGAACTTTTGTGTTGGTTCCATTGTTGCTGTGTATTGCATAGTAGTTACATATTTTGATATTGTTGCAGACCACATAATCATTCGTTCATGTTGCATTATATCTGGACTTGCTCGAGTTCATAAATCTGATTTTGTTGAGTTTGATTATCCATTGTAGCTTGTCTGCATTGTGTTTATTGTTGTTGTCATATTTCTGATGCACTAGGTCATTCGAGCCTTTGTGCTTTGGTGTTGCGGTTGAGTTGAGTCAGTGACTCGACCTTTTGCATTTTGTTTGTGGTTTGGTGCCTTCTTGAATTTTTGCAGTCTTTCGTGAGCATGTTGACTTTTAGTTGGATTGTGCATTACACTTGAGTTGAATCCAGCTTGTAGCTCGGATTTGACCATGTGCTGAAGTTTGTGACATTATTTTATCGCACCTGAGTTGAATCCCGTATTTTGGGTTTGACTTGTGCTCACCTGTCCCTGTTAATTTATCAAGTGTATATATCGGTGTGCACCGCCTTATGGCATATACAGTGATACACTGTGTATGTCACAAGCTGTTCGTGTATGATGAATTCAAAGCTAAATGATGACGAACAACCCAAATAACTGAGGCAAATATTATTTTCAAAATTCAGATTTTATTTTATACTTCAAAAATATTACCTTTTCAATTTTACTGCGTCAATGTTTATTTTTGCAGATTGCTCAGATGCTGGATTTAATCTGGAATGAAGTTGAAGATAAATTACAAGTTGAGTGTATGAGTGATATGTAGTGAGGTCAGATGTAAAAGTGAAATTGTGATGTAATTGAATTTGTATTGAAATCAAAGTTGTATATGTATAGTGAGAGCTTGAATTTGTACTATTCAAAATTGTAATAAATATTTGTTTGAATAAAAATTCTGTTTGAATTCAAATTCTGTATTATTTATTTTTATTCAGCAAATATTTATTTAATCTATGGAAAAATAAAATAGTACATTAACAAATACATTTACACGAATATATATATATATATGTTTATTATCATCAAACAAAAATCATATAATCGCATATTCAACAATCTCCTCCTTTTGATGATAACAAACATATATTTCAGAATTTGAATATGTTAAATGTATTTGATCATAGATATACTCTAATTGCTCCCCCTATTTATATACTTCCTCTCTACACAACGCTCCCCCTACATATAGGCATACAAATAAAAATATGCAAATGAGCCTAGATGCAAATGGAAAATATTTGACCTTTGCTTGATTTTATTTGACAAAACCTTAACTTTTCTCTCCCCCTATTGGTATTAGCAAAAGAGTAATAGTGTTAGAGAAAATAGAGATAAAGTGATCGATATTAATTCCACATTAAAAATTCAATTGAATATAAATATTAAATTTCAATAAAAAATCAAACAAAAATAATAACTGCCATTGTTAGGCGCATATTCCACTTTTAGAAATAATGGAAATAATGTTCTCATATAAAACCATACAGTTGTATCTATTTGTGGTACGTTTATATCAGGAATTTGAATATCTACTAATCATGCATAACCTTTAGGAATTTTAAATGAGATTAGTAGTATTCCAATTTAATTTTAAAAATGAATTCAAGTATCTTCTAACCACGCATGACCGTGAGGACTTTTAAATAGGATTAGAATCAACTTGTTTATTTAATAAATCAATTTTGATATGCGTTCCATACATGCATAACCGCGAGGACTTTTAAATGAGCATGGAAGCACATAAAAAATTCCAAGTAATTCATCCATGCATAACCGTGAGGACTTTTAAATGAGAGTGAATACTTTGGATTTTATTTTATTTTATAAAATAAAAAACGAATGATTCCTGTTTAAAGTACTACATATCGACAAACTATATTGAATTTTGATGAGCGATGGTCGATAGAAATATGATAGAAATAGAAATTGTCATGGAATCTTTACCCAACAATTTTTTTTATAACTCTTGTTTGAATTCCTAAAGAAATTTTCCAAATATACTGTATTGAGTAATGTATGATAAATATCAACACTCATCACTTTTTCAATCACTATTTATCTTTTTGATAATTATTAGGGACTCAGACTAACTGAAATTGTCAGTTAAAATCAAATTCAAAATTAATTGTAAAATCAAATTTTGAAAATATGGTCAAAAATGATTTTCTCGAAAGGGTTATTAAAGGAAAAATTTCTGCTATTTGAAAATTATTTGAATTAAAAAATACGCAGACATTTCCCAAAAAAACGATGTAGTTACTAAAAATCACGTTCAACTAGTAAGTTTTCTGTCAACTAGATTACCAGTATGATCTGCATCTGAATTTCTCTTTCAGTCCAAAATATCACTAATTAAATTTGATAGACCAGACCATGAAGTGTGCATAAAAACCCAAACTCAATTTTTAACAGCATTTTAAATGACATTCTCTTGAATTTGGATTGAAGCCGTGTAAATAATCAGAAAACCATGAATATAAAGTTAGCCGTATTATAACCAAATGTATTATCCAACAAAACACTATTTTTAATCCAACTAATATATATGAAGTAATTCAAAGAATCTAGTGATTTTTATAGTGTTTTTTGGCATAAGAATATAATTGGCCAACTATTTTGAATAAGTCAGAATCTAAATCATCATCTTTTCATTATCTCATTATTGGATGATTTAATTCAGAATTCGGTGCAGATTATCACAATTAATATATCGTTCAAATAAATATACCTTTACCTGTTTTACCTTTACGATATTTTTCGTTGTTGTCTGTTGTGATTCTGTCACCTTTCTACTAGGCTAAGGAACTTTGCTTTGTCGCCCATTGTGTTTCTGGAACAGCCAACATCCAGAGAACACTGTTGTTGTTCCTTAGCCTGTCACCACACCTACACGGGAAACGATTTATGTGACCTATTTGTTTTTATAGGTCCATGGTTGTTAGTGGCAGAATATTTTGAAAGATAATTTTGTGGAGATCCAAAACTATTTATATATATTACTTTCGATACCCAGATTTTTTTAATTTTGAGAGATTCTACATTTGTGCCTTTTGGAACCCAAATTGGTATAGTTTTCACGTGTTTGGGTCTATACCAACAACTATTTTGAGTGTGTCCAAATTCTCCGCAAATTGTGCACACTGAATTGACTTGATTAAATTCATTTCTAGCTTTTTCAGTTTGATTATATCCAAGTCCTTTTCTAACTATATTAACAGTTTGTTTTCCGAATAGCATATTCAACGATTTTTCACTTTTTGAAAATTTATCTAAAGTCATCGACAGTTGTTGGACTTGTGTTTTGAGAGATTCATTTTCGTTTAACAATTATGTGCAATTTTTAATAGAATTTTGTCTCCTAGTATTTTAACTCTCTTTCAAAATTAGAATCTCATTTTCAAGTGATTTTATATTAATTTCTGATTTTTTAATTTCTTCTTCGAATGTTGGACGCTTATCAAACTTAGGGATTCTTCTTTGATAGGTTTTAACTAATTGGTCAAGTTGTTTATTTAAATCTATCAAAGTATCTTTTTGCGATTCAAGTTTGACATACTTCTCCCTAAGTCATTCAAAATAGCCATTCACTTCGTGGAAATATATAAGTAGTTCTGAATGAGAAAGTTTTGATACCTCACTTGGCTCGTCGTCATCACTGTCAGTTATTTCACCATGAAGACACATGTCTGCTTTCTCACTCTCAATGTTAGTACTTTGATTATCTTCATCACTGGTATTCCACATGGCTGTAAAACTTCTTCGTTTTGATTTCTTTTCAGAGTCGCGTCGATTTTGAGGACAATTGGGCTTGATGTGTCCGGGTTGGTTGCACTTATGACAGATGATCTTCGGTTCTTCTGGATTGTCTACTATTTCATTTATTCTGCTTTTCAATTTTTGATTTAGAGCTGGATTTCCGTATTTGTAATTCCACCTTTTGACTTTCTTTATTATCAGCTCCAATTCTGTTGCTCTGTTATCATCATCAACACCACTTTCTATTGTTCCTTTAAGAGCTATTGATTTCTTTCGAGTATCACCTCCTTCACGCTCTTCCTTGAATTTCATTTCTAGCTCATAAGCGGTGAGATTTCCGATGAGTTCTTCGACTTTCATTTGTTTCAAATCTTTTGATTCTTGAATGGCAGTCACTTTGGCTTCAAAACTTCATGGAAGGACTCTGAGGATTTTTCGGACTATCTCCAACTCTGTGTATGATTTTCCAAGAGCTTTAGATTTGTATACGATATTGGAAAGTCGTCCATGCATCTCCTTAATATTTTCTTCCTTTGCCATTGTGAAGTTCTCGTATTCGCTACTTAGCATGGCAAGGCGAGATTCTTTGACTTGAGATGTTCCTTCGTGAGTCACTTCTAGTGTGTGCCATATTTCCTGCGCAGTTAGACAATGTGAGACACGATTAAATTCAAATTGATCCGATGAACATATAATAGAATTCATAGCTCTAGCATTAGAATTTTGTAATTTATTTTCTAGTTATGTCCATTGATCCATCGGTTTATCTATTTCCTGATTATCTACAATTATAGTTGGTGCTTTATAACCTGTCTCAACAATGTTCCTAGCGTCTATGGTTTTCAGAAAAAATTTCATTCTATTTTTCCAGTAGGCGTATTCACCATTGAACATTGGTGGTGTAACTATGGACTGACCCTCAGCAAAAGCATTATTAAAAGAAGCCATTTTAAAAATTCAGCTTTTTAACACAAAAATTGATTTTTGAAAAAAAATCAAAGTTTTGAAACAAAAAACCGACTTCTATTCCTAGCTCTGAGTCCACTTGTAGGATCGATTTCACCCTATAGGGGGGTGAATAGGGTGATGTTATTAATTATAAAAATTAATTGCGGAAGCTTATAAAATTATTTTAATACAGATCAAAGAACAATAGCAGCACAGATAATAGAAGAATAATAAATGCAGAAATAGAACGACACAGAATTTACCTAGCTTCGGCAAAACCCTACCAACATGTTGCCCCCAAGGTTTCTACTAGAAATTAAGTAGTCACACGCTTACACACGTAAACTCGCAACACCCGCTACTGACTAACCTAACTCTACGCTCAAAACCCTGCCACAACTCAGCCACCGAGTTGTGAATTCTCAAACTACGCCACGTGGTTTGTGCACTAGTCACACGACTAGAAATTACAACGGGTTAAAATTGAAATACAAATTTAAAACCAATTTAAAATTAAAAACAACCCTAATTAAAAATTAAAAGACCCTTATAATAAATAAAGAAAAAAAACGGCCTCTTTTCTCCTTTTATAATTTTGTGGCCCGTTCCTTTTGAGATAATGGCGGCTTCTTTATTCGATCACAATTAGGGCTTTTGTCTTTCGACCCAAATTAGGGTTTTGTTGAAATCTGAAGTAGCCGACTTCGAATGATCGATTGAATGGATGGTTCAGCGATCCTTTTCTGTCAATCGATCGTCTCTGTTATTTTCTTCAACTGCTTCGAATTTTATTGAATTCGAGAAGGCCTTGGTATGTAATTTCTGCTTCTTTTGCTTTTCTGTTTGTATGCTTGGATTCGATAATTATAGAACTGCCGATGATGTTGCTTATATATAATTCGATGCCCTTGAATTTTTGTTCATATTCATTTGATTGAATTCGTCACTTGAGTATTCTCGGCCATTTGATTTTGTTTTAATGCTTTGGATATTTCTGACTTGTTCATATCGTATCTTTCCCTTACTTCACTGTCACGGTTTTAGCTTGAAACCGTTCGATCCTTCCTTGATCGTTACGGCAGCGACTTTCTTATTTTATTTGGATTTGATTTTTGACTTTTTTAATTTTTACACACACTTGATTTCTGACTTGGTCAACTTCGATGTTGATTTGTGAATTCAACTTCTTTTTTATGATGACTTCGGTCTTGACACTATGTATGTGAATCCACGACTTCGGCCATTTTGATTTCTTAAAATAAAACCTGGTGATAATGTTCGAACTGTACCATCTGTTCCAATATGATGAATTCTGTTTCTTTGTTCATTTTCAGCTTCATAATATTTTTGGCATGTCTGCATCGATATATGCATTCATCTTTGCACTTGCACTGGTTGCGGCTCTTTACTGCTTGAAATATGACTTTGTAATGTTGTCATATATATGAATTAGTTGCTATGTTACATGATCACTGGTCTTCAATACACATGTATATATTATGTTCATTAGTCGACCATTTCGATTCACTGGTCATGGACTTTGGTTCCTGTGCATCACTTTGTTTGTTGCATTTATGCAGCTGTCTTCACTGTAATATGTCTTCAACTGTGCCTTAGCCTTGCTTGTGCATCACCATACATCTGTTGCATCCATTTGTTTGTTTTCATATATCACTTGCTTGACCCTTGCATGTGCTCTCTGTTTATTCTGGTCAATCATATATAGGTTTGGTCGAAGCATTTGCTGTTTGAACTTTTACTCTATCATTTGTTGATTTGCTGCTCTGTAGTATTGTGTCTTCATTTATAACATGTTCAGTGGTCTAGTTTCTTCATGTTGTCACTTGGGCTTGTAGTTTAATGTAAGTTGTATCATTGGTGTTGTTGATTTGTAACCTCGGTTCTTTGTTATTCATTATTTCAGCCTACAGTTTGTAGTTGCCGTGTACTTTGGTGGGTGACCATCCTGTAGCATATCTCTGTTTCATTTTAGTTTGATTTGAGTTGTAATTGCACCACTTTCTGTTGCAAGTGCTTGTATCATTACTGTAGTATATTTTGATAAAACTATTTTTACTGTTGTTGCTTGATTCATGTATACACAGTTGGTAGCTGGACTTGTTGCCTTGAACATAACGACTAACTTGATTTTGTGATCTTTGTTTGCTGTCATGTTGAATTGTGAACTTTTGTGTTGGTTCCATTGTTGCTGTGTATTGCATAGTAGTTACATCTTTTGGTATTGTTGCAGACCACATAATCATTCGTTCATGTTGCATTATATCTGGACTTTCTCGAGTTCTTAAATCTGATTTTGTTGAGTTTGATTATCCGTTGTAGCTTGTCTAGATTGTGTTTATTGTTGTTATCATATTTCTGATGCACTTGGTCATTCGAACCTTTGTGCTTTGGTGTTGCAGTTGAGTTGAGTCAGTGACTTGACCTTTTGCATTTTGTTTGTGGTTTGGTGCCTTCTTAAATTTTTGCAGTCTTTCGTGAGCATGTTGACTTTTAGTTGGACTGTGCATTACACTTGAGTTGAATCCAGGTTGTAGCTCGGATTTGACCTTGTGCTGAAGTTTGTGACATTATTTTATCGCACCTAGATTGAATCCGGTATTTTGGGTCTGACCTGTGCTCACCTGTCCCTGTAATTTTATCAAGCATATTATCGGTGTGCACGACCTTGTGGCATATACAGTGTTACACTATGTATGTCACAAGCTATTCGTGTATGATGAATTCAAAGTTAAATGATGACGAACAACCCGAATAACTGAGGAAAATATTATTTTCAAAATTCACATTTTATTTTATACTGCACAAATATTTCCTTTTTAATTTTACTGCGTCAATATTTATTTTTGCAGATTGCTCAGATGCTGGATTCAATCTGGAATGAAGTTGAAGATAAATTACATGTTGAGTGTATGAGTGATATGTAGTAAGGTCAGATGTAAAAGTGAAATTGTGATGTAATTGAATTTGTATTGTAATCGAAGTTGTATATGTATAGTGAGAGCTTGAATTTTTACTATTCAAAATTGTAATAAATATTTGTTTGAATAAAAATTCTATTTGAATTCAAATTCTGTATTATTTATTTTTATTCAGCAAATATTTATTTAATCTATGAATAATAAAATAGTACATTAACAAATACATTTACACAAATATATATATGTTTATTATCATTAAACAAAATTCATATAATCGCATATTCAACACGCTAGCGATCCATGGTATTTGCTCATGGGTCCATTGATCTTCTTGCATCACGATCCAATATGTGTTCTAAGAACAAGGGCTAAGTTTGATGGGATTTCAAGGTAGTTAAGTCAAGAGGCAAACATCCATCTAGTTCAATTAGCAGCCTAATGAAACTAGTAAGCATACCATCATTAAAGCAAAGCGTCATGCCACAAAACTACTTGGACAACACCAACACGAGATAACAAATGCTACCTAGAAGACAAACTCCATAAATTGGCTAAGTATATGGATCGTTAGCGATCCATGCATTCTCACCAGGTCACTATAGTCTTTAAGGAACAAGGCAAAGGGAAGCAGAGCAAGTCGTTGAGTGGCAATCGATCCAAAAGCTATGGATCGCTGGCGATCCATCAGGTTAGCTTGGTTCATGATGAAATTTGTAGAGTACCTTCCTATGGTCATTCACAAGCATTTAGCAAGAAGGCCTAGCTTAATAGCCCTCCACCCTATAAATACTCACCTATCTACAACATAAGGAGGATCTTCTAGACTGGCTGTTAAAACTCTGCAAAAAACCTTCTTCATTCTTCTTCTCCCTCACAACAATCGTCCAAGGAGTTTACTGTGATTCTCTGGTGAACTCCAACATTGGGGACTTGACTAATTAAGGATATGCAACAAATTTGTAATCCAATTCACCTTGTAACAACAATCAGTCAATAATAAAGCTATAAGGTGGACGTAGGATTCATTAATAACCGAACCACTATAAAATTCTTCTTGTCTTCTTCTTATTTTTGCTTCTTCGATATATATTCTCTATATTATTGCTCTGTAAGAATAGAGATGGCGCTTTCACGCTCAATCTAGAGTGTTGATCCATTTTTTAGGTTGACATTTTAGTGCTTTCACTGAGAACCCAACTCAGGGTTTAGATCTAGCTATCTACTTTAGATCAGATAGGTTTGAAGTTAAATCCTCATTCTTTGCTTAAAAATCCGTTGCTTGGAATTAATGGTTTCGGGAAGAAAAAGAATTACCTTTGGGAGATCCATAGGCGCAGTAATAGCAGAGAAGAGATGAATCATTAGTAAACCGAAGTAAATGGCGCCAACGTAGGAGATCAAGTGCCAGGATCGTCCAATCAACATGAATTCATTACAACAGATGACTTGAATAAAATGGTTGATGAAATCAATCAAAAAATAGAAAGTAGACAGATAGCTCTGATTGATAAACTTAAAGCCCGGTTGACCTTGCAGTCACATCCAACTTCAAAACTACGGTCGAACCTGCGGCTGCCGTAGAACAAGAAAATTATTCCATCTCTGGTCTAAACAGAAGAAGCAAAAAGCAGCTACAAAGAGTAGTGATAGCTGGAACAGTGAGAGTGAACGTAGGATGAAACACTAGTACCCCACCGATAGCAAGGCAACCAACTATGAATTTGAATCAAGGAGCGAAGACCAACTAGAGGATATCACCATGGACCTCTCCGTTTCAGAAAATGGAGAGCAATTTAATTATGACAAGTTGGATGAAAATACCAATGCGCTCGATAGCACAAGGAATGTCCAAACTGTGCCATTTAGGCTAACCGCAAGCCAACGGGATCCCAAGGGAGTAGCACTTCCAATGACAGGAGAGCATAGGCTACAATCTACTCATAAAGACCGTTTGCATGCCAAACACTTAGTGTAGCGACTGATAGCCAACCTAGGACTATTAAACATCAGGGGCATTTATCGGGGATATAGTTAAGTGGTTGATGGAAGAGAATAAGAATAGGAGAGATGATGAATGTGGATCTTCTCCAAGTCGAACTCCCTTTACTGATGAGATCTTTAATGAGCAATATCCGAAAAAGTTCATAGTGCCAACTATTCCATCCTATGATGCAACAAAACACCCGAAACCTCATCTTTATAAGTACGGTTGGTACATGGATGGAGCAAATGCTTCAGATGTTGTTCGGTGTAGACGTTTTTCCATTTTTCTAAAAGGAATCGCTTCCATGTGGTTCACCAGACTTCCGCCGAGATCCATCACCACTTTTGACCAAGTAGTAGCAAGTTTCCTCGATCAATTTAGGTTTCACACCGTGTAGCCTAAAGATGCGATGTCCCTGTCCGTACTATTCCAGAGACGAAATGAATCTAAAGTCTTTCATGAATCTCTTTAATACCACAGTGACAAAGGTGAGAAATCTGAATGAGGATATGGTTTTCATGGCTTTGGTCCGCGCCATCTATGTAACACCCCTAAGTTTTGATAACATTATTCAGGAGATTTAATTAGATAAATTAAATAGTATAATCTAAATAATTAAAGTGATAAGAGAATTTAGATTGGAATAAACGATAAGCACGACGTGCTTAATTAGTTAATTAAATGGGCTTAAGAATGGCTTATAGGCTAATTAGTTCATACAAGGGTATATTAGCAAATAGCCGCACCTAACCCCTTACTCTTACATATATTCTCATTCCTTATAGTTTCGTTTCACATCATTTTGCTAAAAAAATATAAATGTAAGAAAAGGGGAGCCATCCATTCTTAAGGAAGAGAAATTCAAATAAAGCCAAGGAATTAAAGAAAGGGGATCAATCTCAATCTCAATCCAATCTCCTTATCATAATCAAGGTGAATAATAATTTATACCATCACTATTTTGTTTTATGATCGTATTTTTTTCGAATTTAAGATTAAAGTCGTTTTTATGATGTTTTGGATGATGATATGCTTGAATTATAATTTGTTCGATTTAAACAAGATTGTTTAAATGGGATTTATTTTTTTATGAAAAAACCGATGGTAAATGATCTTTGAATGCCATCGAAAAATTATATGTTATGTAAAACATGATTTTGGAGTTGGGTTTCAATTCTGATAATTTTCCAAGCTATAGAAAGATTATTATGGATTTTTAAAGGGAAATATGATAAAATTCAGTTTAAATTTAATTTCGATTATTTCGGGAAGAAATTGGGTTTAGAATTTTTGTATGTTAGATAAAATAATGAAAGTGAATTTCTATAATTTTTGAGGATTTTTCCTAATTAATTTGATATAGAAATTAAATTATTTTTAAAGGACTTATTTGCAATATTAGTTTTGCTTAATAAAAGGGCTCATTTGCTAAATTAATCTTGATTTAGATCTGAAATTATGCGGCAGCTATTTTGGTAACGAATTTGAAAAGTTGGAGCAAACAATCACATGTTTACATGTTGGCAGGCTAGTAAGATAAAGTTTGCTTTAATTGGCATTAATCAGCTTTTACTCAGAAAAGCAGGTTCCGCCTCTCATAGAAGTACCATTCGACTCCAATGCTTTCGCTTCAACTCAGTCAAAACCAACCTAGGCTGAAACCAGTACACAAGGTATCACTTAGATGGTGCGTACTGTATTAGAGGAAAAGCGAAAGGCATGGTATCGAAAGCATTGGTTCCGAAGGGGTCGAAACCTTTACCTTGTTTTCAAATGTTAAGCACATGCCTTGTTTTCATAAAATCTTTTGAAGGTGTTGGAAACATATACTTTTGAAGGGGTTTTTTAAAATGCTTTCGAAAAGGGTTGCCATCTTACGTTTTAAAATATAGGCTTTCGAATGGGTTTCTTTTTTTATAAAATGATGCTTTCGAAAGTAATGGTTCCGACCAAGTCGAAACCCAACCGCTTCTCTTTTGCCTTTTGAGTGTATTTGTAATATCCCGGAATTTCCAGGAATTTAAAATGTGATAATCTCTTAATTTAAATTATTTAAAGTGATAAATTGTTATTTTCAAAAATAATTAACCAAGTGATAATAATACAATGTCTTAATTTTGGTTATAAATTGGTTTTATAATAAGATTAATTATTTTATTTTTGTAAATAAATTCTAAATAGGCTTATTGTTTTCAAAATTGATAAGTGTGTTTTAATATATTTATATCTGTGTATTTTAAATTGATTTTTAAATAGGAGAAATTATTTGTAAATAATAATAATCTTATTTAAAAATTGATGTTATATTTATTTAAATTGATTTTTAGATTTGATTTTTAAATTGGCTTTGAATTGAATATAAATTGGAATTCAAGAATATACATACATCTTAAAATAGAATAATAATATAGTTTGGTTTTAAATTATATAGATAATGTTATTAATTAAAAATAAGATTTGTTTTATTTTTTATAGAAATTTATATATGGAAATTTGGATTTGTATTTATTTAATAAAAATAAATGCAAGGCTTTTGAAATAGCATTTTTAAAATAAGTTTGCAATGTTTTATATAATTTTATTTAAATCATATTTGGTTTCATTCTTTTTAAAGATTGTATTTTATGTAAATTTAGCAAACATTTATAAGTGTATAAATGTATTTGAAAAAAACATATTAGTAATTAGAAAAATAATTTAATAGGGGTTTTAAATTTCTTTTAGAATAAAATTTAAATAAAAATTGACATGTGTTTAGTTCTAAAACACTTTGTCAAACAAGTGTTAAATATTTTTGTAAGTTTGAGACATGTGTCATTTTTGAATTTTCTTTTTAATAAAACTGAAATTTTTTCTATATAAACACTATATTTTCTTCACTTTCTTTTTCTTTAAATCATTGTTCATTCCTAACAAAAAGAAACTTGAATATCCATGCAAACATTTTGAAATCTCAACAACCAAATTCTGAAATCTTCCTCAACAAAAAATCTGGAAACCATGCTCAAATCAAAATCCTGAAATATTAATTCATGTTAACCAAATCTTGAACTTCCTCCAAATCTAACTGCATGCCTGCATTTTGTTCTCAAAAAAAAAAAAATCAATTCCTCAAATTCAAATATCAATCTCTGTTTACCCAAAACCTGAAAGCATCCCACTTTAAAACCAAATCTGCAAAATGTTTTCAAAAGCTTGATGCAAATTTCAACCCAGTTCTGCATTTGAATGTCTGCATCAAATTTTCAAATGCATGCAATTTTCAAAGAGGTATTTCCTGAAGAAAATCTGTTGAAAGCAACCTGAAGCAATGCAGTTAAAATAAACAAAAGGGTTCAGCTTCAAGTTCAAGTCTTTTGCAAGTTCTAGTTTTTCATCAAACCCCTGCATTCCTTAAAAATGGTAAGTAAAGAATTTACAAAAATTAAGTAGTATATTTTATGTTGCATATAAGTTGTGATGATCTTTATTTATATAAGTTTCCTCTGTTATCTGTATATAAACATGCAATGTGATGTATGGCTTTGAATCTGTGCATGCTTGGTCTTATCAGATTATTTTTTTCTTACTGCAAAATTTAGAGAACAGTTAGAACTACAAGCGTTTTCTATTTAAAACAACAGTAGGATTTTGACTCAAGCAAAATAAGTTGGATTAGTATAAACTAAGAACAAAGAAATAAAACTAAGTTCTGGTTTGAAAATTCTTTTGGAAATGAAAAAAAATGCAGTAACAATCTATTACAAATGTTTGAAACCAAATGTTAAAATTTGATGAAATAAGTATACAATCTAGATTGTCATTGGAAAGTATGAATTTTGGAAAGAAAATTACAATTTTAAAAATTGTATTAAGTGAGTATTTAGGGGTCTTCTGGAAGTTGGGTTTTTGCAAAATTCTGATGATCCTTGCGTCTGGATTTCTCGGGGTACATCATGGAGTTAGGGTTTGGATTGGAGAGTAAAGTAAAAATGGTTGAAGGATTAGTAATCCACTGTGAAGATCGAAATTGCTTGGATTTGGTTTTAGACCTAGTTTTGGGTATCACTGTAAATTGAACTACCGCGTCTTTCTCTGTGCATCGAGCTTGAAGGGAATTTGGGTGAAGGATGCGCGGTGAGTCAGTATCTCGTGGCCGGAGTTGTAGGAGTTAACGTTGATCGGAGGCGACGATTCTGGGGAGTTCTCTGGTGATGGTTTAGGTCTCGAGTTAGTCGTGAGTACTCGAATTTGAATCGAGGTAGGTGATGATGATCTGTGGGTCGTGGATGCTTGTAGGATGGAAGGGTGATGTGTCGGTGGGTTCAACGATGACTGGAGGTGGTTCCGGTGCACTTGCACAGGGGTGTGGTGTCTGCAGGTTGTTTTGGTGGTGGGTTCGCATGTTTTTCTCGAAGTGGGTCTCGGGATTTAAGTAAGATGGCTCGGAGAATAACTAGTGTGGGTTCTGGGTTTGTTTGTGGGTTTAAACTGTTATGTTTAAACAGTTTTTTTAAATTTTAACAGTTTTTAAAATTTTAACTAAAACAGCTTTTAAAATTTTTAAATCGAACTGTTTTTTAAAAAAGAAAGAAGGTGTACTTTATTTTCTTGGATTCATGTATACATGGGTTGAATCCAAATAGAATTGCTTAAACAGATTTTCAATTTAAAATAAGGTAAGTTTAAACTTTAAATAATTTAAGTTAAATTAAAATTGTTGTCTTTGAATTGGGTTGTTTTTATAAATGAAATTTGTATGATTTGTTTAAATGTTTTAAGTTAATGTTATTTTCCAACTTACTTTGGAAATATAAAAAGGAAATTTATAAGGAAATGTTTTTATTGGTTAATGAAAAATGATTTTTTTTATTTAACAATTAAAGCTTTAAGTAATTTATTAACTTGAATTAGGAATTGTTAATTAATGATTAAAGGAAAGTAATTAATGATTATTTTATATCTTAAACTAATTAATGATTAAGTTAAGTTAAGTTTTTTAAAGTTAATTAAAGATAATGTTTATCTTAAACATTAATTAAGTGTTAATGATTTGTAATTAATTAAGTTGATTAAGAATTTTAAGTTTAGTTAATTAATTTAATTAATTATTTTAAAGGATTAATTAGGTAATTAATCAAGTATGATTATTAATTTAATTAACTAATAATTTAATTAATGGCTAATGATTAATTAAACTTTAATTATTAATTAATTAAGTGATTAAACAAGTAATGAAGTTTTAATTTGGTTTTCTTAATTAATAATTAAAGAATTATTAATATATAATGCAAATTAATTAAGAACTTTAATTATTAATATATAATGCAAATTAATTAAGAATTAATTAACTATTATTTAAAGTTAATTAATTGTAATTAAGGATTAATCAATTTTAATTATATTTATGGATTGATTAAATTGTAATTAAGGATGTTAATTAATAATTAAGTTTTATTAATTAATGATTAAGAGATAATTAATTGGTTAATTAATTAATTATAAAAGTAATTAGTGATTGATTACTTTGTATTAAAGGATTGATTAATAATTAAGGTTTATTAATTAATAGTTGATGATAATTAATCTGTTAATTGAAGATTAATTTGGCATAAGAGTAATTAAGGAATAAATTACTCAATTTTGATTGATGAGATAAGCGTGATCAAGTAAGTTAATTAGTTTGTTAATTAATTAAAGAAGTCACTTGATAAAAGATTAAGTATGTTTACTTAATAAGTTTTGATAAGGGTAATTACTTAAGATAAGTATTGATGAATAAATTACAGGGGTAATTAGAATAAGGTAAATTTCTGATTTGGAAGTAATTTTAAATTGATAATTACTTGGTAAAGTAATTAAGGGTTTATTACTTGGTGTGATAAATCAAAGAATTTATTAAAGTAATTAAAAATAATTGAGAGGTAATTAAGAATAATTAATTACTGTTTGTTTAAGTTGATTAATTGGAAACAATTAATTTAAGCATGATTAATTTATAAAGAAATAATATAATTAATTATAGTTAATTAATTAATGGAAGTAATTAATTAAGGTTCATTAATTGATATGATTAGTGAGAATAATTAAGGATTAGTTACTTGATTAAGAGTTAATTAATCAAGGATGATTAATTAAGATAATGATTAATTAATTGGTATAATTAATGTTTATTTAAGTAAGATTTATTGTGATGAAGGTAATTAATTTAATTAATTTTAAATTAATTAAGAGGTGAAGTAATTAATTTAATTCACTTTAAATTAATTAAAGATAGAGATAGTTAATTTAATTCATTTTTAAATTAATTATATTGTGATTAAGTAAATCATTGCTTATGTATAAATGGATGACATTGATTGTCTTGAATGGATGTAATCTCAGAAATGAGACAAGTAATGTCGTGTGGTATGAATGCTTGGTTGCATTGTGATGGTAATATAGATTATCTATTATGATAATGATGTGGATTACCTATTTTTGTTATGGATCATCTATTTATTTGATAATGTAATTATCAGTTGTGACTTGTGAATTATCTATTCTGTGTGTATATAGATAGTTGAATTGAATTGTTTAACCATGAACAACTTGGACCTAAAAGATACGTTTTGGATTTCGATGAGACCGGGATCGGGTTTCCATTTTTGGATATCCAAAAACCACATCGATCCAAATTAACGTTAGGCCGTGAATCAAATCGGAGCTTTGTAAAGACTCGTGGTGTAAGGACTATACGTCGGTATAACTCTGTGGGTTATTCAGTAATGAGTTTGACGGAACTAGTTCTTATAGGTTCGAGATGGTGATTCAGAGTGCAAGGGTATTGTCGTTAACTCTGAGGGTGATTCCAAAATGAGTGTAACGAGATAATGCCTTCGATTTCGTTCGAACCCGGAACGAACTTGTATGGATTGAATGCTTTCAGAACATCGTCAGGTGGACGATGAGCATTCTAAGTGATGTGTTCACTAAAGGTAATCGTAGCCTCAAGCCTCATCAACCGAGAATGGCTAAAACAGGGGAGATGCAGCAAAGCTTCGGGGGTAGCCCCTACTTGAGAGTAAGATTTACCCTGTCTAGAGGTCCCTTTTATTTCGGCTGTGTGGGCGGTTGACTAGCTACATCCGGCGTGGTTGTCTTATTTGGAACTGTTCAATAAGGAATGGGTCCGGCTTTGTGTTACATGGGAGCGGGCGTACTCCTGGGTACGGTGATCTACGCAACGTACTGTGACGGGCGGTATCCCAGTAGCCCTGCCATTGTATGGAATCCAAAATCCAATAAGTGCCATCGGATTTGATTGTATTACCCACTTTTGTGGCTAGTAGCTGGAATTTAATCAAGTAACAATTTCGGCTATTTCATATTTATTTGAAAACCCTAGACTTATTGTAATATCACTGAATTTCCTATCAAATGTTTTGGTTAGCGTAAGGTAAAAGCTTTTCCATGTTTATGTGTGGGAAGTCTTACGTGATACCTTTTCTTTCAAAAAGTTTTTTTTTAAGTTAAGCAACTTTAACCGTTTACTCACACCAGACCCATGTCTGACCCGGAGTTTATTCTGTTTTCTTAAACTCTTGGGTACTCAAATTTTTACGAGTAGCCAAGGGGATTCAGGTTGGCTTGACGAATTCTGGAGGAGCAAATGGAGCAGGAGGCGTCTGCGTATAACTATATAGTATTCCGCTGTGTGTTCTGTGAGTTGTTGTCTTTGTGTTGTATTGAGTTGTATAACTAGACATGTGTTTATAACTGTCTAGTATGTGTTGTTTTAGCTGTGTATCTCTGATGTATATGATACTATGTAATCTATTATGTGATTAATATAATTTACTCGTTCCACTGTTTAGATTCTGATGTTGTTCTTTTCCTTCTTCTCTATCTTTTCTCTTTTTTTTATCCCTTTCTTTCTTAAAAATGATGCGATTTTCTGTGGTAAGAAAGTCGGGTCGTTTCAGTATTGAAGCCATCAATGCTTTCGAAGGGTTGTCTTTTTTTTAAAATTATGTTAAGTCACTTCCTAAATGCTTTTGAAAGGGTTCATTGGTTTTGAAGGCAATGGCTTCGAAAGGTGGTTTCTCTACTATCCTTTAGTGTTTTGTTTAAATGATTTGAAGCTTTCGAAAGGATGGTGCTGATGCCATCAAATTTTCCCCGCTACTTTTATATGATAAAGAATCGTTTCGAAAGAGATACTTTCATTTATATTCACTTTGGCCCAAATGATATTTTTAATATAAACCCAATGGTTTCGAAAGAAATACTTTAAACGATTTCGGAAGGGATACTTCAAATGGTTTTGAAGCTATGCTTCTAAGAGTTAATAAGTAATATTTATTACATTCTAAAGGGTTTGAAAGAGTGGTTTGAAAGTATTTCGAAAGGCAGGGGGCTTAATGTTTTGAAAAGAGATTTATCCTTTCGAAGGAGGTTATCCGGTGAGGTCGAAAGTAAAGTTTTGAAGGTTTCGAAAGATTTAGTTTTTCAAACCAAATAACCAATTTCATTTTAAAGGAAAAACCCATGGCTAAGTAAAGGGGCTTTGAAATGGTTTTAAAAAGAAGATTTCCTTGATAAAAATATTAGGTTAAAGGCATTAACCATGTTTCAAATGAAAATAATTTCAAGGATATTAAACCCACATGAGTGGTATTGTTATGTTATCATGGTTGCTTCTTCAAATATATATATATATATATATATATATATATATATATATATTCATATTGTAATGAACTATAATGGTGATTTGGGGAAGGACAGAATAACCAGCTAGTTGACCCCGTAGTGAAGATAAGTTGAATTAATTAAAGATATTGGCAGGGGCCAATAGGTTCACAGTAAGCCCATGAAAACTGTGTATAGGAAAGGATGTTGGCAGGGGCCAATAGGTTCAATTAGTACATGAAAATTATGTATAAATGAAGATGTCAGGAAGATAAGTTCATAGTTAGCCCATGAAAACTATGATTAGATATTTGCAGAGGTCGATAGCTTTGTAGTGACCTATGAAAACTATATCCGGATTAAGATATTACAGAAGTCAATAGGTTCCTAGTCAACCCATGAAAACTAGGATAAGAGGAAAGATATTAGAGTTACCAATAGGTTCTTAGTGATCCCATGAAAACTATAAAACTGGACAGGGAGTCCATAAACATTAAACCGGTTATTAGTCAGCTCACGAAAACTAATAGGTAAATAGTTACCCTAGAAACTGCAAATAAGACAGTTAGTCAAAATGAATTGGGATGGATAATCTAGAATTGATTTTCTTGTTTGCATATCATCATATTTTTTTGAATTTTGTTAACCACTATGGATGCAGAAGCACAATACATGGTTTTATAAAGGTTTTAGGATACTAGTGAGCTGAAAACCCGTTTCTCTAAGCGGCGTGGTCTCACTAGATATCTAAATGGTTTGAGATGGTAGATTATTATACACACTAGGCTTTATGTCTGACTCAAAGTTTATGTTTTTCCCTTAAACTCTCAGGTACTTAATTGTTTTTGAGCAGTTTGAGAGTTGAGGTTCTCAGGTACCTCTTTTTACGAATAAGTTTCCGGAGATATGTAGGAGGCATGATAGCTACTTAGAGATCTATTTTATTTTGATTCCGTTGTGTTGTTGCTATAACGGAAAAGTTGTTAAATTTACTATATATACCTTGATCATCCAAGGGGGCATATTCATATGTCGCTCTTGGCATATGTTGTAATAAATATATATTCTCTGAACGTGGTTATTTTATTGGGATTATGTAATGAACTTGAAATGTTTTGAAATGGAATGTGGAACTTGTTTGATGTATTAATTTTTTTCCATATTCATGTGTTTCTGTGTGTCAATGTATTAAAAATTATCAAATTTGGTCGTCCATGATTAATCATTATGGATGACTATAGTATCCGTAGCTGTTAGTTTTGGGCCTCCAAGTGGGGGATGTTACAAGTTGGTATTAGAGCATAGGTTTATGAAAATTAAAAGAATTTTAAACCTTAAAGATTTTTAAACATAATCTAATGAATCTAAAAATAAGATCAGGGTTTGGGTTAATGTTATATTAACATACTTATATCTGATATATAGATATATATAAGAGTATGTGTTCCCCACTCTCTTAGACCGTTCTTCTATATCTTACTAAGGCTCTTATGCAGATTTACAAGAAAGAAGATATGGAAGCAAGAAACGGAAGAGGAAATCTCGATGGAGAAAGCACCGCAACTAACGAAAATGTTTGACCTAATACCAAGAGGAACAAAGGTCGACAGGCTAATGCTAACCAAAATGCTGATGCCAGTGTGATGCTGGAAATCAACCAGTGGATATGGGGATGATGAATCTATTCTTCGTCAATATGATGCAAGTAGGAGTTGCTAGTAATGTTGGAGGAGTAAATCTTGTGGCTCCAGTTGGTAATAATTATGCTAAGCTAAGCAGAGATTACCAATCTAGGTGGGAAACTGTTTATAGGAACGGAGGATTCTATAGAAATTGAGGATTGGCTGTTATTTGCTGATTTGAGTTTAGATGATGTAAAGAAGAGGAGGTTGGCCTCTAGGCAGTTGCAAGGGGCAGCATTTCTTTGGTGGAATAGTGTTACAATCGCGGTTCTAGAGGAATAGTTGACTTGGACAGATTTTAGAGCAAGATTTGAAAAGAGGTTTTTATTTAAAGTCGCTAAGTCGGCATTATTGAGAATGTTTATGGAGTTGGTGAAGGGAGAAATGTCAGTAATTGAGTATCCTATTAAGTTTGATGAGTTGTCTCGATATGGACATGTTACTATAGATACTGACATCAGGAGAAATGAGAGGTTCATTCGGAGATTGAGACTTGAGCTTGCTAGGGCAACCCTGATTCATATTCGCTATCCTTGAAATATGGTTTTGGAGATGGCAATTTTCCATGAAGAGATGCTTCCTATTTTTACTAGAGAGAAACCAGTTGAAACCCAGGGTTCTCAGGAAAAGAAAATTCTTTAAGAAGAAGGGAGCCCAGAAGGGAGACGCAGCCAAGAAGGTAAAGGCTGATTTAGTTTGTTATAAGTGTGACAAGAAGGGTCATTATGCAAATGAGTGCCAATCAGGCAAGGAGAAGAAGGCTACAGATACGAAGAATGTGAAGTACTTTAACTGCGATCAACTTGGGCATTATAAGAACCAGTGTCCAAAGCCAGTCAGGGCGGACAAAGGAAAGGTTTTTGTTGTTGGACCGTCATCTGCTAGGCCAACTACAGCTGAAAAAGGGAAGACTATGATGGAAGGTACGTTTTTGATTCAGAATATACAAGTTAGGATACTATTTGATACCGATGCATCACATTCATTTATATCCCAATGTTTGGTTGATAGGTTATGCTGAGAACCCACATATCTGGTAAGGGTTGTGAATCCAATAGGAGTATATGCAACTCTTGGGATGAGATGTGACCAGTTAGAACTTCATTTCTAAGGTTATAAGTTTGCATGCAGTCTGTATGTTTTCGATTTTGTAGATTCAGAAACATTTTAGGTACGGATTGTTAGAGAAGATGCGAGGCTAGGATATTTTTCCAAGATAGGGAGATATCACTGGGATGCCCTGATAGTCGTAACCGAATTATATTCTCAATATAGAATTCTGACCGGAGTAGATGTGCTTTGTTTAGTGCAATGGAGGTGGGAGAAGAGTTAAGTCAGGTTCGAGTAGCAAGAGAGTTTGCAGATATCTTTGAGCTGGTCATAGGACTAACACCTAAATGAGTAGTTGAGTTTCAGATAGATCTTGTGCCAAGAGCTGAACCTGTGATAGACTACCTAGCAGAATGACACTTGCCGAGTAGAAGGAATTGAAGGTGCGGCAAGTGGATCTAGAAGGAAGGCATTTTACTAGACCAAGTAGTTCTACCTGGGGAACGACCGTGGTGTTCGTAAAGAAACCAGATGGGTCGTTGAAGATGTGTATCAACTATCGTAAGTTGAACAAGAGGATGATCAAGATTAAGTATCCTTTTTCGAGAATATATGATCTATTTTGTAAAGACCCGTAAATCCATACTCCTTGAATAGACACTAATCTCCATTTATTAATTCAAGGTGAACGAAAATACGAACCCTTAGGGTTTTAAGAAAGAAAAAGAGGAAAAAAGAGACATAAGAAGAGATAAGAAGAAAGAAGGAAAGAAAAAGAAAGTGGTAGAAGAGAGAAAATAGAGAGAAAAGAAAATAGAATAGAAAATAACAGAACAACATCAGAATCTCACAATTCGCAGCGGAACAACATATAATAGATAAATGAATAATCTTTAAACAAAGAACTATATCAGTTATTACATTACATCACATCATATCATCAGAGCGTACAACAACAACAACAACAGCGGAAAAGAAAGTACTATATACTAGTATACGCCATGCCATCCAGCTTGCCTCCAGCAATTCCTGAATTTCCAGAATATCCTGATAAACCTTAACTCTTGACTGCCCGTGTGGAAATTGGTGGGCACCCAGAGTTTAGGAAGGAAAATAATAAACTCCGAGTCAGTCATATGACTGGTGTGAGAACTCAAAACAGTTTATTTTTCTTTAAAATCAAAATAGAGGAATATTTTTAAATTCAATTCGAAATGCTTTTAAAAATGAGACTACCATAAGGCCTCCCGCACACACACACATGCAAACGCAGAATCGGAGGAGATTTCTCCTTATGATAGTCAAAGATGCTTGATACGCATTAAAAAGAACATTTGATATTATTACTAGTGCATAGTGTAGAGAAAATTCCCTAAAATAAAGATATAAATCTTAGCCAGCATAGACATTTTACACTTATGCCTACTATAGCTACCATGTTCAATAGCGGGTTACCGCCATATTCCATGACAGGTTATACAACTAAAACCGTACAAGTCTCGTATTTGAAGAATGGATTTTCCAACAAATGGTCAGGCCAAGGAACTTCCCATTGCCACATGGAAACGCCTCTGGAAGGACGCCTCGAGAACCACCGTTCTCCGCTAAACAAAGCCGGGAATCCCTTTTCCTAAGGAATATTACAAACCCTCAGATATGCCACCCCCGGTCCTTTGGAACCTTTCACCGAGCGCTCGTCACCATCATCACACAATCATAAAGTGTTTTCAACATGAGTAAGTATCTGGGCTCCATACCATGATACTACCCTTTTCCAGAAGGAATGGCTATACCCTAGGGAAGCGATCCCTGAAAACCTTGCCGCACAATTCCTGTTTCGACCATTACCGGTTTGTGAGGTTCGACGAAGTCTCGTCCACAAAAACATACTTTATACAAAAGCCATGCTTTGGGTCAACAAATGATCATAGAAACAAAGATAGACGATCAAACAAATGATCCTATCACAAATAATCAACACAATGATCATTTGCAGCTACACTCAGCATGTCACATTACCAAAATTGGGAATATATCGCTGATAACTTCAACTATATAACCTCTGAGCTCGTACGTCTCAGAGAAGGGTGTTAAGCTAAGAGAATAAATTCTCCGCCACCAACAGAAATATATTTGCACGAAATCGGCTTTATATCTCAACTTGTAATGTCAGACATACAATCCATACAAGTCTGTTCCGGGCTCGAACAGAACCGAAGGCACTTACAAAGAAGTCCTTGAAATCCGGATATTCACTAATCACGTTCGGACTTCCCATCACATATGGAGTCTCTATACCGGGGACCAGTCGATGCAAAGACATTCGACAAGAAACCCTTTCGTTTTCGAAAATATCCGGTCTTCAACACCGGTCTTCGAATGCAATTCATAACGACGTATCACATATTCGGAATGGGTTATACGACCCCATGGTCCTTTCCCGGTTAACCCGAACAGTGAGCGCTTATTTTAAAAAAAATAAGTGTGGCATTCAATTTCAAACAATCACAACAGATACCATTCAAAGGTAAATATTGATAGTCGGTTATTGAACTATCAATAGATATGCACAACATCACCAGATTCCAAATAATTTTCCAAATTATTTATTTTCCAAAAATATCTTTATAAGATATACGTTCTCCATTCTTCAAAAATAAATCAATATTTATTTTTAAACCCAATTTTCCAATTCCATTTATAAATTCCATATTGAATTTACATTCCAAAAATATTTATGAATATACGATTTCCATTCACTTTCTAATATTCATTTTCAATTTATCTTCAAAAAGATAAATTCCAAATATTCACTTAATATTGGAAAAGCATTTCTATACTTATTAAAAATAAGTAATTCACAGATATTTTTATTTTCTATACTTAGAAAATATTTAATATACCCTAATCGAAATTAAGTATATATTTCATTCTTTAAGGAAATCATTCACTTAAACATATTTATTTGGGCCAAAACGAATGTTCCGTAAAACATCGTTACGACAACCCAAAATCACTAGTATAGGGATTCGAAATTAAAATAGATATATAAATCCCAATACTATACAAAACATTTCCTTTCGGAAATTATTTATTATAACAACAGTGTTATAGTCTATCATTTCCTTTTATTTCTCGAAAACGTCTATTTCAACAATGACTGTTGAGATCTATGGTTTCGATAGTTAATATATTTTAAAACATCTTTAGATCGTTTTAATTCTATTTAAAACATCACATCCAAAATAATTTCTTTAACATAATATTCACTATTCAAAAACGTGAATATACTTGTTAATAAATTTCATCACTTCTATTCATTTTATTTTAAAGAATTACTCACTGTCTAAAACATGAATATAACTCCATTAATAAATTACAACAATTTACTTATCAAAATAAGTAGTTTGCGAATTTATAAAACAATGTTTATAAATTCCATTTCTATTTATTTTATAACTACTTTCTTTATAAATCTCCTTTATAAATATATTCAATTTCATATCTCAATGATATACTAAAATTTCATATTATAAGTTAAATACTTATAATTTATTTGTTTATAAAATCGTTCCTTTAAACTTCATAAATTTATAAATCTTATAACTTATAAGATTCTTTTATTTATCCAAAATCTATTCTTTTAAATAACTTTACAAAATTTATCTTATTTTCCTTTACAAATTTATAAACCTACTGCTTATAAAATTCTATTTATAACATCATCGTTATAATCCTATAAATTTCATTCATTTGTGAAATTCATTCACAATTCATTCTAACACTTAGAAAAGCTCGTTTTATACTTCTAATATTTTTAATTTATAAATATCAATTTATAAATCTTTTAATATAAAACAATTTACATTACTATTTTAAAACGTCTTTAAACTCCTTTATAATTCATCATTTTGATTTATAAAATAATCAAATTTCATAAATCCTATTTTTAAACTTTTTATAATAAATTCAGAAATCACAGTTTAAACTATTTTATAAAATCATTAATCTCATATTTCAAAAATCAATTTTTAACTGTGTTTCTCAAAAATCATAATTTTTACAATATTAAAATTATAACGTTTATTTATTTAAAATGAATCAATTCCAAAAATATTTTATAAACGTATATTTCCAAGAATCACTTTAGAAATCAAAATCGTTATTTTTAAACTTCAAAAATTGGATTCGATGATGCAACACATCAAATAGTCAATCACGACTTTCAAACATCATATATCCATATGATAAACAATCAAACATCACAATATCTAAAATCAAATAAATATTTGTGAGGAATCCAGTTGGATCCCTCCAACCTGTTTCCCTGCATCCACAGACATTAGCACAATACCATTCCACTTCGAGGTGGAATATCGCGGTATATGGGATTTTATAAATATTATCCGCTTACTAACGGCGCATAGGGTCTCATCCGCTATACAATGCGGGAAATCAATCAACTGCAATATATACATATGCCAATATATATATTGCTATATATATAATATAATACCAATTCCACTTCGAGGTGGAATATCGCGGTATATGTGTGTAATAAATAACCTCCGCTTACTAACGGCGTATAGGGTCTATTCACATCCAATAACTATATATAACAATCATCATTCAAGCATTCAATCAACACAGTCAATCAATTTTAAATCTAACTATTTAAAATTTAAATAAATAACAAAATTCCTTTTGAGTGAGAAGTTCTCACCTTTATTCCCGTTTGCAATCCACTTCCAATTCAACTTGTTTTCTTCATTTATACCTTGTATAAATATTTACACAATTTATTAATATTCGAAATAATCGAAAAATAAATTTTTCATTTTATAATTTTAATTCATCGGTTTTGTTCTAAACCAATTCCTTTAATAATTTTATTCAACTAATTATTTCATCTCAAGTTAATGGATTTTTTTTTTTTAAGCTAAAAATTAAAGATTCAAACTGATTTTCTTTTTAAAATAATTCTAACTAGAAATTCCCAATTGAATTAAATTTCCTTTTTATAAATTAAATCAACTAATTTTTCTTAAATAAAATTATTTTCCTTTTAATAAATTGTTTTTGGCTTCCAAACAATTTCTTTTTAATATTTTGATTTAACAAAAATTAAATTCAAAACTATTCTTTATAAATTCCAATCTTTATTTTATATAATCTTTGGACAAATCACATAATTAATTTCCATTCGCTATATTTTAATTAACCAAAAGTTTAATTTAAACTAAATGGTTTTAAATCTTTATCTAGCTTCTTTTTAACAAATTCTAAAATCGTTAAACAAGTTAATTTACGGTTAAATCTTCTAATCCATTATTTTAATTTCAAACTAATTTTCTGTTTATAAAATATTTTCTAATTATCAAATAATTATATAAGTTAACTAAATCTTTATTTAAACAAATGATTTAATTTAACAAGTTATTCACCGAAATAAATTATTTATAATAAACCGGTCAATGAATATATATATATATAACCGCATTTAAATTCTTTGCTGTAATTAAATTATATATATATATATATATATATATATATATATATATATATATATATATATTCTCTGCTTGAATATTAAAAACAGCAAAATGCATATTATATTATATTATATATTTTTTTAGTCAAAATAACTTGCTGTAAAAATCAAAGGCTGTGTTATATCTTTTTCTCTTCTTTATATATATATATATATATATATATATATATATATATATATATATATATATATATATCTACAGATTCCTAAATAAATTCAAAATTTTAAATTGTTTTAAACTTGCAGTGTATATATTCTTCAATATATATGTATATATCAATGTTTATTAAATTAAATCAATAATAAATATCAAAAATCACATACCTCACTGCCTCGTTCAAGTCCTAACTCCCACGCGACATCGTCGCCACTCGCCGCCGCTCTGAATCGCACCCTCTCCTGCGCGCGCCCCAATTTCGAAATCGCGACCTCTGCCTCGAGCCTCCCATCGCCATTGCCCCTCCTAACCTTGCCGCGAGCGCGCGCGCGTGTGCCCCTTGAATCGTACGCCTTGCTTGGAAGCCTCGCCTAGCCGCCTCCTCCCACGCGTGCGCTCGTGCCTCAGTGTCGTCGCCGCCTGCTCGGGCCCCTACGCGCGCGCCAGTAGCCGCCCTCTCGTGCCGCGCGCGCACGCGATTTTTGATTTGGGGCTACGGCATTTTTTTTTAATTGCTGCGTTTCGATTTGAGAATTGAAGAAGGAAAGGGGGAAAGAAGGATACGAAAGAGAAACGGCTTCGGCGATTGATTTGGGTAAGAAAGAGATGAACGCGGCCATTATTTTTATCTTTATCTCGTTTGATTTGCTTCTGAACGAGAGTGAAGGGGAAGAGATATTTAAAATCGAATGCGGTATGCTTGGCACGATTTATTTCCTGATTTATCGGCATGATTTTAGGCGTGAGCTTAGGAAGCTACAGTGTTGTTTGTTGACTTAAATAAAAATTTAAATTCAAGTTTAAATCAAATTAAATTTCAACGCGTTTGCGTGTCATGTGCTCACATATCAACTCCGAAAAATACGAAATTTGAAATCCGGCAATAATTCAATATTACGGACTCAATGGAACTGGTTTCGTCAAATTCCGAGACTGTGCCTCGGACGGCTATTTTTAAATATCGATTCAAACGATTAAATTTCAAAACTGAACAATTCACTTCCAAATTAAATTCTGAAACTTTTAAAATCTTCAATATTATCAATATGAATTTTACAAGCCTTTGAAATATTTTTAATTGGCTTAAAATTGAAGATTCAAATTTTTTATTCAACTCTCAATAGATTAAATTCTATAATTTAATCGCCAAATTCATAGTTATGTTGAAAATTTAATCCAAACCATCATTCAAATATTTAAAATAAATTAAATATTTCCAAATTAAATTGTTAAAAATTCTGGGTCGTTACAATCTTCCCCCTTAAAAGAATTTCGTCCCGAAATTACAAGTTAAGAAGAATGCCCTTATCCCGTCTATTATTTTTCACAATCCAAATAGTTTTATCAACCTACTAACCTAAATCTTTTTACTAGAGATTCACTATCATTTCAACTAGCTTTCCAACTTCAATTATAAGTTTCAAACAATATTGTTTACCTAAACAATTCTAATTTAAATTTAAATTCAAAATTTAAACTTTCAAAATTTTCTGAAAATTTTTCGAACACCCTAAATTTTCGAAAAATTTCGCCAGCGTCTCCTTTGCACGGCTAGCTCGGTACGACTACAAAATGGCACCACGGCCCCTCAGAATCAAAAAGAAAAGAGAAAAGCCAAGTGGCTAGAGAAGAAAGTCATCAAATTTCATACTGAAATTGAAATACGTACCTTTTTGTCGAGCAATTCAATTTTATCTTTGAAATCAAAATCCAATCCCTTTATAATATCTGTATATCCTGTATAACAGTAGCATCCAAATCCAATATTCAAACCATTTTGCCAATTCATTACAAAATTTCCAATATATGTTTCTAATACATTTTTACTTCACTATTGAAGTTACATATTCATTTCATTCAATTTTACATTTCAATTCAATTCACAATTTCAATTCTATTTGAATTCAATTCTCAATTTAAATTTCATTCGAATTCAATTCTCAATTCTAAATATTGAATTTTATCGATTAACTTTCATTTACTAATTCCTTTCAATTAGTACATTCACTTATTCATTTCAAATTTCAATTTCCATATTCAATTCATCTCGAATTTACTTAATTACTAACAAAGGGAATTTCAATTTTTATTTCTTACCACCCATTCACATACCATCTTTATTCAATTTTATTCACATTCCATATTCATATTCATTCCAATTGAAATTATTTCACAAATGAATAAATTATCAAGTTAATTTACTTGAATCCAATCCATTTTATTTAATTCCATATACTAATGATAATAACAACCATGCAACCATATATCATAATAATTCATAGAAAATCATTTCTTTTCTATCAAAAAATAGTTTTGGGCAAAATTATCTTATTTACCCGATCCAAAAACAATTTTATATTCACTAACAAATACGCGCTCATATCTATTATTACACTCAAACTCATTCTAGAGTACTGCTGACCCTATCTCTAATGAGTAACACCCAACAGAACCATGGATGTCGCTTAACCATATGCTCCGATACCAACTGTAAAGACCCGTAAATCCGTACTCCTTGAATAGACACTAATCTCCATTTATTAATTCAAGGTGAATGAAAATACGAACCCTTAGCGTTTTAAGAAAGAAAAAGAGGAAAAAAGAGACATAAGAAGAGATAAGAAGAAAGAAGGAAAGAAAAAGAAAGTGGTAGAAGAGAGAAAATAGAGAGAAAAGAAAATAGAATAGAAATTAACAGAACAACATCAGAATCTCACAATTCGCAGCGGAACAACATATAATAGATAAATGAATAATCTTTAAACAAAGAACTATATCAGTTATTACATTACATCACATCATATCATCAGAGTGTACAATAACAACAACAACAGCGGAAAAGAAAGTACTATATACTAGTATACGCCATGCCATCCAGCTTGCCTCCAGCAATTCCTGAATTTCCAGAATATCCTGATAAATCTTAACTCTTGACTGCCCGTGTGGAAATTGGTGGGCACCCAGAGTTTAGGAAGGAAAACAATAAACTCCGAGTCAGTCATGTGACTGGTGTGAGAACTCAAAACAGTTTATTTTTCTTTAAAATCAAAATAGAGGAATATTTTTAAATTCAATTCGAAATGCTTTTAAAAATGAGACTACCATAAGGCCTCCCGCACACACACACATGCAAACGCAGAATCGGAGGAGATTTCTCCTTATGATAGTCAAAGATGCTTGATACGCATTAAAAAGAACATTTGATATTATTACTAGTGCATAGTGTAGAGAAAATTCATTTCGAAAATAAAGATATAAATCTTAGCCAGCATAGACATTTCGCACTTATGCCTATTATAGCTACCATGTTCAATAGCGGGTTACCGCCATATTCCATGACAGGTTATACAACTAAAACCGTACAAGTCTCGTATTTGAAAAATGGATTTTCCAACAAATGGTCAGGCCAAGGAACTTCCCATTGCCACATGGAAACGCCTCTGGAAGGACGCCCCGAGAACCACCGTTCTCCGCTAAACAAAGCCGGGAATCCCTTTTCCCAAGGAATATTACAAACCCTCAGATATGCCACCCCCGGTCCTTTGGAACCTTTCACCGAGCGCTCGTCACCATCATCACACAATCATAAAGTGTTTTCAACATGAGTAAGTATCTGGGATCCATACCATGATACTACCCTTTTCCAGAAGGAATGGCTATACCCTAGGGAAGCGATCCCTGAAAACCTTGCCGCACAATTCCTGTTTCGACCATTACCGGTTTGTGAGGTTCGACGAAGTCTCGTCCACAAAAACATACTTTGTACAAAAGCCATGCTTTGGGTCAACAAATGATCATAGAAACAAAGATAGACGGTCAAACAAATGATCCTATCACAAATAATCAACACAATGATCATTTACAGCTACACTCAGCATGTCACATTACCAAAATTGGGAATATATCGCTGATAACTTCAACTATATAACCTCTGAGCTCGTACGTCTCAGAGAAGGGTGTTAAGCTAAGAGAATAAATTCTCCGCCACCAACAGAAATATATTTGCACGAAATCGGCTTTATATCTCAACTTGTAATGTCAGACATACAATCCATACAAGTCTGTTCCGGGCTCGAACAGAACCGAAGGCACTTACAAAGAAGTCCTTGAAATCCGGATATTCACTAATCACGTTCGGACTTCCCATCACATATGGAGTCTCTATACCGGGGACCAGTCGATGCAAAGACATTCGACAAGAAACCCTTTCGTTTTCGAAAATATCCGGTCTTCAACACCGGTCTTCGAATGCAATTCATAACGACGTATCACATATTCGGAATGGCTTATACGACCCCATGGTCCTTTCCCGGTTAACCCGAACAGTGAGCGCTTATTTTAAAAAAAATAAGTGTGGCATTCAATTTCAAACAATCACAACAGATACCATTCAAAGGTAAATATTGATAGTCGGTTATTGAACTATCAATAGATATGCACAACATCACCAGATTCCAAATAATTTTCCAAATTATTTATTTTCCAAAAATATCTTTATAAGATATACATTCTCCATTCTTCAAAAATAAATCAATATTTATTTTTAAACCCAATTTTCCAATTCCATTTATAAATTCCATATTGAATTTACATTCCAAAAATATTTATGAATATACGATTTCCATTCATTTTCTAATATTCATTTTCAATTTATCTTCAAAAAGATAAATTCCAAATATTCACTTAATATTGGAAAAGCATTTCTATACTTATTAAAAATAAGTAATTCACGGATCTTTTTATTTTCTATACTTAGAAAATATTTAATATACCCTAATCGAAATTAAGTATATATTTCATTCTTTAAGTAAATCATTCACTTAAACATATTTATTTGGGCCAAAACGAATGTTCCGTAAAACATCGTTACGACAACCCAAAATCACTAGTATAAGGATTCGAAATTAAAATAGATATATAAATCCCAATACTATACAAAACATTTCCTTTCGGAAATTATTTATTATAACAACAGTGTTATAGTCTATCATTTCCTTTTATTTCTCGAAAACGTCTATTTCAACAATGACTGTTGAGATCTATGGTTTCGATAGTTAATATATTTTAAAACATCTTTAGATCGTTTTAATTCTATTTAAAACATTACATCCAAAATAATTTCTTTAACATAATATTCACTATTCAAAAACGTGAATATACTTGTTAATAAATTTCATCACTTCTATTCATTTTATTTTAAAGAATTACTCACTGTCTAAAACATGAATATAACTCCATTAATAAATTACAACAATTTACTTATCAAAATAAGTAGTTTGCGAATTTATAAAACAATGTTTATAAATTCCATTTCTATTTATTTTATAACTACTTTCTTTATAAATCTCCTTTATAAATCTATTCAATTTCATATCTCAATGATATACTAAAATTTCATATTATAAGTTAAATACTTATAATTTATTTGTTTATAAAATCGTTCCTTTAAACTTCATAAATTTATAAAGCTTATAACTTATAAGATTCTTTTATTTACCCAAAATCTATTCTTTTAAATAACTTTACAAAATTTATCTTATTTTCCTTTACAAATTTATAAACCTACTGCTTATAAAATTCTATTTATAACATCATCGTTATAATCCTATAAATTTCATTCATTTGTGAAATTCATTCACAATTCATTCTAACACTTAGAAAAGCTCGTTTTATACTTCTAATATTTTTAATTTATAAATATCAATTTATAAATCTTTTAATATAAAACAATTTACATTACTATTTTAAAACGTCTTTAAACTCCTTTATAATTCATCATTTTGATTTATAAAATAATCAAATTTCATAAATCCTATTTTTAAACTTTTTATAATAAATTCAGAAATCACAGTTTAAACTATTTTATAAAATCATTAATCTCATATTTCAAAAATCAATTTTTAACTGTGTTTCTCAAAAATCATAATTTTTACAATATTAAAATTATAACGTTTATTTATTTAAAATGAATCAATTCCAAAAATATTTTATAAACGTATATTTCCAAGAATCACTTTAGAAATCAAAATCGTTATTTTTAAACTTCAAAAATTGGATTCGATGATGCAACACATCAAATAGTCAATCACGACTTTCAAACATCATATATCCATATGATAAACAATCAAACATCACAATATCTAAAATCAAATAAATATTTGTGAGGAATCCAGTTGGATCCCTCCAACCTGTTTCCCTGCATCCACAGACATTAGCACAATACCATTCCACTTCGAGGTGGAATATCGCGGTATATGGGATTTTATAAATATTATCCGCTTACTAACGGCGCATAGGGTCTCATCCGCTATACAATGCAGGAAATCAATCAACTGCAATATATACATATGCCAATATATATATATTGCTATATATATAATATAATACCAATTCCACTTCGAGGTGGAATATCGCGGTATATGTGTGTAATAAATAACCTCCGCTTACTAACGGCGTATAGGGTCTATTCACATCCAATAACTATATATAACAATCATCATTCAAGCATTCAATCAACACAGTCAATCAATTTTAAATCTAACTATTTAAAATTTAAATAAATAACAAAATTCCTTTTGAGTGAGAAGTTCTCACCTTTATTCCCGTTTGCAATCCACTTCCAATTCAACTTGTTTTCTTCATTTATACCTTGTATAAATATTTACACAATTTATTAATATTCGAAATAATCGAAAAATAAATTTTTCATTTTATAATTTTAATTCATCGGTTTTGTTCTAAACCAATTCCTTTAATAATTTTATTCAACTAATTATTTCATCTCAAGTTAATGATTTTTTTTAAGCTAAAAATTAAAGATTCAAACTGATTTTCTTTTTAAAATAATTCTAACTAGAAATTCCCAATTGAATTAAATTTCCTTTTTATAAATTAAATCAACTAATTTTTCTTAAATAAAATTATTTTCCTTTTAATAAATTGTTTTTGGCTTCCAAACAATTTCTTTTTAATATTTTGATTTAACAAAAATTAAATTCAAAACTATTCTTTATAAATTCCAATCTTTATTTTATATAATCTTTGGACAAATCACATAATTAATTTCCATTCGCTATATTTTAATTAACCAAAAGTTTAATGTAACGACCCAGAATTTTAAACAATTTAATTTAGAATATTTAATTAATTTTAAATATTTGAATGATGGTTTGGATTGAATTTTTAATATAACTTTGAAATTGACGATTAAATTATAGAATTTAATCTATTGAAAGTTGAATAAAAATTTGAATCTTCAATTTTAAGCCGATTAAAAATATTTCAAAGGCTTGTAAAATTCATATTGATAATATTGAAGATTTTAGAAGCTTCAAAATTGAATTTGAAAGTGATTTGTTCAGTTTTGAAAATTTAATCGTTTGAATCGATATTTAAAATAGCCGTCCGAGGCACAGTCTCGGAATTCGACGAAACCAGTTCCATTGGGTCCGTAATATTGAATTATTCTCGGATTTCAAATTTCGTATTTTTCGGAGTTTATATGTGAGCACACGACACGTGAACGCGTTGAAATTTTCAACGAATTCAATTTAAATTTAAATTTAAATATTTTATAACAGACAACATCCCTTTGTTTCAGCCAAAAATCATGGAAGAAGATCGTGCAAAGCATATTGACCACGTTCTTCACCATTTTAAATATCTCCTTCTTCTGTTCGTCAAAAATCAAAAGCAAGCGGAAGTAAATTTTAATGGCCGAAGCCAATTCAAACAAAGAAAAAAATTCGCATCTCTCTCCCTCTCCATCTCCAGTTCATTCTTCAAATAAATAAACCCAAATCGAATCAATGCCGAAGAAGCCCCTTTCAGTAAAAAAAAAAAAAAAAAAAAAAAAAAATGGCGAGGTCGCGATCGATGCTCGCGGTGATTTGGTGGCACGCGACTCGTGGAGGCGCGACACGATTTGGGTGCGCGGCACGGCGGCGAGGGGACAAGCTCGATTTCGAGCATCTTGAAGTGAAGGCAAGTCGGCGACGTGGAAGGGGGGTTCGTGGTTTCAGAAGACGCGCGCGCTCGCGCGTGCTTGCGCGTAGAAGAGGCGACGGCGGCGGCGACTTTGAGGAAGGAGAGGGAAATCACGATCAAGGCAGCGGCAGTGGAGGCGGCAGTCCAAGGGAACTCGAGCTCGCGCGTGCTTGCGTTGGACGATGGCGGCTGCAGTGAAGTGGCGACAGTCGCGATGTGGAGTTAGGCATGGCGAACGGCAGTGGGAATTTCGTTCGACGCAGTAAAGGTATAGATTTAATAATTTAATTTACATTTTTAGTTAAATTTTATAATATATGCATTTTGTGTGTATGGATGTATATGACCAGTAAAGTAAATGCGAAATTTTTATTTTAATTTAAATTTGAAAAAAAATATATATATGTATGCAGTAAACGGCAAATTATATTTGGAACATATGAAATAAAATTTGTAAAAGAAATTTGGTTAAAAATTTAATTTATTGGATAAAACGATTTATTTAAGGAAAATTGATTTTTAAGTTAAATAAAGAAATAAATTAAGCTATTAAAGGGTAATTGATTTTTCTCTTAGTTCGAATATTTTAAAATAAAAGGAAAAATTTATTTATAACAAAAATTATAGTTAAAAACCAAAATCTATTAGTTAATTTAATTTATAAAAGAAAATGATTTAAAAATTTAAAAGCATTAGTTTAAAAATAAATAAATCATTTGTTTAGAACTAAATCGATAGTTATTTAAATTATTTAAAGGAAGATTGAAAATAAAAATAAATATTCAAGTGGATTTGATAAATTGTTGAAGTTAAAATTTTAAAAGACAGGAATATTATTTTTAGAATGTGAAGAGTATGTATAAAAAGGGAAATTAGTATAAAATTTAAATGTTAGGTTGATTTACTAAAAGGAATTGATTTAAAATAAAAAGGGATACATAGTTAGAAATGATTAAAGAGAAAATTTGATTTTTGAAACTTATAAATTAGTTTAAAATAACTTTTTGAGTTAATTAAATTTAATTTATAAAATAGAAATTAACTTGTTCAATTATTTCTTTTACTAAAAATAATTTATTAAGATAACTTATGGGGTTAATAAGTTTATTTTAATTGTTAGTGGCCAAATTTATTTTTTTGGGAGAATTAGTTAAAAATATAATTTTGGTAAGTAAAAGGAAATTTAAATTTATTAAGTGAAACGATTTATTAAAGGAAATTTTGTTCAATTGGAAATTTCTAGTTAAAATTATTTTAAAAGTAAAATAATTAGTTAAAATAAATTATTAAATAAGAAACTGGTTTAAATAAAACTATCAGTTAAATTAAACTATTAAAGGAGAGTTTGGTTAATTAAATTTAATTTTTAGTTGAAATAAATTTATTTAAAGAAGAAAATTAATTTAAATAAATTTGTTAAACGAGGAATTGGTTTAAATAAAACCATTAGTTAATTTAACTATTAAAAATGAAATCACCAATGAATCGAAATTATCAATTGAAAATTTATTATTCGATCTGTTCGAATATTAATTGAATTGTATAAAATATTTATACTAGGTATAAATCAAGAAAATCGAGTCAAGAAGGAAATTGGATTGCTAATAAAAGCAAAGGTGAGAACTTCTCACTCAAAAGGAAATTTCTATTGTTTATTTAAATTTTAAATAGTTAAATTTAAAATTTGCTTGACTGTGTAGATTGAAAGATTGAATGATGATTGTTATATATATATATATATAGTGGATGTGAATAGACCCTATACGCCGTTAGTAAGCGGAGGTTATTTATTACACACATATACTGCGATATTCCACCTCGAAGTGGAATTGGTATTATATTATATATATAGCAATATATATATATTGGCATATGTATATATTGCAGTTGATTGATTTCCCGCATTTTCTTTTAGCGGATGAGACCCTATGCGCCGTTAGTAAGCGGATATATATTTATAAAATCCCATATACCGCGATATTCCGTCTTGAAACGGAATGGTATTGTGCTAATGTCTGTGGATGCAGGGAAACAGGTTGGAGGGATCCAACTGGATTCCTCACAAATATTTATTGATTTTAAATATTGTGATGTTTGATTGTTTATCATATCGATATATGGTATTGGAAAATGGTGATTGACTATTTGATGTGTTACATCATCGGATCCAAATTTTGAAATTTAAAAACAACGATTTTAATTTCTAAAGGGATTTTTAGAAATATACGTTTATTAAATATTTTTGAAATTGATCCATTATAATAAATAAACGTTATAATTTTTAATGTTATAAAAATTATATTTTTGAGAAATATAGTTAAAGGTTGATTTTTGAAAATAAGGGATTTCTGAAATTATTATAAGAAGTTCAAAAATAGGATTTATAAAATTTCTATTTTTTTAAATCAGGATGATGAAACTATAAAAGAGTTTAAGGATGTTTAAAGTAATAATATAAATTGTTTTATATTAAAAGATTTATAAGTTAATATTTATAAATTTAGAATATCTTGAATTATAAAACGAGCTTTTATAGGTATTAGAAAGAATTGTAAATGAATTTCATAAATTGAAATTATAGAATTATAACAGTGAAGTTATAAATAAAATTTTATAAGCAGTAGGTTTATAAAATTTATAAAGTTATTAAAGGAATGAGTTGGATAAATGAATGAATCTTATAAGTTATAAGATTTATAAAATTTATGAAGTATAAAGGAATAATTTTGTAAATAGATAAATTATAAGTATTTGACTTATAATATGAATTTTTAGTATATCATTGTGATATGAATTGAGATAGGTTAACAAAGGAAATTTATAAAAGGTAGTTGATATAAAATAAATAGAATAGAATTTATAAACGTTGTTTTATAAATTCAAAATGACTTATTTAATAAGTAAATTGATCTAATTTATTTATGGAGATATATTCATGTTTTAAACAGTGAATAATTCCTTAAAATAAAAGCAATAGAAGAAATGAAATTTATTAATAATATATATTCACGTTTTTGTATAGTGAATATTATGTTAAAGAATTATTTGGAATGTGATATTTTAAACAGAATTAAAACGATCTAACGATGTTTTAAAATGTATTGAGATTCGAAATTATAGATTTCAACATTTATGGTTGAAATAGATGTTTTCGAGAAATAGAAGGAAATAATAGATTATAACACTGTTGTTATAATAGATAATTTCCGAAAGGAAATGTTTTGTATAGTATTGGGATTTATATATCTATTTTATTTCGAATCCCTATACTAGTGATTTTGGGTTGTCGTAACGATGTTTTACGCAACATCGTTTTGGCCCAAATAAATATGGTTAAGTGAATGATTTCCTTAAAGAAAGAAATATATACTTAATTTCGATTTAAGTATATAGAATATTTTCTAAGTGTTGAAAATAAAAGATTGTGAATTACTTATTTAATAAGTATAGAAATGTTTTCCAATATAAAGTGAATATGTTGAGAATTTATCTTTTTGAAGATAAATTGAAAAATGGATATTTGAAATCATATATTCATAAATATTTTGGAAATATAAATTCAATATGGAATTTATAAAAAGGAATTGGGAAAATAGGTTTAAAAATAAATATTGATTTATTTTTGAAATATGGAAAGTTATATCTTCTAAAGATATTTTTGGAAATAAATAATTTGGAAAATTATTTGGATTTGGTGATGTTGGCATATCTATTGATAGTTCAATAACCGACTATCGATATTTACCTTGAACGGTATTTGTTGTGAATTTGTTTGAAATTGAATGCCACACTTATTTTTAAAATAAGCGCTCACTATTCGGGTTAACCGGGAAAGGACCATGGGGTCGTATAACCCATTCCGAATATGTGATATGTCGTTATGAATTGCATTCGAAGACCGGTGTTGAAGACCGGATATTTTCGAAAACGCAAGGGTTTCTTGTTGATTGTCTCTGCACTGGCTGATCCCCGGTATAGAGATCTCCATAAGTGATGGGAAATCCGAACGTGATTAGAGATTATTCGGATTGCAAGGACTTCTTTGTAAGTGCCTTCGGTTTTGTTCGAGCCCGGAACAGACTTGTATGGATTGTATGTCTGACATTACAACTTGAGATATAAAGCCGATTTCTTTCAAATATATTTCTGTGGTGGCGGAGAATTTATTCTCTTAGCTTAACACCCTTCTCTGAGACGTACGAGCTCAGAGGTTATATAGTTGAAGTTATCAGCAATATATCCCATTTTGGTAATGTGACATGCTGAGTGTTGCTGTAAATGATCATTGTGTTGATTATTTGTGATAGGATCATTTGTTTAATCGTCTATCTTAGTGATCATTGTGTTGATCATTTGTTGACCCAAAGCACGGCTTTTTGTACAAAGTGTGTTTTTGTGGACGTGAATTCGTCGAGCCTCACAACCCGGAAATGGTCGAAACAGGAATTGTGCGGCAAAGTTTTCAGGGATCGCTTCCCTAGGGTATGACCATTCCTTCTGGAAAAGGGTAGTATCATGGTATGGAGTCCAGATACTTACTCATGTTGAAACACTTATTATTATGGTGTGATGTTGGTTAGAGAGCTCTCGTTTAAAGGTTCCAAAGGACCGGGGGTGGCATATCTGAGGGTTTTGTAATATCCCTTGGGCAAAGGGATTCCCGGCTTTGTTTAGCAGAGGACAGTTGGTTCTCGGGGCGTCCAGCCAGAGGCGTTTCCATGTGGCAATGGGAAGTTCCTTGGCCTGACCATTTGTTGGAAAAAATCCATTCTCCAAATACGATCTTGTACGGTTTTAGTTGTAGAACCTATCATTCACTTATGGTGTCGCAACACTGTTTGGATGGTAGCTATAGTAGGCATAAGTGCGAAATGTCTATGCTGGCTAAGATTTATATCTTTATTTTCGAAATAAATTTCTACACTATGCACTAGTAATAATATCAAATGTTTCTTTTTAATGCGTATCAAGCATCTTTGACTATCATAAGGAGAAATCTCCTCCGATTCTGCGTTTGCATGTGTGTGTGTGCGGGAGGCCTTATGGTAGTCTCATTTCTTTTTAAAAAGCATTGCGAATCTATTTTAAAAATATTCCTCTATTTTTATTTAAAAAAAAATAACTGTTTTGAGTTCTCACACCAGTCACATGACTGACTCGGAGTTTATTGTTTTCCTTCCTAAACTCTGGGTGCCCACCAATTTCCACACGGGCAGTCAAGAGTTAGGTTTATCAGGATATTCTGGATATTCTGGAGTTGCTGGAGGCAAGCTGGATGGCATGGCGTATTACTAGTATAGTACTTCTTTTTCCGCTGTTTAAAAAAATTGATTGTTGTTGTACACTCTGATGATTGATGTAATGTAATATAATGTAATGTAATAACTGATATAGTTCTTTGTTTAAAGATTATTCATTTACTATTATATGTTGTTCCGCTGCGAATTGTGAGATTCTGATATTGTTCTGTAGTTACTGTTTCTTTCTGTTCTGTTTTTCTTTCTTTCTCTCTTTCTTCTTCTACCTCTTTCTTTTTCTTAAAACCCCATAACTATTCGGTTTTTCGGCAACGAAAATCCGAAACGTTACATTTGGTATCAGAGCTGTTGGTTAAGCGACAACCATGGCTCTGTAGGGTATTACTCGTTAGAGATAGAGTCAGCAGTACTCTAGAATGAGTTTGAGAGTAATAATAGATATGAGCGCGTATTTGTTAGTGAATATAAAATTGATTTATATTATAAGATAATTTTGCCCAAAACTATTTTTGTATAGAAAAAGAAATGATTTTCTATGAATTATTATAGTATATGGTTGCATGATTGTTAGGAAGTAATAATATTGAATTATTATCATTAATAATGGAAAGAAATAAATGGATGGAATTCAAGAAAATTAACTTGATAATTTATTCATATGTGAAATAATTTCAAATGGAATGAATATGAATATGGAATGTGAATAAAAATTGAATTGAGCAACTAAGTAAATTTGAGATGAATTGAATATTGAAATGAATTAATGAATGAAACTAATTTATAATAGTAATATGAATTACTAAATGAAAGCTAATCGATAGAATTCAATATTTAGAATTGAGAATTTAATTCAAATAGAATTTAAATTGAGAATTGAATTCGAATGAATTTGAAGTTGTGAATTGAATTGAAACGTGAAATTGAATGAAAATTAAATATATAACTTCAATAGTGAAGTCAAAATATATAAGAAGCGTATATTGGAAATTTTGCAATAGAATTGGCAAATTGGTTTGAATGTTGGATTTGGATACTACTACTAGCAGATTATACAGGTTATACAGGTATAAATGGAATGGAAATTTTGATTTCAAAGATAAAATTGAATTGCTCGACAAAAAGGTACGTATTTCAATTTCAGTATGAGATTTGATGACTTTCTTCTCTAGCCACTTGGCTTTTCTCTTTTCTTTTTGATTCTGAGGGGCCGTGGTGCCATTTTGTAGTTGTACCGATCGAGCCGCGCAAAGGAAACGCTGGCGAAATTTTTCGAAAATTTAGGGTGTTAGAAAATTTTTGAGAAAAATTTGAAAATTTGAAATTTGAATTTGAATTTAAACTTGAATTGTTAAGGAAAACAGTATTGTTTGAAACCTATAATTGGAGTTGGAAAGATAGTTGAAATGATAGTTGGAAAGTTGAAAAATTATTTGAATTGTGAAAAAATGATAGACGGGATAAAGGGCATTCTTCTTAACTTATAATTTCGGGACGAAATTCTTTTAAGGGGGAAAGATTGTAACGACCCAGAATTTTAAACAATTTAATTTAGAATATTTAATTAATTTTAAATATTTGAATGATGGTTTGGATTGAATTTTTAATATAACTTTGAAATTGACGATTAAATTATAGAATTTAATCTATTGAAAGTTGAATAAAAATTTGAATCTTCAATTTTAAGCCGATTAAAAATATTTCAAAGGCTTGTAAAATTCATATTGATAATATTGAAGATTTTAGAAGCTTCAAAATTGAATTTGAAAGTGATTTGTTCAGTTTTGAAAATTTAATCGTTTGAATCGATATTTAAAATAGCCGTCCGAGGCACAGTCTCGGAATTCGACGAAACCAGTTCCATTGGGTCCGTAATATTGAATTATTCTCGGATTTCAAATTTCGTATTTTTCGGAGTTTATATGTGAGCACACGACACGTGAACGCGTTGAAATTTTCAACGAATTCAATTTAAATTTAAATTTAAATATTTTATAACAGACAACATCCCTTTGTTTCAGCCAAAAATCATGGAAGAAGATCGTGCAAAGCATATTGACCACGTTCTTCACCATTTTAAATATCTCCTTCTTCTGTTCGTCAAAAATCAAAAGCAAGCGGAAGTAAATTTTAATGGCCGAAGCCAATTCAAACAAAGAAAAAAATTCGCATCTCTCTCCCTCTCCATCTCCAGTTCATTCTTCAAATAAATAAACCCAAATCGAATCAATGCCGAAGAAGCCCCTTTCAGTAAAAAAAAAAAAAAAAAAAATGGCGAGGTCGCGATCGATGCTCGCGGTGATTTGGTGGCACGCGACTCGTGGAGGCGCGACACGATTTGGGTGCGCGGCACGGCGGCGAGGGGACAAGCTCGATTTCGAGCATCTTGAAGTGAAGGCAAGTCGGCGACGTGGAAGGGGGGTTCGTGGTTTCAGAAGACGCGCGCGCTCGCGCGTGCTTGCGCGTAGAAGAGGCGACGGCGGCGGCGACTTTGAGGAAGGAGAGGGAAATCACGATCAAGGCAGCGGCAGTGGAGGCGGCAGTCCAAGGGAACTCGAGCTCGCGCGTGCTTGTGTTGGACGATGGCGGCTGCAGTGAAGTGGCGACAGTCGCGATGTGGAGTTAGGCATGGCGAACGGCAGTGGGAATTTCGTTCGACGCAGTAAAGGTATAGATTTAATAATTTAATTTACATTTTTAGTTAAATTTTATAATATATGCATTTTGTGTGTATGGATGTATATGACCAGTAAAGTAAATGCGAAATTTTTATTTTAATTTAAATTTGAAAAAAAATATATATATGTATGCAGTAAACGGCAAATTATATTTGGAACATATGAAATAAAATTTGTAAAAGAAATTTGGTTAAAAATTTAATTTATTGGATAAAACGATTTATTTAAGGAAAATTGATTTTTAAGTTAAATAAAGAAATAAATTAAGCTATTAAAGGGTAATTGATTTTTCTCTTAGTTCGAATATTTTAAAATAAAAGGAAAAATTTATTTATAACAAAAATTATAGTTAAAAACCAAAATCTATTAGTTAATTTAATTTATAAAAGAAAATGATTTAAAAATTTAAAAGCATTAGTTTAAAAATAAATAAATCATTTGTTTAGAACTAAATCGATAGTTATTTAAATTATTTAAAGGAAGATTGAAAATAAAAATAAATATTCAAGTGGATTTGATAAATTGTTGAAGTTAAAATTTTAAAAGACAGGAATATTATTTTTTAGAATGTGAAGAGTATGTATAAAAAGGGAAATTAGTATAAAATTTAAATGTTAGGTTGATTTACTAAAAGGAATTGATTTAAAATAAAAAGGGATACATAGTTAGAAATGATTAAAGAGAAAATTTGATTTTTGAAACTTATAAATTAGTTTAAAATAACTTTCTGAGTTAATTAAATTTAATTTATAAAATAGAAATTAACTTGTTCAATTATTTCTTTTACTAAAAATAATTTATTAAGATAACTTATGGGGTTAATAAGTTTATTTTAATTGTTAGTGGCCAAATTTATTTTTTTGGGAGAATTAGTTAAAAATATAATTTTGGTAAGTAAAAGGAAATTTAAATTTATTAAGTGAAACGATTTATTAAAGGAAATTTTGTTCAATTGGAAATTTCTAGTTAAAATTATTTTAAAAGTAAAATAATTAGTTAAAATAAATTATTAAATAAGAAACTGGTTTAAATAAAACTATCAGTTAAATTAAACTATTAAAGGAGAGTTTGGTTAATTAAATTTAATTTTTAGTTGAAATAAATTTATTTAAAGAAGAAAATTAATTTAAATAAATTTGTTAAACGAGGAATTGGTTTAAATAAAACCATTAGTTAATTTAACTATTAAAAATGAAATCACCAATGAATCGAAATTATCAATTGAAAATTTATTATTCGATCTGTTCGAATATTAATTGAATTGTATAAAATATTTATACTAGGTATAAATCAAGAAAATCGAGTCAAGAAGGAAATTGGATTGCTAATAAAAGCAAAGGTGAGAACTTCTCACTCAAAAGGAAATTTCTATTGTTTATTTAAATTTTAAATAGTTAAATTTAAAATTTGCTTGACTGTGTAGATTGAAAGATTGAATGATGATTGTTATATATATATATATATTGGATGTGAATAGACCCTATACGCCGTTAGTAAGCGGAGGTTATTTATTACACACATATACTGCGATATTCCACCTCGAAGTGGAATTGGTATTATATTATATATATAGCAATATATATATATTGGCATATGTATATATTGCAGTTGATTGATTTCCCGCATTTTCTTTTAGCGGATGAGACCCTATGCGCCGTTAGTAAGCGGATATATATTTATAAAATCCCATATACCGCGATATTCCGTCTTGAAACGGAATGGTATTGTGCTAATGTCTGTGGATGCAGGGAAACAGGTTGGAGGGATCCAACTGGATTCCTCACAAATATTTATTGATTTTAAATATTGTGATGTTTGATTGTTTATCATATCGATATATGGTATTGGAAAATGGTGATTGACTATTTGATGTGTTACATCATCGGATCCAAATTTTGAAATTTAAAAACAACGATTTTAATTTCTAAAGGGATTTTTAGAAATATACGTTTATTAAATATTTTTGAAATTGATCCATTATAATAAATAAACGTTATAATTTTTAATGTTATAAAAATTATATTTTTGAGAAATATAGTTAAAGGTTGATTTTTGAAAATAAGGGATTTCTGAAATTATTATAAGAAGTTCAAAAATAGGATTTATAAAATTTCTATTTTTTTAAATCAGGATGATGAAACTATAAAAGAGTTTAAGGATGTTTAAAGTAATAATATAAATTGTTTTATATTAAAAGATTTATAAGTTAATATTTATAAATTTAGAATATCTTGAATTATAAAACGAGCTTTTATAGGTATTAGAAAGAATTGTAAATGAATTTCATAAATTGAAATTATAGAATTATAACAGTGAAGTTATAAATAAAATTTTATAAGCAGTAGGTTTATAAAATTTATAAAGTTATTAAAGGAATGAGTTGGATAAATGAATGAATCTTATAAGTTATAAGATTTATAAAATTTATGAAGTATAAAGGAATAATTTTGTAAATAGATAAATTATAAGTATTTGACTTATAATATGAATTTTTAGTATATCATTGTGATATGAATTGAAATAGGTTAACAAAGGAAATTTATAAAAGGAAGTTGATATAAAATAAATAGAATAGAATTTATAAACGTTGTTTTATAAATTCAAAATGACTTATTTAATAAGTAAATTGATCTAATTTATTTATGGAGATATATTCATGTTTTAAACAGTGAATAATTCCTTAAAATAAAAGCAATAGAAGAAATGAAATTTATTAATAATATATATTCACGTTTTTGTATAGTGAATATTATGTTAAAGAATTATTTGGAATGTGATATTTTAAACAGAATTAAAACGATCTAACGATGTTTTAAAATGTATTGAGATTCGAAATTATAGATTTCAACATTTATGGTTGAAATAGATGTTTTCGAGAAATAGAAGGAAATAATAGATTATAACACTGTTGTTATAATAGATAATTTCCGAAAGGAAATGTTTTGTATAGTATTGGGATTTATATATCTATTTTATTTCGAATCCCTATACTAGTGATTTTGGGTTGTCGTAACGATGTTTTACGCAACATCGTTTTGGCCCAAATAAATATGGTTAAGTGAATGATTTCCTTAAAGAAAGAAATATATACTTAATTTCGATTTAAGTATATAGAATATTTTCTAAGTGTTGAAAATAAAAGATTGTGAATTACTTATTTAATAAGTATAGAAATGTTTTCCAATATAAAGTGAATATGTTGAGAATTTATCTTTTTGAAGATAAATTGAAAAATGGATATTTGAAATCATATATTCATAAATATTTTGGAAATATAAATTCAATATGGAATTTATAAAAAGGAATTGGGAAAATAGGTTTAAAAATAAATATTGATTTATTTTTGAAATATGGAAAGTTATATCTTCTAAAGATATTTTTGGAAATAAATAATTTGGAAAATTATTTGGATTTGGTGATGTTGGCATATCTATTGATAGTTCAATAACCGACTATCGATATTTACCTTGAACGGTATTTGTTGTGAATTTGTTTGAAATTGAATGCCACACTTATTTTTAAAATAAGCGCTCACTATTCGGGTTAACCGGGAAAGGACCATGGGGTCGTATAACCCATTCCGAATATGTGATATGTCGTTATGAATTGCATTCGATGACCGGTGTTGAAGACCGGATATTTTCGAAAACGCAAGGGTTTCTTGTTGATTGTCTCTGCACTGGCTGATCCCCGGTATAGAGATCTCCATAAGTGATGGGAAATCCGAACGTGATTAGAGATTATTCGGATTGCAAGGACTTCTTTGTAAGTGCCTTCGGTTTTGTTCGAGCCCGGAACAGACTTGTATGGATTGTATGTCTGACATTACAACTTGAGATATAAAGCCGATTTCTTTCAAATATATTTCTGTGGTGGCGGAGAATTTATTCTCTTAGCTTAACACCCTTCTCTGAGACGTACGAGCTCAGAGGTTATATAGTTGAAGTTATCAGCAATATATCCCATTTTGGTAATGTGACATGCTGAGTGTTGCTGTAAATGATCATTGTGTTGATTATTTGTGATAGGATCATTTGTTTGATCGTCTATCTTAGTGATCATTGTGTTGATCATTTGTTGACCCAAAGCACGGCTTTTTGTACAAAGTGTGTTTTTGTGGACGTGAATTCGTCGAGCCTCACAACCCGGAAATGGTCGAAACAGGAATTGTGCGGCAAAGTTTTCAGGGATCGCTTCCCTAGGGTATGACCATTCCTTCTGGAAAAGGGTAGTATCATGGTATGGAGTCCAGATACTTACTCATGTTGAAACACTTATTATTATGGTGTGATGTTGGTTAGAGAGCTCTCGTTTAAAGGTTCCAAAGGACCGGGGGTGGCATATCTGAGGGTTTTGTAATATCCCTTGGGCAAAGGGATTCCCGGCTTTGTTTAGCAGAGGACAGTTGGTTCTCGGGGCGTCCAGCCAGAGGCGTTTCCATGTGGCAATGGGAAGTTCCTTGGCCTGACCATTTGTTGGAAAAAATCCATTCTCCAAATACGATCTTGTACGGTTTTAGTTGTAGAACCTATCATTCACTTATGGTGTCGCAACACTGTTTGGATGGTAGCTATAGTAGGCATAAGTGCGAAATGTCTATGCTGGCTAAGATTTATATCTTTATTTTCGAAATAAATTTCTACACTATGCACTAGTAATAATATCAAATGTTTCTTTTTAATGCGTATCAAGCATCTTTGACTATCATAAGGAGAAATCTCCTCCGATTCTGCGTTTGCATGTGTGTGTGTGCGGGAGGCCTTATGGTAGTCTCATTTCTTTTTAAAAAGCATTGCGAATCTACTTTAAAAATATTCCTCTATTTTTATTTAAAAAAAAATAACTGTTTTGAGTTCTCACACCAGTCACATGACTGACTCGGAGTTTATTGTTTTCCTTCCTAAACTCTGGGTGCCCACCAATTTCCACACGGGCAGTCAAGAGTTAGGTTTATCAGGATATTCTGGAGTTGCTGGAGGCAAGCTGGATGGCATGGCGTATTACTAGTATAGTACTTCTTTTTCCGCTGTTTAAAAAAATTGATTGTTGTTGTACACTCTGATGATTGATGTAATGTAATATAATGTAATGTAATAACTGATATAGTTCTTTGTTTAAAGATTATTCATTTACTATTATATGTTGTTCCGCTGCGAATTGTGAGATTCTGATATTGTTCTGTAGTTACTGTTTCTTTCTGTTCTGTTTTTCTTTCTTTCTATTTTTCTTTCTCTCTTTCTTCTTCTACCTCTTTCTTTTTCTTAAAACCCCATAACTATTCGGTTTTTCGGCAACGAAAATCCGAAACGTTACATTTAATTTAAACTAAATGGTTTTAAATCTTTATCTAGCTTCTTTTTAACAAATTCTAAAATCGTTAAACAAGTTAATTTACGGTTAAATCTTCTAATCCATTATTTTAATTTCAAACTAATTTTCTGTTTATAAAATATTTTCTAATTATCAAATAATTATATAAGTTAACTAAATCTTTATTTAAACAAATGATTTAATTTAACAAGTTAATCACCGAAATAAATTATTTATAATAAACCGGTCAATGAATATATATATATATATAACCGCATTTAAATTCTTTGCTGTAATTAAATTATATATATATATATATATATATATATATATATATATATATATATTCTCTGCTTGAATATTAAAAACTGCAAAATGCATATTACATTATATTATATATATTTTTTAGTCAAAATAACTTGCTATAAAAATCAAAGGCTGTGTTATATCTTTTTCTCTTCTTTTTATATATATATATATATATATATCTACAGATTCCTAAATAAATTCAAAATTTTAAATTGTTTTAAACTTGCAATGTATATATTCTTCAATATATATGTATATATCAATGTTTATTAAATTAAATCAATAATAAATATCAAAAATCACATACCTCACTGCCTCGTTCAAGTCCTAACTCCCACGCGACATCGTCGCCACTCGCCGCCGCTCTGAATCGCACCCTCTCCTGCGCGCGCCCCAATTTCGAAATCGCGACCTCTGCCTCGAGCCTCCCATCGCCATTTCCCCTCCTAACCTTGCCGCGAGCGCGCGCGCGTGCGCCCCTTGAATCGTACGCCTTGCTTGGAAGCCTCGCCTAGCCGCCTCCTCCCACGCGTGCGCTCGTGCCTCAGTGTCGTCGCCGCCTGCTCGGGACCCTACGCGCGCGCCAGTAGCCGCCCTCTCGTGCCGCGCGCGCACGCGATTTTTGATTTGGGGCTACGGCATTTATTTTTTAATTGCTGCGTTTCGATTTGAGAATTGAAGAAGGAAAGGGGGGAAGAAGGATACGAAAGAGAAACGGCTTCGGCGATTGATTTGGGTAAGAAAGAGATGAACGCGGCCATTATTTTTATCTTTATCTCGTTTGATTTGCTTCTGAACGAGAGTGAAGGGGAAGAGATATTTAAAATCGAATGCAGTATGCTTGGCACGATTTATTTCGTGATTTATCGGCATGATTTTAGGCGTGAGCTTAGGAAGCTACAGTGTTGTTTGTTGACTTAAATAAAAGTTTAAATTCAAGTTTAAATCAAATTAAATTTCAACGCGTTTGCATGTCATGTGCTCACATATCAACTCCGAAAAATACAAAATTTGAAATCCGGCAATAATTTAATATTACGGACTCAATGGAACTGGTTTCGTCGAATTCCGAGACTGTGCCTCGGACGGCTATTTTTAAATATCGATTCAAACGATTAAATTTCAAAACTGAACAATTCACTTCCAAATTAAATTCTGAAACTTCTAAAATCTTCAATATTATCAATATGAATTTTACAAGCCTTTGAAATATTTTTAATTGGCTTAAAATTGAAGATTCAAATTTTTTATTCAACTCTCAATAGATTAAATTCTATAATTTAATCGCCAAATTCATAGTTATGTAGAAAATTTAATCCAAACCATCATTCAAATATTTAAAATAAATTAAATATTTCCAAATTAAATTGTTAAAAATTCTGGGTCGTTACATATTTGATTAGTTATGTGGAGCAAGTGTGTTTTTCCAATTGGATTTGGCGACAGGTTTCCATCAGTTAAGAGTGGCAGAGGACAGTATTCCTTTGACAGCATTTCGAACTAGGTATGGTTCGTACGAGTGGTTAGTAGTGCCATTCTCGTTAACGAATGCACTTGCTTTCTTTATGGATTTGATGAACCGAGTCTTTTGCAAGTATTTGGATAGGTTCTTGTTGGTGTTTATAGATGACATTTTAATATACTCTAAGGATGAAAGAGAGCATAAGGATCATCTAGAGTTGTGTTTAAGACACTGAGGCAAAATCACCTAAAGGCAAAGTTTTCCAAGTGTCATTTTTGGAAGAAAGTGGTTAAGTTTCTTAGTCATATGGTTTCAAAGAAATAGTTTTCAGTCAATCAAGATAAGATTGAAGCTATTGATAATTGGAAGAGACCAGAGACGGTCACCGAGATTAGAATTTTTATAAAACTTGCTGGCTATTACGGTGATTCATTATCGGTTTCTCGTGGATAGCGGCGCCTTTGATTAAGCTAACCAGGAAGGAGGTGAAGTTTGTCTGGTCAGATAAATGTGAGGAAGCATTCCTTATGTCAAAGCATTTTTAACAAATGCACCAGTGTTAGTAGTTCCAGACGGAAACCAAGGGTTATTGGTGTACATTGATGCATGTGGGACTAGATTAGGATCTGTGTTGATGCAAAAAGGTAAAGTGATTGCTTAATCTTCATGATAGCTTAGACCGCATGAAGTGAGATATCCAACTCATGATTTGGAGTTGGCTGTAGTGATCTTCGCATTGAATATTAAGAGGAATTATCTCTTAGGAGAGAGATTTGAGATACATACGTATCATAAGTCTTTAAGGTATTTATTCTCTTAGAAGGAGCTGAATATGAGACAGCAGAAGTTGCTGGAGTTTTAGGCTTCTTATGATTTTGGTATAGAGTATACTTCAGGGAAAGGAAATAAGGTGGCGGATGCTTTTAGCAGAAGACATCAGAATGTGATGTTAGTTAAGTTGGTAGAATAGAAGGATTAGAAGCCTTGGCTACTCGTAGCATGAAGTTAAGATCGATTGCAAGCTCTAGTTAGAGTACTGCCATGTTTTCATGTTTTGAAGTTTGACCAGTATTGATCAAAAGGATAGCTTCTAAGCAGAAGGAGGATCTAGTATTTGACAAGAAGATTAGAAGGATTGAAGTTGGATCAGAGATTGATGATTCAAAAGGTTTTAGTCTTGACCAGAGGAGATGGTTGAGAAAGAAGGGACGATTGTGTGTTCCGAAGGTTGTGGACATGAGGAAAGAAGTTCTTGGAGAATGTCATTGATCCAAGTTTATGATTCATTCTAGAGGGACCAAGATGTATAAAGACATGAGGAGGAGCTTCTATTGGGAAGGTATGAAGAGAGATGTTGGCTTGTGGGTTAGGTAGTGTGCAAACTGTCAACAAGTGAAAGCTATACATCAAAAGCCGAGTGGGTTTCTTTAGCCTTTAGAGATACAGTTTGTAAATGGGATTTGATACCCATGGATTTTATTGACGGGTTGCCAAGGTCAAAAAGAGGAAATGAGAGTATGGATCATAATGGACAGGTTGACTAAGAGTGCCCATTTCATTCCATTTAGTCAATCAGGACGACACCTATTTATCTAAACTATTCATGAAGAACATAGTTAGACTACATGGAGTTCCTAGTAGCATAGTCAGTGACAGAGATGCTTTGTTCACCAGCGAATTCTTGAAGAGTCTACATGAAGTGTTAGGCACTAAGCTCAAAATGAGTACCCATATCACCCTCAGACGGATGGGCTGATAGAGAGAGTCAATAAGGTATTCTAGGATTTGTTGAGAGCTTGTGTTTTGGACTTTGATGGATCTTGGGAAAATCACCTACATTTGGTTAAGTTCTCCTATAACAATATTTATCTGACTAGTATAGGAATGGCGCCATTTGAAGATTTGTATGGATGGTCATGCAAATCACCAGCATGTTGGTTGGAGACTGAAGACATATTAGTCTTAGGTCCAGATTTAGTTAGAGAGGCTTAAGAGAAGATTGCTGATCCGAGAAAGGATAAAGGAAGCTCAATCTAGGCAAAAGAGTTATGCAGATAAGATGCGTAAAGACCTAGATTTCTCTATTGGAAATAGGATTTTCATTAAGGTATCACCGATGAAGGTTGTGGTACAATTTGGAAAGTCAGGGAAACTGGCACCAATATATGGTGGTCAATTCAAGATTACAGAGAGGATTGAAAAGCTCGCATATAGAGTAAAGTTGTCAAGCAGTATGGCAGGTATCCATAATGTATTTCATGTATCTCATCTTCATAGGTATGTGCATGATCCAGAGACTGCTATTCCTCTGACAGGATTGGAAGATTTGGTAGTAGAGCCTAATTTGAATTTTGTTAAACTACCAGTTCGGGTTGTAGCGTGAGATGAGAAACGAGTGAGAAACAAGACAATCAAGTTGGTGAAAGTTCATTGGCGCAATAACGAGAAGGATTGTACTTGGGAGATAGTAGATATGATTCGTTATACTTATCCTGATTTGCTTTCAATATATGTCTATATTCTCAAATAGACTAGTATGGTTGTTAGAGTCATTACAGATGATTGCTATGTTTAGTATTTAGTCCTTACTAAATTTCAAGGACGAAATTCTTTAAGAAGGGGAGCCTGTAACACCCCTAATTTTTAATAATACTATCCAGGAGATTTAATAGGGTAAATTTAATAGAATAATGTAAATACTTAGAGTGATAAGAGGATTGATATTTGAATAAATGATAAGAAGGCCGTGCTTAATTAATTAATTAAATGGGCATCAGAATGGCTTATATGCTAATGAGTTCAAACAAGGGTATATTGGGAAATAGCTCCACCTAACCCCTTACCGTTATATATATTCTCGTTCCTTATAGTTTCATTTCCCATTCACGTCATTTTGCTAATACAAAATGTAAACGTAAGAAAAAAGGAGCCGGCAATTGTTAAGGAAGAGAAATTCAAATCAAGCTAAAGAATTAAAGTAGGGGAATCAACTCAATCTCAATCTAGTCTCCTTATCATAATCAAGGTGAATAATAATTTATACCATCTCTATTTTGTTTTATGATCACATATTTTCGGATTTAAGATTAAATTCATTTTTACGATGTTTTGGATGATGGTATACTTGAGTTATAATTTATTTGATTAAGATAAGATTGTTTAAATGGGGATTTATACGGTTTTATGGCAAAACCGACGGTAAATGATCTCTGAGTGCCATGGAAAAATTATAGGTTATGTAAAACATGATTTGGAGTTGGGTTTTAATTTTGATAATTTTCCAAACTATGGAAAGATTATTATGAATTTTTAAAGGGAAATATGATAAAATTGGGTTTAAATTTAATTTCTATTATTTCAGGAAGAAACTAGGTCTAGAATATTTATATGTTAGCTAACATAATGAAAACGAATTTCTGTAATTTATGGTGATTTTTTCTAATTGATTTGATATGGAAATTAAATTATTTTGGAAGAAGGACTTATTTGCAATATTGGTTTTGCTTAATGGAAGGGTTCATTTGCTAAATTAATCTCGGTTTAGATCAAAAATTATGTGGTAGTTATTTTAGTAAAGAATTTGAAAAGTTGAGGCAACCAAACACACGTTTACACGTTGGCAGGTTTGTTAGATAAAGTTTGCTTTAATTGGCATTAATCAGCTTTTATTCAAAAAAGAAGGTTCCGCCTCTAATAGAAGTACCTTTCTACTCCAATGCTTCCGCTTCACCTCAGTCGAAACCAACCTTGGTTGAAACCAATACACAAGGTATCACTTAGATGGTATGCTTTGTATTGGAGGAAAAGCGGAAGGCATGGTGTCGAAAGCATTGGTTCTGAAGGGGTCTAAACCTTTACCTTGTTTTCAAATGTTAAGCCCCTGCCTTGTTTTCATAAAAGCTTTCGAAGGTGTTGGGAACATATGCTTTCGAAGGAGTTTTCTAAACAGCTTTCGAAAAGGGTTGCCATCTTATGTTTTAATGTATAGGCTTTCGAATGGGTTTCTTTATTTATAAAATGATGCTTTCAAATGTAATGGTCCCGACAAGTCGAAACTCAGCCGCTGTTCTTTTGCCTTTCAAGTGTATTAAAGCCATCAGTGCATTCGAAGGGTTGTATTTGATATAAACTTATGCTAAGCCACTTCCTAAATGCTTTCGAAAGGGTTAATGGGTTTTGAAGGCAATGGCTTCAAAAGGGGGTTTCGCTGCTATCCTTTAGCGATTGCTTGAATGATTTGAAGCTTTCGAAAGGATGGTGCCGACGCCATCAAGTTTTCCCCACCACTTTTATATGATAAAGAATGGTTTCGAAAGTGATACTTTCATTTATATTCACTTTGGCCCAAATTATATTTTTAAATATAAACTTTATGGTTTCAAGAGAAGGACTTTCAATGGTTTTGGAAGGGATACTTCCAATGGTTTCGAAGCTATGCTTCTAAGAGTTAGTGTTCAATGACGGAAATTCTATCGGATTAGAAAACCGTTGAAGAATTTAGAAATAAAAATAATAACCGCAAGCGCACGGTGTACGAATGTAGCACGTGGCGAATACAGTCGATCCGCAGGTAGTTGTTAGAGTTTTAAAAATCTATTCAATCAAATTAGACCAAATGGAGGAGAAATTGTTGACTAGAACTAAAATGAAGCTAAAACTAGAATTAAAATGTGATTAAAAAACTATTGAACTAGAGAACAATTTAGAGGCAAATCCGCTCTCGTATTTTTGTAAATCAACAAACAAACAATTTATGATCTCTAACTTTGATTTAAGTAAAATATTGTTGTATTTATCAAAAGAATGGTTTGTTTATGTTATTAATTAACATAACTCAAACCATCAAACTATAATACAACAAATAACCCACTTAATTCTCATGAAAATGAAGCCAAAGCAAAAGCTATTTTAAGTATGATCTATTTACTATTATAACTAGTAATATAGATCATCAAATTTCATTTTTACTTTACTTTCACAATCAAAAATGGATTAGCAAATGATGATGCAACTTGTGTTTATGTTGAATAAGAATAGTTCATTCGCATAAGCAATATAAGCTATCAAACCCACTTGTATAAACTTGCATCAAAATCCACTTCATGAAGCATAAACCAAATGAGATCATAAATCATAAAATGTTGAAATTACATAAAGTTAGAGAGCTTCATCACCCCTAAATTGAAGGGGTTTAGCTTCTCATTTGTGGCATTGAAGCAACACAAGTAAGTTTCAACATTAAAAAGAAAATAAAATCGAAAATAAGAAAAGAAAGCAAAAAAGATTAGCTACTAACTACTTGCATAAATATAAATCTAAGCTATGAACATAAGGAGAAAGAGAGCATAGAAATAAACATTAACAATAAAACAAAGAAAAACATGTAGAAAAGAGAGAAGAAAGAGGCTTGGAGGCCATTTTTATTTCATAGAACATTGAGCTTACACTTTGTTCTCCTAATTTCCTAAGTAAAATGAAAGATTAGAAGATGATTTTTTTCATGTACATAAGAGGGCTATTTATACATGCATAAAACTCTAATTCTATTTTTAGGGAGCTTCCTAAATTGCCCTTTAGGAAGTGTGGCCACCAAGTAACCATTATCCACTAATTAATCCATCATTTGTTTTGCATGAAGCTTTAATCTCCACTTAGGTGTTCATTAGCTCCAAATTGTACATTTAGGTAAGTGGGTGGGGTCCTCCATGTTCATGGCTTGAATTATTTCCCTCTTCTTTCCTTTGTATTCATCTGTGCATGCATATATCTTCATATAAGCCTCTTCCATATGCATCCAAATTCCTATAAAAATTATCAAAAAATATCCAAGTAAAAATTCATACATTGACACATGCACAAAAATGACCGTTTTGTCCTTGAATGAAGATGAAAATATGATGGTTTGGAAATAATTGAATTTTGGTTTTAAACATGTTAAAATGCCCAAATATGATGTTTATTTAAATAAAAAGAGATAAAATATGGATGTAAATATATGCACATTTACGTGCACATCAAATACCCCCACACTTATCTTTTAATTCGTCCTCGAATAAAGGAAAAGTAAGATTAATCCGTTTTCATAGGGAGCACGATTGCATTGAGCGTATGCAATAAGCCATTGAACCTTTGGGTGTCCCCAGTAGGACGAGTGTTGTCTCGTGAGGGTTTTCAGCGGATACTACCCACAAAATCCAAATGCAGGATGAACATATTGACAAAATGCAAGATTTATTTACAAAGAGATGAATGAAAGTTTTCAAAAATATTTACAAATGAAGGATTTATTTTTAAATTAACACGAATAAGTTAAATATAGGTTTTGGCTATTATCTTGAAAATTTATGTCATTTACTCGTCAAAGTCTCTAACAAAAATCAAGTTATCATAACAAATAGACTATAGTTTAACTCGTTGTTTCGGTTAATAACATAATGTAACTATGAAATGGATCCTTAATTGATTATCAAAGTTTATCAAAGTGGTATATTCATTTCTTTTCAATAACAAATAAGTAAAAATAGTGCTAGGATTTCAATTGTTTGCTCTCTCATTATTTGCAAGAAAAATTACACACCTAGCTCAGGTAAACTGAGGCCAGATATACCATCCATGCATTGCCTTTCGGGCTTATGTGAGGGGAGTACAGAGCATGGCGAGTGCACACACTTTCTTGCATACACCTATCGACCGTAGGTGGTTTTTATTAAGTATGTTTTTTTACATGTGTTTCATACATGCATAACCGTGAGGACTTTTAAACGAGTATGAAAGAAGAGAATCAAAGATTTCATGTAATTCACCCATGCATAACCGTGAGGACTTTTAAATGAGAATGAATACTTTGGATGTTATTATTTTTTTATTTAATTTTTATTTTTTTTAAGAGAGAGATTTTTGCCAAATCATCTTAGCACCATTTAACTTAAAAGATAAAAATGTTATATCGTTTACTTTAAATTTACCACCTTTTTAAACAAAGATTTTCAAATAGAATATACTTCATAATTAACACATATGAACCTTCCTATATACTAGTTAAACCATTGTTATTTGTAGTCAAACTTCATTTTTATTTTTTTGTTAAGACAAATAAATTTTCAAAAATTTCAATTTTATTAACCAAAACTTATATTTATCTCATAGCGTTTCTTCAAAAATAAATCAAAGTGCTAAAAAGAAAATGTTTTTGAGATTTAGAAATTTTGAGATTTTTGTTATGTAAGAAAATAAAATTTCAAAAATGCCATGAAACTAAAAATAAAAATGAGACCCCCCACACTTAATTTTGACTGTGTCCCCACAGTCAATGCATGATATAATGAGTATGATGGAGAAAACTATGTACATATTTACAAAAGAGGGTTAACATTCTTACTAGACATAGCTTGGCTCATGAAGGATCATGAGCTCCTCCTCTTGGTTACTAGGAAATTCCAAGAAAGGTTTCAAACGATGACCATTGACTCTGAAAATCGATCCATCTCTAGGGTTTTCTATTTCTACGACACCGTGTGGAAAAACAGTTCGTACCACAAATGGTCCGGTCCATCTCGATTTAAGTTTCCCACGGAATAAATGAAGTCTTGAGTCATATAAAAGAACTTTCTGGTTAGGCGAAAATGTTTTTGTTAAGATTGACTTGTCATGAAAAACTTTTGTTCTTTCTTTGTAAATTTTCTCGTTTTCATACATGTCATTCCTAAGTTCTTCTAATTCGTTGAGTTGTAGTTTTCGGTTTTCGCCAGCTTTCTCAAGATCAAAATTTAAGTTCTTAATTGCCCACAACGCTTTGTGTTCGATTTCAATGGGTAAATGGCAAGCTTTACCGTAAACTAAACGAAATGGAGACATCCCAATGTTAGTTTTAAAAGCAGTACGGTAAGCCCAAAGCGCGTCGGTCAATTTCTGAGACGAATCTTTTCGATTTTTGTTAACAGTTTTCTCCAAGATTTGTTTTATTTATCGATTCGAAACTTCAACTTGACCACAAGTCTGAGGATGATATGGAGTGGATAACTTGTGAGTTATCGAGTATTTTTTTTATTAAAGTTTCAAAAGAACGGTTGCAAAAATGGGTTCCGTTATCACTGATTATTGTGTGAGGTGTGCCGAACCTCGAAAAGATGTTTTCTTTGAGAAATTCCACAACAATTCTATGGTCGTTGGTTTTGCAAGGAACGGCTTCGACCCATTTTGAAACGTAATCAACAGCGAGAAGGGTATACAAGTTTCCAAAAGAATTTGGAAAAGGTCCCATAAAGTCGATACCCCAAACATCAAAGATTTCGATTGTAAGAATAGGGTTTAGAGGCATCATATCTCGTCGAGAAATTCGTCCAAGCATTTGACATCGATCACAAGTTTTACAAAATTCGAATGAGTATTTGAAAAGAGAAGGCCAATAGAAACCACACTGAAGCACCTTTTCCGCAGTTTTTCGAGGACCGAAATGTCCACCGCACACTTGATCATGGCAAAATGAAAGAACACTCCGGATCTCATTATCTGAAATGCAACGTCGGATGATTTGGTCGGGACAATATTTGAACAAGTATGGATCGTCCCAATAGAAGTATTTCACTTGGGACATGAATTTGCATTTGTCCTATTTGGACCAAGATGAGGGAGTTTCTTTAGTGACTAAGTAGTTCACTATATCATCGTACCATGGATCGATAGAAATCGAAAGAAGTTGTTCATCAGGGAAGTTTTCGTTGAATGGCAAGGAAGATGGTGCGTTCGGAAGAGGAGATAAGTGATCGGCTATGACATTATCGGATCCTTCTTTGTCATCGATTGTAAGGTCAAATTCTTGAAGTAAAAGGATCCAACGAATCAAACGGGATTTAGCATCCTTTTTAATGAAGAGATATCGAAGCGCAGAATGGTCAGTGTAGACCGTAATGTGTGAACCTATCAAGTATGGTCGAAACTTTTCAAGCGCAAAAACGACAGCTAGAAGCTCTTTTTCGGTTGTTGTGTAGTTGAGTTGAGCTTCGTTCAAGGTCATACTTGCGTAGTAAATGACATGAAGGATCTTGTTGATGCGTTGTCCCAAGACAGCACCAACGGCAAAGTTCGAAGCATCACACATTATTTCGAAAGGAAGATCCCAATTGGGTGCGCAAATGATTGGGGAAAAAATGAGTTTGCTCTTAAGATGTTCAAAAGAAGAGATACAATCAGAGTTTAAATTGAAAGGAATGTCTTTTCCAAGAAGGGTCGTCAAAGGACGGGCGATTTTGCTAAAGTCTTTTACAAAATGATGGTAAAAGCCAACGTGTCCTAGAAATGATTGAATGTCCTTAACAGATTTGGGAATGGGTAGATTTCCAATGATACCGATTTTTGCTTTGTCTACCTCAATGCCTTTATTTGAGATGATATGTCCAAGAACTATGCCTTGTTTGACCATAAAGTGGTCTTTTTCCCAATTCAAAGTCAAATGTTTTTCTTTACATCGATTCAGAACCAACTCGAGGTGATGTAAACATTGGGAAAAAGAATCACCAAATATAGAGAAATCATCCATAAAAACTTCTAGAAAGCGTTCAATCATGTCGGAAAAGATGCCAACCATGCGTCGTTGGAAAGTCGCAGGAGCGTTACATAGTCCGAATGGCGTACGTCGATAAGCAAAGGTACCGAATGGACATGTGAAAGTCTTTTTCTCTTGATCCTCGGGAGTGATTGGAGTTTGGTTATAGCCAGAATAACCATCAAGGAAGCAGTAAAATTCATGGCCGGCTAAACGCTCGAGCATTTGGTCAATGAAAGGAAGAGGAAAGTGATCTTTACGTGTTGCGGCATTTAGTTTTCGATAGTCAATGCAAACACGCCAACCCGTTTGAGTACGAGTTGGAATAAGCTCGTTTGAATCGTTCTTGACAACGGTTAGCCCGGACTTTTTCGGTACAACGTGAATTGGGCTAACCCATGAACTATCGGAGATTGGGTAAATGATTCCATTGTCGAGAAGTTTAAGAATTTCATCACGCACCGCATCTTTCATTTTTGGATTAAGCCTTCGTTGCGCGTCACGAACAGGCTTGGCATCATCGATTAAATGGATGCGATGTTGAACCAGAGCGGGACTAATTCCTTTTATATCGAAAATCGACCATCCCATTGCATCCTTATTTTTCGAAAGGATAGAGAGAAGAGAAGCTTCTTGGTCAAGAGAAAGATTGTTAGAAATGATGATAGGACAAGTTTCATTTTCACCTAAGTATGCGTACTTAAGGTGGTTGGGAAGCGGTTTGAGGTCCAACTGTGGAATTTTTTCGATCGAAGAATTGGGTTGAGATTCGAACTCAACTGGAAGTGATTCAAAAGGAAAAGTGTATTCAATATCGTTGGGAATTTTGTGAAACAATTTTTCATACTCGGCCTCACGTTCATCGTTAAGATCAAGTATTACATTTTCAACATTTTCGTGAATGGCACTAACTTCCAATGTTTGGTCACAAGGTTCATTCGATTGGCTTTCAAGATTGAAAATATTAAGATCCAAAGTCATGTTTCCAAAGATATTTTCATTGATCCGTTATGACAATTGATTAAGGCATTTGAGGTGGCTAAGAATGGTCGGCCTAAAATCAATGAAATTTGAATCGCGGAATTCGTCACGGGTCGTGTTTCGAGAACGATAAAGTCAACTGGGAATATAAATTGCCCTACTCGAATGAGCACTCTTCGATTTCTCCCATGGGCTTCTTAATGGAACAATCGGCAAATTGAAGCGTAACTTTCGTGGGTTTGAGCTCACCTAAGCCTAGTTGTTCGTACACGGAGTATGGAATCAAGTTGACACTCGCGCCTAAGTCTATCAAACATTTGTTAATTGTCTTGTCTCCAATTGTACACGAAATCGTAGGGCAGCCAGGATCTTTGTATTTAACGGGCATGGATTGGGACAAGATTTCACTCAAACTAGCAGCTAAGAAGACTTTTTTGGACACTTGAGTGTGTCACTTTTGGGTGCACAAGTCCTTAAAAAAATTCGCGTAAGTGGGGACTTGCTGAACGATGTCAAGAAGCGGAATGTTAACTTTAACTTGTTTAAAAATTTCCAACATCTTTTCCATTTGGTCTGAGTGTTTCTTTGGTCGAAGACAATGTGGAAATGGAACACAAAACTTGGTAGGTGTGTCTACTCTAGTAGAAGAAGAAGAATTTTGATTGTCGTTCGATTCGACGTTTGGCTCCACGTTCTGTTCTGAGTCGTTCGTTGTTTTAGAAGTGTCGAGAAAAGTATCCGGTAAATCATTTGGATTAATGACTTGATTATCGATTTTTTTACCAGAACGAAGAGTTGTGATAGCATTCAACTGGGTGACATTGCTATCTTGAACAACATGGGCTTGATTTGAATTTGTGTTTTGATTTCTGAGATTTGGAAGGGGCTGGCTTGGGAATGTTCCTCATTCACGTTCACTTACAGACGTGGCTAATTGACTCATTTGCATTTCGAGTTTTGCAATCGATTGGTTTGTGTTTTGCATATATGAAGTCAATAAATTTTGCAAATTGTTGTTTGATTGAAGGCTTTCAGTGGTTGCCTTAGCCAACGTTTCAAGAGTTTTCTCAAGCGAAGTTAAATGTTTATCGTCTTGTGGAGGATGAGCAGAATTTGGTGGAAAATTTGGTTGTTGCGGTTGATTATGAGACGGGCCCGCAAGGTTTGGTTGAAAATTATTGGGATGAAAGGGAGGATTCGAAACATTATTCGAAAATGGTTGAAAATTGGGACGAATCATATTCGTGTTGGGATTGTTTTGGCTCCACACAAAATTCGGATGATTTCTCCAACCAGGGTTGTACGTTGGAGAAAACGGGTCATTTTTGGCTTTATTGAAAGCATTGATTTGTTCGATAGAGTTTGGACACCGATCGGCTATATGATTAGGATCATTGCATTTATAACACATCGGTTGGGAAGCTTGGTTCATTTGATTCGATGAGAAAATATTATCGAATTTTTTAATCATTGCCTCGATCTTAGCTTCCAAAGCAACAGAAGATCCTATCGAGTGTGCACTTGATCGTGAGTAGATTGATTTTTCGTTCGAGCATTCCCATTGGGACGACTTTTCAGCGAGGTTTTCAAGAAATTGCCAAGCATCATAAAGATTTGGCAAATCGTCCATTTTTCAAAGTTATGGTGTGGACATTTTATCAGAAGCTTTTTGAATCGTTCAAAATATTTTCCAAATGGTTCACCCTTGAATTGATGAAAATTTACAATTTCGTTTCGAATTCTACTTGTTTTTTCCAAGGGATAGAGCTTTTTTAAGAAAGCTTTCACAAATTCTTCCCACGTTTTAATTGAGTTCGAAGGTAAGTTGTACAAGCATTTTTTAGCGTAATCCGTAAGAGCAAATGGGATTAATCGAAGTTTGATTCCGTCATCAGAAAGTTGTTGGATTTTAATGGTTGCACAAACTTGTTCGAATTTAGTCAAAAAGATGTATGGATCATCGTGCTCGAAATTGCCAAATTTTGAAAGTGTGGCAATATGGTTCGAGTGAATTTCAAAATGGTTACCCGTAGGTGCGGGTAACGTGATGCAAGATGGAATAGAAACTCTATCGGGAAAGATTCTATTCATAAGAGTTCGAGGGGCGTTTTCTTTCGCCATTTCAGGAGGTTCGTCTATTCGAGTTAAGCGGTTTGTAGAAGGGTCACGAGTCCAACGATTCGTTGTTGTGTCACGAGTCCAAGTACTCATGCACAAGTGAAAGTCGAGAAGAGAAAGGAGTTAGAATTGAGTTAGGGAATGAAAGAAGATTTGAAAATGTGTTTTTGCTTTTGTTTTTGAATTTTTTTTACAAGGGAGAAAACTATTTAACACGTGAGATTTATTTTCAAAAGAAAAGTTTGATTTTTTTTGTTTTTTTTTTCAAATTTATGTTTTTTTATGTTTTTGGTTTTGTATTTTTTTTTTGTTTTTTAAATTTTTAAATATTCACCAAAAGGATTTTTTTGTTTTTAGAAAATGGAAATTGATTTTTGTTTTTGAATTTCAATTTTTTTTTCTTTTCTTAAAAGATTTATATTTTTTTTTGGATTTTGTTTTTGACTGAAAATTTTCAAAGGAAAGGAAAAAAAAGAATTTTTTGATTAAAAATCATGTTAAGTAAAATTTACAGATTTTTTATGTTTTTTTTTGGATTTTGGATTTTTTGTTGTTTTTATAAAATATGCATGAACTAATGCGACTAAATGAATGCAAAGGACTTAAGTACAATTTGCTGTCCTTAGTAGCTCCTAACCCAAAATTGTATAATCACACTTTGTCTTAAATCAACAAAAATATTTCTCAGCCAGGTAACGGACAGGGGTTATCGGTGCACCACGAATCACCCTAGTAATGGAGCCGAAGATTTCAGTATCTTCAGAGGAACAACCAGTATAATATTTGCGTATCACCGTAATTTTTATAACTGGTTATTACTCTGCCATATCCTAGACACCAAGAAATAAAATCGTTCAAATAAAACAATTGTGAAGATACAATTAAGCCCTAAGTGAGCTCGTGACACCCTTAAGTCCAACGTCTAACCTTTATTATTAGTCAAATTCTACTATGAAATGCGTTTGCGGGCTTAGAAAGGGTGATGAAATCCCTCACCTTATGTGAATTGGGGTATTGCCCTTAGAAAAGAAAACAAGATGAGATGAATGCAAAACAAAAATTGAACGTGAATTTACAATGCAACTAAAATGATATTTGTTTTTGTTTTTGAATTTTGAATTTTCTTATATATATGCATATGCAAGCAACCAACAATGCAATTCAAATAAAAACAAGGGATGGAAGCACGATACCAAAGCGTGCAGATTATTAGCAATTTACTTTTACGCGGCAATTTTTTTAAACAAGCAGGCAAGCAATTATTTCAGCAAGCACTTCTTTTCCTTGTGATTTTCTGCTTTGGCTACCTGAAAAAAATAAAAAGATATATACAGTTATTATTATTATTTACAAAGAAACTTAAAAAGATACTATGAAAATGGAAATCAACTCCTTTTTTTTTATGGAAACAAAACTTTAAACAAAGCAAATATTTTTTTTAATAAAGAAAAAACAAGTCCAAACAAATCAAAAAAAAACTTTAAACAATTTGAACCCTTAACAAGAGAAACTCAAAAGCTAACTTAACAAAATAAAAAGAAAATTAGCAAGCTTCAAATGATTGAGGCCCGGCCCACCTACTAATAAAACCAAAATTACTTCCTAAATTAATCTCTGTAAAAAAAATCACTTCACTACTACAGTTAAAATTGAAACCGAAACATTCAAATCAATTCCCAATTCGTTTCCACTTCAATTCTTAAAAAAAAGGTCGCAACTCTGTTTTGAAGTTGCGTGAAGGTTGCTTGGAGGTTTGTGGTGATCTGATCGAAGTCACGGTTTTGGGATTTGCGGAGATACTCGGTCTTGTGGATGAGGTGATGAAGGCAAGGATGCGAAGCCGTAGATTGATTGATAAAGTGGGCACAAGCAGTAGGTGGTAAATCGCCACTTAGGGGATTGGGTTGTTCGATTTAGGTGCGGGTTGAGGCGAAGTGATTTGGAGATGTCGAGGAGTAGACCGTTGGCAAGGCAGTAGTTTTGAGGTTGCGTTGTCTCGGCTGTCAGTTAGAGGGAGTGCGAAGTTGTGGTGGCAGCTTTTGACTAAGGTGGCTGTTCGATGGTCGAAGGATGCGGTCGTGGTTGAGTTTTCTGATTATAGTGGATTTGTTGTATGTAGGTGGTTCGATGCTTACTGGAATTGATGTCAGTTCGTTGTTGTTTGAGCAATAGTTGTGGTAGGTAGTGGAGTTTGCTGTAAGGTTGTTGAATGGAATTGTAGTGGAAGGAGGAGGTAGCAAGGGTTGTGGCACTGGAGGGTATGTAGAGGTGAAGCAAGTTGTGGTCAAGGGTGAGTGGTTGAAGTAAAGACGAGAGTTTGAAAATGATGGTTGGAATTGTTGAATGTAGGGGGGGTTGCAATAGTGGGAAGGCAGTGTTTGGCAGTGATGGTGAATGGGCTTGCTTGTGAAGATGATATTTGTGGTGGTATGTAGGTTTATGCAGTGATGTGGTGGAGTTGTAGCTACTATCGTAGGAGAAGATGGGTATGCAGGAAGCAGGGAGATTTTGAAGGTGGTTTTGGGTGAATGCAGGAGATGAAGGCAGTAAACGAGAAGATAGGGGGATGGCAATTGGGGTTTTCTGGTGGTCAAGCTGGATTGAAGTGTAGTAGGGGTGTCAGGATAGTAAGCAAGGTTTGTGGTGTATTAATGGAAGTGTGTATAAGTGAGTGATGACAGAAGGATTGGTCGGAAAGGTGAACTTACTATGATGGGTTGGAAGGTTGCAGGCTCGTTTGTGGGTAGTGGTAGTTTGTTTGATAGCTGAAGAAGTGTGGGCAATCAGAGGTAGTGGAATATGCAGGGGGATGTAAGTGTTGAAGGTGGTTCAATATGCAAGGGGAAGTCTGGGTTGTGATGACAGGCAGTGGAGTAGTGGGTTGCAGAGTACTTGACAGAGAAGAGAGAACAGTGTTGAGGGCAGAGAAGCAACAGTAAACAAAAATGAAAACAGAGAGGAAATAGAAATTGTAACGGTGTTTTGAAAATTGTAACAGAAAACAGAAATGCAATAATTATTTTTTTAATTGTGAATGTGTATTTTTTTTGAATATGAAAATGAAAAGAAAAGAAGAAAATCAAGCACATAACAAAATGCACACAAGAATCGCACAAGCATACATATTTTTTTTAAACACACACGAAAAAAAGAAAAAATAAACTCAAATGAAAATAATTCGAAAAATGGAAAATTAAAATCAAGACAACTCCCCGGCACGCCCAAAACTTGTTCAACGGCGGAAATTCTATGGGATTAGAAAACCATCGAAGAATTTAGAAATAAAAATAATAACCGCAAGCGCACGGTGTACGAATGTAGCACGTGGCGAATACGGGTCGATCCGCAGGGAGTTGTTAGAGTTTTAAAAATCTATTCAATCAAATTAGACCAAATGGAGGAGAAATTGTTGACTAGAACTAAAATGAAGCTAAAACTAGAATGAAAGTGTGATTAGAAAACTATTGAACTAGAGAACAATTTAGAGGCAAATCCGCTCTCATATTTTTGTAAATCAACAAACAAACAATTTATGATCTCTAACTTTGATTGTGAAATATTGTAGTATTCATAAATAAGTATGGTTTATTTATGTTATTAATTAACATAACTCAAACCATTAAACTATAATACAACAAATAACCCACTTATAGTTCTCATGAAAATTAAGCCAAAGCAAAAGCTATTTTAAGTATGATCTATTTACTATTGTAACTAGTAATATAGATCATCAAATTTCATTTTTACTTTCATTTCACAATCAAAAATGGATTAGCAAATTATGATGCAACTTGTGTTTATGTTGAATAAGAATAGCTCATTTGTATAAGCAATATAAGCTATCAAACCCACTTGTATAAACTTGCATCAAAATCCACTTCATAAAGCATAAACCAAATGAGATCATAAATCATAAAATTTTGAAATTACATAAAGTTAGAGAGCTTCATCACCCCTAAATTGAAGGGGTTTAACTTCTCATTTGTGGCATTGAAGCAACACAAGTAAGTTTCAACATTAAAAAGAAAAGAAAATAGAAAATAAGCAAAGGAAGCAAAAGAGATTAGCTACTAACTACTTGCATAAATGTAAATCTAAGATATGAACATAAGGAGAAAGAGAGCATAGAAATAAACATTAACAATAAAACAAAGAAAAGCATGTAGAAAAGAGAGAAGAAAGAGGCTTGAAAGCCATTTTTATTTCATAGAACATTGAGCTTACACTTTGTTCTCCTAATTTCCTAAGTAAAATGGAAGAGTAGAAGATGATTTTTTCATGTACATAAGTGGGCTATTTACACATGCATAAAACCCTAATTCTAATTTAAGGGAGCTTCCTAAATTGCCCTTTAGGAAGTGTGGCCACCAAGTAACCATTATCCACTAATTAATCCATCATTTATTTTGCATGAAGCTTTAATCTCCACTTAGTTGTCCATTAGCTCCAAATTGTACATTTAGGTAAGTGGGTGGGGTCCTCCATGTTCATGGCTTGAATTATTTCTCTCTTATTTCCTTTGTATTCATATGTGCATGCATATATCTTCATATAAGCCACTTCCATATGCATCCAAATACTATAAAAATTATCAAAAAATGTCCAAGTAAAAATTCTTACATTGTCACATGCACAAAAATGACCTTTTTGCCTCTGAATGAAGATGAAAATATGATGGTTTGGAAATAATTGAATTTTGGTTTTAAACATGTTAAAATGCCCAAATATGATGTTTATTTAAATAAAAAGAGATAAAATATGGATGTAAATATATGCACATTTACGTGCACATCAGTTAGTAAGTAATACTTTATTACATTCAAAAGATTTCGAGAAAGAGGTTTTAAAGTATTTCGAAAGACAGGGGTCTAAAGTTTTGAAAAGAGATTTATATGCTTTCGAAGGAACTTATCCAGTGAGGTCGAAAGCAAAGTTTTAAAGGTTTTGAAAACCTTAGTTTTTCAAAGCAAATAACCTAATTTCATTTTAAAGGGAAAAAACCATGTTTAAGTAAAGAATTTTTGAAATGGTTTTAAGAAGAAGCTTTCCTTGATAAAATATTAGGTTTAAGGGATTAACCACGTTTCATATGAAAACAATTTCAAGGATATTAAACCCATAGGAGTGGTATTGTTACGTTATTATGGTTGCTTCTTCCAATGTGTATATATATATATATATATTCATGTCGTAATGAACCCGTGAAGGTGATTTGGGGAATGGCGGAATAACCAGCTAGGTTGACCCAGTAGTGAGTATAAGTTAAATTGAATAAAGATATTGGTAGGGGTCAATAGGTTCACGGTAAGCCCATGAAAACTGTGTATAGAAAAAGATATTGGCAGGGGCCAATAGGTTTGTAGTAAGCCTATGAAAACTATGTATAAATGAAGATGCCTGGAAGAAAGGTTCATAGTTAGCCAATGATAACTATGATTTGATATTGGCAGGGCCAATAGGTTTGTAGTGAACCCATGAAAAATATATTTGGATTAAGATATTGAAAGAAGTTAGTAGGTTTCTAGTCAACCCATGAAAACTAGGATAAGAGAAAAGATACTGGAGTTACCAATAGGTTCTTAGTGATCCCATGAACATAATGAAACTGGATAGGGAGTCCATAAACGTTAAACAGGATATTAGTTAGCCTAAACTAATAGGTTAATAGTTGCCATAGAAACTATAAATGAGACAGTTTGTCAAAATGAACGGGGATGAGAAATCCAGAATTGATTTACTTGTTTGCATATAATCTTATTGTTTTGAATTTTTTTAACCATTGAGGATTCAAGAGCATAGTACATGGTTTTATAAAGGTTTTAATATATTAGCAAGAGGAAAACCTGTCCCGCTAAGCGGCGTGGTTTCACTAGATATCTAAGTGCTTTAAGATGGTAGATTATTATTCATATCGGGCTTTATGTCTTACTAGAAGTTTATGTTTTCCCCTTAAACTCTAGGTTACTCAATTGATTTTGTGTAGTTTGAGAGTTGAGGTTTTCTGGTACTTCTTTTGACGAATAACTTCCGTAGACGTGTAGGAGGCATGATAGCTACTTAGAGGTCTCTTTTATTTTGATTTCGTTATGTTGTTGTTGCAAAGGAAAAGTTGTTAAATTGTCTATATATACTCTGATCATCCAAGGGGGTATCTTTATATGTCGCTCTTGGAATATGTTTTAATAAATATATTTTCTCTGAATGTGGTTATCGCATTAGGATTATGTATTGAACTTGAAATTTTTTGTAATGAAATGTGGAACTTATTTCATGTTTTAATTTTTTCCATATTCATATGTTTCTGTATATCAACGTATTTAACATTACCATATTTGGTCACCGAGGATTAATAACTACTGATGACTGCATCATCCGTAGCCATTAGTTTTTGGCCTCCATGTGGGGAATGTTACAATCCACCCAAAAAATGAGTTCGAAAAATGGATCAAGATGAAAAAAACCTACCACAAGAAAGGACTTCAACCGTAAGGCGAGCCAGTATTTGAGATTGGAAGAAGCGTAGGAGTACGAAAGGAAGTCCACTAGCTTGCAACCGTTGAACGTCAGGTAGAGTGTCGTGGCAATGAACCAAAACATAAATGCCTCCAGGACCGTTGAAGGAAGTACAAGGAAAGACGGAAATCAAAAGAGGAATAACCAAAATTACAATAAAAGAAATGGTAACAATGAAAACTTAAAGGCTTTAGGCCCGAGGATAACACCCTGCTCAACGATACTACGGAAAACATTTATCTCGCAACAAATGGACAAAGAAGTATAAAAAACCACTAAGAAGGAAGCTACTGAACAAAAAAAGCGCTCAGGGAAGCTATGTCGCTTCCACGAGATGCATGGTCATAACACAAACGAGTGTCATCATCTAAAGAACTTGATTGAAGAGCTGATTCGAGAGAGCAAGCTTCAACAATACGTGAGAAAATCACAAAATCTTGATCAGCCCATGGCACCCCAGGCTCCTAGGGATCGAAGAAAACAGGCTGGAACAAGCAAAGAGGGATCAAAGTGACGTGACCAGAGAATCATCATTGGAACGATATTTGGAGGACCACATCCCGTGCAGAGAAGTTAGAGAGAAATTAGATAGTATGCGAGTTCGTTAAAGCATGCCCCCAAGGAATCGTGCGCCGCAATCGAAGATGGAGTTCCAGCCAAGCAGCATAAAACTTTGAATGATGATATAGTATTCCAAAATCGAGACAACGAAGGGCTTGCAGCTCCAATCCTCGATCCTATGGTAGTAACAGTAGGAATCGGGCCCACCGTAGTTCGACGAGTATTGGTTGGCAACGGCAGTTCTATGAATATTCTTTTCAAGCGTACCATCGACTAGATGAAGATCGACATGAAAAATGTATATGCATCCCAAACAAAAATCCTAAGATTCACCGACGAGCCTAAACAACCCATTTGGACGATTGACTTACCTATAGAACTTGGGGATGGTGACCGAAGAGTCACCCTCACCCAAACTTTTTGATCCTAGATGAAATGTCGGCGTACAATGCCTTCTTGGGATAGCCCACAATGGCGGATTTTAGAATTGCTTTAGCCTAATGGTGCCTTACCATGAAATTCTCGATGGAAAATGGAGTTGGAGTGATCAAAGGAGACCAAAGTGTCACTATGGAATGTTATATTGTAGAACTGCGTGAATCCAAAAGAAGGGTAAAAGGGAAGATATGAGTAGAACTCCCCACATTCATAAACCTGCTGAATAGCAACTATAGAGCTGCCCCAGGCTTAGGGACCATAACCGATTTGATAAGGCTTTGTACCTTGGAAAGAAGAGTTCAGGGGAGGATCGGGCAGCACTAAAAGAATTGATGGTGTCTGTCCCAGTCGACACGGATGACCCAACGTGGATCTTGAAAATTTGATCGCACCTTGGAAACAAGATGCAACCAAAACTCGCTAAATTTCTTCGTTCCAACTTAAATGTGTTCACTTGGACACATTTCGATATGTGTGGGGTATCACCAGAAATTGCATGCCACACACTCAACATTGACCCCAGGTTTACACCGGTAAAGCAAAAGAGGCGCAGCCTGAGCCCTAAGCGATCCGAGGCATTAGGAGAAAAAGTAGACAAGTTGATGGCCAACGGTTTTATCCTTGACGCAACTTACCCTGAATGGGTATCTCACCCAGTCTTGGTCAAAAAGTCCAATGAGAAGTGGCGAACTTGTATTGAATACTTCGACTTAAACAAAGCTTGCCCAAAAGATAGCTTCTCTCTGCCTAGAATTGACCAGCTTATCGATAGGACGGGGGACATGAACTGCTACCATTTATGGGCGCATATTCGGGGTACAACTAGATTCTGATTCATGAACCTGACCAGGAAAACACTAGCTTAATCACCAATCTAAGACTATTCTGTGGAGGGGAATGCCATTCGGTTTAAAAAATGCTGGGGTAACCTACCAAAGATTAGTAAATACCATATTCAAGCGTCAGATCGAGAAAACCATGGAGGTCTATGTGGATGACATGTTGGTCAAATCGCGAGTAGCTGCCAAACACCTGGATAATCTCGTTGAGATGTTTGAAATACCCTGGAAATATGGAATGAAACTCAATCCACTCAAACGCCACTTTGGGGTAGCCTCCGAAAAGTTCTTAGGATTCATAGTAATTGTTAGGGGCATTGAAGCAAATCCAAAGCAAATAACTACCGTACTAGAAGTCCAAGCCCCAAAGAACAAGAAGAAATTACAAAGCTTGAATGGAAATGTCGCAATACTAAGCCGATTTATCTTGAAAGCCACCGACATGTGCATACCACTCTTTTATGCATTAAAGAAAGGAAAGAAGAACTTCGAATGAAATGAGGCTTGTCAAACCGCATTTGAAGAATTGCTGCGACACGTGGAGGCTCTTCCAATCCTATCAAAGCCAGTGGACGGAGAGGACATATTCATCAACTTAGCAGTCTCACCTCATATGTTGAGCGCTGCCCTTGGGCGTGAATAAGCAAAATTTAGCGACCTCTATACTACATTGGTGTAACGATCCCGGTTTAAAGACGAATCTAAATTTGTAATTAAATTAAATTTTTGAGTTAAATTGTGGTTTTATTTGAATTTTTCAAATTTAATAAGATATATATACTAATTTGGATTTGAAACTCAAAATAAATATTTTTAAATTCAAGTGGATTATAAATAAATTTTGATTTGGGAATTCAAGATGAATTGGATTTAAAAATTTTACTTTGGAAAAGAATAATATGTATGATTATTTATTAAATGTATAAATTGTGTTTTAATCCATTTTCTTTATGAAGTTATAAAAACTATAAAATAAAATATATGTTATAAATTTAATGTTTGATAGTTAAACTATAAATAGGAATAAAACTCAAGAATTTATGTTAGTAATAAAATTATATGGTTATATGGCTACATAAGATAAATACATACTATAACAATTTTTATATGAAAAACAAAGACAAGAAGATAGATAAAAACATCTATGTATAAAGCAAATAAAAAAAATCTACAAAACAAGGATGTACATACAAAATTCAAATAGGATTGTATGCAAACAAAAATGGGGACATTGCATTAAATGCTTTCTTCTCAAGCACAAATGAAGATCATTTCAGCCGAAATAGCAAAACAAATCATTTCAGCCTCCAAACTGAAAAAAAATCTTTAGTCAAATAAAGAAAAATCTGTTCAATAAAAGAAGCCTAACTGGAAAATACCTTCCTCTATACAAACTATCTTCTTTATATATATATATATCAACTCTATTCTTGTTCGTTCATTAAAAAAATTTAGTATTTCAGAAGCTAATTTTACAACTAAGACTTAAATTAACAACTTAACTAAGAAGAAAAAAAGATCACAGCAATTCAAAACTTCCCAGTATTCAAGCCCTGTTCTTTTCTGCTTCAAGTGAATCCGGTGAGCAAACTTTCTTTAAAAACCCAACCTTCTATCTTGATTGTGTTCAGTGATGATGAATGAGATGAAAAATGTTGTAACTTGTTTGAATGTATACATACGTGTACATATGTATGCAGATTTGATGATGTATGTCTGTATGTAGGTATGCATATACCTCTATTAAAACATACAGGCTCTAAAACAACTTCAAAAATCACTTCCTCTTATTCTACTTGCTATTAGGACTTAAGGTTAAAACAAAAGTTGTTTGTTTGATTATAAACTATGTTTTAAAAATTTATTAAAGTTAAAACAACTTGTCAATGTCTCTGGAAATCAAAGAACTGAGCATAGCTTTAAATAAGTCAAAATTTAAACTTCTTAATTCACGAGGTATATAAACTGAATTCTCATATTAAAACATGATTTTTAAAACTTGAATCATAATTTTTAGGCTTAGGATTGAGGAGCAGTTAAGGTTTGTTCAAATTTCATTCTTTTGGTGATGCTGGTGATCTCGTCGATGGGGAAGGTCGGGGTTCTCTGGGATGGTAGAGGAGTGATCGGCGATTCAAGGAAAAATACTAGATGGGTTTGTAGATGGTCGTGGTGGCGGCGACAAGCTTTGGAATTCTGGAAACCTAATTTTTTTGAGGCTTGATGTTTCGATTCGTTTGTCATCTATGATGGATCGAGCGCGACGGGATTTTGGGGAATGGTAGCAGGGTAGTTGGCGATCGTGTGGCCGGAGTTTCGAATTTTCTGGTGGTCGAGGTTGTGAGAACGGCGGTAGTTTCCAGGGTGATGGTGGTTCTAGTTCACGTTTCCAGGTTTCAATGTTGAGCTCGAATTCAATTTCGAGGTGAGGGCGAAGTTCTGGCGATTGGGAATTGATGCGTGGATGATCGTCGACTTGCTCGACGATGTGGTGTTGCCTTGAGTCGATCAACGGTAGCTGCACGTGCATGGCAACGTTGGGTTTCTGGAAGAATTGGTGCATGGTGACTCGAAGGGGAACTCATGTTTTCCTGAAGTTGGCTCGAGTTTTTTTGGATCTCGCTTGAGTGTTTTGTATCCTGTTGTTATAGATAAATTTAAGTTTTATCCTAAACATAACAGATAGAAAAAAAGAGAAGGAAGTATGATGAGGCACGAGAGGTGACGGGGAAAGATGGAGGAAAATTTGAGTAACACTCGAGTAAAACCTGGGTAAATCTCGGGTTCTGTTTTTGAAAGGATTTAGCCTAATTAAATTTAAAGTAAAGTTTGTAAACACAAATTTAGTACTAATGAAGTAATTAATATTTGACAAATTAAGCTAAGAAACTATTCTAAGTTTTAAATTATTTAAATAAATACTTAACATCGTTTTGATCTTAATTAATATTTTAATTGAATGGTTAACTTAAAGATAAGGGTTAAAGTTAATTAACATTAAAGCTTTTTCTAATTGTAATAAATTGATTTTCAAAGTGTAAGGAAGATTTTAAAATGTTAATTAAGATAAATAATTACTATAAATTAATTTTTTGGAAATTAATTAAGAATGATTAATTTCTAGTTGTAATTAAAGATTGGTTAATTAACAATTAAGCATTTAACTTATTTGTAATTAAAATTGTTAATTAGATAATTTAAGTTGATTAATTTATAATTAGTTAATTAAGATAATTGACTAAGGAATAATTAATTAAAATTTTATTTAATTATCATTAAGAATAGTTAATCATTGATTTAAATAAATCAATAAAAATAGTTATGTGGTTAATTCTTTTAAATCACTTTCACCTTAGATTGAAGACGATTGATTAATCATCAAATGTTATGTACTTGATTGATATTTCTGTTTGTGATTGTGATACCGTGTGATGTGAATTGCCTTATGCTGAACTGTGAGTTGTGGTCCGTTTCTGTTTGTATGTGAAAACCCCTTTGCCCGTAAAACGGCATTGAATTTCGATGCAACAGGGAGTCAGATCCCAGTTGGTTATCCGAAAACCACATCGAGATTGATATGATTGAATCTGTGATGATTGATGCTGAGCACTATTGTGTAAAACCCCTGGACTACACTTATACACACACAAATAAGGATTGCACGTGGAAATCGGTTAAGTCACAGATTTTTAGAATAATTTTGAATTTGAATTTTAAATCCAAATGGTTTTAGAAATGGATTGGGTTTAAAATAAAAAGCTTTTGAAAAAGGGATTCTAAAAAAAAGTTATTCTCAATTACTTAGTTGAGATTTGAAATTTGAATAATTTGATTTAGATTGGAATTCAATATCTGAAATTGAATTTTATATTCATTATTTATGATTTAAAAATGGTATACAAGTTTATACGTGTTTTAAACCATTTTGTAAGTGTTGTTTTGGGAATTTGAATTAACCCTAAGATTTTAACTTGTATAAATGAGATCGGATTTTTTCGAAATAAAACTATTTGTTTTTCAAATAATAAAAGCCCTCACATAAGTAAGAATTTCCAATTTGTGTTAAAAGGATTTCAAGTCTAAAATGAAAATGGTCCTCCAAGTTATGAATAAATCTTTGGAAACGGTTTTGTAAGCTATGAGCTAAATCTTGATTTAAAGATTTAACGAGTTAATCAAATTGAAACAGAAATTGTTTTGAAATCCGTGAATGGATCTTTGTGAAACTAGGTGAACTTTATGAAATGAATCTTTTTGTTTAAAAGATTTGAAATGGTAATTAATTTAAACCATTTGAAAGAAAGTTTTGAGTTTTAAAGTTGTGACTTAATTGAAATACCATATCTATATTTTTAAAATATTGCGCTCATTATTCGGTTTAGCCGGGAGAGGATCTTTGTGTCATATAACCCATTCCGAATAATGATACGTCGAAGACCGGTGGTGAAGACCGGGTATTTGCGAGAACGATAGGATGACCCATCGAATGTCTCTGCACTGAGCAGCTACGGTATAGAGATTTCCTAAGTGATGGGAAGTCCGATCGGGATTGCGAATACCCGGATTGCAAGGGCTCTTCGGAAGTGCCTTCAGTTCTATTCGAACCCGGACCAGACTTGCTTATCTTTGTGAAATGTGATGGGGGGTTCTCGCTTTTTGTTTCATGGCGAGTAGGAGACTCTTACCCCTACACGTCCTCTTTAAGGGGTTGGCTGCGAGTCGAGAGGCTGGCCGTAAAAACAAACCCGAGGTATCACTATGAGCCACGGCGGGGCTGGGACGGTTGAAAAGCCTACTAGTCGAGATTGGCCGCTGTCGATGGTTGAAATGCCTAGACTATCACATCTGGTATCAGAGCTAAAGGTTGAGTAAGAATTTTAGCTACGGAGTGTAACACATTAGATGGCTCATTAGAGATAGAGTGAAGTATACCCTAGAATGAGTATAACTAGTGGAACCAAAACCCAAATTTCTCAATCTGTTCTCTTTATCTGTTGTTGTTCTCTAAGATATTTCGTCTGAATGCCTAAATCGGTCTTCTTACTATTCACAGATAGTAAGAATGAGTGGAAGAAGAGGACGAGATAGGGGACAGGGAAGTACCACTTCAGCTGGTCAAAGCCCTGCAACGAAAGATATTCGTATTCAATCTCAATCAAATCTTGTTGATCTATATCGAAGCTTTTCTAGACTTGGTGGAAAACCATTCACAGGCAAGGAAACCGTTATCGAAGACAAGCCTAGATTTGATCGTGCGAAAGGATTTTCAAAGGACTAAAACTGGAAGATGATCAGATGCGATTGATAGCTTCTTGGCAACTCTAGGAAGAGGCTTTAGCTTGGTGGGAAGCAGTTACATTGGATGAGCTGGCGGACGAGTTCACTTGGAGTCGTTTCAAAGAAGTGTTCGAGCAGCGATATATGTCGTCTGCTGGTACCTTTAGAATGTACCAAGAGTTCATGGATTTGAAGCAAGGAAGTTTGTCATTTGAGGAGTACTTAAACAAGTTCAATAAATTATCTCGATTTGGTCCAGAATTGGTGAATACACCATTAAAGAAGAATGAAAAGTTTATTCGGGGGATGAACAAGGAGTTTTAGGAGAGGATGACTACTCACGTAAAGGAATCTTTTTCTGAATTAATTGATATGGTTTATAGATATGATACTCTGGATAAGAAAAAAGATCCGAAAGAGAATGGAGGTACAAGAAATCTGAATTGGAGAAAAAAGAAGTTTGGTGGAAAGAAATCGAGGAAAGATAATGGAAAGAAGAATATACAGAAGAAAAAGGTGAAGGATGTTACTTGTGTCAATTGCTTGGAGAAAGGCCATTACTCGGATAAATGCAAGAATCCTTGGAAGCCAGGAATGAGAGAGCCATTTGTGAGGCCAGATCAGGAATCTAGTGGATGTTATTACTGTCGCAAGCCAGGAAATAGGATCAACGACTGTCCAGCTCATAAGCAAGCTCTAGTAAAGAGGGTGTATGCGATCAGAGATGATTCTTCAACCTCAAAAGCTAATTAAGGAAAAGAAATTTTATAAGGTAACCTTCTCGTTTACGATTAAATTGTTCGAATTTGTTCGACATGCGAACTACACATAGTTTAATTTCTCAGAAAATCCTAAATGAGTTAAATCTTGAATCTGAGATCGTAGCCGCATCTATTTCTGTCTATTTCATTGGGTTTCGATTCAATCTACGAACGGGTAGTTATCCCTTCGAACTAACCAATACCCCTATATACTTCGTAGATCAGGTAACCCAATTGTTTCGTAGTTGATTGAGTTTGTTCTCATATCTATTGTTGATATTCTGATTTTGTAAGCCAAATGCAGAATAAACATTCAGTTTGATTTGAAAAAATATTTCTCTATCTTTTATCCATTCTTAGTTATCTTCCTGGCAAATTTCGAGGACAAAATTTCTTAAGGTGGAATCTGTAACGATCCCGGTTTAAAGACGAATCTAAATTTGTAATTAAATTAAATTTTTGGGTTAAATTGTGGATTTATTTGAATTTTTCAAATTTAATAAGATATATATATTAATTTAGATTTGAAACTCAAAATAAATATTTTTAAATTGAATTAGATTATAAATAAATTTTGATTTGGGAATTTAAGATGAATTGGATTTAAAAACTTTGCTTTGGAAAAGAATAGTATGTATGATTATTTATTAAATGTATAAATTGTGTTTTAATCCATTTTCTTTATGATGTTATAAAAAGTATAAAATAAAATATATGTTATAAATTTAATGTTTGATAGTTAAACTATAAATAGAAAAAAAAGTCAAGAATTTATGTTAGCAATAAAATTATGTGGTTATATGGCAACATAAGATAAATACATATTATAACAATTTTTATATGAAGCACAAAAACAAGAAGATAGATAAAAACATCTATGTATAAAGCAAATAAAAAAAATATCTACAAAACACGAATGTACATACAAAATTTAAATAGGATTGTATGTAAACAAAAATGGGGACATTGCATTAAATGCTTTCTTCTCAAGCACAAATGAAGATCATTTCAGCCGAAATAGCAAAATTTTCATTTCAGCCTCCAAACGGAAAAAAAATCTTTAGTCAAATAAAAGAAAAATCTGTTCAATAAAAGAAGCCTAACTAGATAATACCTTCCTTTGTACAAACTATCTTCTTTATATATATATATATATATATATATATATATATATATATATCAACTCTATTCTAGTTCGTTCATTAAAAAAAATTAGTATTTCAGAAGCTAATTTTACAATTGAGACTTAAATGAACAACTTAACTAAGAAAAGGAAAAAAAAAGATCACAGCAATTCAAAACTTCCCAATATTCAAGCCCTGTTCTTTTCTGCTTCCAAGTGAATCAGGTGAGCAAACTTTCTTTAAAAACCCAACCTTCTATCTTGATTGTGTTCAGTGATGATGAACGAGATTAAAAATGTTGTAACTTGTTTGAATGTATACATATGTGTACATATTTGTGCAGATTTGATGATGTATGTCTGTATGTAGGTATGCATATACCTCAGTTAAAACATAAAGGCTCTAAAACAACTTCAGAAATCACTTTCCCTTATTCTACTTGCTATTAGGACTTAAGGTTAAAACAAAAGTTGTTTGTTTGATTATAAACTAAGTTTTAAAAATTTATTAAAGTTAAAACAACTTGTCAATGTCTCTGGAAATCAAAGAACTGGGCATAGCTTTAAATAAGTCAAAATTTAAACTTCTTAATTCACGAATTCAGGTATATAAACTAAATTCTCATACTAAAACATGATTTTTAAAACTTGAATCATAATTTTTAGGCTTAGGATTGAGGAGAAGTTAAGGTTTGTTCGAATTTCATTCTTTTGGTGATCACTGGTGATCTCGTCGATGGGGAAGGTCGGGGTTCTCTAGGATGGTAGAGGAGTGATCGGCGATTCAAGGAAAAATACTAGATGGGTTTGTAGATGGACGAGGTGGCGGCGACAAGCTTTGGAAGTCTGGAAACCTAATTTTTTCGAGGCTTAATGATGATTCGATTCGTTTTTAATTTATGATGGATCGAGTGCGATGGGATTCTGGGAATGATAGCAAGGTAGTTGGCGATCGTGTGGCCGGAGTTTCGAATTTTTTGGTGGTTGAGGTTGTGAGAACGGCGGCAGTTTCCAGGTTGATGATGGTTCCAGTTCACGTTTCCAGGTTTCAATGTTGAGCTCGAATTCGATTTCGAGGTGAGGGCAAAGTTTTGGCAATTGGGAATTCATGCGTGGATGATAGTCGACTTGCTCAACGATGTGGTGTCGCCTGGAGGCGATCAACGGCAACGTGCACGTGCACGGCAACGTTGGGTTTCTGGAAAAATTGGTGCGTGGTGACTCGAAGGGGAACTCATGTTTTCCTGAAGTTGGCTCGAGTATTTTTGGATCTCGCGTGAGTGTTTTGTATCCTGTTGTTATATATAAATTTAAGTTTTAACTCAAACATAACAGAAAGGAAAAAAAGAGAAGGAAGTACGGTGAGGCACGAGAGATGACTCGGGGAAAGATGGAGCAAAACTCGAGTAGCACTCGAGTAAAACCTGGGTAAATCTCGGGTTCTGTTTTCGAAAGGATTTAGCCTAATTAAATTTAAAGTAAATGTTGTAAACAAAAATTTAGTACTAACGAAGTAATTAATATTTGACAAATTAAGCTAAGAAACTATTCTAAGTTTTAAATTATTTAAGTAAATACTTAACATCGTTTTAATCTTAATTAATATTTTAATTGAATGGTTAACTAAAAGATAAGGGTTAAAGTTAATTAACCTTAAAGCTTTTTATAATTGTAATAAATTGATTTTCAAATTGTAAGGAAGATTTTTAAATATTAATTAAGATAAATAATTACTATAAATTAATTTTTTGGAAATTAATTAAGAATGATTAATTTCTAGTTGTAATTAAAGATTGGTTAATTAACAATTAAGTATTTAATTTATTTGTAATTAAAATGGTTAATTAGATAATTTAAGTTGATTAATTTATAATTAGTAGTTAATTAAGATAATTGATTAAGGAATAATTAATTAAAAATTTATTTAATTTATCATTAAGAATAGTTAATCATTGATTTAAATAAATCAATAAAAATAGTTATGTGCTTAATTCTTTTAAATCACCTTCGCCTTAAATTGAAGATGATTGATTAATCATCAAATGTTGTGTACTGGATTGATATTTCTGTTTGTGATTGTGATACTGTGTGATGTGAATTGCCTTATGCCGAACTATGAGTTGTGATCAGTTTCTGTATGTATGTGAAAACCCCTTTGCCCGTAAAACGGTATTTGAATTTCGATGCGACAGGGAGTCAGATCCCAGTTGGTTATCCGAAACCAACATCGAATCGTAATGATGAAATTTTTGTGATTGATAAATTTACTTTATCTGTGGATTTGTGAATGAAAATAAGCGTTATGGGTTATACCGCTTATCGAGATTGATATGAATTGAATCTGTGATGATTGATGCTAAGCACTATTGTGTAAAACCCCTGGACTACACTTATACACGCAAATATGGATTGCACGTGGAAATCGGTTAAGTCACAGATTTTTAGAATAGTTTTGAATTTGAATTTTAAATCCAAATGGTTTTAGAAATGGATTGGGTTTAAAATAAAAAGCTTTTGAAAAAGGGATTCTAAAAATAAAATTTATTCTCAAATACTTAGTTGAGATTTGAAATCTGAATAATTTGATTTAGATTGGAATTCAATATCTGAAATTGAATTTTATATTCATTATTTATGATTTAAAAACGGTATACAAGTTTATACGTGTTTCAAACCATTTTGTAAGTGTTGTTTTGGGAATTTGAATTAACCCAAAGATTTTAACTTGTATAAATGAGATCGGATTTTTCCGAATTAAAACTATTTGTTTTTCAAATAATAAAAGCCTTCACATAAGTAATGAACTTCCAATTTGTGTTAAAAGGATTTCAAATCTAAAGTGAAAATGGTCCTCCACGTTATGAATAAATATTTGGAAATGGTTTTGAAATCTATGAGATAAATCTTGATTTAAAGATTTAACGAGCTAATCAAATTGAAACGGAAATTGTTTTGAAATCCGTGAATGGATCTTTGTAAAACTGGGTGAACTTTGTGAAATGAATCTTTTGTTTAAAATATTTGAAATGGTAATTGGTTTAAACCATTTGAAAGAAAGTTTTGAATTTTAAAGTTGTGACTTAATTGAAATCCCATTTCCATATGTTTTTAAACATTGCACTCATTATTCTAGCCGGGAGAGGACCTTTGTGTCATATTACCCATTCCGAATAATGATACGTCGTTATGGATAACATTTGAAGACCGGTGGTGAAGACCGGGAATTTGCAAGAACGATAGGATGACCTATCGATTGTCTCTGCACTGAGTAGCTACGGTATAGAGATTTCCTAAGTGATGGAAAGTCCGATCAGGATTGTGAATACCCGGATTGCAAGGGCTTCTTCAGAAGTGCCTTCGGTTCTGTTCGAACCCGGAACATACTTGTATGGTTGTATGTCTGACATTACACTTTGAGATATAAAGCATATTTCTTTCAAATACATATTTGTTGGTGGCGGAGAATTTATTCTCTTAGCTTAACACCCTTCTCTGAGACATACCAGCTTAGAGGTTATGTCATTGAAGGTTATCAGCGATATACTCCCAATTTGGTAGCGTGGCATGCTAAGTGCTGTTGTGTGTTGATGATCATTTGTTGATCATTTGTGATCAAAGCATGGCTTTGTGAAAAAGCGTAGCTTTGTGGACGAGACCTCATCGATCCTCACAAACTGGTAATGGTCGAAACAGGAAAGATGCGACAAGGTTTCAGGGGTAGCTCCCTTAGGGTATGACCATTCCTTCTGGAAAAGGGTAGTATCATGGTATGTGTAACGATCCCGGATTTTTATGAATTTAAATTGATAATTTAAATAAATTTTTGAATTAAAATTGTAAAATTGATTATAAATGGCAGCAAGTTTCCCCGATTGAAATAGAAAATATATTAAGTCATATGAATTTGAAAATTTGTATATATGTGAATATATATGTATATATTGGATTTGAAATAAAATCTTAAATAAATGGTTTTAAAAATAAATAGAAATAAGTAGTCATGTAAGAATAGAAATAAATATACAACCTAATATAATAAAAATAAATATAACAACTTTAAAATGAGAACTTAAGTGAGTCTAGAATTTTATATAGTATACATGTATTTGCAAGCTAGAAATATATGTACTATAACCATATGTATATGCAAGGAATAAGTCAAAACAATAAAATAAAATACATACTAGAGGTACAAAATAATGTAAAATATAAAACCATATATATACACAAGATGATAAGTAATATATTTAATGAAAGTAGAAATGTGTTTATATTCTAAAGTATAAGGTCAAAGTTAAGAAAATATATTCAAGTAATAAATAGAAAGACAAAAGAAAACAATATATATGTCAAAACAATATTCATCACAACCTTACATAAACAAAAGTATGCATACAGGAAGACATGAAAATAAAATATAATCTTCAGCCGAAGTTACCAAGTATTGCAAATAAAAACATAAAGTATGGAAGGAGGTATGGCAAAAGATCAAAGGACTTAAGCATTAAATGCAAGATCATCATCAGCCTCCATAAACAAATAAAGTATAATACCCTCACCTCTAGTACTAGCCAAATATTATCTCAGCCCCCATAAGGAAGAATAGCTCTGACCTATAAATATATATATATATATATATATATATAATATAAACCAAGCTAAGGTAATTAATGCAACATACCTATTGTACTTAACCTCAACCCGCACACTATCTTTTATATACATCAACCCTCCTTTCAGTTCATTAACACAACTGAGTAAAATGGGAGCAAGCATCACAGTGAAAACTCAAACAAAAAATTCAATTTAAACTTCAACAACTATATGAATTCATCAAAACCAGAGGGTCAAGCAAGTTGATATAAAGGGAAATCAAGTTCAAAAGTAAAGTCTGTAGCCTGGAAATAAAGCAAAATTTGAAACTTTAAAACAAATTCAAACTGTAAATTCAAAGCTACAGGCAGTTAGACACAAACAAAATGCTTCTCTGTCCAACTTCCAGTTCTCAAAAATATCAAGTTCTTTGTCTCTGCTGCAAATCAAAGGTGAGCAATTTTTTTTTTTAAAACTAAACTTCTTTGATTCTTTTATCTGTGAGTAACACTTTAAAAGTTTAAGTATGTGAATTTTGGTTGCATGATAGAATCTGGAATGATATGCTTCATATATATATATATATACACAATTTTTTTTTGAGTATACATATGAATGTTTGGATGATTTGGTAAAATGTTCATCCCTGTTTTTTTTTATCACAGAGTTAAATTTAAATCCAAACTTCATTTCTTTCACCTGTGATCTCTGGTAGGTTTCAATCTTCAACAAATAGGTTAGTTAAACATCATCTATGAGTTAAATTTGGTTTTAAGCTTGTTCATGAAGGGTTTGACCCTGTAAACATTGGTTTTACAGTAAAAACAAAATTTGTGATAAATTCAACTATTTTGAATCATTGATTTGATTTCATATTTTAAATAAACATACAAAAGTAGGAATTTTAAAACAAGAACGATGATTTTTAGCTAAGCATACAAGGTGCGGTTTATAAAGGAACCAAAAATGATTTTTCATGAAATTATGTTGATTTAACGAATTATAGATGATGAAATTTGAGGTGAAGTTAGCTTGAAGGTTTTCAAATCCAGGAAAAATGCAAAAAAAATTATCTGTTGCATAAATTGTTTGGACGAGTCGAGTGTAGGGTTTAAGTGGGTGTTGGTATTTTGGTCGAAATTCCTAGTGCTGCGTCGTCCTCAGTTGACTGAAACCGTTCGCATCGGTGGGGATAGTAGCGTCAGGTATACACGAAGCTTCGGTTGCGATCACGCGACCTCTACTGGTCAGGGGAGGAAGAACGAGGTGGCTTTAGGTTTCGAAGGTGGTTCCAGAATTTGGATTTAAACACTCGAATTTGAATTCGAGTTGGTAACAATGTTCTGAAGATCGTAATTAGAAGCGAGGGTGATTGACGACTTGTGAGGACCATCGTGGATGATCGGAACTAGCCGCGGCGTGGGTGCACGTGTACGTGCAAATTTGTGGAACTGGGTGAAGCATTGGGAAGGAAGAAGGTACATGAGGTCGAGTTGCTCGCGTGTTTTCCTCGGTGGGAACATGGGTATTTGACTGTGCAACTGGGTGGAACAGGCTTTAAGAAATTTTAACAGGAAGTCTAAAAAGAACTTGATTGTCAAAAAGGATTCTAAGTTTTAGACAAAAGTAAACCAAGTCTCAACTATGAAAGTAAACGGTTTTCAAGAACAATTGTTTTAACCGAGTGTCCAAGTTTAAAAACAAAGAAGTTCGAATTTGTAAATAATTCAGGTTTTAAAACAAAGATAAACAAGTTTTAAAATATGTAATATTTAACTAAAAGTTATTTATTAACTTAGAAAGTTTTTAAAGAGTTAAAGTTAAATCTGAATGCTTAATTAATTAAATTTGATTTCTAAAGTATTTTATTTAAAATAAGTTTAAAGATTAAGATTTAGTAATCAATTACGATAAAGATTTATCTTAAGGAATTAAGAACTTTGATTAGTTAAAGGTAAATAAATGTGTGAAGATAATTAAACCAATTCAATGTTTATTAATAATTTAAGAGGGTTGGTTAATGTAGATAATTTAATTAAAAATTGATTAAGTGATTAGGAATAATCACTTATTGTAATTCATTAAGAACAATTTTTAAATAGTAATAAATTAGGGGTTGATAAAATTATTAATAAATTAATTAAGGGGTTAATTACTAATTGTAATTAAATTTGGATATTTTGATAAAGATAAATTGGTAATTAATGATTTGTTATTATGAGATAATTGCTTAATGGTAAGTAATTAAAGAGTAAATTTCTTGAAATAATTAATTAAGAAGTTAATTAATTGGTTCAAAAGTCAATTTAATTAATATGATTGATTAAGAATAGTTTAATTAATTAAAGTGTTTGATAAATTAATTTATATCAAATGATTTGGAATTAATAAATCAGAATTGGATAATAAATTCATAAGTAATTAATTAAATTGGAAATGAATTGAATTGATTAGGATTAAACGATTAATTAATCCTGCTTATAAATGATTATTAAATGCTTGACCTTACTTATGAATGATTGCATTGTATGAGATGCCTTGAATTGTTTGTCCTACCTGATCTGTGATATTTTATTCTGTAAATTGTGGTATGTATAATTTATTCATTTATTGATGATACATCTATGAATGAAGATAAGCATTATAGTTTATATCGCTTATCAACTATATTTCTGTGTTTTAATCTGTGATGATTGAATGGTGTTGCACTATTGCGTTAAACCCCTAGACCACACTTATGCACACACAAATATGGATTTCACGAGGAAATTGATTAAGTCACAGATTTTGAAATAATTTATAAAATTGAATATTTGAATTCAAATGTTTTGGAAATGGATTGAGATTAAAGTGAAAAGCTTTTGAAATTGAATTTCAAAGATGAAAGTTATTTGGAACAACTTGATTAAGTTTGAAATTTGAATAATTTGATTAAAATTGGAATTCAATATCTGAAATTGAACTCTATATTCAGTATTTATGATATTAAACGGTATACAAGTTTATATGGGTTTTAAACCATTTTTGAAGTGTTGTTTTTGGGAATTTGAATTAACCCAAAAGATTTAACTTGTATAAATAAGATCAAATTTCTTCGAAACGAAAACTACTTGTTTTCAAATAATAACAGCTTTCATTTTAAAGAAAGGATCTCCCAATTATGTTGAAAAGGTTTCAAGCTGAAATAGAATTGAAATGTTTTGAAAGCTATGAAATAAATCTTTGATTCAAAGACCGAATGAGTTAATCCAACTTAAATTGAAATTGTTTTTGAAAGGCTATGAATGAATCTTTGGAAATGATTTTGAAAACTATAAGTTGAATCTTTGATTTAAAGATTCAACAAGTTAATCGAATTTTGAAAGCTATGAGTTAAATCTTTGATTTAAAGATTTAACGAGTTAATCCAATTGAAATGGAAATTGTTTTGAAATCCATAAATGGATCTTTGTGAAACTGGGTGAACTTTGTGAAATAAATCTTTTTGTTTAAAAGATTTGAAATGGTAATTTGTTTAAACCATTTGAAAGAAAAGTTTTGGATTATTAAGTTGTGACTTAATTGAAATTCCTTATCCATATGTTTTAAATGTTGCGCTTACTATTCAGGTTAGCCGGGAAAGGACCTTTGGGTCGTATAACCCATTCCGAATATGTGATTCGACGTTATGGATAGCATTTGAAGACCGGTGGTGAAGACCGGGTATTTACGAGAACGATAGGATGATCTATCGATTGTCTCTGCACTGAGTCGCGCCGGTATAGAGACTCCCTAAGTGATGGGAAATCTGATCGGGATTGTGAATACCCAGATTGCAAGGACTTCTTTGGAAGTGCCTTCGGTTCTGTTCGAACCCAGAACAGACTTGTATGGATTGTTATGTCTGACATTACAATTTGAGATATAAAGCTGATTTCTTTCAAATATATTTCTGTTGGTGGCGGAGAATTTATTCTCTTAGCTTAACACCCTTCTCTGAGACGTACGAGCTCAGAGGTTATGTAGTTGAAGGTTATCAGTGATATATTCCCAATTTGGTAATGTGACATGCTGAGTGTTGCTGTGAAGTGATCATTATTTGATCATTTGTGATATGATCATTTGTTTGATCACTTATCTTTGTGATCATTTCTATGATCATTTGTTGACCCAAAGCACAGCTTTTGTATAAAGCGTGGCTTTGTGGACGAGACTTCATCGAGCCTCACAAACCGGTAATGGTCGAAACAGGAATTGTGCGGCAAGGTTTTCAGGGATAGCTTCCCTAGGGTATGACCATTCCTTCTAGAAAAGGGTAGGGTCATGGTATGGAGCCCTGATACTTACTCATGTGGACAGCTCCAAAATACTGCTAACATAAGAACATGGAAACCTGCTACTAGGCTGCCCGTGTGGAAATTATGGGCACCCAGAGTTTAGAAAGGAAGCAACAAAGTCCATGTTAGTCATGGGCTGGTACGAGTAAAAAAAAAAACAGTTGCTTTTACATAAAACAGGTTTATAGAAGAAAACCGTTATGCTTTTGGAAAATGAAACTACCATAAGACCTCCCGCCACACACACAATGCAATCGCAGAATTAGAGGAGATTTCTTCTTGTGATAGTCAAATATGCTTGATACGAGAAAAATTCTTTGATATTATTACTAGTGCATAGTGTAAAAACATTTCGAAAGTATAATATTAATCTTAGCCAGCATACAACCATTATTGTATGCCTACTATAGCTACCATGTTTTGTGGCAGGTTACCACCACGCTGCATGGCAGGTTATAAAATTAAAACCGTACGGGGCTCGTATTATTTCTTTGGATTTCCAACAAATGGTCAGGCTAAGGAACTTCCTACTGCCACATGGGCACGCCTATAGAGGGACGTCTCGAGAACCTACCCGGCTCTCTGCCAACACAATGTCGGGTTACCTCTGTAACTAGGTAACTACTACTCGAGTATGCCATTCCCCGTCGTTTGTGACCTTTATCCGAGGGCCCTTAACCACATAGCAACAACCACATAGTAAATGAGATTGCAGCAACCACATAGGTAAAGTATCTGGGCTCCATACCATGATGCTACCTTTTTCCAGAAGGAAATGACATACCCTAAAGGGCGCGACCCACATAACCTTGCCGCATCTTTCTTGTTTCGACCATTTCCGGGTTGTGAGGTCCGATGAGATCTCGTCCACAAAGCTACGCTTTACACGAAAGCCATGCTTTGATCACAAATGATCATCAACAGCATGCGACACTACCAAATTGGGAGTATATCGTTGATAACCTTCAATTACATAACCTCTGAGCTCATACGACTCAGAGAAGGGGGTTAAGCTAAGAGAATAAATTCTCCGCCACCAACAGATATGTATTTGAAAGAATCTGGTTTATATCTCAAAGTGTAGTGTCAGACACACAACCATACAAGTTTGTTACGGGTTCGAACAGAACCGAAGGCACTTCGTCCAATAAAGGAAGCAGCCCTTGCAAATCCGGGTATCTACAATCCCGATCGGACTTCCCATCACTTAGGGAATCTCTAAACCATAGCTAATCGGTGCAAAGATGATCGATAGGTTTTCCTATCATTTTCGAAGACACCCGGACTTCAACACCGGTCTTCAAATGCTATTAATTTCGACGTATCACTATTCGAAATGGGTTATATGACACAAAGATCCTCTCCCGGCTAAACCAAATATTGAGCGCTTAATTTTAAACACGTGGATGTATCTATCACAATGATTCACATTCAGGGTTCGATGTGGGTTTCAAATAACTAACTGGAATCTGACTCCCTGTCGCATCGAAGTTTAAATGCCGTTTGATGGGCAAAAAGGGTTTTCACATGAACACAGAATTAAATCACAAATCACGGTTCAGCACAAAGCAATTCACATCTCACAACATCATAATCACAACAGAAATATCAATTCAATGCACAACAATAGTTAATTATTTACCAATCAAGGTGAATGTGATTTAAATGAATTAATCACATAACTATTTTTATTGATTATTTTAATTCAATGATTAGTTTCTATAAATTAATTAAATCTTAATTAACTTGATTAATTATTTCTTAATTAATTATTTTAACTAACTGCCAATTATAATTAATCAACTTAAATTATCTAATTAACAATTCTTAATTTACAAATTAATTTAAACACTTAATTATTAATTAACCAATCTGAAATTACTATTATAAATCATTCTTAATAACTTCTCAAAACAATTAGTTAATAAAACTGTTTGCCTTAATTAACATTTAAAAATCTTCTTTACACTTTGAAAATCAATTTATTGTTACATTGAAATCTTTAATGGTAATTAAATTTAACATTTAACTTAAGTTAATTATTTAATTAAAATATTAATTAAGGTTTTAGAAAACATTGTTATGTACTCACTTAGTTGATTAACTTAAACAAGTTCTTAACTTAATATAGTCAACATTATTTACTTTAACATTATAATCTTTAAATTTATTGGGATTAAACCATTTTGAAGATAACCCGAGCATACCCAGGTTTTTACTCGAGTAGCCACTCGAGTTTCCCACCAGCTTTCCCCGAGTCACCTCTCGTTCCCTCTCATACCCCATCTTTTTTTTATTTCCAGTAATTTGAAGTATAAACTTAAGTTATAGTATTAGTAAATCATGTTTGCTCACTCGATTAAAACCCGAAGCAAGCGACCACTATACTCGAGTAATAACTCGAGATTACCCACCAATAACGACGCTGACACCAACCTCACGCCGTACACATGCACGACGACGCGCCATAGCTCCGACAAACCCCACGACCATCGACAAGTCACAAATCGTCCCTACGTTCGAAATCGAAACTCAAATCGACACCAATCATATCAAATCAAAAAATAGCATTTTGCTCGAATCTGAAGCTTAAGCCAAACGACATAACCACCTCGCCACCATCACTCAGGCCATCGAAGACGCTCAGAATTCATCCTCACCACGACAACACATTAAGCTACCATTCTCCAGAGTTACGCGAAGCTTGATCACGTATAGGAGACGAACATAACTCATTTTCTGATCATAACACAAATGAACTTTGAACCCTAAATTGGATTCGTTCATCCAATTCGTGCATTTGAAAAATTATTCAACAATTTTCTCGAGATCACAGAAGTTCATACTAGCTTCAAACCAAATTTCAACATTTTAAATTGATTCGGTTGTCTGGAAATGTGAAAAAAACAATTTTTGTTCAAATAAAAACTGCTGTTGGAATACTCAACTAAAAATCTTCATTTTTGTTTTAAAAATCATAATTTACAGTAAGAATTCAAGTTATGAACTTGAATTAACAACTTATAAAAATCAAATTTATTAAATTATTACTTGATTACCTATAAAACAAGATGACCGTGGTGATATCTTACAAACATGATTTGATCAGCTTTTAAAAATCTTGATTTTGGTTTAATATCTTGTTTGAATGAAAACTGAAAGATTTACAATGGTTTGATGAGAATATTTTGAGTTTGAGAAGAAAATTCAACCCTGTAACAATTAACAGAGAAGATCAACATACTCAATATTCATAGAACAACCTGTATATAAACACATATCCAAATTAAAAAATAAAACACATACAACACCATATAGTCAATGAATCAACTTTACCGTTAAACTTAAAGCCTTAAAGTTGATGTTTACTCACTTGGAAACATTATTGAACAGAGAGCTGTTTTTTTTTTGAAAGCCTGCAGTTCAAATCTCCTTTGAATTCTGTCTATTTGATTTTATTTTTCTTCAGCAGATTATATTTGAACTTGAAGATATGGTGATGTTTATATTATTTTTTTGTTTACTTTGTTTGTTTGAACGAAATGAAATGAATATGGATGTATAAATAAAGAACGCAGCTTTGTATAAGTAGGTATTACCTGGTAGAACTTTTTCTTTGATCGGATTTTTTTTTGTTTGATCCTCCTGCTTTGACTAAGCAAGGTTTATTTCGGCTGAAATGATCTTATTTGTGCTGATAATATATTATGGTGTGCTAAGAATAGATAGCATTAAATGCTATGTTTCCATCTAAGTTTATATATAATCCTACTTGATTTTTTTTGTAAGTACAATTTTGTTTTGTTTGTAGATTTATTTCTCTTGCATACATTTTTGTTTCGTTGTTTCCTGGTTTACATAATTTACATGCAACTTGTATGTATTTAATTATGGTTTATTTTTAAGTTTATCTTATGTTGCTATATAACCATAAAATCTTATTACTAACATAAATTCTAAATTTTATTTCTATTTAAAGTTTAACTATCAACATTTAATTTATAACATATATTTTATTTTATGGTTTGACACAAATTCTTGTTTGTTATATATATTTATATACAGCTTAAACTACCAAATATTTTATTTATATCCATATATATCTTTGTAATATTTAATATTAATAATATTTTATTTCTTTTGAAAATTTTCATTAATTTCAAAAGTTCAAATAAATTAACAAATTTAAATTAACAAATTTTGGTATGTTACAAATATCCCCCCTTAAGAAAATTTCGTCCTCGAAATTTGAAAGAGAAAGAAAAGCAAACAAAGAATATACGAATTCAGAAAAAATAAGAATATGGCTTACCAGTTTAAGCCGAGATATCCACTCTGGAATTGGGATATGATTTCTGCATATTATCTTCGGTTTCCCAAGTGCTGTCCTTTGGATTGCCGCTCCACTGAACTTTAACTAGTTTCACAACTTTGTTTCTTAATCGCTTTTCTTCACGATCGACAACCTTTATCGGTTCTCTTTTGACTGTTAAATTGGTAGTGATTTCGAGATCCTTCTCAACAGCTTCTTCAATAATACTATTTGCATCGTGCACATACTTTCGAAGATTAGAAATGTGGAACACATCATGCATGCCAGACAACCAGCTAGGCAACTTTAATCGATAGGCTAAAGAACCGATCCTCTCCAAAATAGGAAAAGGACCAATATACCGTGGTGCCAGCTTACCGATCTTCCCAAACCTCAATAAACCTTGCATAGGAGATACTTTGAGAAAGACAGAGTCTCCAATCTGGAATTCCAAATCCCTTCTTCTGCGATCATAATAACTCTTTTGACGACTCTGAGCCGTCCTCAATTTCTTCCGTATAAAATCAACTTTTTCTTTGGCTTCTTTAATCATATCCGGTCTAAGGACGAGTCTATCACTATCCTCAATCCAACATGCCGGTGATCGACATGGATGACCATATAAAGCTTCAAAAGGAGCCATCTCTATACTGGCCTGATAGCTGTTGTTATACGAGAACTCGACCAGATGTAAATGGTCCTCCCAAGAGCCACCAAAATCAAGTACACAAGCACGCAATAGGTCTTTTAAGATTCGGTTAATCCTCCTAATCTGCCCATCAGATTGTGGGTGATAAGAAGTGCTGAAATTTAGTTTTGTTCCCAATGCATCTTGAAATGCCTCCCAAAATCTACTAGTAAAGATCGGGTCACGATCACTCACTATGCTGCTAGGAATACCGTGGAGACGGACAATTTCTTTTACATATAATTCGGCTAAACTTGCAGCCGTGCGGGTAGATTTCACAGGAAAAAAGTGGGTTGTCTTAATCTAACGGTCCACAATAACCCAAATTGCTTCATTGCCTTTTCAAGTACAAGGCAAACTATCGATGAAATCCATCGATATTTGGTCCCATTTCCACATAGGTACCTCTAAATGTTGAAGTAAACCCGCCATTTTCTTTTGATCACTTTTGATTTGTTGGCAAGTAGCACAGCGACTCACATATATAGATATGTCCCTTTTCATCGTCTTCCACCAAAAAGTTCTTTTGATATCTCTATACATTTTGTTAATTCCTGGATGGATGCAAAGTTTAGATTTGTGACATTCGTCCAAAACTTCACGTTTTAGATCAGGGATGTCTGGGACACAAATCCTACCTTTCATCCTTATAACTCCATTATCATCAATCGCAAAACTAGAATCTTCACCTCGACATATTCTTCTACGAATTTTCCGAAGAAACTTGTATTCAGTTTGCTTGCTGGCGATCTTTTCAAGGAGAGTAGGAGTAACAACAAGATATGCAAGAACAACATGCCTCCTACTTAAAGCGTCGGCAACTACATTGGGTTTTTCGGGCGTATATTGAATATCTATGTCATAAGATGCCAGAAATTCCAACCAACGTTGTTGTCGCAGATTTAAATCTTTATGGGTGAAGAGATATTTCAAAGATTTATGGTCGATGAATAATTCGAATTTTTCACCCAAAGAAAGAGAGTTCATAAGTATATTTATTAAGTTAAGTTAAATTCGTAAATCATTAAGAAAGATGAAAAGATTCTTACCCAGAAGATAATGTCGCCATATTTTCAAAGCGAAGAAACTGCTAAGAGTTCCAAATCATGGGTTGGATAATTTCTTTCATGAGGACGTAATTGTCTACTCATGTAGGCAATTACCTTCCCATTCTGCAATCCGGGTATCTACAATCCCGATCGGACTTCCAATCACTTAGGGAATCTCTATACCGCAGCTACTCGGTGAAGAGATGATCGATAGGTTATCCTATCATTTTCGAAGACACCCGGTCTTCAACACCGGTCTTCAAATGCTATTAATTTCGACGTATCACTATTCGAAATGGGTTATATGACACAAAGGTCCTCTCTCGGCTAAACCAAATTGTGAGCGCTTAATTTTAAACACGTGGATGTATCTATCACAATGATTCACATTCAGGGTTCGATGTGGGTTTCAGATAACTAACTGGAATCCGACTCCCTGTCGCATCGAAGTTTAAATGCCGTTTGATGGGCAAAAAGGATTTTCACATGAACACAGAATTAAATCACAAATCACAGTTCAGCACAAAGCAATTCACATCACATAGCATCATAATCACAACAGAAATATCAATTCAGCGCACAACAATAGTTAATTATTTACCAATCAAGGTGAATGTGATTTAAATGAATTAATCACATAACTATTTTTATTGATTATTTTAAATCAATGATTAGTTTTGATAAATTAATTAAATCTTAATTAACTTGATTAATTATTTCTTAATTAATTATTTTAATCAACTTCCAATTATAATTAATCAACTTAAATTATCTAATTAACAATTCTTAATTTACAAATTAATTTAAACACTTAATTATTAATTAACCAATCTGAAATTACTATTATAAATCATTCTTAATAACTTCTCAAAACAATTAGTTAATAAAACTATTTGCCTTAATTAACATTTAAAAATCTTCTTTACACTTTGAAAATCAATTTATTGTTACATTGAAAGCTTTAATGGTAATTAAATTTAACATTTAACTTAAGTTAATTACTTAATTAAAATATTAGTTAAGGTTTTAGAAAACATTGTTATGTACTCACTTAGTTGGTTAACTTAAACAAGTTCTTAACTTAAAATAGTCAACATTATTTACTTTAACATTATAAACTTTAAATTTATTGGGCTTAAACCATTTTGAAGATAACCCGAGCATACCTAGGTTTTTACTCGAGTAGCCACTCGTGTTTCCCACCAGCTTTCCCCGAGTCACCTCTCGTTCCCTCTCATACTCCATCTTTTTTTTATTTCCAGTAATTTGAAGTATAAACTTAAGTTATAGTATCAGTAAAACATGTTTGCTCACTCGATTAAAACCCGAAGCAAGCGACCACTATACTCGAGTAATAACTCGAGATTACCCACCAACAACGACGCTGACACCAACCTCACACCGTACACATGCACGGCGACGCGCCATAGCTCCGACAAACCCCACGACCATCGACAAGTCACAAATCATCCCTACGTACGAAATCGAAACTCAAATCGACACCAATCATATCAAATCGAAAAATAGCATTTTGCTTGAATCTGAAGCTTAAGCCAAACGACATAATCACCTCACCACCATCGCTCAGGCCATCGAAGACGCTCAGAATTCATCCACACCACGACAACACATTAAGCTACCATTCTCCAGAGTTACGCGAAGCTTGATCACGTATAGGAGACGAACATGCCTTGTTTTCTGATCATAACACAAATGAACTTTGAACCCTAAATTGGATTCATTCATCCAATTCGTGCATTTGAAAAATTATTTAACAATTTTCTCGAGATCACAGAAGTTCATACTAGCTTCAAACCAAATTCCAACATTTTAAATTGACTCTATTGTCTGAAAATGGAAAAAAAACAAATTTTGTTCAAATAAAAACTGCTCTTGGAATACTCAACTAAAAATCTTCGTTTTTGTTTTAAAATCATAATTTACAGTAAGAATTCAAATTATGAACTTGAATTAACAACTTATAAAAATCAAATTTATTAAATTATTACTTGATTACCTATAAAACAAGATGACCGTGGTGATATCTTACAAACATGATTTGATCAGCTTTTAAAAATCTTGATTTTGGTTTAATATCTTGTTTGAATGAAAACTGAAAGCTTTACAATGATTTGATGAGAATAATTTGAGTTTGAGAAAAAAATTCAACCCTGTAACAAATAACATAGAAGATCAACATACTCAATATTCATAGAACAACCTGTATATAAACACATATCCATATCAAAAAATAAAACACATACAACACCATGTAGTCAATGAATCATCTTTACTGTTAAACTTAAAGCCTTAAAGTTGATGTTTACTCACTTGGAAACAAGATTGAACAGAGAGCTCTTTTTGTTTTTTGAAACCCTGCAGTTCAAATCACCTTTGAATTCTGTCTGTTTGATTATTATTTTCTTCAGCAGATTATACTTGAACTTGAAGATATGGTGATGTTTATATTATTTTTTTGTTTACTTTGTTTGTTTGAACGAAATGAAATGAATATGGATGTATAAATAAAGAACGCAGCTTTGTATAAATAGGTGTTACCTGGTACAACTTTTTCTTTGATCAGATTTTTTTTTTGTTTGATCCTCCTGCTTTGACTAAGCAAGGTTTATTTCGGCTGAAATGATCTTATTTGTGCTGATAATCTATTATGGTGTGCTAAGAATAGATAGCATTAAATGCTATGTTTCCATCTAAGTTTATATGTAATCCTATTTGATTTTTTTATAACTACAATTTTGTTTTGTTTGTAGATTGTTTTCTTGCATACATTTTTGTTTTGTTGTTTCCTGGTTTACATAATTTACATGCAACTTGTATGTATTTCATTATGGTTTATTTTTAAGTTTAACTTATGTTGCTATATAACCATAAAATCTTATTACTAACATAAATTCTAAATTTTATTTCTATTTAAAGTTTAACTATCAACATTTAATTTATAACATATATTTTATATTATGGTTTGACACAAATTCTTGTTTGTTATATATATTTATATAAAGCTTAAACTACCAAATATTTTATTTATATCCATATATCTTTGTAATATTTAATATTAATAATATTTTATTTCTTTTGAAACTTTTCAAATTAATTTCAAAAGTTCAAATAAATTAACGAATTTAAATTAACAAATTTTGGGATGTTACAAATATCCCCCCTTAAGAAAATTTCGTCCTCGAAATTTGAAAGAGAAAGAAAAGCAAACAAAGAATATATGAATTCAGAAAAAATAAGAAAATGGCTTACCAGTTTAAGCCGAGATATCCACTCTGCAAATGGGATATGATTTCTGCATATTATCTTCGATTTCCCAAGTGCAGTCCTTTGGATTGCCGCACCACTGAACTTTAATTAGTTTCACAACTTTGTTTCTCAATCGCTTTTCATCACGATCGACAATCTTTATCGGTTCTCTTTTGACTATTAAATTGGGAGTGATTTCGAGATCCTGTTTAGCAGCTTCTTCAATAATACTACTTGGATCGTGCACATACTTTCGAAGATTAGAAATGTGGAACACATCATGCATGCCAGACAACCAGCTAGGCAACTTTAATCGATAGGCTAAAGAATCGATCCTCTCCAGAATAGGAAAAGGACCAATATACTGTGGTGCCAGCTTACCGGTCTTCCCAAACCTCAATACACCTCGCATAGGAGATACTTTAAGAAAGACAGAGTCTCCAATCTGGAATTCCAAATCCCTTCTTCTGCGATCATAATAACTCTTTTGACAACTCTGAGCCGTCCTCAATTTCTTCCGTATAAAATCAACTTTTTCTTTAGCTTCTTTAATCATATCCAGTCTAAGGACGAGTCTGCCATTAGCCTCAATCCAACATGCCGGTGATCTACACGGATGACCATATAAAGCTTCAAAAGGAGCCATCTCTATACTGGCCTGATAGCTGTTGTTATATAAGAACTCGACCAGGTGTAAATGGCCCTCCCAAGAGCCACCAAAATCAAGTACACAAGCACGCAATAGGTCTTTTAAGATTCGGTTAATCCTCTCAATCTGCCCATCAGATTGTGGGTGATAAGCAGTGCTGAAATTTAGTTTTGTTCCCAATGCATCTTGAAATGCCTCCCAAAATCTACTAGTAAAGATCGGGTCACGATCACTCACTATGCTGCTAGGAATACCGTGGAGACGGACAATTTCTTTTACATGTAACTCGGCTAAACTTGCAGCCGTGCGGGTAGATTTCACAGGCAAAAAGTGGGTTGTCTTAGTCTAACGGTCCACAATAACCAAAATTGCTTAATTGCCTTTTCAAGTACGAGGCAAGCTGTCGATGAAATCCATCGATACTTGGTCCCATTTCCACTTAGGTACCTCTAAATGTTGAAGTAAACCCGCCATTTTCTTTTGATCACTTTTGATTTGTTGGCAAGTAGCACAGCGACTCACATATATAGATATGTCCCTTTTCATCGTCTTCCACCAAAAAGTTCTTTTGATATCTCTATACATTTTGTTAATTCCTGGATGGATGCAAAGTTTAGATTTGTGACATTCGTCCAAAACTTCACGTTTTAGATCAGGGATGTCTGGGACACAAATCCTGCCTTTCATCCTTATAACTCCATTATCATCAATCGCGAAACTAGAATCTTCACCTCGACATATTCTTCTACGAATTTCCCGAAGAAACTTGTCTTCAGTTTCCTTGCTGTCAATCTTTTCAAGGAGAGTAGGAGTAACAACAAGATATGCAAGAACAGCATGCCTCCTACTTAAAGCGTCGGCAACTACATTGGCTTTCCCGGGCGTATATTGAATTCTATGTCATAAGATGCCAGAAATTCCAACCAACGTTGTTGTCGTAGATTTAGATCTTTAGGGTGAAGAGATATTTAAAAGATTTATGGTCGGTGAATAATTCGAATTTTCACCCAAAGAAAGAGAGTTCATAAGTATATTTATTAAGTTAAGTTAAATTCGTAAATCGTTAAGAAAGATGAAAAGATTCTTACCCAGAAGATAATGTCGCCATATTTTCAAAGCGAAGAAACTGCTAAGAGTTCCAAATCATGGGTTGGATAATTTCTTTCATGAGGACGTAATTGTCTACTCGCGTAGGCAATTACCTTCCCATTCTGCAATCCGGGTATCTACAATCCCGATCGGACTTCCCATCACTTAGGGAATCTCTATACCACAGCTACTCGGTGAAGAGATGATCGATAGTTTATCCTATCATTTTCGAAGACACCCGATCTTCAACACCGGTCTTCAAATGCTATTAATTTAAACGTATCACTACTCGAAATGGGTTATATGACACAAAGGTCCTCTCTCGGCTAAACCAAATAGTGAGCGCTTAATTTTAAACACGTGGATGTATCTATCACAATGATTCACATTCAGGGTTCGATGTGGGTTTCAGATAACTAACTGGAATCCGACTCCCTGTCGCATCGAAGTTTAAATGACGTTTGATGGGAAAAAAGGGTTTTCACATGAGCAAAGAATTAAATCACAAATCACAGTTCAGCACAAAGCAATTCACATCACACAGCATCATAATCACAACAGAAACATCAATTCAGTGCACAACAATAGTTAATTATTTACCAATCAAGGTGAATGTGATTTAAACGAATTAATCACATAACTATTTTTATTGATTATTTTAAATAAATGATTACTTTTGATAAATTAATTAAATCTTAATTAACTTGATTAATTATTTCTAAATTAATTATTTTAATTAACTTCCAATTATAATTAATCAACTTAAATTATCTAATTAACAATTCTTAATTTACAAATTAATTTAAACACTTAATTATTAATAAACCAATCTGAAATTACTATTATAAATCATTCTTAATAACTTTTCAAAACAATTAGTTAATAAAGCTATTTGCCTTAATTAATATTTAAAAATCTTCTTTACACTTTGAAAATTAATTTACTGTTACATTGAAAGCTTTAATGGTAATTAAATTTAACATTTAACTTAAGTTAATTACTTAATTAAAATATTAATTAAGGTTTTAGAAAACATTGTTATGTACTCACTTAGTTGATTAACTTAAACAAGTTCTTAACTTAAAATAGTCAACATTATTCACTTTAACATTATAAACTTTAAATTTATTGGACTTAAACCATTTTGAAGATAACCCGAGCATACCCAGGTTTTTACTCGAGTAGCCACTCGAGTTTCCCACCAGCTTTCCCCGAGTCACCTCTCGTTCCCTCTCATACTCCATCCTTTTTTTATTTCCAGTAATTTGAAGTATAAACTTAAGCTATAGTATCAGTAAAACATGTTTACTCACTCGATTAAAACCAGAAGCAAGCGACCACTATACTCGATAATAACTCGAGATTACCCAACAACAACGACGCTGACACCAACCTCACACCGTACACATGCACGGCGACGCGCCATAGCTCCGACAAACCCACGACCATCGACAAGTCACAAATCGTCCCTACGTACGAAATCGAAACTCAAATCGACACCAATCATATCAAATCGAAAAATAGCATTTTGCTCGAATCTGATGCTTAAGCTAAACGACATAACCACCTTACCACCATCGCTCAGGCCATCGAAGACGCTCAGAATTCATCCACACCACGACAACACATTAAGCTACCATTCACCAGAGTTACGCGAAGCTTGATCACGTATAGGAGACGAACATGCCTTGTTTTCTGATCATAACACAAATGAACTTTGAACTCTAAACTGGATTCGTTCATCCAATTCGTGCATTTGAAAAATCATTTAACAATTTTCTCGAGATCACAGAAGTTCATACTAGCTTCAAACCAAATTTCAACATTTTAAATTGATTCGATTGTCTGAAAATGGGAAAAAAACAAATTTTGTTCAAATAAAAACTGCTCTTGGAATACTCAACTAAAAATCTTCGTTTTTGTTTTAAAATCATAATTTACAGTAAGAATTCAAGTTATGAACTTGAATTAACAACTTATAAAAATCAAATTTATTAAATTATTACTTGATTACCTATAATACAAGATGACCGTGGTGATATCTTACAAACATGATTTGATCAGCTTTTAAAAATCTTGATTTTGGTTTAATATCTTGTTCGAATGAAAACTGAAAGCTTTACAATGATTTGATGAGAATAATTTGAGTTTGAGAAAAAAATTCTACCCTGTAACAAATAACAGAGAAGATCAACATACTCAATATTCATAGAACAACCTGTATATAAACACATATCCATATCAAAAAATAAAACACATACAACACCATATAGTCAATGAATCATCTTTACTATTAAACTTAAAGCCTTAAAGTTGATGTGTACTCACTTGGAAACAAGATTGAACAGAGAGCTCTTTTTGTTTTTTGAAAGCCTGTAGTTCAAATCTCCTTTGAATTCTGTCTGTTTGATTTTATTTTCTTCAGTAGATTATATTTGAACTTGAAGATATGGTGATGTTTATATTATTTTTTTGTTTACTTTGTTTGTTTGAACGAAATGAAATGAATATGGATGTATAAATAAAGAACGCAGCTTTGTATAAGTAGGTGTTACCTGGTACAACTTTTTCTTTGATCAGATTTTTTTTTGTTTGATCCTCCTGCTTTGACTAAGCAAGGTTTATTTCGGCTAAAATGATCTTATTTGTGCTGATAATCTATTATGGTGTGCTAAGAATAGATAGCATTAAATGTTATGTTTCCATCTAAGTTTATATATAATCCTATTTGATTTTTTTTGTAAGTACAATTTTGTTTTGTTTGTAGATTTTTTTTCTTGCATACATTTTTGTTTTGTTGTTTCCTGGTTTACATAATTTACATGCAACTTGTATGTATTTCGTTATGGTTTATTTTTAAGTTTATCTTATGTTGCTATATAACCATAAAATCTTATTACTAACATAAACTCTAAATTTTATTTCTATTTAAAGTTTAACTATCAACATTTAATTTATAACATATATTTTATATTATGGTTTGACACAAATTCTTGTTTGTTATATATATATTTATATAACGCTTAAACTACCAAATATTTTATTTATATCCATATATCTTTGTAATATTTAATATTAATAATATTTTATTTCTTTTGAAACTTTTCAAATTAATTTCAAAAGTTCAAATAAATTACCAAATTGAAAGTAACAAATTTTGGGATGTTACAAATATCCCCTCCTTAAGAAAATTTCGTCCTCGAAATTTGAAAGAGAAAGAAAAGCAAACAAAGAGTATACGAATTCAGGAAAAATAAGAAAATGGCTTACCAGTTTGAGCCGAGATATCCACTCTGCAATTGGGATATGATTTCTGCATATTATCTTCAGTTTCCCAAGTGCAGTCCTTTGGATTGCCGCTCCACTGAACTTTAACTAGTTTCACAACTTTGTTTCTCAATCGCTTTTCATCACGATCGACAACCTTTATCGGTTCTCTTTTGACTATTAAATTGGTAGTGATTTCGAGATCCTGCTCAACAGCTTCTTCAATAATACTATTTGCATCGTGCACATACTTTCGAAGATTAGAAATGTGGAACACATCATGCATGCCAGACAACCAGCTAGGCAACTTTAATCGATAGGCTAAAGAACCGATCCTCTCCAAAATAGGAAAAGGACCAATATACCGTGGTGCCAGCTTACCGGTCTTCCCAAACCTCAATAAACCTTGCATAGGAGATACTTTGAGAAAGACAGAGTCTCCAATCTGGAATTCCAAATCCCTTTTCTGCGATCATAATAACTCTTTTGACGACTCTGAGTCATCCTCAATTTCTTCCGTATAAAATCAACTTTTTCTATGGCTTCTTTAATCATATCCGGTCTAAGGACGAGTCTATCACTAGCCTCAATCCAACATGTCGGTGATCGACACGGATGACCGTATAAAGCTTCAAAAGGAGCAATCTCTATACTGGGCTGATAGCTGTTGTTATATGAGAACTCGACCAGATGTAAATGGTCCTCCCAGGAGCCACCAAAATCAAGTACACAAGCACGCAATAGGCCTTTTAAGATTCGGTTAATCCTCTCAATCTGCCCATCAGATTGTGGGTGATAAGTAGTGTTGAAATTTAGTTTTGTTCCCAATGTGTCTTGAAATGCCTCCCAAAATCTACTAGTAAAGATCGGGTCACGATCACTCACTATGGTGCTAGGAATACCGTGGAGACGGACAATTTCTTTTACATATAATTCGGCTAAACTTGCAGCCGTGCGGGTAGATTTCACAGGCAAAAAGTGGGCTGTCTTAGTCTAACTGTCCACAATAACCCAAATTGCTTCATTGCCTTTTCGAGTACGAGGCAAACTGTCGATGAAATCCATCGATACTTGGTCCCATTTCCACTTAGGTACCTCTAAATTCTAAAGTAAACCCGCCATTATCTTTTGATCACTTTTGATTTGTTGGCAAGTAGCACAGCGACTCACATATATAGATATGTCCCTTTTCATCATCTTCCACCAAAAAGTTCTTTTGATATCTCTATACATTTTGTTAATTCTTGGATGGATGCAAAGTTTAGATTTGTGACATTCGTCCAAAACTTCGCGTTTTAGATCAGGGATGTCTGGGACACAAATCCTGCCTTTCATCCTTATAACTCCATTATCATCAATCGCAAAACTAGAATCTTCACCTCGACATATTCTTCTACGAATTTCCCGAAGAAACTTGTCTTCAGTTTGCTTGCTGGCGATCTTTTCAAGTAGAGTAGGAGTAACAACAAGATATGCAAGAACAACATGCCTCCTACTTAAAGCGTCGGCAACTACATTGGGTTTTCCGGGCGTATATTGAATATCTATATCATAAGATGCCAAAAATTCCAACCAACGTTGTTGTCGCAGATTTAAATCTTTAGGATGAAGAGATATTTCAAAGATTTATGGTCGGTGAATAATTCAAATTTTTCACCTAAAGAAAGAGAGTTCATAAGTATATTTATTAAGTTAAGTTAAATTCATAAATCGTTAAGAAAGATGAAAAGATTCTTACCCAGAAGATAATGTCGCCATATTTTCAAAGCGAAGAAACTACTAAGAGTTCCAAATCATGGGTTGGATAATTTCGTTCATGAGGACGTAATTGTCTACTCGCGTAGGCAATTACCTTCCCATTCTGCATTAGTACCGTAGCCAGACCATCAACATAAGCGTCGGTATAAACAGATAATCCCTGATTCTCGTTGGTAATAGCGAGAACAGGAGCTGTGGTTAATCTCTTCTTCAACTCCTGAAAAGCTTCGTCACATTTCGGAGTCCAACTGAACTTTACATCCTTCATTGTTACCTTAGTCAACGGACTAGCTATCTTAGAAAAGTCTTGAACGAACTTTCGATAATAACCTGCTAAACCCAAAAAGCTTCGAACTTCTTTTGGGGTAGTGGGTTTCCTCCAATCAAGAATAGTGGAAATTTTGCTAGGATCAACAGAAATTCCTTCTTCGTTAACAACATGGCCGAGAAATTAACTTCTTTGACCCAAAAGTGGCATTTGGAAAATTTTACGAATAGAATATTTCTCCTTAATATCTCCAAAAAGATTCTAAGGTGCTCAGCATGCTCCTCTTCGGTCTTGGAATAGATCAAAATATCGTCAATAAATACGGGCACAAATTCATCCAATACTTCCCGGAACACACGAGTCATTAGATCCACGAAGTATGCTGGAGCATTGGTTAGCCCAAAAGGCATGACTAACCACTCGTAGAACATATTAGGACCCCTGAAAACGGTCAAATGGACACAATCTTCGGCGATTCGTAGTTGATGGAATCCCTGGGCCAGATCCATCTTTGAAAAGAAATGAGCATCGTGCAATTGATCAAACAGATTATCAATTCTGGGTAGTGGAAATCTATTCTTGAGAGTCAGCTTATTGAGATCGCGGTAATCTACACACAATCTCAAAGATCCGTCCGATTTAGCAACAAACACGACTGCTGAACCCCATTCAGAAACGCTGGGACAAATTAACCCTTTTCCTAGTAAATCCCTAGTTTGCTAAACTAATTCAACCTTTTCCCTGGGTGCCATCTTGCGACTTGCGTGAACGACAGGATGAGCATTGGGTACAAGGTCAATTCTGAATTCTATTTCTCGATGTGGAGGTAGAGATTTCACTTCTTCGAACACGTCCGAAAAATCTCTAACAATGGTATGGACTCCAAACTGGGTTAGGGATAACCCAAATTATACATCAACCCCTCTCTTTTAGGACTAGGGTCCTCACAAGAAATCTCGATGAAATCTCCAAATTCGATTTTAATCGAAATCAATTGATTATTGCAATCCAATTTGGCTTCGTATTTAGTTAGCCAATCCATTCCGAGTAAGACTTCAAACTCGTTAAAATCAAGAACAAAGAGACTGATAGGAAACTGGTAATAAGAATATGATATAGGAACTTCTCTACATCGAAGACAAAGATTCGCGGGACCTCCAACTAGATTCTTTACCCATATGAGTTCATCAACAAAATCAGGTTCAAGATTTAATTCATTTATAGCTTGCTGAGAGATAAAACTATATGTAACGCCCGTGTTAAATAGAACTCTAACAATGTTATCATAAATAATGAGATTACCTTCCAGAACTCCTTTCCCTTTTTCTGCTTTGGAAGATGCAGGTTGGTCTTTGACTGCCTACACCTTGGCTGTCTGAGCTTGCTTCATGACTGTGTAGTCTTTAACTTTGTGTCCCAATTTCTGACAATAATAACATTTCCTGGGTCTTGCTTGAACGGATTGATTGACTTGTCTCTTAGGCTTCATACATCTGCTCGAATAATGGCCTTTCCCAAAGCAATTACAACAAGTGACATTCTCTACCGTGCTTCCTTGAATGCTCTTTTTTTCTACTTACCCTGCCATGGTTTCTTGCCTCCAAATTTCCTCTTCTTCCAATTTTGATTTCCCGAATTTCCTTTCTCCACCGGAGCTTCTTGCATATCAAGTGTAGCATATCTGTACCTCGTATCAACCAAATCTGAAAAGGATTCTTTGACGTGGCCAGTCATCCTTTCGTGGAATCTCTTATTCATCCCCCGAATGAACCTTGCATTCTTCTTTAAAGGCGTGTTCACCAATTCTGGACTAAAATGAGACAATTCATTGAATTTGTTTAGATACTCCTCGAATGACAAACTCCCATGCTTTAAGTCCATGAATTCCTGGTACATTCGAGAAATTCCAGCTGATGGCAAATAGCGCTTCTCAAATACTTCTTTGAATTTCTCCCAAGTAAACTCGTCTTCTGGCTTATCTACAGTGACTGTCTTCCAACAGCCTAAGGCTTCTTGAAGTTTCCAAGAAGCTATGAGTCGCTTCTGATCTGCAACTTTAGCCCTCTAAAGATTTTCTCACATGATCTGATCCATGCTTGAGCCTAAATAATTGACTCCTTGTCGGTGAACGGCTTACCACCAAGCCTTGAGAAATTCTTATATAAATCAGCCAGATTCGGGTGATGCTGAATAGATAAAGCTGCTACTACTGTTGGGGGAACTTGACTAGGTGCTGCGTCACTTCCTTGACCCCTAGCTCTTCCTCTTCATCCGCTCATTCTTACTATCTGTAATTAGTAAGAAAATTGATTTAGATATATGGACGAAATATCTTAAGGAATATCAGCAGTTAAAAGAATATAGACTAAAAAAATTTAGGGTTTCGGTCTCGGTTATACTCATTCTAGGGTATACTTCACCCTATCTCTAATGAGCCATCTAATGTGTTATACTCCGTAGCTAAAGTTCTTACTCAACCTTCAGCTCTGATACCACTTGTGACGATCCGAAATTTGATGTTCAAAAATTGATACTAAATACCTCACTAGTATTAGACTGCCATAGATTCAAACATCAAACTCCAATCGGTTGGAGCTTATAACAACATCAGATGAATATAAACAGCGGAAACAAAATGAATATCATGCATTACATCACAGATATAACATCATCATAATATCCATTACTACATCAGAGTATTCTTATACATATATCACAACTCCAAATAGAACATCATAATAGTACAACAAGCAATCATATGCCAAAAAAAGTCTTCAAAGAAATGGAGCGATAGCGAACTTCCAAAAACTAAGCACCTTGAAATTCCAAAAGCTTCTAAAATATCTCCAAAGCTAAAGCTCCAAAATACTGCTAACACTAGAACACGGAAACCTGCTACTAGGCTGCCCGTGTGGAAATTATGGGCGCCCAGAGTTTAGAAAGGAAACAATAAACTCCGGATCAGTCATGGGACTGGTATGAGTAAACAAAAACAGTTGCTTTTACATAAAACAGATTTATAAAAGAAAACCGTTATGCTTTTGGAAAATGAAACTACCATAAGACCTGCCGCAATACACACAATGCAATCGTAGAATTGGAGGAGATTTCTTCTTATGATAGTCAAGTATGCTTGATACGAGAAAAATTCTTTGATATTATTACTAGTGCATAGTGTAAAATCATTTCGAAAGTATAATATTAATCTTAGCCTGCATACAACCATTATTGTATGTCTACTATAGCTACCAGTTTTGTGGAAGGTTACCACCACGCTGCATGGCAGGTTATAAAATTAAAACCGTACGGGGCTCGTATTGTTTCTTTGGATTTCCAACAAATGGTCAGGCTAAGAAACTTCCTACTGCCATATGGGCACGACCGGGGAATGGCATACTCGAGTAGTAGTTACCTAGTTACAGAGGTAACCCGGTAACTACCTGCCATGCAATAATCTGGACTCCATACCATGATACTACCTTTTTCCAAAAGGAAATGACATACCCTAAAGGGCGCAACCCTCATAACCTTGCCGCATCTTTCCTGTTTCGACCATTTCCGGGTTGTGAGGTCCGATGAGGTCTCGTCCACAAAGCTACGCTTTACACGAAAGCCATGCTTTGATCACAAATGATTATCAACACACAGCAGCACTTAGCATGCCACGCTACTAAATTGGGAGTATATCGCTGATAACCTTCAATTACATAACCTCTGAGCTCGTACGTCTCAGAGAAGGGTGTTAAGCTGAGAGAATAAATTCTCCGCCACCAATAGATATGTATTTGAAAGAAATCAGCTTTATATCTCAAAGTGTAGTGTCAAACACACAACCACACAAGTCTGTTCCGGGTTCGAACGGAACCGAAGGCACTTCGTCCAATAAAGGAAGAGGCCCTTGCAAATCCAGGTATCTACAATCCCAATCGGACTTCCCATCTCTTAGGGAATCTCTATACCGTAGCTACTCGGTGCAGAGACGATCGATAGGTTATCCTATCATTTTCAAAGACACCCGGTCTTCAACACCGGTCTTAAAATGTTATTAATTTCGAAGTATCATTATTCGAAATGGGTTATATGACACAAAGGTCCTCTCTCGGCTAAACCGAATAGTGAGCGCTTAATTTTAAACACGTGGATGTATCTATCACAAAGATTCACATTGAGGGTTCGATGTGGGTTTCAGATAACTAACGGGAATCCGACTCGCTGTCGCATTGAAGTTTAAATGTCGTTTGATGGGAAAAAAGGGTTTTCACATCAACACAGAATTAAATCACAAATAACAGCTCAGCACGGCTCAATTCACATCACACAGCATCATAATCACAACATAAATATCAATTCAGTGCACAACAATAGTTAATTATTTACCAATCAAGGTGAATGTGATTTAAATGAATTAATCGCATAACTATTTTTATTGATTATTTTAAATCAATGATTAATTTTGATAAATTAATTAAATCTTAATTAACTTGATTAATTATTTCTTAATTAATTATTTTAATTAACTGCCAATTATAATTAATCAACTTAAATTATCTAATTAACAATTCTTAATTTACAAATTAATTTAAACACTTAATTATTAATTAACCAATCTGAAATTACTATTATAAATCATTCTTAATTACTTATCAAAACAATTAGCTAATAAAAATTATTTACCTTAATTAATATTTAAAAATCTTCTTTACACTTTGAAAATCAATTTATTGTTATATTGAAAGCTTTAATGGTAATTAAACTTAACTTAAGTTAATTACTTAATTAAAATATTAATTAAGGTTTTAGAAAACATTGTTATGTAGTAACTTAGTTGATTAAATTAAGCAAGTTCTTAACTTCAAATAGTCAACATTATTTACTTTAACATTATAAACTTTAAATTTATTGGGCTTAACCCATTTTGAAGATAACCCGAGCATACCTAGGTTTTTACTCGAGTAGCCACTCGAGTTTCCCACCAGCTTTCTCCGAGTCACCTCTCAGTCCCTCTCATACTCCATCTTTTTTTTTATTTCCAGTAATTTGAAGTATAAACTTAAGTTATAGTATCAGTAAAACATGTTTACTCACTCGATTAAAACCCGAAGCAAGCGACCACTATACTCGAGTAATAACTCGAGATTACCCACCAACAACGACGCTGACACCAACCTCACGCCGTACACATGCACGACGACGCGCCCTAGCTCCGACGAACCCCACGACCATTGACAAGTCACAAATCGTCCCTACGTACGAAATCGAAACTCAAATCGACACCAATCATATCAAATCAAAAAATAGCATTTTTCTCGAACCTGAAGCTCAACCCAAACGACATAACCACCTCGCCACCATCGTTCAGGCCACCGGAGATGCTCAGAATTCATCCACACCACGCCAACACATTAAGCTACCATTCTCTAGAGTTACGCGAAGATCGATCACGGATAGGAGACGAATACGCCTCGTTTTCTAATCATAACACAAACGAACTTTAAACCCTAAATTGGATTCTTTCAACCAATTCGTGCATTTGAAAAATTGTTCAACAATTTTCTCGAGATCACAGATGTTCATACTAGCTTCAAACCAAATTTCAACATTTTAAATTGATTAGATTGTCTGAAAATGGGAAAAAAACAAATTTTGTTCAAATACAAACTACACTTGGAATACTCAACTAAAAATCTTCGTTTTTGTTTTAAAAATCATAATTTACAGTAAGAATTCAAGTTTTGAACTTGAATTAACTATTTATAACAATCAAATTTATTAAATTATTACTTGATTACATGTAAAACAAGATGACAGTGGTGATATCTTACAAACATGATTTGATCAGCTTTTAAAAATCTTGATTTAGGTTTAACATCTTGTTTGAATGAAAACTGAAAGCTTTACAATGATTTGATGAGAATAATTTGAGTTTGAGAAAAAAATTCAACCCTATAACAAATAACAGAGAAGATCAATATACTCAATATTCATTGAACAACCTGTATATAAACACATATCCATATCAAAAAATAAAACACATACAACACCATATAGTAAATGAATCATCTTTACTGTTAAACTTAAAGCCTTAAAGTTGATGTTTACTCATTTGGAAACAAGATTGAACAGAGAGCTCTTTTTGTTTGTTGAAAGCCTGCAGTTCAAATCTTCCTTTGAATTCTGTCTGTTTGATTTTTTTTCTTCAGTAGATTATATTTGAACTTGAAGATATGGTGACGTTTATATTTTTTTGTTTACTATGTTTGTTTGAATGAAATGAAATGAATATGGATGTATAAATAAACAAGGCAGCTTTGTATAAGTAGGTGTTACCTTGTACAACTTTTTCTTTGATCAGATATTTTTTTTTTGATCCTCCTGCTTTGACTAAGTAAGGTTTATTTCGGTTGAAATGATCTTGTTTATGCTGATAATTTATTATGGTGTGCTAAGAATAGATAGCATTAAATGCTATGTTTCCATCTAAGTTTACATATAATCCTATTTGATTTTTTTTGTAAGTACAATTTTGTTTTGTTTGTAGATTTTTTCTCTTGCATACATTTTTGTTTTGTTGTTTCCTGGTTTACATAATTTACGTGCAACTTGTATGTATTTCATTATGGTTAATTTTTAAGTTTATCTTATGTTGCTGTATAACCATAAAATCTTATTACTAACATAAATTCTAAATTTTATTTCTATTTAAAGTTTAACTACCAACATTTAATTATAACATATATTTTATTTTATGGTTTAACACAAATTCTTATTTGTTATATATATATATTTATAAATCTTAAACTACCAAATATTTTATTTATATCCATATATCTTTGTAATATTTAATACTAATAATATTTTATTTCTTTTGAAACTTTTCAAATTAATTTCAAAAGTTCAAATAAATTACCAAATTTAAATTAACAATTTTTGGGATGTTACAAACACCATGACTATATCCATGTATAGAATTGGCAAAGATGACATGATTGCACGGGGATTAGTTTGGACTTCTTATCTCTGATTGAGCATGACATTCTCTTCATACTATTGCGCTTGATCTTCACATAGGCATTTTTCCTTATCCCTTTATATTATATGGCCTCCTTTATATTTTATGTCCTCATATATGCTCGGACTAACCTACTTGACTTGAACTTGTAGATGTTTTCATGAATATATCAATTTGCAATATCGTTAATGACTTCATATCTTTAATTATAAATTTATATATGTGATATCTTTTTATATATTTTCATTAAGATTCACCTTTGTTTCTTTATTAAGAATTATATATCTCCTCATATTTCATCAATAGTACCTACATAATTTCAACAACTTTATTATCATGCTTCTAGATCATCTTTTAATGCTATATTTATCCTTTATAGATTTTGTATTATAACTCTTTCTTTTGCTTCGTGAAAATTGCATATAACATCATTAATGTCCAATGAAGCAATGACCACCGTTGAAATTGTATGTTGGCAAATGTTCTAAGATCATAAATTTTATCTTCCATATTCCAAGGTTATTACAATTGTCATTCATAAACAATACTGGAACTAGGCCAGCATGCAGCGAGTAAATGGGTAAATTTCAAAAACAAATGCTTTGTTTGGATCTTGTTAGGCCTATGAAATCTAAATTTATTTTAAATAATAGCACATTTTATTTAATTTAGAATTAAGGTTTTAATTATTATTATGTTTATATATTATATAGTATAATATGTGGATCATATACACATGTGTGCACGTGCTACATTAGCTGTATGCATGGTTTAACATGCCCATGTATAAATGTTGGAATTTACACCGCAATGGACATATTAATCTTCCATATACATATGTGATGTCTAATATGTGTGTGTAGTTTTATAAATAATATTAATAATGTTTGTAAGACATGAATGTGTGTTTTACGTGTATATGTATAAGTAACATGAATAAAAAATTAAATTTGAATTTCAAATTTCAAAATTTAGATGTGGATCATTATAATAATATATCTAGATAATTCAAGTTCGTATTAATATATTAAGGTTAAATATATACATATATATATTTAGAAATGTTAATTATTATTTTTAATTCATATACTGTTGGCGTCAAAATTGGCCAATAATACCCAGTTGTATGAAAGCACCAATATCCAATCACAGATCTCAGATAGTATCTTATGTAGAGAATATAATACGAAGAATAAACAAATTAAAAATGAAAGCAAGTAAAATGAGACAAGGTTTGTGTAGTTCAGCCAAATTCGGCCTACGTCCATCCAGAATAATCCTTTTATTCCACTATAGTTTACTTATAGTTATAATCCGAAATTCAGGAATAAAATTGGCAGAGTATAGCCCAGGTTTAAGATAAAGAGAATTAGAAAGAAGATGCTGAAGATCCTTTTTCTGATGTCATGCCTGCCGTAATTATAGGGGAAGACATGCATGGATCGGACTATAATTTCGATAGAAGGTTCAAGAGTCGAAGACGAAGCCACCCAAAAATTTCCAAGCCCATCGAAGCCTATAATAGGGATCGGCACTGATCCCTATTAGTGTGTCGAAATGTGCTGCAATCCTAATAAGGGGTTCCCCATGATGTTAGCTACCTAGTCCCAAATTTCATGTAGTTTCGGCATACGGTTTGTGAGATATCGCATTTTCCATGAAGTAGCATTACTTGAATTCTGATGTCTGCCAATCCCTCCAAAGGGAGTTATTTTGATCCCTCCAACATCCTCCTATTGGAATGAGATCCCTAAGAGGTGCTCCACATGTTCTAGTAAGCTTGTGCTTCATAGGGGGTGTTCTACATGTTAAAGTTGGGTTCAACCGATCCTTAGGAGGGAAGAGGGTCTAACCCTATTGAGGAATAGAGGCCAATCCCTTCAAACGCCTCCAAAATGATCCCTAGGGGAGCTTCTCCATGTTGTATCAGGCTTAGCCTCCAAGTTTCATGCCAATTCGATTAGTAGAATTCGGTTTATTGATCAATCGTTGTTGCAATATGTTGTGAAGGTTGATTATAGCCGATCTCGATAGAGGGAAGAGGGCTGATCCCTCCAACTTAATCTATTTGATGTGTGATCCCTAGGGTAGACTCCCTAGTGTCCCCATATCTTGCTCAAAAAAATTTATATGCATTAGACTTATGGATTTTTAGATATTTATTATTTTCCATTGAGTTGTACTTGCTTGGCGAAATATTTCGATCCCTTTTGTATCGATCCCTTTATACGATCCCTTTTATACCAATCCCTTTCTTAGGTGAAGTAGTTTGCTAATAACTTAAGCATATAGACTCCAAATGAGTTGAAATTTGAAATATAGCCTCATAGGGCCTTCTTGCCATTCCATATTGATCTCAACCTGTTCAATACAAAAACTAGGGATATGTACCGATCCCCTAGGGGAATGTTAGTTAGTTCCATAATTAGTTATTTTTTGAGTGCCATCCATCTGAATCCATCCGACTATCATGTATAGCTTTAAATATAAACAACCTCCAATCCAAATAATCACCTCTTTGGATGTGCTACCTTGATGATTACAAAATCTATTAGGTTAAATTCAGCCTTTCCAAAAGGCAGATTAACACTTTGCCCTCCAAAACATATTTTGTGATAGGAAGATATGTTTTGAATAGCTGTAAATCCAAAATCCAAAGTCCATAATCTAATCCAAAATCCAATCCATTTCTAGGCCGAATCCATTCCCACCCATATCCAATAAATGTGTCCACGTCCGAATCAGTATCAATAGCTAAATCTCTATCCAAATCCATGACCTCTCCAGTTCCTTGTCGAGCATAGTCCATACTCGACAACCTAAGCAGGTCGATCCATCGCATTCAAGCGAAGCGACCTAGCCCTTGCTGGGAATAATCCATACCCAACGACCTTGATCTCTTCGGATCCTTACCGAGCATAATCCATACCATACGATCTGAGTAGGTCAATCCATCGCATTTAGGTGAAGCGACCTACCCCTTACCAGGCATAATTCATACCCGACGACCTTGATATCTCTGAATCCTTGCCGAGCATAATCCATACCCGACGACCTGAGTAGGTCGATCCATCACGTTTAGGTGAAGCGATCTACACCTTGGTAGGCATAATCCATACGTGACGACCTATTTTGTTCATTGCATTACTGCAGATCCAAGTGTTTTGAGATTTATTGATTATGGTGGTTTATCGCCCTTCTCAGAGCATGCGTAGGGATCGTCCTCGATCCTGTATATGTGTAAGTGGCTTATCTGTTTTACTGTAGAATTGATTATTAGTTATTTATTCCATGCCATCCCGATCAAAATATGACGACATAAGCCCTTAAAGCTGTGCTCGCTCCAATTTGTGACGGTTGATGCCTGCTTTTATTCCATCATCGCCTACTCCTATTCCATCACCGCCATACATTTCTACACAAGCCATCCAAATCCATGCCTCCAGTTCCATGGGGAGTAGTGTCGATCCATTTTCCTTTGCCAAGGTTTGCCCCCAGTTTAATCAATGATATTTGAAATGTAATTAGTCATTTTAACTAATGATCACTTTGAATCCAGTTAATTATTTTAATTAAATAGCATGTAAGTTTTAAATCATTTTAGTTAATGATAGTTAAGTGTTGAGACTAATTATTCATTTTAATTAATGATTATTTGAATTTTATAAATCATTTGATAAGTGATATTTTAAGTTAGTTGATTGATTTAAGATATGGGTTTAAAGTAAATTAACCGATTTGATGAATGCGTTTTGGAAGTAATTAACTAATTTATTAAAGATAATTGATTTGTTTATCAAAAGAAATTTTAAATTTTATTAATTAAAATTAATAAATGATGGTTTTTAAATGAGAACTTTTAAATAGAATTGTTTATAAATAAAGCTAAGTTAAATTGTTAAGGATTTTAGTAAACGATGTTTAAAATGACTTTTGTTTTAACCCTTGTTTTAATACACATAGTATTATAAATTTGTCTTTCCAAATAACATTTAAAGAGTTTTTGAAAAATTTAAACCCCAGAATTGTTTGAAATGATTTCAAAAGATTTTGAGAAAAAGTAATAGCGGTATTATTTGGAAATATTTCTAAAGTATAAATATTTTGAAAAATAAATTTTAAGTAGAATGTTTTTTCTTTGAATAATTAAGAGGAAAACATTTCGGTTAGTTTTTGTGGTAAGCTAAATAATTTTCTACGTGACGATCCGATGTTGGTTTGGCGAATATTGTGGAGTACTTAGTAAATTATTCTTATTATCATTGTGTGATCGAGGTGAGTTCAAAATCCAAAAAAAAAACAAAGTGATTTTTAGTAAATAAAATTGTTAGAAGTTATTTTAAAAAGGGAGTTTCGAAAAATAACGAATAATTAGTTTTTAAGTTCCCCTAAAGGGAACGGAATTAAAAATGTTTTTGGTAAGAGATTGTTTTGATAAATGAATTTTTACCCTCGGATAAGATAAGAGATAATTTAACACCAATTTAAATGGGTAGATTGGATAGGAAAGTTTTGATAGCAGTGTTTTATCAAAACATAGCTTTTACTTAAGCATCTAAGCAGTGTAAAGTAATTGGTGTTATTTGTCACGTCCATAAACATCATCCATTTTAACACTCTAGGATAAAAAGTTTGAGAGCTTGTTTCTATTTTAAAAGACCCAAATTCTGATTGGATCTTTACTCAAATTGTGAAAAGTAAAATAATTGACTTATATGTACTCTTAGGATATAGAAGAGAATTATGCAAGTAAATAAGATAGAATAAGTTATTATTTGATGTTTTATAAAGAAATGACTTTATAGAATATATTTTTAAAATTAGGTGAAAATTTATGAAATAATTCATAAACGATTTTGATATTGAATAAAATACTAAATACAAATTTAAGTAATTTAGAAATATTGGTAAAATTAAAAAACCAATAACAGTGGAGTATAAATTCAATTTTGTCCAAGTTAGTTTGGATAATCTTTTAAGCAATAACCAATGGCTAATGAGTAAAGAATAGTACTCTTAGATAATTATCTATATTTTTGGACAATAAAGAAAGTTTCAAAACTAAGTTAGATTTGGGTGTTAGTCATTTAGCATTTATAATAATGTTGAGTGTAGTTTATTCCTTTACGGAATTTGTTTTGATATGGTTTGATTGATTGTGTGATTATATATATATATATATATATATATATATATATATATAGACAAACATACATACACACATCATAGTTTATAAAATTTAAATTTACAAACAATGGATTTGGAATTGTTGTTTATTAGAACTTAAATGCTGGTGCTTTTGCAAAAAAGTTGTTTTGAAAATTTTGGAAGAAATAAAATTGTTTACTCTAGCTTTTGTATCTGAAGAAATAGGAATACTACTAGATGCTTTATGTTGTTTTATTCTTGAGTTATACCATGCTTCGGTTGGAAGAGTCCTCTCCTTGTCATAATCAATGGTTTGTTTTGATTTGTTCATCTTAGAAGGAATTTGAAAAATATGCTTTGAATACAAAACCCGGACATTTAGTTCTAAATTTTGGAAGTATTTTGAAAAATATTGGATGCATAGCATTTATTATAGAATATTCTCTTTACTTCGTCGAATATATTTGTCACATCACTTTTGGTTGCATCATGTTACCTGGTTGCATATGGTTATTATTGCGTTATAGTGCATATGTTTATGATAGGTTAATATAACTAATCAGTTTACCGAAAACCAAGTAAGTAAATGGATTTTCTTGGGATGGTTATTACTTCTTCCACTCCGTAATAATTTCAGAGATGAAATTCACTTAAGAGGGGAGAGTGTAACGACCCATAAATTATCACTTTAAATTTGAATATTTAGATCATTTTTAAATATTTAAATAATGGATTTCAATAACCAAATAAACATCTTAATAATTAATGGTTTTAAAAATCACTTTCAAACTATGTTTACTAAAATAGTAGTTCAAATAAAAACAGAAAATGTGACCGAAAATTCGTATTCCGAATTTTTGATTTCTTATCGGCTAAAAGTTATCAGAAATGTCATAACACTTTTTATACACTAATACACCTCACCTTATTTTGCTAGCTTCTCTTTGAAGCCTTGTTCCTTAGTAATATCTTCCAATGTAAGCTAGCAAATATAATTTAATAAAGAAGCTTCCTATATAAGCTACCAGATTAAATTAAAATAAAAGCTTCGTTTGGAAGCTTTGCCTTCTTATAAAAGGAACAATTCTTCCTAATTCCTTTCATTTTTCCTCACTTCTTAAAACTCATTTTGTTAAGCTTCTCAAAGAAGCTCTGGCTTCTTCTTTTTGCTTTAAAAAAAATCCATGGCTTTCAAAATCCTTAAAAACTTGTTTTAAAATCACACCATCTTCTAAATTTTTACCTCATTTTCTCACGACCATAACCTCCTCCATAATACTTCAAATCAAGTTTTTTTTAAAACCGTAGAGAATTCTAGTGGTTACACTTCACCCTACCAAAAAAGTTTCGCTTCCTTCGTTTTTCAAGGCCGAGCCTACCTAGTGCAGTAAGGGTCAAAAACTCTATTTTGCTCAGGAATGGAAGTGCTAGGTTATACCTTAATTTATTAAGAGTTTGGATAGCTTTTCAGTGAGCAAAACTCTTAACTTTTTTATGAAATGTTTTTCTTTAATTATATAGTGACATATATTGCTTGCTAGGTTTGGATATGATGTGAATTTGTTCATGTTTAGTTTGGAAATGTATATGTGTGATAGATGCAAACATGTTAAGTAGTGGTTAGTTAGCAAACTAGTTAGTAAGTAAAATTTTACCCTAAAAAACCAAAGCTTTAAAACTATATCCATGTTCATATTTATTGCATATGAATGCTTGTTGTTTGTATGCTTAAACCATTTCTTTGCGATGTTTGGTTGTGTTGTTAATATTACAAACTTGTTTGTCGAACTTCTCGTGTAGCGGTAGTCGCTATATCAGTACTTTAAGAAAATCTGTGACGACCCAGAATTTTGGACAATTTAAATTAGGATATTTAATTGATTTTAATATTTAAATCTTAGTTTGTAACTTAAATTTCAAATATCACCATTAGTTGGAAATTTAATTATTAGATTTAATTACTGGAAATTGGATCAAATGTTGAATCTGGAATTTTAAGCCCGTTAAAAATAATTTAAGGGTTTGTAAAATTCATATCGATAGTATTAAGGATAGTAAAGGTGTTGAAATTGAATTTGGAAGTGTTTTGTTCAGTTTTGAAAATATATCGTTTAATCGATATTTAAAAATAGCCTTCCGAGGCACAGTCTCGGATTTTGACAAAACCAGTTTCATTGGATCCGTAATATTATATTATTATCGGATTTCAATTTTCATAGTGTTTGGAGTTGTTGTGTGAGCATACGACATATAAACGCGCTTGAATGTATATCAAATTCAATATAATAACTGGGTCCAAAAGCTATCTTCTCCATACGATCGAATTAGGACTCGTAACCTTTTCTATTGCATTCCGAATATGGGTATAACATTATAAACGCCTAGCGGCACGCCACGATAGGAGTTTAAAATTTAAGTTGCATTTGAATTTAAATTTGAACCTTATAAATATATATTAATGGTTGATTGACATATATACTCATAACAGCTGCCTTCTTAACCATCAACTTACTATATCTAGATTTTTCAAACACGCTTCCATTGCCTTCTCGAACACGTTTTCCTCCTTTTATTTTCGTCCTTATTCATTTTTTAGAGGATACATTTGAGCTTCCCTTATCCTCTTCAAATCCAGATGACACAAGATCAAAGAAAAATGGCCGATCTAAAATCATTCACCTCCTCTCCTTCGTTTTCAAATTCAACCGAAAGTCTATTCATAAAAAAAGGAAACGTATTCAATTTCTTTGGCAAAACAGTTAAAGGGAAAAATCACATCTCCAATCCCTTTTTAAATAAAACCTTCCACGAATCGAGTTCGAGATTCGATCGCGAATGCTCGCGTGGGTCGCAAGCCAATGAGGCCCACGTCTTCGTTCGAAGGAGAGTCGCTCGTGATGGGGTGGCGACGAGGAGATGATGGCGCGAGTGGCTAGGGTTTACGAGGCTTCAGGAAGGCATGTCGTGGTGCATTAGATCGTTTGTGAGGTTCGCGAACGCTTGAGATGGACGAGCTGAAGGATGGCGAATCTCATCGTGGCAGCTAGGGTTTCGTGTTCGCGATAACATCGATGAGTTGAAGAGATATTACGACCTGGTAGCGTTGATTCGTTTGTTATCTGGGAGGTATTCACAGAATATTTATATTTATTTACACTTATTTTCAGTGAAGGATAAACAAATAATAAGCATATATTCCCATATATCCATATTTAAATTTATATATATGTATACACATATAGGTTGTCAGTAATATATATGGGAATTATAATGTTTAAAATAAAGATCTATTTTACAGTAAGATAAAAAGACTTTTGAATGAATTTTATTGTTTTTAAGATGCTATGGTTACTAAAATAAATTTCTAAAGGAAATTTAGCTTTAAATCAAATTTTGTAGTTAAATAAATTTATCGAAAGAAATTTGTTTAAACCAAATTCATTAGTTTAAAATTAAAAATATTAATTAAATTAAAAATTATAATGGCAACTGAGTATTCGATTATTTCGAATATTAATAAATTATATAAATTGTTTATTCGAGGTCAAACATTTGGAAATCCAAGGCAATATTGAAGTGGATTGCAAAATAAAATCAAAGGTGAGTTAATCTCACTCATCTTGTTTTTAATTTAAATTTAAATAGTTAAAAAATTTAAATATCTGGTTGATTGATTGGATGTGCTATATTATGTATAGTACTATATATAGTATATCTTGGAATGATTGATTTCCCGCATTATATAGCGGATGAGACCCTATGCGTCGCATAATAGCTAATGATATTATATTAATCCCATATACCGCGATATTCCACCTCGAAGTGGAATTGGTATTTTATATTGTGCTAACATCTATGGATACAGGGAAAGGTTGGTGGGATCCAACTGGATTCCTTAAAATTATTTATATTGTTTAATATTCTCTGTTATGAATATTCGATATTCTATGATGAATATATTGATAATTGGAATATTGAATGCTATGGTTTACTTGAATATATTTCGGTACACTAAGTTATCAAAATATATAGAATTGGATTTTTGAAAATAAAGGAAGAGAATTTGTAAGTGATTATAGAGAATTTAAATAAATTAAGAATGAACTGGATAAGAATAATAGCGGTTTTAAAAATCTAGTAAATAAATTCCGTATATGAAAAGGGAATTTTGAATAATCGGGAAGAAAATGAATTTTAAACTTCAGTGTTATTATTTAAAAGAATAAAGCATTTATTTTAAATTTAAGATTTAAATTATTGAAAAGAATAAAGAGGAAATTTGGAAAATCTGAAATTGGTATGTTTCAGTTAAAAGATTTAAAATCAGAACGATAAAAATAAATAAATAATAAAGTCTATAATTAGTGGATTTTGAAATGAATTGAATAAGTAAAGAAATTTATTTCAAATTGGAGTAAATTAGAAATCAATTTGAAAATTTATTTAAGTGGTTGAAGTTGGAACTTTAAAAGAGAAGTGGGACTTTGGAATTTATAAACTAGGTTTATAAAAGTAAACTAATATATCAGTGGATATTTGGAGGAATAAATTCACAATGGAAAGTTATTAAAAGAATGAGAAATTTTGTTTAAAAATAAATACAGATTTATTTTTAAAGGATTTGAAGAGAAGTATATTTCCCTGGATAGCCAAGTACGTTTCAAAGTAAATTTTTAAATATAAGTTAAAAGTTTTAATGTCATTTTAAAAAGCATGTTTTAAAAAAAATATTTCTAAATGTTTAAACTCCGAAGTAAGTATTTTTCAAATTGATTATAGTAGCAATTACTTGAACGTGACTTGATATTTTGTTTTAAAGGAGAAAATCTAGTTTTATGTATTATAAAGTAGCCTCATTTTAAATATTCCTATAGTATATATTTTTAATAAAAGTAATTTTTAATTTAAATGTTTTGAAGGATAATTTATAATAAAGTATTTTAAATTAATTTAAAAATCTAAAGTTTTGTGCTTGGTCGTTTCCAGTGGAAATAAATATTTGGAGATTTAATTCGTGAGAAAGGTGTGTCGAAATTTGTTTTTCAAAACGGTGAAAATGGAAATATATCTTACGAAGATATTTTGAGGTAAATAAATAATGTGGGAAATTATATATGATTGATGGTTGTTGTGAATGTTAATTGATAGTTAAATAACTGACTATCAATATTGGCCAATGCGTTGATCATTTCGAATAGACCGGGATCGGGATTAATTTCTCGAAAACCACTTCGATCCGTTTTGTACATTTTCGTGGAAAAATGAGTTTGTTGTCAAATATGGAGCAATGAAGTGCAAGGGCTAGTCGCTACTAATCCCGAGGATGTTTCCAAAATGGATGTAGTAGGAATAGTGCCTACGGTTCCGTTCGAACATGGGACGGACTTGTATGGATGAATGCTTTCGGGACATCGTCAGGTGGACGATGGGCATCCTAAGTGAAACGTTCTAAAAGGTAATGCTTAGCCTCAAGCCTCATCAACCGAGAATGACTGAAAATCAGGGGTTATGTGACGATCCAAAATTTTCAATATTTGAAAATTAAAATATTTAATTGATTTTAAATGTTTGAAAGTTATTTTAACTTGAATTTCAAATATCAGAATGAATTTGGCAATTTAATTATAGAAATTTGGGTAAAATTGTAAATCTTCAATTTTGAACCTGTTAAAAATAATTTGATGGCATAGAAGATTCATATTGACAATACTGAAGATAATGGATTCAGAATTGAATTTGAAAATGTTTTATTCAGTTTTGAAATTATATCGTTTAGATAAATATTTAAAAACAGTCTTCTGAGGCACAGTCTTGGAATTCAACGAAACATATTCCATTGGATCCGTAATATTGTACTATTATCGGATTTCAATTTTCGTAGTGTTTGGAGCGATCGGTTGGCCGTACGATAAATAAACGCGTTGAAAATTAAATCGAAAATTCGATATTATAACTGGTTCGAAAAGCTATCTTCTCCAGACAATCGAATTTGGACCTGAAATCTTTTCCATTGCGCTCGGAATAGGCGTATAAAATTATAAACGCCTTGCGGCATGCCTGGATCGGAGTTTGAAATTTTGAGTTGCGAAATTTAACGATTTAAATTTAAATTTGAATTTAAAAATGATATATGTTTGTGTATTTAATATAATATTATTTCTCAAGGTTAATTACACGTCTCATTTATTTTCTTACACACGATAAAAGTTGAAGACACGTGTTCGTTTAGAAATTTATTAAAAAAATAAGTAACGAAGGAAGAAAAATATAATAGCTGAGCATTTTAAAGAAAAAAAAATCTTTTCGTTCCTCTCCGAATCAAACTTTCGAGCCTCGCATAAAATAAAAATCAATGGCCGCATCCCTCTCTTCATTTTCAATCTTGAAATCGCATAAAAGATAAAAAAATGAACGAATTATTCGTTCGATCGAAAATTCACGAGGATAAGGGGAAGTTCGAACTCGAGGCGGCTAGGGCATCGATGGTGGTTAGCGCGACATCAGAGGAGGCTCGCACCGAATTCTGGCGAGTCGATTTTCGACGAAGACATCATGCAGGGCGGCGCGACAGTGGGATGATCTCACGAGTAGGTGGTGCGCTCAACTATTGAGCTAGGATTTCGATTTTTAAAGGGCATGTTAGTCGGCAAATGGGGTCGGTTTAAATCGCGATGGTGTGCAGTCACGTGCGAGCTAGCGGTGTCGCATCGAAAGAAAGGGGTGTTGGTGGTGGTCTGACTGGAGGCAAGCTCGAGTTCGAGCAACCTGGGTGGCAGCCATGTTCAATTGCAGTTCGAAGCTAGGACATCTCGTGGTGGCCAAAATCGTGGCGTTCGTTCGCGTGCTCTCTGGGAGGTGGTTCGCGATGGCGTTCGCGAGGCTGGCAGTGGCGATGAGCGTGTTTGTGCATGCGTTCTAGCTCGTCTTATTTTCTGTGAGGTATTTTACTTATTTATTTTATCTTGATTTATTTTATAAAAATAATATATATATGGATGCAAGAGGAAATAAAAATAATATAATCGTTACAGTAAAAGAAATTTTAAAAACAGATTTGTTTCTTTTAGTTAAATATATGTTTATGTTTACAGGAAAGGGATTTTAGAACCAGATTTTGATTTTTCAAATATATACGTTAGGGAAGAAATTTTACAGTAAAGTGAGAAAAAATTCTCTGATAAGCCATTTTCAAAAGCATATCTGATTTAATTTAATTAAAAAAGTGTTTATATGAAATAAATATACATATACAAATTTCAAATTTTGTTTTAAATATTCAAAATAATAAATTATGGGGAATAATTGGTTTAATTAACCTATATAAATATTTTGATTACTAAAGATTATAAAAGGAAAATTTGTTTTAAAATTTAATGATTTGTTTAAAATAAAAATTCATTGGTTAACTAAGTTATTAAATGAAATTTGTTTTTAAATTAAATAGTTAGTTAATTAAAACTATGAAATGGAGATAAATTATTCGATTAGAAGAATTAATTCGTTTAAATGCTTCATTTAATTTTTGTCATTTTAAAAATATTTTATTAAAAGGAAATTTAGTTTTAAATTTAATTTTAGTTAAATAAATCTGTTAAAAGGAAATTTGTTTAAAATTTAAAGTATTAGTTTCAACTAAATCATTGGTTAATTAAGTTTATCCAATATGAATTTGATTGTTCGATTTATTCGAATATTAGTATATGATATAATTATTTTTACAAGGTCAATATTTGAAAGAAACCAAGCTGGAATGAAAATGGATTGCAGGCATAAACAAAGGTGAGATCTTCTCACTCAATCAATTGTTTTTCTGATTTAATTTTAATAGTTAAGTTTAAAATTGATTGATTATGTGTTTGGATAATTAATTTATTATTAGTTATATTATTTTAGACCATATGCGTTGCATTATAGCGGAGGTTATTATATTAAACCCATATGCCGCGATATTCCACCTTGAAGTGGAATTGGTATTATATATGTATTTGGAGTTGTTGATTTCCCGCATTATATAGCGGATGAGACCCTATTGGGCCGCATAATAGCGGATAATATTTTATAAATCCCATATACCACGATATTCCACCTTGAAGTGGAATGGGTATTTAATTGTTGTGTTAACGTCTGTGGATGTAGGGAAACAGGTTGGAGGGATCCAACTGGATTCCTCAAATATTTAATTTGTTTCGTATGTTGTGTGTTGATTATTTTTAATTCGTGTGACTATTTTTGACTGAAACCGTTGAAGGCTGTAATTTAGCCCAATATATTTTTGGTATCGTAGGATACCAGAAATAAATAAAAATTTGATTTTGAAATTTGGGTAGAAAATTTATAATAAATTCACTCAAAGGAATCGGGTGAATCTTAAAAGAAGGAAATTTAAATAGATAAAGTTTTATCTTTGAAAACTTATTGAATAAATTCCAAAAATATGGGAAAATATTTTAATAAAGGAATTTCGAGTAATGTTGTTTAATAGTTGAAGGATTTATTTAAGATACGTATTTTAAATAATTGAAAGAGATAAAGAAATTTATTTGAAAAGGATATAACTTTAGAAATTAAATTTGGAATTTAATTTAGAGTTGAAATTAATTTTAGAAATCGATTCGGGAATTAATTTGGAGTTACAATAAATCTTAGGAATCGATTAGGGATTTTGGTTTGGTGTTTTGGAAATAACTTAGAAAATCAATATGAAATTGATTTGATATCGAAAAATTATTTTGGGAAATCAGATTGGAATTTGATTTTGTGTTTGAAATAAATTGGAAATCAATTTGGGATTTGATTGGGTTTGAAGATGATATTTGGGAATCGATTTAAAATTTGTATATCAGTTGATATTTGGAAATGTAAATTCACAAGGGGAATTTGTAAAGAAAAGGGAAACTGTTTAAAAATAAATATTGGGTTATTTTTTAAAGTGTGGAAAGAAATTTACAAATTGGAATGTAAATTAAAATAAATCGAGAAGATTTATAAATTTATTGGAATGGACCATTTTGTAATGGAAAAAGAATTCTTCCCTGGAAAGCCGAGTATATTTTTCAAAATAGCTTTTGAATAAATTTTAAAAGTTTTTTATTTGGTTTTAAAATAATATTGTTGGAGAAATTAGTTTCGAAATTTTTTTAAAGTAAAAAATTATTTAATTAATTATATAAGGGATTACTTTAAAGATTTAAATTGATATTTGATTTAGAAAATAGTTATTTTAATATTTATATCTATTTACAAATTTTTATTTTAAAATTAGTTTTGGACTTGAATTTTTATATGAGATATTAGTATAATATTTTTCTTAACTAATATTTAAGAAAATATTCTAAAATAGTTTATTTTAAATGTTTCCAAGTATATTTTGAATAAGTATTTTTATATTATTTTAAATTATTTGAAATCGGCAGATTTTCAGTGGAAATGAATAAATGTTTGGGAATGTATTCCGCGTGAGAAGAGCGTTTTGAATTTGTTTTCAAAAAAAAAGATTGAAATGTGGAAATTGATTTGAAATTTATTTCCAAAAGATTGAAGTGTGAAATTTTATCTTGCGAAGATATATTGAAAATAATAATAATTGGGGGAAAATTATTTGAAATCCAATGACTGTTGTGAATGACGATTGATAGATAAATAACTGACTATCAATATTGGCCTTAATCGGCATTTGAATTGCGATGCGACCGGGAGTAGAAGTCCAACTGGATATTCGAAACCCACATCGAACCCTTGTAATTATGATGGATCTTTTGTTTAAAAGATCAACATGGAGATTGTTGTGATTTGTTTGAATCTGAATGTAACACTTATTTTTAAATAAGAGCTTGTTATTCGGATTAGCCGGGAGAGGACCTTGTGTCATAAAACCCATTTCGAATAACGATACGATGAAATGGGATTGCATTTGAAGATGGTGTTGAAGACCGGGTATTTTCGAAAATGAAAGGATTACCTGTCGAATGTCTCTGCACCGGATTGCTCCGGTATAGAGATTTTATCACCCTTTATGATGGGGATTCCGGACGTGATTAGTGAATATCCGAATTTGCAAGGGCTTCTTTGGAAGTGCCTTTGGTTCCGTTCGATCCCGGAACGTACTTGTATGGATGTGTGTCTGACGTCGCACTTTGAGATGTAAAGCTGGTTTCTATCAAATACATTTCTGTTGGTGGCGGAGAATTTATTCTCTTAGCTTAACACCCTTGTCTGAGACGTACGAGCTCAGAGGTTATGTAGTTGATGGTTACTAGTGATATATTCCTAATTTGGTAATATGGCATACGAAGTGCTGCTGATCATTTGTTGATCGAAGCATGACTTTTGTGAAAAGCGTAGCTTTGTGGACGAGACTTCGTCGGACCTCACACCCTGGAATGGTCGAAAAAGGAAGAATGCAGTAAGGTTATAAGGGGTAGGGCCCCTTAGGGTATGTGCATTTCCTTCTGGATAGAAGTGGTATCATGGTATGGAGCCCAGATACTTAACTTATGTGGATATCACAAATATATATTACTTTGTGATTGTTGTTGTTGAGGATCCTCGGATAAAGGTTGTTTACAACCGGGGGATGGCATACTCGTGTAGTAGTTACCTATTTTTGCAGAGGTAACTAGGCCTTGTGTTGGCAGAGATCCGGTTAGGTTCTCGGGGCATCCCTCCAGAGGCGTACCCATGTGGCCCAAGAAGTTCCTTAGCCTGACCATTTATTGGAAATCCAATTACCAATACACACCTTGTACGGTATTAGTTGTAGAACCTGCCATCTAATATGGTAGCTATAGTAGGCATACTATAATGGTACGTATGCTGGCTAAGATTAATATTATACTTGCAAATGTTTTCTGCACTATGCACTATTGATAATATTAAAAAGATTTTGCGTATTAAGCATATTTGACTATCATAAGGAGAAATCTTCCCCAAGTGTGTGATTGCATTGTGTGTGTGCCGGGAGGCCTTATGGTAGTTTCATTTTCCAAAAAGCATTGCGGATTTATTTTAATTCCTTTGTTTTCTTATGGTTAAAAATAACTGTTTTTAAGATCTCACACCAGTCCCATGACTGAACCGGAGTTTATTGTTCCCTTTCTAAACTCTGGGTGCCCATAATTTTCCATACGGGTAGCCTAGAATCAGGTTATCAGTTATTCGGAAGCAAAGTCAGATAGAGATCAGGAGTTGAAGCTGGATGGCGAGACGTATCTCTTTACTATGTAGTGTCTGTTGCGTATGGTAAGTGCAAATAAGTTTTCATATAGTCAAGTTATAATAACTGTCAGTGATGTATGATGTCGTTGTAAACTTTGATGTTGTATTGTATTAACAGTGATGAGTCTTTGATTTAAAGATTATTCATTTATCTATTATATATTGTTTTGCTGCGAAATGTGAGATTCTGTTATTGTTTCTGTTTTTCTTCTATCTTCGTCTTCTTACACCCTAATGGTTCTGTTTTTCGGCATTCAACTGTGCGGCGTTTGATACAGTGGACGTATCGATGTCGACTTTCGGAAGTCGAAAAATCGGGTCGTTACAGGTTATGCAGCAAGGCTAGGTGGGTAGCACCCATTTCAGGGTGAGGTCATCCCTGTCTAGATGTCCCTTTCATTTCGGCTTAGTGGTGCGGTTGTTGATCCCAACCGTGGGGTGATCTTAGTTGGGATTATCCAGTAAGGGGTAGTCCAGGTCTTGTGTTGCAGGGGTTCAGGAGTGATCCTCGGTATGCTGATCTAGACCAGGTACCGTGACAGGTGGTACCCCAGTGCCTAGTCATTAGTTGGAAATCCATTTTCCTTACGCGCCCGTACGGTTTTAATTGTGCCCAACTATTGCTGAAACGTGAATGCAAGTATTTCAGCTAGATTCTATTTTACTTTCTGTAAACACTATTATAATGTCAGAGAATTTTAATAAAAAGTGTTTTAGCTATCGTAAGGTAAAAACGCGACATGTTTATTTGTGGCGTGGTCTTACTAGATGCTTTTGCTTTCAAAAGGATTTTGAAACTTTAATAATCAAATTGAGTGTGATTTATCACGCTGGTATTCCAGACTGACTCGGGTGTCATTTAACTATAATGCTCGGGTCAGACCGAGTATTATAGAATACAGGATATGATGTCGTGGAGCTCAGGAGACGAGCTGGATGGCGATACGTACATCCATACTTGATTTATATTCCGATGTGTATTCAGTTGTGTGAGGAAAGGTTATGATTGCTGTCCAATTATTTGTTATGTTAGTGATGTACTCTGATGATGTAATGTATAAACAGATATATTTGTTTTTGTGTAAAGATTATTTATTATCTATTATATTTTATTCCGCTGCGATGGTTAGATTCTGATGTTGTTTTTCTACTTTCTTCTTCTACCTCTTCTTCTTTAACCCAATTGGTTCGTATTTCCGTTCATCTTGAGTTGATTGATGTAGAATAGGGTTGACTCAAGGGGTATGGATTTGCGGGTCATTACAGTTGGTATTAGAGCTTAGGTTGGTGATAACCTTGGCTCTGGTGGGGATTACTCGTTGAAAATAGAGTCAGTAGTACTCTAGAATAAGTTTGAGCGTATTAATAGATACGAGCGCGTATTTGTTAGTGAATATAAATTGTTTTAATATTGTGCTGGCTTATTGGTTGAGTGGAATATGAATTCTGATCGGGCAAGTTGGCCGCTATTCGAGGAGAGTTTATAAACACATGACACGATAAATTGACACGGTATTGTTTTAAAGGTGGGTGAATGAAATAATTTTACCCAAAATATATTTTGATATAAAAGAAAAGTTGTTGCAAACTATTTTAGCTAATATTTGGTTGCTTGGATGTTAGGAATGATAATATTAAATTATTATCATTGTTGTGTGGAGATTTAACTAGAAATTGAAAATATAACCAAAGGTTAAGGAAATAAATTCATTTATAAAATGAAATTTATAAATATGAATTATAAATGTAATTTATAAATTGAAATATAATCAAATGGGAATTTGTATGAGCATAAATTATACAAATGAATTATAGTTAAAATTTGTTCAGAAAAGCTAGTTTGTTTTTGAAAATTTCAAAGGAAATTTGTTGGGGATAAAAACCGGGATTGGTTTAAAAATTTGAAAAATGTGATTTTGAGATAATGGTGATTTCAAAATGATTTGAAACCAAAAGTCAGGTGTTTAAAAATCCTGATGAGATAGGTTATAAGCTTATAAATTGAGATGATTTTTAAATCAGGAAGGAAATATGAGCTTTGAATGTTGGAATTAAAATTTAAAGTGAAAAGTTAAAAATAAAATTAACTTAGATTGAGGAAGAAAATTGAATTGAATTGAATTAAATAAATCTGAGTTAAAATAAAATTAAATTGGAATAAAATTCAATTGAGTTATAGGTGGTATTGAATGGAATTAGATCCTTACTTGAATAAATGGAAGTAAGTTGGATAAGAATTGGATTGGAATAAATGAATTAGAATAACTTACAAAAGAATTAAAAATCCATGGAATTAAAAATATGTTTGGTTATAAATAAGCGTAAAAATAGAGTTAAAAAATAAAAGATGAATATGTTCAAGCCTAGAATGAATGGAAATGTGTAAAATAATAAGTTGTGACTTATAAAATTGAAAAGTCGAGTAGAAAACCCAAAATAAATATTGTTTGATGTTTTGGAAAATGAAACAAAAATCCAAACTTGAATTATAAAATAAATTGAACTTAAGAAAATTTAATGAAGTGATTTTTGAGGAAAAAAATTGAAGTATTGAATTATAAATAGGAGGAGAACTAATTAGATAATAAATTAGTTAATGAAATATGTAAATGGAACCTAATGTAGTTAAATAGAAGCTGAATTTGTGAGTTAATATTGAAATTTGGAAATAAAACTCGAGTTATAAATCAAATTCGACTTGAATTGTTAGTGAAGTAAATATAATTGAAAATGTTGCCAAAAAAATGAAATTGGATTTAAATAGGGATGGTTTTAGTTGCAATAAAACCCAGATGAATTTAGGAATAAATTGAAAATGGCCTTGTAATCAATTAAATGAATTGAATCTGAAAATTTAAAATTTATAATAAATAATCAAATAAATTTGTAGATTGAAATGAGATTTGATTGAAATAGAATCAAGTTAAATTGAAAAGGAAAATTTATTTGCAAAATGAAAATGAACTTATGTATGAAATTTGAATTATTTGAAGTAAATTAATTTAAGTTTAAAATTAGTGGAAGCTTGGCTTCGATAAGGGTGAAAGTCCATTAAATAAAAGCTTGGGTAAATTTAAATTGGGAAATGGTTATCAATATATAAGCATGGAATAGTTCAATCTTAACAAAACGGTCTCAAATGAAATGAAGGCAAATATGGAATGAAACGTAAATAAATGGATCGTGAATAAAATTGAAAAGGGATAAAATTGAAATAGGATGTGTCGAGTTAAATAAAATGGTTGTGAATGAATTAAAATAGAAGGAATTAAATAATACATTGAGTTGGAATCAATTTAAAATGGTTATAAGCTTAAGTAATTGTTATTCGCATGAATAACATCAAATTTGCACAGAAAATTAGTCATTTTATCGTAAATGAAAGTAAATGTATTAACAGAGGTGGATAGAAATGAATTTAAAATCAAATTGGAATAATATGGGTTTGTTCAAAATTAAAAATGAATTTAATGTAAGCAAGTGGGTTGTAGACCATTCAAATTGAATGAAAATGGTATATGAATTAATTGAAAACAGTTGAATTAGTATTAAAACTATATAAATTGCTTACGGAAAGTGTTTAGTGTGCATTGCTTTTAGAATTCATGTGTTTAACTATTGCAAATAAGTGAAATGTTGTTAAAATTCGTATATATATGTCACTTACATGTTTGAATTGAGTAAGTCCAGGTATCGGGAAGCCGTTTTGCTGGATTTTGGGCACCCAAACTGCTAAATAAATAAGCCGCTTGCTTAAAAATGCTAAATAAAGGTACGCCTACGCAATAAAAATAGGAAATATGAACTGTTTTTTCTTTTCTGACCGGTTGGGTCGATGTATATATATTTATATCTTCTGTCTGCCAAAAAATTTTGAAAATTTTAGGAGTAAGAAAATTTTTGAAAATTTTTGGGAAAACTTTTATTAGTTACAAAACGATTTCAAATTGGAAATTGAAATAAATTAGTGAATGAAACTAATTTAAAATAATGATACGAATCAGTTATAAATGGAAGATAAAATTCAATATTCATAGTTGAAGATAAATTAAATTCATATAGAAATGGGAAAACTAAATTGAATAGAAGTAGATATGAAAACTTTTGTAAGGAAATGTATAAAATGATTTTAAAAGCTATGATTGGATATTATTGCTAAGTAGGACATGCAGGTATTATAAAGGGAAAGAAAAATTTGTTTTGATTTCAGAAGATTAATTTGAATTGCCCGACAAAAAGGTATGTGTTTAAATTTCTGTATGAAATTTGATTGAGGTTTTAATCTAGCCACTTGGCTTTTTGTTTTCTTTTGGAATTTGGGAGCCCGTTGAGGCAATTTGTAGTTGTACCGAGCTAGCCGCGCAAAGGAGACACTGGCAAAATTTTTTGAAAATTTAGAGAGTTAGAAAATTTTTGAGAAAGTTTTAACAATTTAAATTTGGATTTATGTAATGATCCTGATTTTTAATTAAATTTAAATTGATAATTAAAATAAATTTTTGAATAAAATTGTAAATTAATTTGAATTTTTCAGATTTAATAGGATATTTGTTTATTTGGACATTGATTTTAAAAATTTAACTGTGGATTTGAAACTTTATATTTAATATCTTATAAAAAAAATTAACATCCCAAAAAATTTGTCAATTAAAATTAATAATATATTTTTAACTTTTGAAATTTAAATTGAAAATATATGAAAAATATCAAACAAATAAAATAATTCATAATAATATATGAATAAAACTCCAATTTCTTTTGGGTTTAAAACTTTTGAAATAATGAATGTTTTAAAAAAGTCATTTGAATTAAAAATTATATACATGTATGTATATTGCATATACGAGTAAGATTTAATACATATTGAAGTTGAATTTAAATTATGCAAGTGTATGTATGAATATATATAAATGGACATAAGTGGTTATAATTCCAGTTGAATTGGTATTTGAATCTAAATTTAAAATAAATGTTTTAAAGAAATATCTGGCTTTTAAAATCATTAAGGTGAAATTTATATAATATAAAGACTGGTTAAAAACAATTATTCTTTTAACATTGTATATATACATATACAAATAAATAAAGAGGTATATTCATTTACAAAGTAAATATGATACGAAGTTTTCTTAAAAAAATTCTTTTGTCTTGAAAAAATTGCAAATGCTAATTATACATTCACATAGGAGATGGAGTAAAGATATTAACAAAATTTAGATCTCATGATTATTTCTTACAAATGGCATTCAGCATCGTTGCTTAAGTAAAATAATAAAATTAAAAATTACAAAAACTTTTCATCTGCCCATGTTCAATCATAAAATAACTCAGCAAATCTGAAAAGAAAAAAACAGTAATAAGAGATTTGGGCATTTCATATCCCAACACCCAAGGAAAAAAAATAAAGTAGAAACAAAAAAAATATGAAAATGGAAAACTGAAAGGAATCAAACTACAATCTGAAAGCATGCAAAAGATCAAGCGAAATTCCAGATTTAAAACAATCAAATCTAAATCTGAAACAAGCAAATCAAGTTCAACTAGGCAGATCAAGATCCAAGTTTCAGATCCAAATACAAAATCCTGAAGCAATTAAGGGTTCAAGCAAATTCAAGGGAGCAACATTCTCTGAAAATAAATAAAGGCAAGTAAATTTCTTTAAAGATTTGAATTTAATGTTGATAATCAGTAGTAAACTAAGAATCTAAGTAATTAAATTAATCAGTTGCAGGAATGAAATAAAGTTCAAGTCAAAATACATTTCTGGTTTGCAACTGCAGACCATATTCTCTGTTGCATCCAATTCAACTATAAGTAAATCGAATTTTATTATTTGTTATTGGTGAAATAAACAAATGAATACAACAGAAATTGAGCAAAGTTTTGTATTAACAAACTTTGCAGATTTAACTTCAAGATTTAAGGGAAAATTTTTTTACAGGCCATCCTCATTTTGGAAACTGTTACGAGCTCTCCGTTCTCTATCTCTACTTTTCTGCCTTATCCATATCCAGGTGAGCAACCCTTTAAATCAGAACCTTAGATCTATAAATTGATGTTGTGATGATTGCTTGGTGATGTTGTGCAAATTGTTTACTGTTATTTGTTTGCATGACTGAATGTGTGTATACACATACATGTGATTGTTCCGTTGAAGCTCAAACTTAGGTGTCACTAAGAAAAAAATTTGAACTTCTCTTCATTCTATCCATTCCAGACTTTGATCTCTAAATAGGGAATGTCTGTAACATTATAAATTAAATTTTAAAAATAGTGTTAAGTAAAGATATTTTGTCATACTTTGGAAAATGATAAAAAACAGTAGAAAAGAAAATTTGTTCCAAAATTGTATATCTGGATTTCAAGCTTCAAATATATGAGTGAATTCGTGTTGAAAAAATATGAATTTTGGCATAAATATCTTGACTTTTAATAATGGGATTGTTGAGTATATAGAGTTGAACGGAAATGACATATTCATCAAATTACGTTGAATGGTGTGGTGAAGTTCGTCATGCTTGGGTTGGAAGATAGCTTAAGCATCAGAGATCAGCGACATTCAAGTACAAGTGGAGTACGGATGTCGATTTTCGAACGTTGAAATTAGGACCGTGGCATTTTGGTTTCAAAGCTGAAGGTTGAAAGTGTTGGGTGTGTTTCAACCATGCTCCTACCACCGAACCAATGTCTCACCGAACCAGCTCCTTTCCATGCCTGCTGAACCAAAGCCACTCCACATACCACCGAACCACTCACCACCGGACCACCTACCACCGGACCAATTCCTCTCGCCACCGAACCAAGTCCCCATACCACTCACTACCGAACCACCTGCTGCCAAACCCCCTGCTACCGAACCAAACTACTTCCAATACCCAGCCGAACCAACCTCAACCCTCTACAACCGGACCAAGTCCACACCAACACTCCACCGAACCAAGGCCTTGCCGAACCAACACTGCCAGGCCGGATTGCATCAGCCCAGGCCCACCAGCAGCTATATCCATCCAAGACCCCTGCCTCAGCCTCATTCTATAAATAGAAGGGCAGGGGTACAACAATGGCAGACAAGTTTGAGAGCTCAAGCACGGATAGAACTTTCAAACAACTTTCAGATACTTGTAATCAAAGCTTTGTACTTGTAACCTGAAAAGTAAAGGAGAATAACATATAAAGTGGACGTAGGCACATTCTGGCCGAACCACTATAAATCTGTGTGTCTTTTACAGTTTAGTCCATCTATTTTATATATTTGCATAAATCACCCAAATCACTAAGAACAACGTATAATCAACTAAATCATACGACTTGGAGGTGTTTGCCCATTTTTTGTGCAAACATTTTTGGTGCTTCCACTGAGAGCTCGAGCTAGAAGCTTCAGCTTCTCCCACTCAACCTTCTTCCCAACAGCATCACTCATTGCTTAGAAAACATGCCTCCCAGGCGGAGGAAAGATGCTAACAAAGGAAAGAACATCGCAACTAGCAGTATCCCAGATCCAGTGATCAGAGATCAAGAGAATCGTCCTGTTCCAACAGCAAGTAGAAATCAGGCAAATCCGAAAGCCTCTGCTACGGAACAACCAATTACTAGGGCAGATCTGGACAGGGTTGTGCCTGAAGTAACTAACCGCTTCGCATCTCAACAAGAAGCCTTGGTGGACCAACTCATGTCACGCTTAAGGGATGCTGAAGAATCCAACCGCAACACCGAATCATTGGGAGAGTCCCAATCTGGAGGGTCTGGGAGGCGACAAAGATCTTTCTTCTTCGAAGAGGCTAACCACAGAAACAACAATGGTAGGAGCCGAGCCCAGACTCAGCCCAAACTCCGACCCGAGGAAACACTTGGAACCGAACCCCACGGGGGAGGTACCAGGCAGGGGTCGGATATGGCTGAGCCTGTCATGCTACCTAACCATGGGAACACCAATGGACGGGGCCGAGATGGAGTCTAGCCCGAAGTTGGGCCCGAGGGAATGCTTAGAGCAGAGCCCAGCAGGGGAAGATCGAGGCAAGGGCCAACTGTGGCTGACCCCAGCATGCTCCTAGAAGACCGAAGACAGCCACCGAAAAATGTTAGGAATAATAGACGATACCATACCTACAGGTCAGTTGGACGGAATCAATCTCGCAGAGAAGAACCAAACTCATTTCTATCCGCTCCAAGTTCTGATGAAAGGATGGCACGATTGTTCAGAGAGTGCGTCCAACGGGACCAAAGGGATCGGGGGATAGGCGCTAGGGTAACCAGCCCCTTCACCCGCAATATCGAAACTGCCATCACCCCCCGGGGATGGAAAATGCCAAAAATGGAACCTTACAAGGGAACCTCTGACTGCGTTGTACACTTGTAGAGATACACACAGCATATGCTCATGAGCGGAGCAATAGAGGGAGTGTTGTGTAAATTCTTCCCACTATTCTTGGCAGATCTAGCTACGTCCTGGTTCTCCCATCTACCCCAAGGATCCATCAGCTCATGGGAAATGTTGAAGGAAAAATTCATCAGCCAGTTCCGCATTCATGTGGAACAACCCAAGGACGCTTATTCCCTATCTAATATCAAAAAGAAGCCCGGAGAGACAATGCAACAATATCTAACCCGATTCAACACCGCAGCGGCCGCAGTCCAAGATGCCGATGAGAAACTTATCCTAATGGCTCTTTGTAGTGGCATACATCCGGATACCAAGTTTGATAGAAGATTAACGAAAGAAAAACCAGCTACCTTACCCGATTTCTTCCATGAAGCCGGAAAGTATATGCGACTTGAAGACGCTGCCACCGAAAGGCAGACAGGGCAACAAGCCAAGGCAGCTCATGGCAACGCACCCGCTGTAGCAAAGGACGTCAGAAGAAATGACTCTGGAGACAATGCTGGGGGCAAGAAGGGAGAAAAACGCCTATATCAGCCAAGACCAAGATTTGACGCTTACACTCCTTTGAATGAAACAGTCGAAAACATCTTCCTGGCCACCCAAGACGAGCTTAAATACAAACGCCCCCCATACAAGAAGGAATCAGATCACGCAATCAAGTCTGGAAAGTTCTGCCATTTCTACGAATCCCATGGGCATGACACCAATGAATGCCATCATCTCCGGGACCTGATTGAAGAACACATCAGAAGGAAGAGATTGGAACACTATGTAAAGGGTCAGGACAGGACTCCAGCTCCTGCCAAGGAGAACCCAGGGCAACTCCACCCAGGGACAGGCGGAAGAAATCACAACATCAGCGGTTCCAGTCAAGAGAAGATAGTGGTCCATACAATATCGGGAGGACCACACATCGCCGACAGAAACTGGGCAAAAATGGAAAGATATGGAAAGTCACTTAGAAACAATGAAGACTGCATCAATTCCGTCATGGAAGAACGTCGTCCGAAGCAGAAAGAGGATAATGACATCACATTTAGTAGGCGAGACCTAGAAGGAAGGCAGTACCCTCACATGGATCCTATGGTCATCTCTGCCTGGTTCGGCCCAGCCGAAGTTTTTCGAATTCTGGTAGATACTGGAAGCTCCGTAAACATTCTATTCAAGCATGCTTTTGACAAAATGAAGCTGTCAATGAAGGATGTGTCTCCCTGTAACAAACCACTACACGGTTTCACTGGGGATGCGAAGATGCCCTTCGGGCAATTGGACCTCTTTGTTGAAATAGGAAGTCATCCCCGCTCCATTGTGCGAAAACAAACATTTGTGCTAATAGATAACCACTCGGCATAAAACGCCTTTTTAGGAAGACCAGCCTTGTCTGACTTCCAGATTATCCTGGCTCCTTGGTGCCTGAAGATGAAATTTTCAACAGATAATGGGATAGGGGAAGTAGAAGGAAATCAAGACGTCGCTCGAGATTGCTATGTAACTGAACTTCGCAATAACCGCAGGAAGGATAAAGGGAAGGATGCAGAGACTACTCTCTGCAAGAAAAACTTGGAAGCATAACAACTAAAGAAAGCCCCTCCTCTTCGATATACCAGTGATCCTTTCAATGAATTAGACCCCAGGGATAAAGAGGAGGAGGCCACCGCCGAGCCTATAGAAGCTATGGAATTTGTATCTGTAGACAAACACGACCCAAGTAGACTGCTGAGAGTCGGGTCTCAGTTAAGAGCAGAGTTGAAGGATCAACTCGTCGATTTTCTTCGCCACAACTTGGATGTATTTGCATGGACGCACGCTGACTGGAATCTCTCCAGACGTAGCATGCCACGTACTGAACATCGATCCCACCAAGGTGCCAGTAAAGCAGAAAAAGAGAAGTATGGGGGCAGAACGATCAGCAGCCCTCGAGGAAGAAATAAAGAACCTACTTGCCAATAACTTCATACGAGAAGCCATCTACCCAGAATGGATCGCCAACCCGGTACTGGTAAAGAAGGCTAATGGGAAGTGGCAAAAATGCATTGACTTCTCCAACTTAAATGACGCTTGCCCGAAGGATTTCTTCCCACTCCCCCGAATCGATCAACTCGTGGACAGCACAGCCAGGCACGAACTCTTATCTTTTATGGATGCATACTCAGGATATAACCAGATTCCTATGCACGCCCCCGATCAAGACCACACCAGTTTCATCACTGACCGGGGATTGTACTGCTACAGAGTAATGCCTTTTGGACTTAAAAACGCCGGAGCTACTTATCAGCGCCTCGTCAACAAGATGTTTGCGGAACTAATAGGATGAACTATGGTAGTTTATGTGGATGACATGCTGGTAAAATCAAGGAAAGCCAATGATCATGTAAGCCACCTGGACGAGATGTTTCAAGTACTTCACTAATATGGAATGAAGCTGAATCCTCTAAAGTGCTCCTTCGGAGTATCGTCGGGAAAGTTCTTAGGATTCATCGTCCATGCCAGGGGGATTGAAGCAAACCCCAAACAAGTCCGGGCTTTGCAAGATATCAAGATACCATCTACTCGAAGAGAGATGCAAAGCCTAAATGGGAAGGTGGCCGCCCTAAGCAGATTCATCTCTAAAACAACCGATAAATGCATCCCTTTCTTCGAAGCGCTAAAGAAAGACAAAGAAAGTTCAAATGGACTGACGAATGCTCAACATCCTTCCTTAACCTAATCGAACACCTCCAGAGACCACCAGTACTCTCAACTCCAAATGAAGGCGAAGAACTATACCTATACCTTGCTGTATCGTCCCATGCTCTAAGCGCCGCTTTGGTGAGAGAAGACAACCACGCGCAGCGGCCCGTATACTTTGTAAGCAAGAGATTTATGGGGGCAGAAGCCAGATACCCTAAACTTGAGAAGCTAGCATACTGTTTGCTAATCACGTCACGGTAACTGCGACACTATTTCCAATCTCATTCCATCAGAGTTTTAACCGATCAACCGCTAAGGCAGGTACTCCATCGCCCCGACACTTCTGGGCGACTACTTAAATGGTGCATTGAACTGAGTCAATATGATATCACCTACCATCCTCGCACCGCCATCAAGGGACAAGCCATGGCCGATTTCATTACTGAATTCACTACCAACGAAGGTAAGGAGCAATCTGAAATAGCAGAAGATATCAGGTGGAATCTCTTTGTAGATGGAGCATCAAACGAACAAGGCTTGGGGGCAAGTATTGTGATAATCACCCCCAGGTGAAGGAAGCTGCACTATGCCCTAAGGTTGGAATTCGCTGCCACCAACAACGATGCATAATATGAAGCAGTAATAGCAGGATTAGAACTTGCCTTAGAAATTGGAGTCAGTTCTTTATGTCTTCATAGTGATTCTCAACTTATCGTAAACCAAGTACTAGGAGAGTTTCAGACTCGAGGAGAACGACTCACAGCATATCTAAAGAAAACCAAGCTGCTGCTCGATCAGTTGGACCACTATTTAATCAAACACATTCCTCGAGAGGAGAACCTAGAGGCCGACGAACTAGCAAAGCAAGCTAGCATGAAGAACAACACCGTTTTCGGAACAGTATCCATCTCAAAACAACTAGCCCCAAGTTTCGAACAAGAGGATCTGATAGCTTCAATCGAAGAAGAAACTTGGATGACTCCTATCCGAAAAAACCTACAAGATGGCACACTACACAACGAGCGTAATGAAGTCAGGAAAATCTTGAGGAGAGCTTCCCGCTACACAATACAAGAAGGCATCCTCTATCGATGCGGCTTCTCTAACCCCTTATTAAGGTGTGTCGCTGGGAGGGAAGCCAAGGAAATCTTATCAAACGTCCACCAAGGAAGCTGCGGAGATCACACTGGAGGACAGACTCTGGCGAAGAAGATACTCCGATACGGATATTTATGGCCCACCTTAAACAAAGACGCCCTGGACTTCGTCAAAAAATGCGACAGATGTTAGATATTTGCTAAGATCCCCCGACTGCCAGCAAATGAGATTACTCAAATGATCAGCCTTTGGTCCTTCGCAGTATGGGGAATTGACTTGGTTGGCGAACTGCCGATGGGCCGAGGCGGAGCCAAATATGCTATAGTGGCAGTCGACTATTTCACCAAATGGGTGGAAGCAGAACCTTTAAGTAAAGTATCTTTAGCAAAAGTTATTAACTTCTTGATCAAAAATGTGCTATGCAGGTACGGGGTTCCACTCAAAATCATATCGGACAATGGACTTCAGTTTGACAGCGAGGAGTTCGCCGACTGGTGCCAAGAGCACGGAATTCACAAAAGCTTCTCGTCCGTGGCTTATCCCCAGGCAAATGGACAAGTCGAAGCTGTCAGTAAAATTCTCAAAACTCTAATCAAGAAGAAGCTTGAAAGGTCAAAAGGCGCTTGGGTGGATGAACTTCCTACAGCACTTTGGGCCTACCGCACGTCTTTCAGAACATCAACAGGGCATACTCCTTTTTCTTTGGCATACGGATCGGAGGCCATGCTCCCAGTTGAAACTATAGTGCCTTCCCACCGTAGGATCCACTACAACCCAGAATAAAACGAAGAACTCCTCCATATGTCTTTGGATCTAATCGAAGAAAGAAGAAATAATGCAGCACTCAAAGCGGCAGCTCACAAGCAAAAGGTGGCAGCACAATACAACTCCAAAGTCAAGCATCGCAGCTTACAAGAAGGAGACCTTGTCCTCAGGCGAATCTTCCCGCGCCCCGGAGCACTAGATCCGACCTGGGACGGACCATATGTAATTCTTAAAGATCTCCACAACGGAGCTTATATTTTGTCAACAGTGGACGGAGAGGTGTTCCAGAGGGCATGGAACATCTAACACGTTCGTCGATACTTTTCTTAACTTGTACTGCCCATATGAAGTGAATTAACAAAGAGAATCGGTGGACGTAGGCATTTTCGTGCCGAACCACTTTAAAAATATTGTCTCTTTTTTAATTTGTTCCTTTATATCTTGGCTGCTTGTTAAGCTTTATCCTTTTCTGTTGAACAAAATCCTATATAATGGCATTTCCATTCTAGACACTTCACGGCGCAACCTCACCTGGACAAGACCTAACAGGTACTATACGAATCTATGCCCTCGCCAATGAGACACTTTTGCTCCAACATCCCTCTGCTGCGGGTTAACTCATTGCTCGCGACGACCCTCAAAGCCAACAGTAATGAGCCGATTATAAGCCACCGAGGAGGCCGAAAATAGCCTAGGCAGCTCATTATGGCATTCGGCTCGTCGGCAACCGTGAACCGATTATAAGCCCCAACATAAGGTGTGGCCAGCCAGGGGCAGTTCACAGTTGACGATCGGCACCCGCGCTAGCCGGCCACGGTAAATCGAATAATACCCACGATTACGGGCCATAATGGCCCGGGTAGTTACCGTGTGCGATCTCAGCTCCAATGTGTCTTAAGTATGGCTGTGGTAAAAAAGATAAACTCCCCGCGGACGCGTAAGATGGGTGACAAATGTCTCCAAGACCCACGGCTAGGGAAAGTGACTACAAAGCCCGTTTGCCACGAACTTAAGCGCGTCGAAGGCCTTCCATGATTGGAAGTTTTACTATTTCTTATATTTCCATTTTATTTATAAAAACTTTCCTCCTATCCTCTATAACGATCACTAAAGTACATGACACAAAATAGGAGACACTCGCTAATGGGAATAAGAACTCACAGCTGGATGGAAGGTCATTCAGCTGCATTCCATATTTGATTACATAAGGAATTAAAAGCTACCGTCTACAGCTAAAACTTGAAGGGCGGTACTTACTTCTCTTGTACATAAATATGGAACTATAATTTATTCGCACATCACACTAACATTACAAGACATGAAATTATATTTTAAGCAAGAACTTAGCTTCAAACACAATTGAATCACTAACACATGTACAGCTATATTTTATGCAACACATCAAAATAACGACAGCATTCAAACATGACAAAATCGGCTTATGTTATAAAGTTACATGCCAAAACTACATAATTACAGCCTGAAAATTACATAGACAGCAATGTCAAGTAAGATGAAAAATGTCTAAATCAAGCCAAGGAGCCTACTGCATCGGGGCTTCACCTCTATCCTGCTGGCCCCCCGAGGTCTACTTAACCGCCGGATCAGGGCTCCCAGCATGCTGACCAGAGGTAGTTGGCGCTTTGGAGGTCCCGCCTGTCCAATTCAGGAGAAGAATTCATTGAATAAACAATAAGCAACCAAGCTAAGAAAAGGCTAAAAGGGGAGACTTACCAGCATCTGTTCCTTGATCATCATCCCCCAACTGCATACCTACCTCCTCAGCAGCGAGCAACCACATGCCCTCCTTCACCGCCACTTTCTCCTCCTTAGTGAACTGGGCCGTAACCACATCCATTCTGAAGGCCATGCCACCCTCCTTATCCGCATCAGCCTTGTCCTCCTCCAGTGCCCGGAGATAAATCCTGGCCATGACCCGGGGATAATCATCCATCCAGGATAAGTTTCCCTGCTTCCAAGTACGGAAGTACATGTCCTGAAGCATCTCATCCATCATTCCCTCGTTCTCCCCAAATTCCCTCATCCGGACCTCGGAAGCCGACAGCCTTGCAACGGCAGCATCTCTTTCCAATCGGTATCTCGAGCGGTCAGCCTGAAGGGATTTCCTCCTCGCCTCCATCTCCTCCTTCAGCTTGGCTTGAGCAAGCTCTGCGGCTTCAAGCTTCCCAGATAACTCCTCTATCCGCTCGAGATCCGCTTTCCGAACCTCATCCACCGTTGCAATGGCCATATCGATCCGTTCCTTGCAGGTAGCCTCCATTTTCCGCAGCTCGGCTCTGCTATCCTCTTCCATGGTTTTCTTTACTCGTCAGGAGGCAGCCTCATGCTGAGAGATCTGGATGGCCTGATCGGCGAGTTGCTTGGCCTGGTCGAAAACCACTAACCGCAATCTTATGTTGGCACTCCCGATTTCCTCCCCGGCCTTGAACAGTTGGCCATGATGCCCCATCAACTTCCTGGTCTCCTCAACAACCCGGTCGATGTTTGCCTTAGCTTCGTCCCCCATAGTTACAATCCGAGTAGTAAGCAAATCAAGGTCTAGAGACTTGGCCTCATCAAGAACCCTTGCCATAGGATTGCGAGGGAGAAGGTACTCACCAATAACCTCGTCAAAGGAAATATCATGAGAACTTGGATCCAGATCAGGATGACCCGCAAATGGATTACGGGCCAAGCCGGGACGATCAATATGAGTAACGGTAGGATTTTTAGACGGATGCGGAGAGGGTATGAACTCAGTATCCTCCTCAGTGATATCATGAAGAGGCTGGGTTGGGGGCTGAGGACCAGGTGAAGGTTCGAATAGGGAGCGACTCCTCTTTTTCTTTTGAATATCCTCTTCAATAACCCCGAGAAGAGGACGGTAGCCGACTATGTCCCTGAAACGGTTGGTCGGAGGCTTTGGTTTAGCGGAAGCTCTGAGGATTTGAATTGTTCAAGACGGTGCCGAATGTCTGATGTCTTGGTCACCTTACCCGTTCCTGGAATAAAAACCAAGTGTTACAAGCATGAATGGAACTATAATCCGAGAAACATGTTAAGTTAAGAAGAGTAAAGAGGAGTCAAAAATTCACCTTGAATCGCCGGAGTTGCCCTAGCTGAAAGGCTCTTAGAAGATGGATCGGCACCAGTCCCAGCCTTGTCAGCCTCCTTCGCCTTCTTCACCAAGGCCGATCCTTCCTCCAACCCCTCAAAAGCTTGGCGGAAAGCCTCATCTGTCCACTCTTTGATCTCGCCTGCTTGCCCAGAAGACAAAGCCCCAGTGCCATCACTACTCTGTCCTTCGCCACCATCATCGCCATGACGACCACCATCACCTTCTCTGCCACTTCCGCTCTCCGCCTCACCTCCTTCATCCTCGCCTCTCTCCTCCTCCACGCTTTCCTCCTCCGAAACATCTAGACATGTGCTAGGGGAGGGTCCATCGGATTTCTTGAGCTTCTTCCCTCCGACGACTGGAGGTATCGAGAAGGGTTTTCTCTTGCTGCTCTTCGTCGTGGCCCCTCCTTTAGCTTTGGCAGCCCTCTCCTCGGTTGTGTCTCTCTGCTTGACCACAGACTGACGTGGTAAAATCAAGTTGTGTTGCAGAAGAGTAGCATTCCTGATTAGGTAAGAAGCTGACCTCTCCCTTCCCGAAATGGCTTCTATTTCCATAGCCATCTGAACCAGGCGATCGTTCTCCATGATCGCAAAGCCACCTGTCGCTAGCAAGAAATAAAAACACATAAGAAGAAGCATTGTGGTCAGAACGGAAATCATAGGTAAGATTCAACTTACAGCTAGAGGTGAAGCGACGGATAGAAACAGAGTCATCCTTGACGAAAAACCATTCTTTCTTGAACATGCTAAACTTCGAATATAACCCAGGACCGGCTTGAAGGACACGGCCGATTCCAAGCTGATGTATGGAGACCCCTTCTTATAGCCCCTCAAGTTGTACAAATACCGGATCTCCCGGTTGGAAGGGGGACGCTCGTATTTTCTCTGGAAAATGATGAATAGACTCACCAAGATAGCATAAGAATTGGGCTGAAGCTGGAAAGGGGCCACCTTCAAGTTGGTAATGAAGCTGACTATCCAAGCATTGATCGGGGGAATGGCCTCGCACATGCAATGGTATCTACTGTAAGCAAAGTATCCTTTAGGGGGATCATACGGCATCACCCCTTTCCCTGGCAATAGCATAAGTGCTCTATCAATCCCAAAAGAGCGAGAAATAACATCAAGCTGCTCTTCTTTGAGGGAGCTAGGGAAGCAGTCAGGCGGAGAGTTCAGAAGCTCTTGAGGACCGTACCCATCTACTAGTGATCTCGGGGTGGGACCATGACATCCCGGTCCTGACTGAGCTGGGGGCACGGTGGTGGACTCTTCTCTGCCTTTGGATTTTTTCCTATCAGAACGAGTTTCTGCTTTGTGAGACATTACCTGCAACACCGGAAAAACATACTGTTAAAACAAGGAGTATAGGGATATAAACAAACAAGTACATGCAGCCTGGAATCTCGTTCACAATTCAACACATAAAAGACTGGTCAGTAGTTTGAGACTAAAGTCCATTCGGCCTCATACTTCTCCAACTCATTCGGTAGTACAAGGCTTGAAGGTTCATTCGGCGGATCAAGGCACGAAGGTTCATTCGGCACTCGGAATCCCCAGGTTCATTCGGTGGTTCGAAACACGAAAGTCATTCGGCGATCACCTGATTCGGTAAACGAGAGTGATTCGGAAATTGATTGATTCGGCAATTGATTGATTCGGCAGGAAATCTGGTTCGACTATCTAAGTTGTTAAGGAATGACGGAAGCATAAGTCCCGTACTTATAGAAGAGCGCAGGGAGACCGGACCAAACGGTTCGGCGCTTAGGACCGAATGAAGCTATCCAAACCGCGAGAAAACAAAGCACGCCACGTGCATGCACATGCCTTACTTTGGGGGGCAAGTGTTGGGTGTGTTTCAACCATGCTCCTACCACCAAACCAATGTCTCACCGAACCAGCTCCTTCCCATGCCTGCCGAACCAAAGCCACTCCACGTACCACCGAACCACTCACCACCGGACCACCTACCACCGGTCCAATTCCTCCCGCCACCGAACCAAGTCCCCATACTACTCACTACCAAACCACCTGCTGCCAAACCCCCTGCTACCGAACCAACCTACTTCCAATACCCAGCCGAACCAACCTCAACCCTCTACAACCGGACCAAGTCCACACCAACTCTTCACCAAACCAACACTGCCAGGCCATATTTAGCCCAGGCCCACCAGCAGCTATATCCATCCAAGACCCCTGCCCCAGCCTCACTCTATAAATAGAGGGGCAGGGGTACAACAATGGCAGACAAGTTTGAGAGCTCAAGAATGGATAGAACTTTCAAACAACTTTCAGATACTTGTAATCAAAGCTTTGTACTTGTAACCTGAAAAGTAAAGGAGAATAACATATAAAGTGGACGTAGGCACATTCTGGCCGAACCACTATAAATCTGTGTGTCTTTTACAGTTTAGTCCATCTATTTTATATATTTGCATAAATCACCCAAATCACTAAGAACAACGTATAATCAACTAAATCATACGACTTGGAGGTGTTTGCCCTTTTTTGTGCAAACAGAAACTTTAGCTCAGGAGTATAACACATTAAGTACTCATTAGAGATAGGGTGAAGTATACCCTAGAATGTCTATATCCCTAAGATATTCGTTCGAATGGCTCAGTAAATTCTCTTACTATCCACCAATAGTGAGTATGAGTGCAAGAAGAGGTCGAGATAGGGGACAGGGGAGTACCACTAAAATGGTCAATACCCTGAAACAATGGAAATAACTTTCTCTATCAATCCCCTTTGATTCAATTTCACAATTCTTTGATATCTTCGTAATAGCTCCAGAAAGAAGCTTCGGTGTGATGGTGGCCTTAAGAATCGCTGTAGGAAATCCTTACTTCGTATCGTCATCGGTTTCATATTAGTTTTTCTATCTAAAACACTAATGAATTTGAAATTTGAAATTGAAAATTTTAAATAAATTGGAATAAATTAGTTAACAAATATAAGGATAAATTTGAATTATATCAATAAAACGATATCGATTAAAACCAAATTTGAAATTCTATTGTAATTTCTTGTGTAAACTGAAGTCCAAAGAGGGACAGGTTAGTATAAACTTTGGGGTATTCCGACCTGAATTTGGAATCCATGCCTAGTGTTTGAGAGTTGTAGAAGATTGAATCTATCTATCTATCCTCTGGGATTCGATATATTCTACGAACGATTAGTTATCCCTTCGAACTAATCGATGCCCTTGCATATTCGTAGACCGGTGGACCCGAGTATCTTGTGAAATAATTCTATGAGTTTGTTCTCATATTATTGATATTCTGATTTGGTAAAACGAATGCAGAATAAATATTTCGATCGGATCTGATCAATCATTTCTTTATCTATCATCTTTTCTTTCTCGTCTCCCTAGCAAATTTCGGGGATAAATTTTTTTTAAGGGGGGAGGTCTGTAAAGATCCCAATTTTTAATTAAATTTAAATTGATAATTAAAATAAATTTTTCAATAAAATTGTAAGTTAATTTGAATTTTTCAGATTTAATAGGATATTTGTTTATTTGGACATTGATTTTAAAAATTTAACTATGGATTTGAAATTCTATATTTAATATCTTATAAATAAATAAATAAATAACATGCCAAAAAATTTGTCGATTATAATTAATAATATATTTTTATCTTTTGAAATTTAATTTGAAAATATATTGAAAAATCTCAAACAAATAAAATAAGTGAAAATAATATATGAATAAAACTCCAATTTCTTTAGGTTTAAAAGTTTTGAAATAATGAATGTTTTAAAAAAGTCATTTGAATTTAAAATTATATACATGTATGTATATTGCATATATGAGTAAGATTTAATACATATTGAAGTGAATTTAAATTGTGCAAGTGTATGTATGAATATATATAAATGGGAATAAGTGGTTAGAATTCAAGTTGAATTGGAATTTGAATCTAAATTTAAAATAAATGTTTTAAAGAAATATTTGGCTTTTAAAATCATTAAGGTGAAATTTAAATAATATAAAGATTGGTTAAAAACAATTATTCCTTTAACATTGTATATATACATATACAAATGAAAAAAGAGGTATATTCATTTACAAAGTAAATATGATATGAAGTTTGTTTAAAAAAATTCTTTTGTCTTGAAAATATTGCAATTTCTAATTATACATTCACATGGGAGATGGAGTAAAGAGATTAACAAAATTTAGATCTCATGATTATTTCTTACAAATGGCATTCAACATCGTTGCCTAAATAAAATAATAAAATTACAAATTACAAAAACTTTTTGTCTCCCCACGTTCAATCATAAAACAACTCAACAAATCTGAAAAGAAGAAAACAGTAATAAGAGATATGGGCATTTCATATCTCAACACCCAAGGAAAAAAATAAAGCAGAAAGGGAAAAAAATCTTAAAAAGGAAAACTGAAAGGAATCAAACTACAATCTGAAAGCATGCAAAAGATCAAGTAAAATTCCAGATTTAAAACAATCAAATCCAAATCTGAAACAAGCAAATCAAGTTCAACTAGGCAGATCAAGATCCAAGTTTCAGATCCAAATACAAAATCCCGAAGCAATAAAGGGTTCAAGCAAATTCAAGTGAGAAAGATTCTCTGAAAATAAATTAACGCAAGTAGAATTCCTTTAAAAAATTGAGTTTGAAGTAGTAATCGGTAACAAAGCAAAGATTTAAACTATTATATTAATCAGTTCAGGAAACAAATCAAGATCAAAGATTTAGAACCATTTCTGGTTTCAACTGCAGGAAAGACTTCTCTGTGTATAACAGAGATTCAAACTATCTAAGCTTCAAAAAAATTAAAGAAAAAATATACGGGCAAAACTCTGTCCTTTTGAAACCTTCAGGTGAGCAAATTTCATTTTTAAAACCCATTCTTTTGATTCTAATATCTGTGATGATAATATCTTGGAGAATGATAAATGCATGTGTATATATTAGCAAGTATATATGTGTTTATGTCTACATTAATGAGCGGTGCATGAACAGACATATGCCTCTGTTCTAAATATAACACGTTTCAAAAAAAACTGTTCGATTTAATATCTCATCCCATAATCTTTTTGAGGTTTGGGCGTTTAAATGAAGCGTGTTAAAATTTACAAAATCAAAATTTTAAAAATAGTTTCAATGATTTATATTAGGTAACTTTTTTCCAAAATGAGAAGTCACAGTATTGATCAATATAAGTCAGAAAATTGATCATTATAATTTCATGTTTTGGTTATTGGAATGGATTCATATTTAAGAATGGTGATTTTTAAAGCTATTTTCATGATTTTTAAGCAAGTAGATGTTGAGCAATTTTGAGTTGAATGGCAATCGAGTTTTGGCCGAATTTTGGTGATCCACGTCGATCTGGGCATTGAAACTCATGGTGAAGGAAGCTGATGCATAGTGGGGCATGGGGAAAATGTTCAATTTTTTATTAATCGTAGGGGATGAACGAGTTTAAATTAGGGTTAAATGACCAAGTTTGGTCGATAAAGCTTGAGAGTCAATTTCGACGTCGACGAGGTTTTTGGTGCGATCGGTCGGTGGGGAATCGCAGCATCATTGAACGGTGAGGCTGTGGCCAAAATTGCGAGTTCGCTGGTGGTCGTGATTGTCAGGACGAGGCGTTTTTTTTATGTTCAAGATTTGGGTTACAGGAGCTCGTGGGGTTCGATTTTGTTTTCTGATCAAATGGGAAACCTGGGTTGTCGCGGTGACTTAGGGGAGGAGCGACGACTTGTCGAGGCTTAGGGTAGTGGTCGGGGATGGTCAGAAAAGTTGTACACGTGTACGAGTGTTGGATTGTGTCTGGATGAAGTTGTTTGGGGGGAGGGAGAGGAAGCCTTTGTCTCGAGTCATTGCTCGAGTGGATTCGTGAGTGTCTCGAAGTAGCAAGTTGTGTGGGGGAACCCAATGTAAGTCTCGGGTAGAATAAGATTTGGCTCGGGTTTATAAAATTGAGTATAAAACAGTTTTCTTTAATCTTTAAAACAAATCAAGTTTACTTTAAATAAATTTTTGGTTAAAGCAAGTTCTTTTGTGAATGTTAAATCCAAGTTTTGAATTTGGTTAAAAGGATAAGTTACTTTATAAGAATTTTGAAAAGATTATTTATATAAGATTTAAATGAGAAATTTATAAATAAATAAAGATGAAATATTTTTATATTTTAATTAATTAAGAAATTAATGATTGGTTAATATAAGTAATCAAAGGTAAATTAATTGTTAGTTAAAGAATAATTAATTTAAATGGTTAAGGGTTAATTATTTAATGAATAATTTATTTATAAATTAAAGATTAATTAAGTGATTAAAGGATAAGTTACTTAATAATTAAAGGTTAATTAATTAAGATAATTAATTAATAAAATATTAATTAATGAAGGTGATTAAGACTTAATCAATTGTAATTAATGATAATTAATCATTGATTAAAGATAAATTTATTAATGAAAGTAAATTGAAGATAATTACCTTATATAACTAAATAAAAGATAATTACTTTGTGTAATCAAATAAAAGCTAATTCCCTAGTGAAAATTAACGAAGAATAATTAATTAAGGATTAATTAATTGAGATAATTAATTAAATGGAAAATTAGATAATTAAAGGTTAATTATTTAAAAACTAAAGGTTGATTAATTATAATTAAAGGTTAATGGTTGATTAATAAATGATTAATCAAAATGATTTTTAATTTATTAATGTTAATTAACTAGGATTAGTAATTCATAAGTGATTAATCTGATTTGAAGTAATTAGACAATTAACTGATTTTACTTATGAATGTTTGGATTCTATTGGATGATTGAATTGTTTGATACCCCTGATTTTGATGCTCTGTTTTGATTTGAGATGTGTTTGATGTAATTTATTATCTGTGATATATATGTGTGATATGTGAATAAAAGATAAGCGTTATAGTTCATACCGCTTATCGAATATAAGTGTTATAGTTTATACCGCTTATCAAATATATTGCTGTCTTTCAATATGTACTGATTGATGATGTTGCACTTCTATTGTGTAAAACCCCTGGACCACACTTATACACACACAAATATGGATTGCACGTGGAAATTGGTTAAGTCGTAGATTTTTGAAATAGTTTTAAATTTTGAATTTTTGAATCCAATGGTTTTCGAAATGGGTTGGGTTTAAAATAAAAAGCTTTTGAAAAGGAATTTCAAAGATAATAGTTATTTTTGAATAACTTGATTTAGTTCTGAAATTTGATTTAAATTCGAATTCAAAATTTGACATTGAATCCTATTTATGATTTAAAAAGGGTTATACAAGTTTATATGGGTTTTAAACCATTTTAAAAGTGTTGTTTTGGGAATTTGAATTTAACCCAAAGATTTTAACTTATATAAATGAAATCGGATTTTTCCAAAACGAAAACTATTTGTTTTCAAATAATAAAAGCTTTCACATAAGAAATGAACTTCCAATTTGTGTTAAAAGGAATTCAAGTTTGAAATGAAAATTGTTTTCCAAGTTATGAATAAATCTTTGGAAACGGGTTTGAAAGCTATAAGTTAAATCTTTTATTTAAAGATTTAAATGAGTTAATCCAATTGAAATAGAAATCGTTTTGAAATCTATGCATACATCCTTGTGAAACTAGGTGAAATTTGTGAAACGAATCTTTTTGTTAAAAGATTTGAAATGGTAATTTGTTTAAACCATTTGAAGAAAGGTTTTGGGTTTTAAAAGCTGTGACTTAACCGAAATCCCAATATCCATATGTTTTTAAAATATTGTTCTCATTATTCGGTTTAGCCAGGAGAGGACCTTGTGTCATATAACCCATTCTAAATAGTGATACGACGTTGTGGATTGCATTTGAAGACCGGTGTTAAAGGCCGGGTAATTACGAGAACGATAGGATAACCTATCGATTTTCTCGGCACCGAGTAGCTACGGTATGGAGATTCCCTAAGTGATGGGAAGTCCGATCGGGATTGTGGATACCCGGAATTGCAAGGGCTTCTTTGGAAGTGCCTTCGGTTCTGTTCGAACCCGAAACATACTTGTATGGTTGTATGTCTGACATTACACTTTGAGATATAGAAATGATCTCTATCAAATACATTTTTTTTGGTGGCGAAGAATTTATTCTCTTAACTTAACACCCTTCTCCGAGACGTACGAGCTCAGAGGTTATGTAGTTGATAATGTGGCATGCTGAGTGCTACTGTGTATCATTTGTTGATCAAAGTACGGCTTTTGTATAAAGCGTAGCTTTGTGGACGAGACTGCATCAGGACCTCACACCCCGAAAATGGTCGAAACAAAAAAGATGCGGCAAGGTTATGAGGGTCGCTCCCTTTAGGGTGTGTCATTCCCTTCTGGTAAAGGGTGGTATCAGGGTATGGAGCCCAGATACTTACTCATGCGGACACTGCAGATCAATAACTTTTTGATTGCTTTGTGGTTGAGAGGCGCCTCGGATAAAGGTCCCGAAGGACCGGGGGATGGCATGCTCGAGTAGTGTTACCTAGTTACAGAGGTAACTCGGTCTTGTGTTGGCAGAGATCCGGTTAGGTTCTCGAGACGTCCCGATGGAGGCGTACCCATGGACAGTAGAAAGTTCCTTAGCCTGACCATTAGTTGGAAATCCAATCATCCAATACGTGCCTTGCACGGTTTTAGTTGTAGAACCTTCCATTTAACATGGCAACTAAGTAGTCATAGTATCATGGTACCTATGCTGGCTAGGATTAATATTATATTTTCGAAATGTTTTCCACTATGCACTAGTAATAATATCAAAGAATTTTTCTCGTATTAAGCATATTTGACTATCATAAGGGGAAATCTCCCCCAAGTGTGCGATTGCATTGTGTGTGTGCCGGGATGCCTTATGGTTGTTTCATTTTCCAAAAAGCATTGCGGATTTATTTTAAATGCTTTTGTTGTTTGTTTTAAAAGATAAACTGTTTGGTTTGCTCATACCAGTCCCATGACTGACCTGGAGTTTATTGTTCCCTTCCTAAACTCTGGATGCCCACAATTTTCTCACACGGGCAGGCTAGAGTTGGGTTTTTCAGATAGTCAGGTTTAGTAGATTATCTGGAGCTAGTTCAGTCTTTGGATCAGGACTGCACTTGCTTATCCTTGTGCATCGTTATTGGGGGTTCGAGCTATTTTTGGATTGGTGCCTTGGAGATGGAGATTACCGATACTAGAGTTCTCTCTTGAAGACCATATTGGAGATATGGTCCCGCTGCTGGTGTATCTTTTCTTTCCGCTGCTATTGTCTTGTATCATATCTCTGATGTATATTGATATTCATTGTATCATTCAGTTGTATCAGATGTCGTATCAATGTTGTATATCAAATGTATTATTCATTTCTTTCGCTGTGTAGTACTTAATGTGTTATAAGCTCTGGCGAACCAGGTTTGACGTTTGGATCTGCGGCATTTGAATACGAGTGTCGTACTCGGTGCCGATTTTCGAAGGTCGAGTCAGGGTCATTTCAATTTAAATTTAAGTTTGAATAAATGAAGTAAATAATGTTGTTGGAAATTATGGAAGGTTTTGGGAAGTTGGTTGAAGTAATAGTGGGTCTTTAATAAAAGATATGTTATGGCAAGTTGATAAAACTATTTGGTTTTGGAAAATAGTAATGGATATTGGATCATTCTTCCTAACTAGTAATTTCCGGGACGAAATTGTTTTAAGGGGGAGGAATGTGACGACCCGGAATTTTGGACAATTTAAATTGGGATATTTAATTGATTTTAATATTTAAAAGTTAGTTTGTAACTTAAATTTCAAATATCACCATTATTTGGAAATTTAATTATTGGATTTAATTACTGGAAATTGGATCAAATGTTGAATCTGGAATTTTAAGCCTGTTAAAAATAATTTAAGGGTTTGTAAAATTCATATCGATAGTACTGAGGATAGTAAAGGCGTTGAAATTGAATTTGGAAGAGTTTTGTTCAGTTTTGAAGATATATCGTTTAATCAATATTTAAAAATAGCCCTCCGAGGTACAATCTTGGATTTTGACGAAACCAGTTTCATTGGATCCGTAATATTATATTATTATCGAATTTCAATTTTCGTAGTGTTTGGAGTTGTTGTGTGAGAATACGACATATAAACGCGCTTAAATCTATATCGAATTCAATATAATAACTGGGTCCAAAAGCTATCTTCTCCATACGTTTGAATTAGGACTCGTAACCTTTTCTATCGCATTTAGAATATGGGTATAACATTATAAACGCCTAGCGGCACGCCTCGATAGGAGTTTAAAAATTTAAGTTGCATTTGAATTTAAATTTGAACCTTATAAATATATATGTTAATGGTTGATTGACATATATACTGCCTTCTTTACCATCAACTTACTGTAGCTAGATTTTTCAAATATGCTTCCTTTGCCTTCTCGAAAACGCTTTCCTCCTTTTATTTTCGTCCTTATTCATTTTTCAGAGGATACAGCTGAGCTTCCCTTATCCTCTTCAATCCAGATGACTAAAGATCAAAGAAAAATGGCCGATCTAAAATCATTCACCTCCTCTCCTTCGTTTTCAAATTCAACCGAAAGTCTGTTCATAAAAAAAGGAATCGAATTTAATTTCTTTGGCGAAACAGTTAAAGGGAAAAATCACATCTCTAATCCCTTTTTAAATAAAACCTTCCACAAATCGAGTTCGAGATTCGATCGCGAATGCTCGCGTGGGTCGCAAGCTAGTAAGGCCCACATCTTCGTTCGGAGTAGAGTCCCTCGTGATGGGGTGGCGATGAGGAGATGATGGCGCGAGAGGCTAGTGTTTGCGAGGCTTCAGGAAGGCATGCCGCGGTGCATTAGATCGTTTGTAAGGTTCGCGAACGCTTGAGATGGACGAGCTGAAGGATGGCGAATCTCATCATGACGGCTAGGGTTTCGGGTTCGCGATAACATCGATGAGTTGAAGGGATATTGCGACCTGGTAGCCTGGATTCGTTTGTTATCTGGGAGGTATTCACAGATTATTTATATTTATTTACACTTGTTTTCAGTGAAGGATAAACAAATAATAAGCATATATTCTCATATATCCATATTTAAATATACATATACACACACACACACACACATATATATATAGGTTGTCAGTAATATATATGAGAATTATAATATTTAAAATAAAGATCTGTTTTACAGCAAGATAAAAAGACTTTTGAATGAAATTTATTGTTTTTCAGACGCTATGGTTACTAAAATAAATTTGTAAAGGAAATTTAGTTCTAAATCAAATTTTGTAGTTAAATAAATTTATTGAAAGAAATTTGTTGAAACCAAATTCATTAGTTTAAAATTTAAAATATTAATTAAATTAAAAATTATAATGGCAATTGAGTATTCGATTATTTCGAATATTAATAAATTATATAAATTTTTTATTCAAGGTCAAACATCTAGAAATCCAAGGCAATATTGAAGTGGATTGCAAAACAAAATCAAAGGTGAGTTAATCTCACTCATCTGGTTTTTAATTTAAATTTAAATAGTTAAAATTAAATATCTGGTTGAATGATTGGAATGATTGGATGTTCTATATTATATATAGTAGTATATATAGTATATATCTTGGAATGATTGATTTCTCGCATTATATAGCGGATGAGACCCTATGCGCCGCATAATAGTGAATGATATTATATTAATCGCATATATCATGATATTCCACCTTGAAGTAGAATTGGTATTTTATATTGTGCTAACATCTGTGGATGCAGGGAAACATGTTGGAAGGATCCAACTGGATTCCTCAAAATTATTTATATTGTTTAATATTCTCTGTTATGAATATTCGATATTCTGTGATGAATATTACTGATAATTGGAATATTGAATGCTATGGTTTACTTGAATATATTTCGGTACACTGAGTTATCAAAATATATAGAATTTGATTTTTGAAAATAAAGGAAGAGAATTTGTAAGTGAAATAATTATAGAGAATTTAAATAAATTAAGAATGAACTGGATAAGAATAATAGTGGTTTTAAAATTCTAGTAAATAAATTCCATATATTAAAAGGGAATTTTGAATAATCAGGAAGAAAATGAATTTTAAACTTCAGTGTTATTATTTAAAAGAATAAAGCATTTATTTTAAATTTAAGATTCAAATTATTGAAAAGAATAAAGAAGAAATTTGGAAAATCAGAAATTGGTATGTTTCAGTTAAAAGATTTAAAATCATAATGAAAAAAGTAAATGAATAAAAAGTCTATAATTAATGGATTTTGAAATGAATTGAGTAAGTAAAGAAATTTATTTCAAAATGGAGTAAATTGGAAATCAATTTGAAAATTTATTTAAGTGGTTGAAGTTGGAACTTTAAAAGAGAAGTGGGACTTTGGAATTTATAAACTGGGTTTATAAAAGTAATATATCAGTGTATATTTGGAGGAATTCACGATGGTAAGTTATTAAAAGAACGAGAAATTTTGTTTAAAAATAAATAGTGATTTATTTTTAAAGGATTTGAAGAGAAGTATATTTCCCTAGATAGCCAAGTACGTTTCAAAGTAAATTTTTAAATAAAAATTAAAAATTTTAATGTCGTTTTAAGAAGCATGTTTTAAAAAAATTATTACTTCTAAATGTTTAAACTCTAAAGTAAGTATTTTTCAAATCGATTATAGTAGTAATTATTTGAAGGTGACTTGATATTTTGTTTTAAAGGAGAAAATCTAGTTTTACATATTATAAAGTAGCCTCATTTTAAATATTCCTATCGTATATATTTTTAATAAAGTATTAAAGTGATTTTTAATTTAAATGTTTTAAAGGATAATTTGTAATAAAGTGTTCTAAATTAATTTAAAAATCTAAAGTTTTGTGCTTGGTTGTTTCCAGTGGAAATAAATATTTGGAGATTTAATTCATGGGAAAGGTGTGTCGAAAACTATTTTTCAAAAGGGTTAAAAATGGAAATATATCTTGCGAAGATATTTTGAGGTAAATAAATAATGTGGGAAATTATTTAAGATTGATGGTTGTTGTGAATGTTAATTGATAGTTAAATAACCGACTATCAATATTGGCCAATGCGCTGATCGTTTCGAAGAGACCGGGATGGAGATTAATTTCTCGAAAACCACTTCGATCCGATCGTGGAAAAACGAGTTCGGAGTCGAAGATGGAGCAATGAAGTGCAAGGGCTAGTCGCTACTAATCCTGAGGATGTTTCCAAAATGGATGTAGTAGGAATAGTGCCTTCGGTTCTGTTCGAACCCGGGACGGACTTGTATGGATAAATGCTTTCGGAACATCGTTAGGTGGACGACGGGCATTCTAAGTGAAAAGTTCTAAAAGGTAACGCTTAGCCTCAAGCCTCATCAACCGGGTATGACTGAAAATCAGGGGTTATGCAGCAAGGCTAGGTGGGTAGCACCCATTTCAGGGTGAGGTCATCCCTGTCTAGATGTCCCTTTTATTTCGGCTTAGTGGTGCAGTTACTGATCCCAACCGTAGGGTGATCTTACTCGGGATTATCCAGTAAGGGGTAGTCCCTATCTTGTGTTGCAGGGGGTCGGGAGTGATCCTCGGTATGCTAATCTAGACCAGGTACCGTGACAGGTGGTACCCCAATGCCTAGTCATTAGTTGGAAATACATTTTCCCTACGCGCCCGTACGATTTTGATTGTGTCCGACTATTGCTGAAACGTGAGATGCAAGCATTTCAGCTAGATTCTATTTTACTTTCTATAGACACTATTATAATATCAGAGAATTTTAATAAAAAGTGTTTTAGCTATCGTTAGGTAAAAACCTGACATGTTTATTTGTGGCATGGTCTTACGAGATGTTTTTTCTTTCAAAAGGATTTTGAAACTTTAATAATCAAATTGAGTGTGATTTCTCACGCTGGTATTCCAGACCGACTCGGGTGTTATTTAACTATAATGCTCGGGTCAGACCGAGTACTATAGAATACAGGATATGATGCTATGGAGCTCAGGAGACGAGTTGGATGGCGATACGTACTTCCGTACTTGATTTATATTCCACTGTGTATTCAGTTGTGTGAGGACATGTTATCATTACTGTCCAATTGTGTGTTATGTGATGGATGTACTCTGATGATGTAATGTATAAACAGATATATTTGTTTTGCATAAAGATCATTTATTATCTATTATATTTTATTCCGCGACGATGGTTAGATTCTAATGTTTTTTTCTACTTTCTTCTTCTACCACTTCTTTTTAAACCTAAATGGTTCGTATTTCCGTTCACCTTGAGTTGATTGATGTAGAATAGGGTTGACTCAAGGGGTATGGATTTGCGGGTCATTACAAAATCACTTCTTATCAAACCATTAGGTTTCATCTCCGTGCTTGGAATTGTTTTACAAGTTAAGCAAGATTTTGATTAATGATGCTTCCAAAAATGATTATTTAATTTAATTAATTATCTAATTAATAAGGATTAAGGTTAACTAATTAACTTTCTAATGATGTGTTTTAAATTTAACTAATTACTTAGTTAATGATGTTTTAAATTTAGTTAATCATTTTATTTAATGACGTTTAAGGTTAATTAATCATTTAAAAATGATGAATTAACTTAATTAATCAATTGTTTAATACTGTTTTTAAAATAAATTCATCTTTTTAATTAATGACTTTTAAAAGGAAATTAACTTGTTTTAACTTTAATATTTAATCTTTCCTTAATGATGGTTTAAATTGATTAATCATTTTAAAATAATGATATTTAATTAATTAATTTAATTAATTATATTTAAATATTACTAATTAATTTAATTAATGATGTTTTAATGGTGATTTAACATTTTTAATTAAAGGTTAGTGGAGTTAATTAACCAACTTAATTTATTAAATTTCAAAGTGAATTTATCAAAGTAACAAGGATGTTTTATCTTTGTTATTCATTTTAAATTGTTTATTAATTTAGTTAATTATATTTTACTAATTGAATTAATAAGGTTTAAAAGTTGTAACAACCCCACCGTGATACCCATATTTGCAAAGATTGTTACAAATAATGGTGTCTGCTAATCTGGAGAATACGACTTGTTATGGGCGATCCAATATGAATATATCTTTACACTAACGTTGAAACGTCATTTATACCTTTTTAATTAATATCTGAACTGAAATTTGACATGTACAACATTAATACAAAGTAATAAACACATCGATTTCTGAAAATCAGAAAAATATATCATATAAGCACAGCCACATATCACAACGCAATAATAATCTCTTATATATATACAAATTGTGAGTCTACAAAATAAAACACTAAACTCATATAATATACATGTTTTACAATTCTATAATCTCAATTATACATTTTATATACAAGGTCGAAATTCCTAAATGGGATAAATTAAAGGTCCAAATGTTTATCTCCTTGCTAGCATAGCCATTCAAAAGTCAACATGTCCTGTAACTTGAAAAGTCTCGGGCTGACCCGAGCAAAATAACACTCGGGTCAGACTATTTCTAAATATCCAATAGGGTGAGAACCAGATAAAACACAAGAAAAACAACATATAAGTAAATACAGATGTCCATGAAATAACGAGTCATGGAAATTAATTTAACTTAGAGTTCATCACAAGACACATGGTTATACATTTAAGTCACGAACACATATTAGTCACTAAACAGTGAATTCATGGAACAAAACATAATATCTCTAAGCATGCAAATATCAATGATTAACTCAAAATAGGGCTATATGTTTGAGTCACAAACACGAGCTATTCCCTAAACACAAAATAACATAATTAACTTAACATCCATTACAAGACAAGAATATATATTTATTTCATGAACACATAATAGTCACATAATTTAAATATCCAGAATCCAAGAGATCTTAATCCAAACCGATCGTAATAATCATCCAAAACAACTGCAATGATTGTACTCAAAACTCATGGCAAACAAACAAACAAATTGGTGTCACTCGAACTGATCCAATACCAAGGATCGTACTTAGACCGGGAACACAGAACCACAGAATGATCTCAAGGATAGTTTGTACCGATCAAGGTGATTGTAGAAACCATGACTTGATAAATTTACCTTTTATTATTATTATATTATTATGTTCGAAAATATATCCAGGAATAAACTTCTTAAGGATCTAGAAGCCACTTTCCATACACCAAAAGAGAGTAAACTCTAAAGTGCCAAATACTATCACCTTCAGTAATCACTAGAACTTAACCAATACGACCCGTACCGTATAGTGAAATCCAAGTATTTACCAAAAGCTAGTAAATATCATTTATTATGGATACCACGGGAAAACCTGAACTACATTTATTTAAGGATCTAGCAACCACTTATCGCACACCAGAAGAGAATACAACTTTAAACTGTAAAATACTTCCTAATAGCAATCACATGAATTGAACCAAGGCATCCCATACTACTGGTGAAATTTGAGTATTCATGTAACAACCCGCATATTTATCGATTTTATATTCAAATATTTTATTTAAATATTTTATCGTTCGTCGAATTTTGGTCCGAAAAGCTACCTTTTGCAAACAGCCGAATTAGGACTCGAGACCACCCCCATTGAGTTCAAAATACCGTTTGCGACCTTTTTGAGTATAAGCTTCGATATGTTCGGAGAAAGTTGAATTTTGCTACTTTTCACTTAGGGTTTTGGTTTGGGCTGAGCCTACTTATGTATTCAGTCCCAGCCCTTTCCAACTCTTCATTACTTCATTTCTAATTCCTAACTCTTCAAGCTTTCAACAATGGTAGAAGAGAAGAAGAATTAGGAAATTCCTAAGCCCTAGTTTTCTTAGCAAATCCATCTTCTAGCTCCAAACTCAAGAGAACCCATTGGTAAGCTTCTCTTCATCTTCCCCAACTCATTCTCTCTTTGAATTTCAGAAATTTCCTAAACCTAACTTAGGGAATGTTCTTCTTTTAAGCTTAGATTCAAGCTTCTAGTGTGAGATTGAAGTGTGGTTGATTTCCATTTGCTTTCAAGCTTCTTCTTCATTGATTTGGGTTCAAAGGTGAGATTTTAATCTCACATCTATGCTTATAATTCTCCTCTATTGTTAGGTATGAATTCCTAACACTTATTCATGTGCATTTGATTTTGATTTGGATTGCTTTTGTGAATATTCCAATTTTTAGTGTTTTGAGTTCAATTCATTAAAAATCCTAACCTTGATGTTTGAACATGTTTTTGGTGATGCATCGAGGAGCATATAGGGCCGGGTAGTCGATTGGCATAAACCCTTAGCGCCGTTGCTCGTGCGAATGCAATTTTGGTCAAGATTGAACCTCATTTGTAATAGGCTGGGAAGAGGCTGGAAACAGGTCCGGTCGACCGAGCCCTGAGAGCCGGCCGACCGACCTGCTTCCAAATGTGCTATGCACTTCTCTGTTTGGGTCCGGTCGACCGACTACAGAGCTCAGTCGACCAACCTGCTTCCCGAACTATTTTCTGAAACATGGTTCAGTCGACCGAGCTCTGTATGCCGGCCTACCGACCTGATGTTATTTTGCCTATTTCGCTTATTTTGTGTGGTTTCCAAATTTAATCGATTCGTGTTGTCTCCCTTTTGTTGTTGTCATTTATTATCGACTTTGATGACCGTTTCTTTGGGAATTTTAGATATATCCACTTCGATGGATTTTATATCGATTTCTTTGGATTTTATTCACGTCTTCGAATGTGAATTTTTATGCCCGATTGTTTCTACAATCTTCTTTGTGATTTGTCACTTTAAAAATATAAAGGTTTCCTATACTAGTACTAAATATCAAAACTCTTACTTCAAATGATTTCAACACTATTTTATTACAAAGCTCGTTTTCTCAAACCGATTTCCAATCTATTAGTATATACAAACCTTTACTTCACTCATATGAGAAATCTAATTAAACAACTTAGTAAAACTAGTGGTATGAAACGCTTGCGTTTACTTCGTCGGTTAATTCTTGGACTTGTTCGATTGAATCTCTTGTGACAATTTTCTAGTGGAGACCTAAAATTTGTTCATAAATATTTAAGTTAAGCTGGTGGTTATGGGACATGAAGCTAAGCTCATATATTTACTAGCTTATTGTAATCGACACTTCTCTTTGATCATGACGATCATTTTAGGTTTTATACTAGCATTGTGCAATGTCTTTGTGATTTGGTTCATCGGACGTCCCGCTGTACGACGTCGTTGTTCCCTTTGATTGTGATTTGGTTCATCGGATGTCCCGCTGTACGACGTCGTTGATCCTTTTTCTTGTGATTTCTGGATTTCATGTGTTGAATTCTGGAATTTATGTTTCACCAACTTTTACGATGGGGATTGATATATATGTCATTTATTGTGGTTTGGTGAATGAAATTAGGAGTATGACATTCCTTTTTATCTTGAGTAGATTATTGTTATATTGATTAATCTCTTGTTGATTTTCAATTACTTATTTATCACAGCTTGGCATTGTGATTATTATATGTTTATGTCATATCTCTTATTATATATCACATCATCTGATATTTATAGCTAGACTGATCCGTTTATTATTTTCTTCTTAAATAATACTCGGGTCAGACTGAGATTTTACAGGTGCTTCTGCTTGACTCCTTATCGGACTATCATCCCGACTTTTGGCTAACTACTTTAGTTTAGTAGTTTTTGTTGTATACATTTGAGATACAGACTCTATGATGTATACTTATTCTTTTGTCTAGCACTTGTATCTATGTCTTTTTGATATTGTGGATCTTGTTGACCACTACTCTGATGTACACTTTCATGTGTTATATTCATATCTATTTCCGCCTTTGTGATATGAATTTTCTGTGACTGATTTATGTTATGTTTACTTCTATATTCGTTTCCGAAGATATTATAGCCACTGTGTAGTAGCTTTGAGTTTGTGTCGGCATGTCGGGTTTCCACTTGAAAAGAATTGCATGCTATACTATCTGGCATATCGATGCTCGCGCAAAGCAATTATACAGATGGTCGCTCCTCAACAGCCTTATTCTCCGTGCTAGTTGACAGCATTCACCGTAATGTTCTTGGCTAGCGTGGGTATAGAGATGGGGCGTCACAGCTTGGTATCAGAGCCAAACTTCGAAACAATATGGAATATTATAACAAGGATCATCGTCCTAAGTCTTTCTTAGGAGTCGTGCTTTAGGATTTAATTCGAGTCTTCGTACCGATTCATCCTATTTTCTTTATGATTCCTTGTTTTATCAATCAAGTTTGATTGAAATTTATTCTGAGAATAACTTTTTTCTCTTCTTTCTTTCTTTCTTTCTTAAAGAAGAGAAATGGTTAGACCTGGCCGTCCCAGCGCCGGTCAATCTAGTGCTACTCCCCAGGATGGAGTTTTTATGTCTGCCCAGCAGCTTTTAGATCTTGTTAAGAACGCCCAAGCTACCGGACCCAATCCAGAGCCTACTCATCCTAGATCCGGTTTTGCACGCCTATGCAGAGACTATACCGATTTGGGTGGAAGGCCATTCACGGGATCCGAGAGCATTATAGAAATTCAAGCTTGGCTCAAATCATGCGATCGCATCTTTTCTCGCATGAACCTTATTGATCTACATCGAGTCCAAGTGGCTTCTAGCATGCTCCAAGAAAGAGCATTAGATTGGTATGAGCTTTTAATTTCTGAAATCATTGAGGCGGATCTCGCTTGGGAGCAATTCCGAGAAAGGTTAGAATTGAAATTTGTGCCGGAGGCCGAAAAAGTAACTTTGGCCCGGCATTTTGTTGACCTTGTTCAAGGTGAATAGTCTGTGACAGGCTATGTCGCATCTTTCGAATCTCTTTCTAAGTACGGGGTTGAATACATCAACACCCCATTGAAGAAAAATAAGAGATTTGTCTATGGCTTGAATAAGAATCTTAAGAAGCCATTACTTCTGAAACTTGAGGTTTCATTTGATCAGCTTATTGATATCGCTCTTCGTCTTGAAGAGGCCGATAATGAAGGTGATGTTGAAGTTGTGCGTGCCCAACAGAACTTCGACAATAACTTGAAGAGGCCTATCAAATTCAAAGGCCCAGATTCTAATAAGAAAGGAAAGCAACAAACTCAGGTAGCAAATGTTTCTACCTCTAGTCGTGGACGATGCTACAATTGTGGTTCCACAGACCACCATGTAAGGGAGTGCCCGAAACCCCTCTTTTGCCGTTATTGCAAAGGTTCGGGTCATCTTTTATCTTCGTGTCCTAAGCTTCCAAACAAGTGAGAAGGAAAGCAGCAGGCCCCTGGAAACTCTTCTCTTGGTCAAGGTATTTTCATTTAATCCTTGATGGCATTGTTTTAATTTGTGAGCTTTCTATTTGAGTTCTTTTTTATATGCGTTCCATCTCACTATTTTATATCAAAAGAACTTGTTGATTCTTTTTCTTTGAAAATATTTTGGGTTTGATGACTTCTTTGAGGATTGCGAATCCGGATGGTAGGTCCACAACACTCAATTTGTCTTTATTGATGTCAAAATTATTTGATGTGATTTTTCTTTCCGAGCCGATATTTTTACTTAGGCTTCGGAATTGATTTTTTGAAAGGATCGGCTTAATCATTGTGAAGCCCATATCCTATTTTTCGAGTGGACTATTCATCTTCGACATTTTCAATCTGTTAAGCAGATTTCTATTTTTCCTTTATGATTTTGATTCCAACTTGATGGCATCATTTTATTCCTTAAGCTCACTTATAAGGAAAGTGTTATTTCTCTCATTCATGTAGTTTGAGAAATTTTCCGGTATTTTGAGCTTGTCTTAGGATCATCACCTAAGCAATATCTTTTGTGTGGTGCTAAGGTCTTTTCAGTTTGACTTTACCACCGGTTTTCATTTGCTACGAGTTGCGGAAGTCTTACCGCATTCCGCACTCGTTATGATTCTTATGAATGACTTATTATGTCATTCAATTTGTCCAGCTTATTTCATCCATTTTATAAATCGTATATTCTATGAATATTTCGATGAGACTATTCTTGTATTTACTGATTTTGGATGAAAATAGTAATTTAAAAATCTTGCAAATCTTTTTCATAAGATTTATTTATAAGTAAAACTGGATTTTGTTCTTGAAACGAACAAAGAATATTCTTAAAACTTTTTAAGAGATTTATTTATCTTATAAAAAATGATTTTGTGATTGTATTGCCCGTTGAGTGCTTTAAGAATTTTGGTCGATGCGCTTGATCAACGTTATTGATAGGAATTTCCTAAACGCTTTGATGAGACAATCAGACACGGTATATTGACTTGTAAATTGTAAATTTTTCTAGAAATATTTTTACATTGAAATAATTGTGATTTTGAAAGTTTTAGCTTTTCGAGAAAGAAGATTATTTAAAAGAAATTCCTTCTTTTCGAAACTCTTATTCTTGTGATTCCTGAAGGGGAACCAAGACTTTGCTATTTGTACCGATACTAGTCGTATTGGTTTGGATGCCGTTATCTTGCAAAGGAGAACGTGCTATCTCTTGTGCTTCTAAATCATTATAGCTTATCGAGACTAGATATGCCACTCATGATCTGATTCTCTCGGCTATTGTTTTTACTTTTGGATTTTGGCATCATCATATTTGGATGAGAAATTTGTTCTCTATCTCGATCATAAATCCTTGGAATATTTATTTTCTCATATGGAACTCCATGTTGACTCGAGTTCCTGACATCTTATGATCTTGATATTCTTTTTATTCCTGGAAGGGAAATCATGTTGCCAATGCGCTTTGTCGTAAGCAACAAGTGGTTGATTCTTTGATGGTGTCTGAATGGAATTATCTTTTCATCAAGTTCATCGGATGTTTTGGTATACTTCGTTTTATTGAGTTTCATCTCATTTCTTTTATGTACTAGCGTCCGATGTCCTTTTATTGTGTTCGGTTCATTGGACGTACCGTTTTTGTACTACGTCAGTGTTCCGAAATCATTCGGGCTCGGATAATTGGACGTACCGTTTTTGTACTGCGTCGGTGTTCCGAATTGTTTGATTCATTGGATGTACCGTTTGTACTACATCGGTGTCTTTGATTCATTGGATGTACCGTTTGTACTATATCAATGTCTTTGCTATTTGATTCATTGGATGTACCGTTTGTACTACATCAATGTCTTTGCTTTTGATTCATTGGATGTACCGTTTGTACTACATCAATGTCTTTGCTTTTGATTCATTGGATGTACCGTTTGTACTACATCAATGTCTTTGCTTTTGATTCATTAATGTCTTTGCTTTTGATTCATTGGATGTACCGTTTGTACTACATCAATGTCTTTGCTTTTGATTCATTGGATGTACCGTTTGTACTACATCAATGTCTTCGCTTTTTGATTCATTGGATGTACCGTTTGTACTACATCAATGTCTTTTCTTTTTGGATTCATTGGATGTACCGTTTGTACTACATCAATGTCTTTGATTCATTGGATGTACCGTTTGTACTACATCAATGACTTTGCTGTTTGATTCATTGGATGTACCGTTTGTACTACATCAATTTCTTCGCTTTTTGATTCATTGGATGTACCGTTTGTACTACATCAATGTCTTTGTTGTTTGATTCATTGGATGTACCGTTTGTACTACATCAATGTCTTCGCTTTTTGATTCATTGGATGTACCGTTTGCACTTCATCAACGACTTGGCTTTTTGGTTCATTGGACGTACCGTCTTTGTACTACGTCGGTGTTCCAAAATTATTCGAGTTTCTAGTTTCTCGGGCGTACCGTATTTGTACTACGTCGTTGCACCGGCTCAACTTTCTGCTATTCTTGACGTTTTCCACGTCTTTTAACTATGGAAATGCTTTTATATTTCCGGTTTTTATTCTTGAGCCCGGTGTTATTGAGGGGATTGAAGTTTCACCAAATTTGACTTTTGAGCAACATTCAATTCGCATCATTGCTTCGGAGGTTGAGCGCCTTCGATATAAAGATATTCTTTTTGATAAGAGTTCTATGGTTCTCAAATCCTACGGATTGCTCTTGGGAATCCAGAGAACTCATCGAGCAATCATGTTCGTGCTAACTCTTTCGTGCTCTTTATGGTGAACTTCTTATTTCAATTTTCTTTTGTGTTAATATGCTTCTATGGTTGTTACTTCTTATATTTCCTTCTTAAGTATTGCGAGGACGCAATTTCTTTAAGGAGGGGAGTCTGTAACAACCCGCATATTTATCGATTTTATATTCAAATATTTTATTTAAATATTTTATCGTTCGTCGGATTTTGGTCCGGAAAGCTACTTTTTGCAAACAGCCGAATTAGGACTCGAGACCACCCCCATTGAGTTCAAAATGCCGTTTGCGACCTTTTTGAGTATAAGCTTCGATATGTTTGGAGAAAGTTGAATTTTGCTACTTTTCACTTTGGGTTTTGGTTTGGGCTGAGCCCACTTATGTATTCAGTCCCAACCCTTTCCAACTCTTCATTACTTCATTTCTAATTCCTAACGCTTCAAGCTTTCAACAATGGTGGAAGAGAAGAAGAATTAGGAAATTCCTAAGCCCTGGTTTTCTTAGCAAATCCATCTTCTAGCTCCAAACTAAAGAGAACCCATTGGTAAGCTTCTCTTCATCTTCCCCAACTCATTCTCTCTTTGAATTTCAGAAATTTCCTAAACCTAACTTAGGGAATGTTCTTCTTTTAAGCTTAGATTCAAGCTTCTAGTGTGAGATTGAAGTGTGGTTGATTTCCATTTGCTTTTAAGCTTCTTCTTCATTGATTTGGGTTCAAAGGTGAGATTTTAATCTCACATCTATGCTTACAATTCTCTTCTATTGTTAGGTATGAATTCCTAACACTTATTCATGTGCATTTGATTTTGATTTGGACTGCTTTTGTGAATATTCCAATTTTTAGTGTTTTGAGTTCAATTCATTAAAAATCCTAACCTTGATGTTTGAACATGTTTTTGGTGATGCATCGAGGAGCATATAGGGCCGGGTAGTCGATTGGCATAAACCCTTAGCGTCGTTGCTTGTGCGAATGCAATTTTGGTCAAGATTGAACCTCATTTGTAATAGGCAGGGAAGAGGCTGGAAACAGGTCCGGTCGACCGAGCCCTGAGAGCCGGCCGACCGACCTGCTTCCAAATGTGCTATGCACTTCTCTGTTTGGGTCCGGCCGACCGACTACAGAGCTCAGTCGACCGACCTGCTTCTCGAACTATTTTCTGAAACATGGTTCGGTCGACCGAGCTCTGTATGCCGGCCGACCGACCTGATGTTATTTTGCCTATTTCGCTTATTTTGTGTGGTTTCCAAATTTAATCGATTCGTGTTGTCTCCCTTTTGTTGTTGTCATTTATTACCGACTTTGATGACCTTTTCTTTGGGAATTTTAGATATATCCACTTCGATGGATTTTATATCGATTTCTTTGGATTTTATTCACGTCTTCGAATGTGAATTTTTATGCCCGATTGTTTCTACAATCTTCTTTGTGATTTGTCACTTTAAAAATATAAAGGTTTCCTATACTAGTAGTAAATATCAAAACTCTTACTTCAAATGATTTCAACACTATTTTATTACAAAGCTCGTTTTCTCAAACCGATTTCTAATCTATTAGTATATACGAACCTTTACTTCACTCGTATGAGAAATCTAATTAAACGACTTAGTAAAACAAGTGGTATGAAACGCTTGCGTTTACTTCGTCGGTTAATTCTTGGACTTGTTCGATTGACTCTCTTGTGACAATTTTCTAGTGGAGACCTACAATTTGTTCGTAAATATTTAAGTTAAGCTAGTGGTTATGGGACATGAAGCTAAGCTCATATATTTACTAGCTTATTGTAATCGACACTTCTCTTTGATCATGACGATCATTTTAGGTTTTAGACTAGCATTGTGCAATGTCTTTGTGATTTGGTTCATCGGACGTCCCGCTGTACGACGTCGTTGTTCCCTTTGATTGTGATTTGGTTCATCAGATGTCGCGCTGTACGACGTCGTTGATCCTTTTTCTTGTGATTTCTGGATTTCGTGTGTTGAATTCTGGAATTTATGTTTCACCAACTTTTACGATGGGGATTGATATATATGTCATTTATTGTGGTTTGGTGAATGAAATTAGGAGTATGACATTCCTTTTTATCTTGAGTAGATTATTGTGATATTGATTAATCTCTTGTTGATTTTCAATTACTTATTTATCACAGCTTGGCATTGTGATTATTATATGTTTATGCCATATCTCTTATTATATATCACATCATCTGATATTTATAGCTAGACTGATCCGTTTATTATTTTCTTCTTAAATAATACTCGGGTCAAACTGAGATTTTACAGGTGCTTCTGCTTGACTCCTTATCGGACTATCATCCCGACTTTTGGCTAATTACTTTAGTTTAGTAGTTTTTGTTGTATACATTTGAGATACAGACTCTATGATGTATACTTATTCTTTTGGCTAGCACTTGTATCTATGTCTTTTTGATATTGTGGATCTTGTTGACCACTACTTTGATGTACACTTTCATGTGTTATATTCATATCTATTTCCGCCTTTGTGATATGAATTGTTTGTGACTGATTTATGTTATGTTTACTTCTATATTCGTTTCCGAAGATATTATAGCCACTGTGTAGTTGCTTTGAGTTTGTGTCGGCATGTCGGGTTTCCACTTGAAAAGAATTGCATGCTATACTATCTGACATATCGATGCTCGCGCAAAGCAATTATACAGATGGTCGCTCCTCAATAGCCTTATTCTCCGTGCTAGTTGACAGCATTCACCGTAATGTTCTTGGCTAGCGTGGGTATAGAGGTAGGGCGTCACAATTCACTAATGGGCTAGTAAGTTACACTTAAACATTCTATTCCATGAGTTGTACCATATTCGACGTAGCGTTATTCGAAAGCATTTAAACCAGTCGATGACAGTAAGTCGATTATTAGTACTCCTCGAATTATAAAATTAAGGTTCTCAAAACATTTTTATCTTTTGAGTTTATTATTTAAAACACTTATTATAATTTTCCATGAATCTTTTCATTATTTAACTTTATAAAAATATTCACAGATTTGCTAAAATATTCCATAACTCTAAATCGTTTTAAGATTTTACTTATATACACAAATTTGTCTCAAATTTCCATATAGTTGTATTATTCACAAAACCACATTTTAAAACCATATTCAATTAATTTTCTAAATCCATATTAAAATATAACCATTTTATTTAGAAATGAACTAACTTTATACTTTCCAAAACTACATTTCAAAATTCCATCATATTTTACTACGCATGCTTAATATATAAAATAACTTGCTAAAAATCATTTTTAATATTTATTAACACTATTTTTCATTGACAGGCCATCGACAAGAAACGATTTTTTAACCATAAAGACTTTAAAATTATGCAGAACACAAAACATGAAAGTTGTCCTTATAAAAATAAATTTTAACTGAAAAAAATCTCAATCAATTTCAATATACTAGTCAAAAGTTTAGGTAATTTTAATTTCAGGTTTCAACTTAGCAAATACACAGGGCAGAACTACACTATCATATTCAAACTAAATTTTGAGCAGTTAAACTGCAAAATTTCAAAATGCGAATAAAGACAACTTGTAGCTAATTAAAAGATCTTTCTACTGGTGAAAATTTGAGTCATTTTGGATTATTTTGCACCATAATATCACCGTTTTACCGCAGTGATTTTTCATACCTTATTTTCAGCAAACAACAGTTATGCAATTAAACAGATTAAATTTCTATCAAGAAAACTAGGGTTTTCACAATCAAATCCATACAAATCAATTTTAGTTTTAGAAATAAAACATGAATATAGTAATAGATTGTGTGAGTTACAAAATGACTCTCCTTTAAGCTTGAATTTGATTAACTACTCCTGAATTCTCTACGCAACCGTCTCCCAGCGACAAACCCTAAGACAACTAATAAATTTACAAAAAAAAAATTATTACCACCCATGATGAAAAAAAAAGATTAATAATAGAAATAGACTCTCTAGAATATGGGGAAGATTACCTTGCTTCTGATTCTGTAATTAATTTCGAAAAGCCCTTGGATTTGCGTTTGATTTGGGGAAGATTTGAACTAGGGTTTTGGAAGGAAGGGGAAAACAATTTACTAATTTTTTTTGTTTCTGGCTGAGAATGAGAGGCGATGAGAAGAAAATAAACATATACGTTTATTTCTCATTTCTAATGCTTACATGGGCCAAATGGTTTGGAGCTTGCTAAGGATCCAATAGGTAAGATGTTGTAAAATTAAAACCTAAGAGATGAAGTGTTACTAATTTCTTTCTGACTAATCACTTATTTAAACCTCCAATTTGCACTAAACAATTATTTACAAAATCACAATTTAATTTCTCAAATTTTCCAAAACAAAACAATAAGTTAAAATTCCATTTCCATTATTATAGAAATATTTTGTACAATTAATTATAACTTTTTGAAATAAAGTTATTCTTATTATTTTTAATTAAAACAAAATAAATTCTTAATTACAAATTCTCATTTTAAAAAAAAAAATCACACTATTAACACTTCACTAAATTTACAACATTTTCCAAAGTTATATTAAAATTAATTAAGATAAACAATTCAATTATTCACAAAACTAGATTAAACTTCACAGTTAAATTTCACAAATGACAATTAAGAATTAATTATCCCTAACTAGATTTAATTAATCGTGTAACTAACAAAAGGGTTGTTACAAAAGTGGTCTGCTTTTTATTATTATTCAAAGTCATTTGAAGTTTAGTAACTAAATTGTGTGATGAAGTTTAAAGTTAATTAATCAATGTAATAAGAATGTTTGAAGTTATTAAACCCATTTTATAATGATGTTTTAAATTAGTGAACACTTTTAACAAAGTGTTTTAAAGCTAATACTTGTAATATGAAGCCCAAGCATAAATTCAGTTTTAAAAGTAAACATTTGATTCGGTAATGGAACCAAATTAAATTCCATGAAGCATTATTACTTATATGGAAACGATTTACTTGTGTACTTAACACCAAATGTCGATGAAGTAGGATTGTCCCTATTTAGAAAGATAAGAATAGTTATGAGACATGACTTTAGGGTAATACTACCTTGACTTGTCCGGTATTATTATTAACCAAGAAATAGTACGAGTATGAATTCGATGAGTAGTGGTAAGTATAGAAGACTTAATTTCCTTATACAATCATTTTGTATCCTCGATAGTTTGTTTCTTGGCTATCGATTACTTCAGCCTTTTGTTATCATCATTATAAGATGATTTGTGGCTCTGTTGGGCTTTGTTATTCTTTGTCGAAAATGACTAAACCCAAAGAGCGAGTGGGATCCAAGCTATGTAGGGTTGCTCCCATTGCGGTATTTTGACATCCACTCTAGATTGGATTCAGTTGTGCATATTGAGATGTGAAATACTTGGATACTCGGTAACAGTTAGTGGGGCTCAGTTTGGAGGTTTCCAAGAGCCATCGGAGTACTCATGTATATATTCCGAAGGTATACTCTCGATAAGGCGGGTGTACCCTCCTGGTCATTGTTGAATATTTTCCTTTCCTTATTTGATTCGAACCATTAAATCTGTTTCCTTTAGTTGCAATGAGATGAATCAACCATTCTTCACGATGTTAATTATTAATTTAGTCCATTCTATCAAGTTTGAACCATTATCATATTTAGTCCATTTTATCGAGTTTGGACCGTTATCTTGTTTTATCCATTCTGTCCAGTTTGGATTACTATTAAGATTGTTTCCATTCTTTCAAGTCTGGATGTTTATTAATTATTCCTATCATATATATTTGGTTTTGTTCTCTGTTGTTCATTTTCATTTTTTAATGTTTGGTTGTTGTTTATGTAGGAGAAAATGTGTTCCTCATTAGCGGCAAGGTCCCATATGTTATTGATTAAATACACCCTATTTTATTAAAGTTTTGCTCATACCAGACATTTGGTTTGACCCGAGTTGTTTATTTTCCCAAAACTCTCAGATTCTCAATTATATTTGAGTAGTCTGAGGGTAGAAGGTTTATCTTTGGAGCTCTTTAAAGATGATGTTTGAGCAGGCGGCTCCTTAGTTATTTAGTTATTTATTTCCACCGCAAGATTATGTAGGTGTATATTATATTTAAAAATGACAAGTCAGAATGTATAACTACAAACCTTTTAGATGTAGTGCTTTTGTATGACTTTGATAACCATATGAGGAGTTTCATTTTGTATTATATCATTTTATATTATATATAACCATTTCGATGTGAGGTTTATCTATTATGTCTTGTTCTGTTCTTTATTTTACCCAAGACAACTTGCCTTTCGAATGCTTAGGCAACTACACATACACATCATGGATGTATTTACTGTCGTTCATAAGTGTCAGAAAGTTGGATTGTTACACTCCAAGTCTACAATGGGATCCCAGAATCTCTTTCCAAACAAGTGTCAGCAATCAATTCACTCCAAACTGCACAGCATCAACCGTAGGTCCACCAGTAACACGACCGTCTAGACACGGGGGGCATGCCATCTAGCCTTTGGGGATCGACGCCGACCCCTCTGGGAGGATCGATGTTGATCCCTCTAAGATGGTCGGGGACTGCTACCAGCTACTATGTTCCATTTCTTTGTCCATTGGCTCTATTTCCATGCTCCCAGATCTTGATTTTCTAGTGAATCATGTTGCCTCAACTCCTTGATCCATAGCTCCAGTGGTCCCTATCATTTCAACTCCTTGGTTTTGCATTCCATCAGCTCCTATGCCTCCAACCTGTCCGATCTGTCGGAGTAGGCTCTACGTCATCTCCTTCTATCTTTTCAACATTTGCTCTTGCATAAGTTTCACCATTGTTTCCATCTACTCCCTAGTAATGTGGGCGGAGGTTTGATTAGGTCCAGCTCCTGAAGAAGCCTCTTGACTCCCTTCATGATGGATCATATCTGCTATTAGTCTTCTTATAGATCGCTTCAACATTGCTTTAAATCCAATCTTTAGATCTTTTCCAAACTCTGAATCCGAATTCCAAATCTGCGAGGGCTAGTTTTCTAAGTGTAAGCACCAAAATGTTAGGGTCAAAATTGTCCCTCAACACCTAGTTGTTTGAAAGCACTAATATCCAGTCACGGATCTTTGATAGTATCTTATATAGAGAATATAATATGAAGAATAAAAAATAAAAAATAAAGTGAGTAAAAAAGAGACGAGATTTATAGTGGTCTGGCTAACTTCGACCTACGTCCACTCTAGAATAATCCGTTTTATTACATTGTAGTTTGCTTACAGTTATAATTCGAAATTCAATAATAAAATTAGCAGAGTGTAGCCTAGATTGAAGATAAAGAGAAGTAGAAAGAAGATGCTATAGATCCATTTTCTGATGCCATGTCTACTATATTTATACGGAAAGACGTGCACGGATCAGACTGAAATTTCGTTTGAAGGTTCGGAAGACCAAGACGAGGCAACCCAAAAATTTCCAAGCCCATTGTGGCCTACAATAGGGATCAGTACCAATCCCTATTAGTGTGTAAAAATGGGATGTGATCCTTATGATGGGTGTCGTATTATGTTAGCTAACAGGTCCCCAAATTTCATGCAATTCCGACGTACGGTTTGTGAGATATCACATTTTTCGTGAAATTGTGTAGCTTCAATTCTAATTTCTATCGATCCCTAAAAAGGGAGTTATGTCATTCCCTCCATATTCCTCCAATTGGAACGAGATTCCTAAGGTGTGTTCCACATGTTGTAGTAAGCTTGTGGCTCAAGTTTTCTATCAATTGGATTTGTAAATGTTGAGATATTGATCGACCTTCACTATAAAGTTTGGTTCAACCATTCCCTAGGAGGGAAGAAGGTCGTACCTTATTAAGGAATAGAGGCCAATCCCTCCAAATTCCTCTAAAGCGATCCCTAGGGAAGCATATCATCTTGGAATGGTAATACTGCCTCTAAGCAGAGAGGCAATGCTAACATTCATCCATACAAGTTGTTCTGGGATCGAACAAGCATTCAAATTTCTATTTTCCATTTAGGAATCACCCTCGAGAAAAATAGTATAACTCCATATCATACTTTATGACAGATATTTTAGCTTGGAGTGGTTCGGATAAATTCGAAAACCAGTGTCTCCAAACTAAGCAGAAATTACCAACTGACTCAATTTTTGTTCTTTGGAAATATGAAATTAGCATGTGAATCCTCACTGGGTAACTCGAATATACATTCATACTTCATGAGTCAAAATAGGTCAAGATTTGATAGTTGCTATTTAACTATCAAATAAACAAAAAAAAATTCAGAGATTTAACTATCCATAGGAACCATTAAGCCTCAAAATAATTCTTTCATTTATTAAAAACCTCTTTTCAAAAGTGTTTAACAAAAACATAACTTAATTGGAAGATGGGATTTGTTATGCTAAACACATGTCCAAGTTAATATAATAGCAGAATGGTGTTTGGTTCTGCTAATAGATGTCAAATATAACTTAACTGGCAGAATGATGATTTATTCTGCTAAACAAATATCACTGGGTTTCATATTTAATAAAGTTACTAAAAAGTCATCGACAAAGAAATCACTTATACTTTAAAATACTCTTTGAAAGCGAGTTGCTTAAAACAAAATCCGATTTTTGGAAATAAAATGGTTTTAAACCCTTAAACTTTTATTAAAAATAATTAGATAACATTTCATTCTTTATTGATTAACGATTGACCTTTAAATAATTAAACAATAATTAACTACTAAATAAATAATTAAATGATTATTATTATTAAATAAAAAATTGAATAATAATTATCTTTTAAATAGGTGATTAAACCATAAATAAATCTTTAATTAATTATTAAATAATAATTTAAACTTCTTAAATAATAATTAAATATTAGTCAACCTTAATTAATTAATTAATCCTTAATCAAAACTCAAATAATAAATAAACCTTGATTTAAAATAATTAAAACATAATTGAGTTTTAAATTAAATCTTTTCTTAAATTTAACTTGATTATAAATTAATTAATAATAATTATTAAATAAATAATTTCATTAATTTTAATTAAATCATAAATTAAATAATAATTAATCTTTTATTACTTAACAAATTATAATTAACTTGCTTAAAAATAATTAAGTACTAATTATCCTAACTTAATTAATGGTTAAGTACTAATTGCATTAATTAATTAAATTAATTATTAAATAAATAACTAAATAAATAATAATTGGTTTTAAATATTTAAAATATGTTTAAAATACATTCCAAAAATATTCTTAAGTTAAAAAAATTTAACTTCAACAAAGAGTTCATTTTTCACGAATTGCATTTATAGCGATTATCATTATACGACCTAAAATTTTAAAATCTTGTTTTATACTCAAATAGCTTTCAAAACTCTATCCTTTATGATTAACTTACTTTTATAAACCTAGAATAAAGTGTAGAAAACAAAGATAAGATTTTTAAAACTTTTACAAAACATTTTCATAAAATAAAGTTAGAATACAAGCTTTTTTATCAAAGGATCTCGATGTCGAAATTAAATAACTCAACATACTAACTTTTCATGTTACATAACTATAAGGGCATGAACACAGCATATATATATATATATATATATATATATATTCCATCATAATGTATCACAAAAAGATCCTAACTATCAACCCTCACTAACCCTTTTAACCTTAATTTCTATTTCGAATCTATATCCCAACATTCATAAGCATGTGTATATTCATACAAAGCAACACCATATCAACTAATCAAGCAAGGAATTTACATCAAAGTATACATCATATTACCAAAACAGTAACATATTTTTCAGACAAATATAAGCAATAATTTTCATAGATTTTAAAATTTTAGAATTAAGGTTGAAAGAGATTTTTCTTGCCAAAAGTCAACTAAATCAAAGAACCTTCCTTTCAAACTTGAATATGACCTAGAACTATGCTTTGACTTTGGAAAAATGTGATTTTTGGAGGCCTTTAAGGCTTACGGTGGTTTGGCCTAGTTTTAGGAGTTGAGAGTTTGGTTTTTGAGATAAGGAGTTGTAGTAGTAAAGGAGAATGGTTTAAATAATGTTTTAAGTGCTTAAAAGCAAAGAAAGTAAGGATTTTTACCTTAACAAATAAGAGTGGAAGCCATGAAAGAGTATAGGAAGAAGATGGAAGTTTTCATGAGAATGGAAGTTTTCATTAGAATGGAAGTAAAATAAAATGAAAATAAAATTAAGAAATTTGGTTTTATATGAAATATATAGAGTAAATTACTAAAATGCCCATGTACTTTTCCCCCCACTCCCCTTGCTCCACCTCACCATGTCCTTCCTCCACCCTAACTCTTGCCTCCGTCATGTCCCCCTCCTTGTACCTTACTCCAACATGTAATAAATGCAATCTCGTACTTGGTTTAGACATATTTTTCACCTTAAGTCTTTTCATGTTTCCATAAGCATCATTATATTACATACTTAAATATACATACATACATACATATATATATATGTGTGTGTGTGTGTGTGTAAATGTTATAAAATTCTAACTAAACATAAATGTATGTGTATATTTATATCATAGTTTACACACTAATGTTACAACAATTTCGACAACTTTTAATTGACGAAAAGTAAAAAATTCAAAAAACAAATTCCGTTCACATTTTATTTTTTCTTCAAACTAAATATTTCTGTAAACAAATTTTAAAACTATATCACCATCATTATTTATTATTTAAAATAATTTTACTTTTACTATAAAATTTATTATTTGAATATTTAAAGTTAATTAAATATTCTCAAACTAAAGCAGTGAAATTCCAGGTCCTTACAGTACTTCTCTTAAGTAAATGACTTCATAGAAAGAAGTTAACTCGACTTCATCATAATTAATTATACTTTGTTCAACAATGTTCGATTACTTCTTATCGATACATCATTATGTATCATAGGAAGGAGTGACTTTTGACACTATTCTTTATTCATTTTAGGCACGTTCGGAACTCTTTCTATTGTACTCGCATTTCCGATCAAATCGAATCGTTTAATTTTCTTTTGCATGTTATTTTATTTACTTATATTTTATATTCTATGAACTCAACATTAACATACAACATGTGTAACATATACACATGTTCATGTTTGTGATCATCCATGAGTTAATACAACAAAGTGCGTAGAACCATTTTGGAAATAATAGACATTCGGTTGCGTACATTTATATTTATCAATCTGTTGAGTTCATTAACTTTTTTAATGCTCCCACTGAATTGGTGCTTCTCCCTTGATTGTACAAAATATAATTTACTAGTACCAAATGATTTATAATCATACAAAATTATTTCTCAAAATTATTGTATAACGATCTGGAATTTCACTTCTTTGTTTAGTGAATATTTAATTAATTTTAAATATTCAATATATAAGTTTTATAATAAAAATAAACACATTTTAATTAATTAATAACGATGGTGAGATTGTTTACAATTTTTTTTACCAAATTAAATAGTTCACAAGAAAACAAAATATGTTACCGAGGAACATTTTCCGAAATTTCGACCTTTCAATATCAAAAAGTTGTCGGGAATGTTGTTCGTCTTTATACACTATATATACATATATATAGGAGTTAATTAACTAGATAACAATACACTTAGAAACAAATTATCTTATGTTAATTTGGATTAGTAAGTGATGTGCAAGACATAGTTTTAAAAATAATAAATGTTTTATATAAATATATATTAAGTATTGTGACATCTTAGATTTGTAATCATTAACTATAATTATCTCTTGTCGCATCTTAGTTAATTAATAATTATATATATAAGAAAGTGTGTTACTAGACATAATAATTATACATACATATATATGTGTGTATATATATATATATATTAGTGATGTGACTAGACATAATTATATACATATAAAAGTAAGTGATGTGACTAGACATAATAATTATATATAAAAGAAAGTGATGTGACTAGATATAATAATTATATATATATTTAAGAGAGTGATATGATTAAACATAATTATATATATATAAAAGAAAGTGATGGGAAGGAAGTGATGTAAGATATTTTGCTAAATTGTGGCTATAAACACATGCACCATTTCACTTCTTCATCTGTTCATTTCTTCATCCTCTTCCTCTACATTATCAAAACTTTTTAATGGCTTTCACCTTAGAAAATTTGTGAAGAAATTTTAGAAGAAAAGAAATTAAAATAATACTAGCGTATATACATATCAAATTCATCTAAAAATCACTTCAAAACACTCCTCTTCTTTAACATAACCCACGGCCACCACCTATTCCTCCTTTGGCCAAGCACATCCACCTCCAAAGAAGCTAGGCCGAGCACCACAAGAAGAAGGAAGCTGATCGAGAAGCTCTAGAGTAAGGAAAAGAGGAGGAAGTGCTATTGGAGTGCTGTCGAATCGATTCAGGAAGCTATTGGAAAGATTGGTGGAGTGGAGCCATAAGTGAGAACTTATTGTTTATTAAATAATAAATAATATCTATAACTATTTTAAATATGATAATATGATTATTTAATCTCTTAATGATTTGTGTGAATGGTTGATAACTTGAATGATTATATGGTTGACTATATGGATATTGATATGGTTGATAACTTGGTTATGATAAATTATGAGAAATCATAATAAAATGGTTAATTAATAGAAATGAATTCGTGTAATATGTATGTGGAGTTTATTTAGCCTCTTAATGGTTTTGAAAATATGAAAAGGTGGAAAATCAATTTTAATAATATAATATTATGAAATGGTTTAAAAGTGGAAAAGAGACTTAATATGGAAAAAATGATGGTTAAATGTTTGAAAATGGTTTATAAATATTTTATAAACATAAAATTTGAAGAATTTTTGATAAACATTGAGTTTGGAGTCCAAAATAGGCGCGTCGCATAACGGTAGCTCAAGATTTCACGCCATAAAAGTTAAATCCTTCTATAGGATGGAATCATAGTCAGATTTTTTGTAATAAGAATTTTCTAAACTATTATGAATATAGTTTTAAAACAAAAGAAAATGATCGAGGTTTCATTTAATAGATTTCGAAATATGAGAAAATAAAGTTTTCAAGAAAATCGCGCTTTGGTAGTTCGGTGGCCAAAGTCCCAAATGTTTTAGATACCTATTTTAAAATGTTTAAAAATATGGAATAAATCTTATAAATTATTTAAAAAAATTTAAAAGTGATTTGAGTAATAAAAACAAATTTCCAAGTGATAGAAAGTCGTTTTGATCAATATAGCTTAAAAAGCACTTTCCGTAGCACTTTTCCATGGCACTTTCCTATAACTTTTGAAATATAGTTTAAACGTACCAGTTCTTTTTCAAATCTTTTGTAAATGTTTTCAAATGATTAATAAAGTATTTTAAATGTAATTCTAAAGGATTTATGGAAAGATTAAATGTTTAATGATTTAGAGTCGATCAAATAACTCGATTGCCTTATGGGTGTCAAGGAGATTATGTCTAGACTTAGTTTGGAAAACCAGTTTCTTGCTCTCCCTGGCTATTCGAATTGGCCCGACAGACGGGATAGTAAATTCTATTTACTCGGATCAAAATTTCCAAAGTATAAAGATATAAATATAAATAACTCGGATTTTGTAGAGATAATATTCTTCTACTCTGTGTTAAAGCCCGAAGAGGGTACTCATACTATTCGTGGAATTTAAAAGGCGATTTCACCTTTATTTCACCCATAGTATTTGTTGAATATGTGAATTGATATTTAATAGAATTAAATGGTTTCTATAGATTTTTCTCACTTAATATTTGTTTTGAATTAACATTCTAGATAACATGGTTTTAACAACGTCAAAGTTCTAAGTTTTGAATTAAGAAATCTTTGTAAAGATTTAAATAAATGTTTTAGAAATATTTTCCTAAAGTAAAGGATGAAATAAATTTAAATTATTCCAAGATTAAAAGGGTTTAAATTTATAAAATGATTTAATAAATGAGGCTTAATGATTTCATATATTGTTAAAAAGATAAAGGAATAATTAAATGAATATATCTATAAGAGATATCTGTGAATGAATAAAAGATGAATTATATTGATTGATAATTGATAATCATATACGAACTTAATATCTTTTTAATTGATGATTAGTTCGAAGGAACCGGGATTGGATTAGGGTAAGTTCTATCCAAAAACCACTTCGAACCAATGTGTTCGTTCGAAAGTGAAGACATGTTAAAGATGATAATTATTGAAGACCGAAGATCTTCATAGCGAAAAGGCTACTTGTTGACATTCTCTGGGTCGCCCCAATATAGAGATATTTATTATAGCAGTGGTCCTATCATGTTTTCAAATCTTTGGATTGCAAGGACTACTCATTACAAAAGGTAGTAGGAGGAGTGCCTTCGATTTCGTTCAGTCCTAGAACGAACTTGTATATACGATTGTCTGACATTACATTTCTGATCATATTAATTGATCTCTATAAACGTATCATCTGCTTAGTGGCGAAGAAGGAAACTTCTCTTAGCTTAAAACCCTTTCCTGAGACCTACGAGCTCAGGAGTTATACGTTTGTAGAAATCAGTTGTATGATAATGGAATTGTAATGTGGCATTCTAAGTGGAATGTGCTTTATGGAAGAATAAAGCGTGGCTTTGTGAAAAACAAAGTATGGCTTTATGAAAAGAAGAGCGCAGCCTCTTGAGCCTCACATCCCGAAGATGATATAGGTAATTATGTGGTGTGCATGACATATATTTCATGCTATCAGATGTATGAGTATGGAGGAGTCCAGTGGAATCTGGATCCTCAAGGCATTTATTGCCCATTTATTTGAATATAGTAGCTAGCTTGTGAAAAGCGATAAGGCCATCGGATATTGGTAGTGTAGCAAGTAAAGTTCCAAGTGACTTGCTTGAGAAAAGCGATTAAGGCACCATGGGAACTATGTTTGCTATGCATCGATTGAAGGAAAAGGCCACTAGTTCCCTATCATGTTGGAAATTCAATTCCAATACGAGCTTTATAGTTTTGATTGTATTCCCAAAATAGATGTAATGCTTTGCAAACATTTTAGCTGCCCCTTTGACATCATATATTCCGTCCAGTGTATTCCGTTGACCTAGTCCGGATATATTACCATAGTCTTAGTCTGGATATTGATACTTTATTTTGATATATTACTTGAAAAGTGTTTTTAAACCAATGTCATTAATAAAATATCAAATTGTTTTTTAGTGCAAAGTATTTTTGTTATCATAAGATATAAACACGTCCGCGTTTATGTGTGGGCATGGTCTTATGAGATACCCTTCTTTTCAATGGTTTTGATTTACATCAGCATTTAAAATTTTGAGTATCTCATGCTGCTTTATCAAGCCTTATCTGGGTAATTTTAATACTCGGGTCAGATCCAAGTAGTTTCAGGTTTAGTTGAAGACGTTTAAAGTTTCCAGAGGAGAGCTGGAGATCTTCATATTCGTATGGATGAATTCTATTATCCGCCGCATCTATTGCATTTGTTTTGTTTAGTTTTCAACATTTGTAAGGACAGAGACTTATAACTATCCAGGCTGAATCTAGGTTAGACTCTGATATTGTATTCAAAATTTTCCGATGTAACGATTTTATACTAAAATAATATATGTTATTCCATTCGTGTTAGATTTTGTTCTATATTTATTTTCTTTTTCTCTAACAATCGGGGTTTTTGACACATGGATTTTACAGCATGAGGATGTATCAGCGTCAATTTTCGATGGTCGAAAATCCTGGTCGTTACATGTGGCTAAGCCCATAATTCCAAAATAATTGCAAATGAATTTTGATGCTTCCATATTTTCCAATGTATCACAAATATTAGTACTATAGTTTTATTTTATAACGAATACTCATGCTGAAATGAAACTATATTGTCTAGTTTTCAGTTAGTACTGAAAAACAATTATTATGTCATAAATAATATTTGGTACTTTTAAGAAAATAAATTTCATAACTTGATGCAACAAATAAGTGTTACATGGCAAGCTTCCACTATTTTCGCCATTAATATAATAGCATATGTACTATAAAGCTCCATTCAACCACTTAATAAAGGTTATTTATTTCATTTACCATAACTAGTTACAGTCAAGAATTTTTTGATCAAATTCTTAAATTCAAAAATATAATTCTCATTGAAAACAATTTTCTATGTGAAAATACATTTTGGAATAATAATCATATTTCCCATTCTAATTTTTAAGTATTAATTATTATTTTACAATTCTTGTTTCTAATGTTTTTTTATGAAGTAAAAGTAACTATTCACTCTCTTTATTCCAACTATGCCTTAGGTCACGTCCACTCTTATATTTTCGACTTTCTTTCTAAATGGCCAAACTATTTAAAGGAAATCCTTACTATAATATCTAATGAACTCTTTACAAAAGTGCAATTGCTTATTCATAACTTTTAAGGACATTTAATAATTGCACTTTAGGTAAACTAATCAAACCGACATTTCAGTTATTCAACTCCTGGACTTATTTTGTAGATTTTGATCTAGTGTTACATTTAACACAACAAGATCATGACTGTAATCAATCATATTGAATACATGATCTCACACTACATTTTACTTGCTTAGTACAGTGAACTAATTTCATCGAGGTTTCATATATTATGAATTGTGACCATTCACCGTATAACATTTATATATAATCATATTTGGAACTCATGGAAGGCAATACACAGTCTCGGGCAAGTAAACTCGCAAGTGACCAAGTTACGAACGTATTTAGTGGTTGTATAATTAGGTGCTTGCATGTGTCAACATGCAAAAATTTATTGGTAAGTATATTTTATATTTCTATTTGTCAATATTAATTTAATTCACTTATATATTTAAATTGATAAACATTTTATCAATTGTATTGGTTGCATACACTTACCAATGTAGATAATTATGACTTTATACAGCATATGTTCTTACAAATTAGAAAGGTTAAATTTTACCATTTCATTTTCTAATAATGCTCCCAGTAATCTTTTATGTTTATCCAAATCCTAAAATGAAACATAGAAGTCTTTCAACTTCAAAAGCAAGTGTTAGGACTCGTATATCTGGGGATTCTGGCCTTGAGGAAAGCTCAACGAATCATACTCCCATATATGATGGAGAACTCCTTATCGGTTGTATCATATGCAACTTCTAAATCGTGGTTCCTTGTCCTAATCTGATTTTAACCTTGATGTAACAACCCTAAATTTAAGCAATAATAATTAATTACCGAATTACAAATAATAAAATAACTTTGTGAAATTATCAAAATTGAGCCACAGGAGTTGCACCATTGTGTCTGTGGTAATTTTCTATTCAATTTCTATATATAAAACGTCAGAATTTGAGTCAATATGAAGAAGATACGCACGAAATAAGAATCAACGAATACACACACACATACATAGGGAGGTCAACCCCTAGCCAAGGTCGAGCGGCCGGTCGACCTAGCTAAAAGGGCGGTTGACCTCCAGGCTGACCGGCCTACAGGTAAGAAGCAAAAAAGCTTCTTTTTCGTGCTGTGTGATTTTATTTCGTGATTTTCAATTTTTCATTGTTTTACTCAGTCTGGTCCCTTCGTGTCTTCCATTTGATGGCTCCTATTCAGCCTATGACATAGTTGCATCCTATTCAATCTCCAAATCCAATAGTCTGAGATCCACTTCTACCCTTATAAATAAGACCCTAGGCCTAACACTTTTTCTCGTTCTAGATTTTCTTCGCTTGGGTTCACCTTTTCAGGGAGGACCCTAAAAGGAATAATTTTCCAAGGAGGGAATCTTTTAATAAAAATATTTTAATACCGTTAAGTGGATCCGGAAAGACCAAAAGGGAAGAGTTTAGGACCACAGATGAGTGATTGTAATTATTTAGATTTTTAAGTAATTTAAAATAATAGGGTTTCCAATGGTTGTAGTTTTACTACGATTTTTAGAATAACCTTCTAAGTAGTTTATTTACAGTTTTTAGAATTATTTTCAGTCTATTTCTCTTAGCTATTCTTTTTAGTTAATTTTAGTTTATTTCAATTAATTATAGCTTTTCCGTTTATTTACAGTTTATTTATTGTATTTTAATTTATTTATTGTTATTTATGCATTATTTACATCTTTTTTCCACACTTTGGATTTTCTTCTATTTTCAGTTTTCTTTTATTTCTCTTTTTGCTTTGCGTATGGATTAGAATAGATGAAACGCGAATATGGATTAAAATTATAAGAATATTGAAATATAATGGAAGATAAATTTAAATTATAAAGGCTGTAATTAAAATGGAATTAAGACTGAAATTAAGCCTAATTATGATATTATTGTTAGAATCGGACTAATTAAAAATAATTGGCCTAGTTGTAACTCAGAATTATAACTAAAAAGCGTATAAGATAAAAGAAGCTTATTTTCACACTTAGACCTTGGGTTAAGTAATAAGCATGATTATAATGTAGGTTATGATAAGAAAAAGAATGGAATGAGGCTTATTTTAAGACTTAGGATAAATTAATAAGCAAAGATAGTGAAGATAATAATAAAAGCTTATTTAAATAATTTATCTAAGTTAATAAGCAAAGATGAAAGTAGGAATTGTACCAAAAAGCATTCCCTATTAGAAAAAATAGTGATCTCACATTAGCATGAGGTGAGATGAGGGCACGCTTACGCTAATAATGGTAGTTATTAGTCAAATGGAAGTCCAAATCATGGGGGATTCGAACAAGGGGCGCAACTAGATATCGTTTTGATGACGGACCAGTACCAACAGCATTTCCCCTATTTTTCTTTGGGCGAGGAGCACGCTTATGCTAGAGTACAGGTAATAATAAGACCTTATACGTGGAGCAATAGGTAGCATGAGCATGGTGGCAGTTATGAGTGCGACTTCCATTTCTATGCTCAGTAATGGCTATGAATTCCAAGCGCTTAGTATTTGTCTTTCGTAGACACCATTGCCTTCTATGTAGGGAGCTATATAACGTCTAGTCCATAATAAATACTTTGTGTCTTTCGTAGACACCATTGTATTTTGTGTGTCTACCATAGATGCCACTACCTTATGTGTAGGGAGTTATATAGTGTCCAGTCCGAAGTAAGGTCTATGGAGTAGCAGGCCAATCAAAGGGTAGAATTAGGATTTCAGCCTGATTATAAGATTAGGAATTCTTCCTAATCAAAGAAGCTAACAAAGACAAGTATAAACAATCAAAGCTGACCAATTATATTCAATAGTTAATTAGTATTTATTTCCAGCTTATGCCTTCTTCTATTTCCTTTGTTTCTTTTTATATAATAGAATTGTTTTAAAGCCTATTACCTTTACTTTACTTAAAGATTATATTAATTACTATCATTTACCAAACTTTTAGTCTGATCCACTTGTATATTTTCCCCTTCCCCCCATAGGCCACAAAGGGCAAGCAAGGTAGGTTTGTGGATTCAGGGAGGCTGCAGCAGTAGAGATTCTTCTTATGTATTTCTCCTTTTCATTTCCAATTTTTAGTTCTTATGTTGTACTGGCACTATTTGAGGGATGGTTTGTACTTTGATTTTATTGAGACTATGATTTTTGATTTCACAAGACATGTATGGGTATTTTGACATATGATGTATTGGGTATTTGGTGACTTATTTGGTTTATATAGTAACTATGAAGTTTTGTTCTAAATAAGTTATTATTTTAAATGTTTCCGCTCTTTTTACCTATTTTTGTCTTGTGAATCGTAGTCTCTGTCAGCTCTAGTTATACCTACAACGTACCACACCTTTTAATGTGTCCTTTTGGGTATACTAAGGGGTGTCGGGTGTTTCACTTGAGGAAAGCTCAAAAAGTATTCTCTCGTACCCACCATTTCATGATGGCTTAAGTGTATTACTCATGACTACCAGGGGCACCGATGGTTGACGTACTAATAATTATTGGATAACTATAAAATAACTCATTTGATAGTTTTCTATTGGTTAATATAACTAAAGTCAAACATAAAATATTGATGTGAATAATTCAAATAGTTCTTTCAACTTGAGAATACCGTGAATCTTTAATACAACAGCTCCGCTTTGATTATAGTCAAATTGTGGCACAACGTCCATTAAGTGACTAAAGTTGGATCGAGTGGAAGTATTGGAAGTGAAGCACTATTCAAAAGAGGACTTTTTTCCTTAGTTATATGGGGTTAGTATCACGATCAACTCAAGTTAATCCAAAGTCAAAATCTCTAGCCAGGATAGTTCAGTAAATAGTAATTGTTACTATTGAACCAAGAACTTTGTGTTTGGACTATAGAGTTGAATATGGAAGATGTTGGAATTTTGGCCATTCCAAATTCAATAAGTCCAATATAATATAGTTTTGATGAAGAGAATTGGTGTAAATAATTGTCATAACTGGGTAACGCTTATTAATAAAAATGAGATTTTTCCAAAAATGAGTAAGCGATAAATTTGGCCATATTATCATGCCACCTGTTAAGTGAAGTATGAACATTAATGTTCGAATAGTTCGAAATCACTGACCGAATTTACACCCAAGAGTCACACAACCAAAACGATGAATTCTCTTTAGACCGAACGATTTAAGTAGTTTATAATTGTCATAAATTATTTAAATAAATTAATATTTATGAAATATTAATTATGAAATTGGAATGTGATTTGGGAGATAATTTTTTTTTGCATATATTTGTAAAAGTTACGAATATATTGATCGTATGTTAAATATGATTATACATATTTAATTCGTGTTAAATGGGTTCATAACCCATGAGATTTAGAGAGAATAGACATTGGTTTGGGAGAGATTGGAGGTGGCTACAACATAGGATTAGGGTTTGAAGATGTGTGGCTAAGATCTAATGAGAAATTTACATAGTTTGCTGTCTTATCCTACGCATATAAATACTAATCTCAAAACCCTAATCTCAGGCTAGTTTTATTTTTTTGAGCTACCACTTTCTTCTTCTTTATATTAATGGCAGCAGCTATCCTCTAAAAGAATCCTAAAAAATTCTCAAATCCAATTCAAATTAAAAAATACTAATTTATAGTTGAATGTCTTCAATCTCGAAATAGCAACCCAACGGATTAGGAATTATTTTAAGAAGAAAAATCGTTGTTCAACATGGATTCATAGGCTTCATTAAGAGGGAACTTTTGTTTATTATTAATGTTTTGATAACAAATTTATCATATAAAAGTTGATTAACATTCAAATCATCTGTTTATTGTTTATGTTAGGTGACATTTTTATGGGCACATGGATTTATTACAATTGGATTGGTTATGTGCTTATTTAATAATTGTGTATTGATTTATTGTTGAATTAACTTTATAAAAAAGGATTTTTAATTTTTATATATATACATAGACTAAATGCATATTATCAATATGTATAATTGTATATATGATTATATATCGTATATATTTGATCTTAAAATTTTGTTATGATGATTTATACTTATTATGAATCATAAAATACAAATTTTTTATTTTTTTTATTTTTTTTTGCAAGGCAAGCCGGTTTTATAGCAGACCGTCCACTTTTTATTACGAACGTAATAAAACTTTAGACACAGGAGTAAGGTAAAAACACCTTAACTACTATGAAATGGAAAATAAAGCACTGGAGTGTGACAATCATGCCACAGCTACAATAAAAACATTTAGACTACTACTCCTTCGAAGAGGCAGAAACACCAACATCCACAACATTCCTAAAGATACCAGCAAACGGACGGAAAAGGATTGCAAGACAAGGATCATAAACCACAGCATCAGATGTGTAAATGAATGAACGATCCCATGAAGGGTCAGCAAGCAAGTCGGTATTTAATTCAGCGTATGGTCCGTCCAAATCGAGAGCTAAGGAGTCTCCAAAAGGCTTGTAATAAAGGCATCTAAGGTCCAAATGATCATCCGAAACAAAACGAAAATAGGAGTCCAAGGGGTTCAATCTCATATCAGAAATGTGATCAACCCAACATCTCTCGGACTCGTCCCAAACAACAGGAAACGAGTCGGAACAGTAACGGAACAGCAATAGGAACCGCAGAAGCATCAGAAGGATCCACAAGAGATGAGGGGGAAGCATGCCGAGCAACAGAACATGGGTGCGGATTCGGGACAGATAAAGGAGCCTCAGGAGGAGGAGTAGCCTGAGAAGAAACCTTAGGAACCCATTTCCTGAGCGGGGGCCGAGGAAGAGGGATCTTAGGAGCAATCATGGAAACAACAGATAACGTGTAGGCGTTAGCCAGGTGGCCAAAGGAGTGACAGGAGGAACAAATATCTGGAACCCAACCGTAGCGAACACGGACTTCCACTATGTGCCCAACAGCTAGCTGAACATGAATAGAGGAAGGAAGCGGCTTAGATGGAGAAATCTCAATCAGAGCCTTAGCGAACATCAATTTTTCTCGCGCAACCGTATTAGAGTCAAAACATTTCAATTTACCTACATTACAGGCCAGCCAATTCAAACCAAGTAAGGGTTGAAGAGCAGATGGAATATGGGAAAAGTAAACCCAAACAGGAAAGAGAGGACTTGCTCACGAGCACATGCAACTGTCGGAGACCAAGGAGTAATAATAAAAGGTTGCCCACCAAAAAAAGATGGCTCGGCCTCAAGAACACGACAACGATCGTCGGCGGAGGAGAACAAAAGGAAATGCATGGAATCAACCAGCCTAGCACGAAGATCGCCACGAAGTCGCCAAGCCCTACAACAAACCGAAACCGATCATGAAGGCGATGAGATGGGTCCAGAAAGAATCCAACCAAGTAATCTGGCCAATAGTCCAAACCAACTTGCATAACAACAGGAGGGGGATCATCACTCCATTTTCCTCCACGATTAAAAAATCAATTAGTTTGTAATCGCCCGCATTACGAGGCAATGTAGTAAAAAGCGAAGTCCAAGCTTTTGCACAGGCCAGGGAAGGAGCAGTATGCCCGGGTGGCTCCACATCCAAGGGAATACTAGCAGCTGCAGTTTGTAAAGTTTCAACAGAACCCATAGCATTATGAAAGGGAGAACACTTCTCACTGGCATTATGTCGAACACAAGGGGTGCCTCGAGCATAGCTCGAACAATCAGAAGCAGAACCCAGCATGTCATGGCCAGTCTTACCAAATTCTACACAAGTCATCATTAACAGTCACGCGCGGCGACATTACACCAAATTCAGTTTGACAAAATTCACCAGTCAAAGGGGACGCGACCACCAAACGTGGGTCAAAGCTAACATCAGCATCGAGGGAAGGAGATAATGTGGGCAGTGGCGGAAATTCAACATCAGATAGAAAAGGCGGCACAGGGCGAGCCGAAGCCGGAGGCAATTCTTTATAAATTTTTCCATATCTGGTGTATGAAGTCGAAGGGGACGGAGGAAGGGGATGGTGAGGCGACGCAGGCATGAAGCAGACAGAAGGGAAGAAAATGGGGAGGAGGTGGCGGGAGACGAAACTAAAACCAAGCCGATCTGGAGGAAGAGATGGGACCAGACGCCATTTTTAAAATAAACTAGTAAGTTGTACATTAAATATGCATATACATATTTTATTTTTATTTAATGATTTTGTATGTTGTTTATTATGTATAAAATAATTGATGGTTCAAAATTTATGTTTTATAGTTTTAAAATTTGTTGCACCATACAAGAAGCTTACTATAAAATTTTCAGATTTTAAAAATTAAATTAATATTTTTTAAATTTAATTTTCTTTATGCCTATAATTAATTATTTAAGTAAAAATAAAATTTCAATTGAGAAAATTATATAAATTTTTCTAATGCCTAAAGTCTATCTCAGGTACCTTAATAAATACTTTTAGATTTTTATAACTTAATTTAATAATTTTTATAATTAATCTGTTTTTGGCCTACAATCAATTATTTAAGTAAAAATATAATTTCAATCGAGAAAATTCTAAAAAAAATTCCTAAGCCTAAAATATGTCTTAGCTACCTTTAAAGAAGTTTTATAATTTTTCATCTTGATTTCTTATTTTTAAAAATTAATCTGATTTCGTCCTATTATCGATTATTTGATGATAAATATTATTTTAATTGAGAAAATTCCATAAATTATTTTTTAAGTCCAAAATATGTTTCCAGATTTTCTAAAATTATAAAACCTGTAAATTTTCATATCATTATTTTACTTTAATTTATTATGGCGGAAATTGTTTTATTCAATAGTGTATATATATATTATGTGTGCGTGTATTCATTTATGTATATTAATATCTTGTCTTGCCATATTATACAAGCACATATTTGGACAAATTCCAATATATACAAATGAGCTAATGTGTCTGTTGCAATGTAAATCCGAGCATTTATGTACAGGCACATTATATCCTTCATGGATCAACACATTAAACATGGGCGAACGCACACACACATAGATACACACACATCTACATACATACATACATACATGTATGCATGTCTATGTGCATGTATTTGATACGTATATATGTAAATTAAATCTAACTAATCAATTCAAATTAAAGAGAGAAATGAAAAGTTCATCTCTCTATGTAATGCAATTAAAGCTCTCAATTAATTGCTTATTTTAGAGAAAGAAACGAAAGGTTTCCTTCGATATATGTACATTAAATCTTATTTATGCTCTCAATTAATCATTGTTTTAGGGAAAAAATGAAAGGTTTTCTTCCACACAAACGCGTGCGCGGACCGATATATATAAGCTCTTATTAATAAATGTTTGGTGTATTGATATTCCATACATTTAGAATTAAATTTATTTAAACTTCCCTTAACCAATTTAAATAAAATAAACGATTTTATTTAAAAAAAAATTTAGAATTGTTCTAACTAAATTAGGCTTCATAGGTTCAATTAAGATCCAATAGGGTAAAAAAAATTGACATTCACTCATTTTTTTCACTACGGGTTGGTCTAGTTCTTCAATGGTATCAGAACCCAATAACCTATATGGTCTAAATTAGTCATATTGGGCGAAGTAATTAAGCTTGCCCACTTAGTGCAGTGTGTAAAAAGGTAATGTCTAGGATTGGAACTGGGTAATCGAGTACTCTGTCCTACCTACTTACCAGCCTGGCCTGAAAGGTGATGTGAGTCCAAAGATTGCCGCTAATAGAAAATGCTCAACTTGCATTGGCCCTTGGCCTAATTTTCAAAATCGTTTTGAAAACTAAAGTAAAAGATTTTAAATTAATAATTAAATTTAAAATAAAATATTTTTGTTATAAAAGGTTATAATATTGTGCGCCCCACCCCGAGACCCACATTAACAAAGAGTATTACTAGGTAATACCGTCTGCTAATGCGGAGAATAAAGCTGGTTAGGCGCGACCATCTATAGCCTTGTCTTAAATATCTATTGAACACGCCGATAAATGCTCTATATTTTTTGTCCTAATTCAAGTGGATCGACCTATCCAATAGATACTTAATACAAAGCCATAGGTAGCTATAGGATCTATCAGAACAAAATACACAACTCAAATGCAAAACACATCACAGAACAACAGATAATCAGATATATACATATACAGATACATCACAGAGTATACAAAATGATACATCACATATGTGGTATGACGACCATAATATACATGAATCTAAACAATATACATATCAGTGTGGCAACAGAATGGACTACAATGAAAAAGGGATGCAGAAAAATCCATGCAGAAGGAGAATTGGTAAGTCCATAAGGATACATAACCTGAAACACCTCGGTCTAACCCGAGTACAAAATACACGGGTCAGTCTATCCAAACATATCAGTTTAAGAGGATAAGCAGTAATAAATGCATAAGAATAAGGGCAATGTTCTTCTTAAACAAGAAAGAACAATACTGAGTATAAGCATGAGTATAAGTTTGGCATGGTTACTTTAAGTGATGAGATGATATAACTTACACAAACATATGATCCCAAAAGAGATAAAATAATCCATAAAATGCTAAATATAACAAGCCTCATATCATTAGCATATCACAAATCATCAATAGTGGTTTAGGGAAAATATAACTCCTAAAAAGGAGAAATCTCAAAACCCGCCATATCGGCAAACTCAAAGAAATCTCAAAGAAATCACCATCCCAAAAATACGCCACATGACAATCAAATATAACTCGCTAACATAAGAGAATATAACCCCAAATAAATTCCAAAAGGCAATCTCATGTAATAACACCAATAGGCAAATCTCAATAATAACGTCAAAAGTCAAATCTCAAATAATGCCAGTGTAGGCAACTCAAATTCCCATAAGGTACTCGCCTTATATATATATACACATATATCTGTATGTATGTGTGTGTATATATATATGTATGTGTATATATATTTATATATATATATAATGGCTTGAATGGCCAACCATGAAAAATGCGATACACTCAGAAAATCAATGAAAACATCTCAAAATTTGCACATGCTTTTGGCCGAAGCCTGCCAAGTGCTGATCTCAAATATGATACCACGCCCAAAGGCAGATTTGTCACCATGGCAACTATGCCGTAATGGCAAATACGCCGCATGGAAAAGATCTCATAGATAAATACGTCGGAATATCAAATGCAGCAATGGCAATGACCCGAAGGTCCAGTACTGGCAATATGCCGCAATGGCAAATCTGTCACAAACTCTCGGATAGGAACCCAAATTGTGTTAACGTGTGCCTCATACCACACGTTCGCACTAAACATTTTACTAACCACTAGTAAATTTCACACTTAAAGCTATAAAAAAATTACCTCATCTCAATGGTAAACTCGACTCTAAGGTCAAAACGATCAAGCGGACAAGTCGGGAATCAACTGATAAGATAAACACACGTGTCCCATACCACGTGTTTTACCAAACTGTTTAATTACCCTTCTCATTTGCTCGAAATGTACAAAAATGTGTAATTTATATATAAAATAATTTACTTTGGAAAACAAGCTTTGAAAACTAATTCTCGAAATCAATTTGAAAACCCTATTGGAAAATTTCCCTTATTAGAGAGAATAAGTAGATTTTAGACTTGAAAATGCTTTAAAATATTATATAATTATTGTTTTGAAATGCCCATAAATTTTAAAAAAATTATTTCAAAATTGTTTGGAAAAAATCCCTGCTCAAAATCAAATAAATCACTCAAAACCGTCATTCAAATTCAATTCAAATTTGAGTTTCAAATTCATCAAAACTTGGCTACCCTATTGATAGGCATCATAGCCCTCAAAACATTTCAGAAATATAACAAAAACATGAAGTAAGAGTCAAAATTCGGACGAAAAACGAACATAAAAATGCATAGGAAAAATAATAATCAGGTCTGAAATCTTCTCTTGGGTTCAACTTTTAGACATGAAACAGGTAGCCAAACCACCTTTGATTGAACTAGAAATTGGTGTGCATATAATAGAAAACTTCAGCTTTCAAACAGAAAGGAATCGATGAATTCCAACTAGAAATGAAAAGGTTAAGCTGTCTTAAACATGGACTCAGGCCATGTTTGCAATAGTTCAAAAAAAATGTACCCAGGCTTGAAAACCATCTTGGGTCCAACTTATAGGCATGAAACAGAGGACAAAATGACCTCATATTAAGCTAAAAATTGGTATGCTCATACTAGAAAATATCATCTTTCAAAAAAAAATCAATGAATTCCGACTGGAAATGAAAAAGTTACAATGTCTTAAACATGGACTCAGGGCATTTTTGCAATAGTTCAAAAAAAAACCAGAAATGTACAGGCCTAAAACCTTCTCGGGTTTAACTTTCAGGCATGAAACAGAGAGCCTTACTTCTTCAGATTATGCTGAAAATTGGTCTGGACATACTAGAAAACTTCACCTTTCAATAAAAAAAAGAATCAATGAATTTAGACTGAAAATGAAAAGGCTACACTGTCTCAAACATGGACTCAGGCCATGTTTGCAACAGTTCAAAAAACCAGAAATGTACAGGCCTGAAACCTTCTCGGGTTCAAATTTCAGGCATGAAACAGAGGGTCATACGAATACAGATTATGCTGAGAATTGGTTTGCATGTAGTATAAAACTTTATCTTTCAAACAAAAAAAGAATCTATGTATTTCAGTAAGAAATAAAAGAGCTATGCTTTCTCAAACATGAACTCAGACCATGTTTGCGGCAACTCAAAACAATTTCTACAGGCAAAAATCTATGTTTGAATTGATTTTCTACCACTGTTTTGAACATCCAAATGACAATATTGTTCAACTGAAATTTGCAAAAATGAAGTTCAACATGCAAGCTACCAAATGCAAGAAATCTGGCAGCATTTCATTGTCGGAATTAAAAGACATAAGCATGCAAAGAAGCAACCCAAACTAGATTCACAGAAAAGAACTATCAACAAAAAAAACGATTAGAAAGGCTCAGATTTCGATTTTTAAAGCTTTTCTTCAACTATAAATTGTGAGTTTATCACTCACCTTGCTGTTAGGGATGATCAAACTTCGAATTTATGCTTAAAGGTTGAAGCTTTGAGGAGACAATGGCCTTTAACAACTAGTAGAACTCAAAAACTGCGCATGCAAGAAGAAGACTACTGTAAATTAGAAACCTATTTCTCAAATTAGAAATTTAATGAAATTATTGAGTTTGTATATTGATTAACTTTAGATTTTCACTCTAGATTGAAGAATTTTCAGATAGCTTGAATTAAACTGAAGAAATTGGCTTAGAATTGATAATTCGAGAGGTGGGTTCACTGTTCTTTCTATTGTCAGAAAAGAGAAAGGAGTAAACGAACATACTGGTTATTCTTTTTCCTCTTTTTTAATATTAACTTGTAAGTCTACTAATGGGCCACGGTCCCAATTAATTTAAAAGAAAACCATTTAGCCTAAGAAATTAATTCATGTACATCCATATCACATTATGTTATAAACAAATGCCATTTTCTTCCAATTTTCACACAAATAAAATATGTAAATTTACACACATATAAAAAAAGTACTTTTCATCATATAAAAAGATTATTTAAAAAAACACTTATTATTAAAATCCTTTATTTTACAATAATACACAATTTTCATAATTAAATGCAAAAGCCCACATTTTTAACTTCTAAAATTCAACAAAAATTATTTTCTTACATAATGTAACGACCCATAAATTTCAATAATTGAATTGGTTAATTCAATAAGATTTTTGTAATTAAATTTAGAAAGAAATAAAAAAAATTATAATTTATAATGAAGTGATTGAAAAAAAAATGAAATGTAGCAATAGTAAATTAAAACTAATTTTTGACAATTGAAATAAAATCAGATAACGAAATAGTGTAAATTGTTGCACTTGGTTATAAAATAGAATATAAGTGAATTAGGGTAATTGGATATATACTAATGTTAAATTTATCCATAAGATGATGATTGATTGAATAAAGAGATTGAAAACAAATTGAATTAATTTATTTGAAATTAAAAATATAATTTATTACAATTTACTTAAACTGAAGGTAAACACTATAAATTTTCAATAAATCCTTAAATGATCGACATGGAAATTTTGGTTAATGAATTATAAGTTTAATTGTAATCAAAAATGATAGAAATGGTAAATAATTAAATTTGAATTGAAGCGGTGATTAATCAATTTAATATTAAATTATTTAATTAACTGGAAAATAGCAATTTTGGCCACTGACTCGGATTTCGACGAAACCAGTTCATCGGACCCGTAATAGTGGATTATTGTAGGATTTCAAGTTACGCAGCGATCGGACTTGTCATTTAATCGTACGGACTCGAAAAGCCTAGAAATCAATTTAATTGATATCAATTGAAATCAATTTGAAATAAACTGATTTTAACGTAACTTCTTCATACGATGGAATTTGGACTTGAAACCTGTTCCATTGATTTTAAAATATTCAAAAACATCTATTTTGATATATAGGTTGACCCTTTTTCGTTCCGGAGTCGAAATGGGCTTTTCGGGTTAATTATCGTTTAATCAAATCGTGTCCATTCATCTTTATTTCTGACCTACCTATATATACCTCGCTATAAAGCTTAGCCGCTCCTTATTCTCATTTTTCTATACGTACAATTCTTTCTGTTGCTCCTCTTTATCAATGGCAGACAAATTTGCAATTCCAAATCCAGTTGAAATTCAAAATCAAATCAAAAATTTAATCTCCTCAAACTATATCGAATTATATGTGGATTTGAAGCTCTCGACGAGCGCAATTCAAATATATGATTCGTTTTTCAATCTAGGTTGCTATGTTGCCGGAATTGGCTAAATTTCTCATGGATGTTCATCGCGTTTTCATCAATCATCGGACGATCGTCTGATTAGAAGCACTGTGCTGTGGAGATGGTCGAGGGGGAGTCATCGGTGGTGTTTGTGGGGGTGATGTGACTGTTAAATCGTCGGTAGGAAATGAACTAGGGTTCGAAAACCCACCAGGTAGCGGCGGCACACGGCGCTACAGGCGGCCGTGGGTCATCGGGATGGGGTCTTTGTGCTTGGTTTGTCGAGACGAGGAGGATGGTGGTGGTCGGCATCGCAACGGTGGTCGGTAGCAGTCGTAAGGCGTGGTCAAAAGGTGGTCAACGCTGTGCAGGCAGGCTCGCTTCCAGGAGTTCAAACGAGCGTAGAGGGATGAGTAACGAAGATGACGTGGTAATATTTTATTATTTAATTTGTTTTAAAATTCAAAATCTAATTATCTTCTAATTGCAATAACTCTCACACACGTGGTCCAATTCACACAAAGTTTCTTGCGCTAGGATCGTATCAGAATTCCAGACATTTTGATGCTGGTTTGGACGAATTCTAAGACTGTTTAAATTTTGAGTTTAAAAGGTGAGTGTTTTAACCCTCACAACTTCTACAATTTCTTATGTTTGTTAAATTGATTTATGATGTGATTAGAAATTTACTTATGACTATTTAGCATATTTTGAATCATTATCTCAGTATATTTGAATTTATTTGGATAAAATAGTTATTTAATTTATTATTGAATATAAACTGTCAGCAAATGCCTGTTATTTATTATATGTTCAATATTGTTGTTATTGATTGAATTGGATGATGATTGTGATAAATGTCTGATGATTGATATTAGATGAATGGATGTTGTATTTTATACTGTTATAAACTCCAAGTTGTTATGAATTTATATTTCATTCGGGATTGCGGTTAGAAATGATATATAACCGTATTTATATTTTAAATTACAGGTTGAAATGATAAATATCTGTATCACTTGACCATGGGATGGATAATTACATACAGACACCGTGGTCTATATAAAAATATTTTGAAATGATTTCTATGGTTTTGTAGAGAAATATATGCTTTTAGGTAAATATTGATTTTAGATATTATATAAACGTTATTTTATCCTTGATTTTTAATCTATGTATAATCTTTTGTGATATAGAATAAGCTTAATAATAAGTTTGATTTTATTGAAGATAATATGGTTAAGCATTTAAATTTTATTTTATATGGAGTTTATAACGATTTGAATAAAATTACGGTTGGAAGATAAATTGAGATTTATAGGAAATTGAAATTATTTACGAATTAAACCCAAATAAACCTGATGTGAAATTTATTAAATTTGAAATTTTAGAAGGTATGATTTTTATAGCTTGATTTTGGTTTAAGGTGAATTAAATGAATATTTCAAGTATAAATGAGTTGAAGTAAATATTTAGTTATTTGTAATTTGAGTTTTTTAAAATGATAATGGATTTATTAAATGAAATATTTCAAAACTAAATAATAAAAAATTGAATTTTTGAATCGAAGTTTCCAAACTTAGTTTTGAAATTGTTGAATACTTGAAGTTTGAAATATACTGAATTGGAAATGGTTTATTCTATGGATCAAATCTGTTTTGAAATCGATATAATTTGGAATAGTCTATTTGAAAATGGAATTGAATTGAAATTTATGATTTGGGATTTGGTTAAATTTAAAATTTAGAAATTCAAGTTGTTTTGGAATTGATTTGTGAAATTGAAGAAGCTAGTTGTTATATAAAGTATTTTAAATATTTAAACCATTTAAGTGGTGGAAGTTATGTTTCAAAGTTATGGGTTTTAAGGTATAATAATTTGAAAGTGTTATATTTCAAGTGTTTTGATTTGGAAATGTTATAACATTGAAAGTGTTATGATTTTAGAAAAGGATATGTTTGAAATGAAAATGATATCGTATTGATTTGGTTTGAAAAGGGAATGATATTTGGTTTTAAAGTATAAACTATTTTGAAATGATCGTGGTGTTATAATAACGTTTGGTTGTTAAAGTGACCGAGATCAGAAGTTGTCATACTCTCTGCCAACTCCGAAAACCACTTTAACAACCGTGTACGTGGTGGAGATTGCAGAATGAAGTAGGATGGTGGCAACGTTCCATTAAGGTATATACGTGGACCCGACTCCCGTAAGTTGGCTTAAGGTGGCTAAAACAGGAGCGATCTCGGGCCAAGGAGGTAGCCCCTCTTATCGGACACACTCCTTCGATATTATATTATGATTTTGAGATTGATTTGGTGGTCACTTTTGATTTTTTTATTTGGGGGTGTGGCTCGAGGTGGGCAGTAGTAGCTGCTACGCGTTACCACCAACCCGTGTGCATAATTGGTATATCTACCCTGGCATTGCCTTGTGTGCTGTGTCACCTACCCTAGCGCGCCTTATACGAGTTTGATTTGTGTCGTTCCTATGGAGTATCCTCTGGTGGCCTCCCGATCAGGAGGTATTACGATACTGTATAGACTATTGGCACTATTACGTGTTAAGGGCAATATGGGTATCCCCTTAACGCTATTTAAAAGTAAGTTTATTTTACTATTAGACATTATTATAATAGCGAAATATTACTACATAGTAAATAGTTTAACGAATCTTTAGGAGATGAGCATCTCTTAAGTTACTGCACTCACGTTAGATACTGGATAGGAGATGTCAGATCCCGTAAACATCTCTAAAGCCGTTCCACTCATATTATTTACTGTTGATTTAACTTACATAAGATCTTTTAGTTTTGACTCGAGTGTTTTGTCTTTTCAACTCGCTCGAGTCAGTCTGAGCATTTCGGGATTCGAAGACCTTATTTCTGGAGGATGAAGACGGAGATTGTCTTATTACTAATATTTACTATTGTTCTGCTGCATCACATTGTTCCGCTGCATTATCATTTATTATTTTTGGTATGTGTAACCCTGATTCTGTGTTGTAAAGTATAATCAAATGTTTTTGTAAACAGCTTCATGAACTGTTATTTGATTATTATATTTTGTTATTCTGCTGTGAGATTTTGTTTTGTTTTTTTTCTTTCTCTTCTTTTCTTGTTCACCCCAATAACAATCCGTTCTTTTGTATGGTTTGAGTCAGACGGGTGTGGTTTATCGTCGATTTAAAACGTACAAAAAGGTGGGATGTTACATTTGGTATCAGAGCTTTGGTTTAGCGAAAACCTTAGCTTTGTGGGGTCTGACTCTTCATTAATAGGGTAGTAATACCCTATGATGAGTCACTGAGAGTATATATATATATGAGAGAGCTCATTTGTTAGTATTATGAAAAGGTTTTGATATTGTGTTAATTTATTCCGTTTTGTATTTATAAATACTGGTTGGTGCATACGACGCTATGAAATCAATAGGGATTTCTAAACACTTAATAGGACAGACCGACACAATATTTGTTTTGAATATAGGCGAATGAAATAATTTTGCCTATTATATTTTCTGTATATAGAGTAATAAATTTTATAAATGTTATATTTGGTTGTAACATATTGGTTGTTGGGTAGTAAAATTTATAAATATTGGTTGGAAACAAGATTTAAAATAAAAGTAACTAAAATTGGAAATTTAGAATCTAAGTCCTGGGGTTTTGAAAATTTCTTTCGAATGATTTTGGAATATAATAATATTATTATTAGAAGTATTTTTCGATATAAATATTTCAGTATAATTTGAAAGAATTGTTTTAAAGAAATTTTGGAAGGACGTAAGTTATGTACTCCCCTCTCTGTAACGTCCCACCTTTTCGCACACTTTAAATCGACACACGCGCCAATTCAAACCATACGGAAGGGCGGATTGTTATGAGGTAAATAAGAAAAGCACAGAGAAGAGAAAAAAACTTAACAGAATCTCACAGCGGAAGGATAGAATATAAAAATAAATATACAGTTCATAAAACTGTTTACAAAACATTTGATTCTTCTTTATACAATAGATATTAGAGTTCACATACCAATAAATACCAATGCAGCGGAATTAAATAGTATAGTGGAATATAATTAATAATAATAGTAGAAATCTTCGTCTTCGTCCTCCAGAGCTAAATTCTTCAAATCCTGAAACGCTCGGACTGACCCGAGCGAATTGAACAGACAAAACACTCGAGTCAGAACTAAAAGATCTTATGTAAGTTAAATTAACAGAAATAAATATGAGTGCAGTAACTCAAGAGATGCTCGGGATTTACATCTCCTAAGGATCCGTTAAACTATTTACTATGTAGTATATTGAGCTATTATATTAGTGTCTAATTGTAAAATAAACTTACTTTTTTCTTAGCATTAAGGGGTTACCCATATAGCCCTTAACACGTAATAGTCCCAGTAGTCCATCCAATATCATAGTCCCTCCTGATCGGAAAGCCACCAGAGGATACCACACGGGCTACGGGAGAAATCCAAACTCGTACAAGGCGCGATAGGGTAGGTGACACGGCACAACTAGGCAATGCCAGGGTAGATATACCAATTGCGCTTCCGGGTCGGTGGTAACGCGTAGCGCGCAGCTACCGCCCACCTCGAGCCACACCTCCAAAAATCAAAAGTGGCCACCAAATCAATCCAAAAGTCAAAGTATAATATCGAAGGGATGTGTCCGATCAAAGGTGCTACCTTATTAACCCGTCGATTGCTCATGTTTTAGCCACCTCATGCCAACTCACGGGAGTTGGGTCCACGTATTTACCTTACAGGAAATGTCGCCACCAACCTACTTCATTATAGAATCTCCACCGCGTACACGGTTGTTAAAGTGGTTTTCGGAGTTGGCAGAGAGTATGACAACTTCCGATCCCGGTCTCTTCAACAACCAAACGTTATTATAACACCGCGGTCATTTAAAATACTTATACTTTCAAAACCAAAATATAATTATCCATTTCAAAACCCATAAATACGATATCATTTCCTTTTAAAAACTCAAATAAATATGATATCATTTTATTTCAAATATATTCCTTTTCCAAAATCATGCAACTTTTAAATTTATAATACCTCGGAACCAAATATTTGAATTTTAACTTTCAACATAATACTTCAAAATCCATAGTTTTAAAACCATAACTTTCAAAACTTAAATGGTTTGGATATTCAACAGTATATAAAATAAAACAGTTGAATTTAAAATTTCTTTAAAAGTAAATAATTTCCACACCTTCACAATTTTATTCACTTTAAATTCAGTCTAAACCCATAACTTTTAGATTCACTTTCAGTTTGAATAAAACACTTCGATTTCAATATTTTCAAAGTTTGAGTATTTAATGAATTTCAAACTAAGGTTGGGAATTTCAAATCAACAATTCAATTTCATATTATTTAGTTTGAAAGGTTTACATGATAAATCCATAACCGTTAAAAATAAACTAAATTTATTAACACTAAAAAAATTCTTCCATTTTATTTATACTAGAATTATTCATTAAATCCAGTTATAAATATCATACCTTTAAAATTTCCAAGTTTCAATAAGTTACATCACTTATATAGTTAAATTCTTAAATACGCTCAATTCCAAATTTAAATTTTTAATTTACCTTCCAATCTAAATTGATTTAAATCATTAAAACTCCATTATTCAGCTTATTTAGTTTATTTAACAAATTATACATAACTTAAATTTAATAATTTAACTATATGTGTATATATAAAATAAGATTTTTAAATATTAAAATTAAATATTTATTAAACCGCATCCTATCCAAACCATAGAAAAATCATTTCTAAAATATTTATATATATATATATATATATATATACACCACGGTGCCTGTATAAAATTTTATATCCTATGGTCAAGTGATACGGATATTTATCATTTCAATCCGCAATTTAAAAATAAAAATTAGGTTATATATCATTTCAAACTGTAATCCCGAATGAAATTGAAATGCATAACAACTTGCAGTTTATATAACATAGAACACACCATCCATTTACCAAACATCATTCATCAATCATTTATTTCAATCATCATCCAATTTGAACAAACATCAATATAGAGCATATAAGATATACATGTAATAAATAACATATATTAACTAACAGTATATATTCAATAATAAATTCTATTAAACTATCAGTTTATATGCAACTAAATCAATTTTTAACTGTCAAATTATATGCAATAATAAAATAAATTAACAGGTAAATTAAATAAATGCAATTTAACAGAGATGATGAATCAAACATGCCAAACAGTCATAAATAAATTTCTACTCATATCTTAAGTCAATTTAACGAACATAGGAAATTTTAAAAGTTGTGAGTGGGTTAAAACATTCACCTTTTGAATTTAAATCGGATTTATATCCGATTTAAACCCAAAAATTTGACAGTATCCAAATCCGTCCAAACTAGCATCAAAGTCTCCAGAATTTAAATACGATCCTAACGCAAGAAACCGCGCGTGAATACGAGGTCGTGTGAGAAAGTTATATGCATTAGAACATTAAGCGATTTAATTTAAAATTTATGAAATAATAATAACAGAAAACACTTCACCTTCACGTGCCTCCCTTATATCCAAAATCGCGAACCTGCTGCCCTAAGCCAGAGCTGCCACGATCGCCCCAAAACGCACGACCATCCGGCCTCTTCTGACACGATCCAAGTCCATCGTTGCTCTGCTCATCCATGGCCAACCTCACGCCTACCGTGCCACCCCTCGCGATGCCGCCACCTAGCCACAATTTTTCCACCGCCGTCTCGCGTTTTAGGCCAATTCCGGGAAAATCTGACCATCATACAACCGGCGACCGACATCACACGACCTGCTCGACGCCATCTACCCATCCATGCCCCCCAATCGACCTAAGGATGCAGATCCACCGTTGAATTACAAAGCCAAAACGAACGACCGAAACTAAACGCCCAGTTTCTGGTCAAACCACAACTCGAATTGAAAAATGAATTACACCATTGAATTACGCTCGTCAAGAGCATCAACATATATTTTTTGGAATTTTTCTGAGGACTTCGAATTTTTGACTTTTTATTTGATTTTTGAAATTTGAATTTTAGATCTAGGGTTTGCAGCCATTGGGAAGAGGAGGAGCTGAGGAAATGAACACACAAGCAAATGAGAATAGATGGAGGCTAGGGTTTATAATTGGGTTTGTATAGGTAGGTTAGAAATAGAGTAGACGGATCGGATTAGACATACGTGCTAACGCTAACGTGGCCCAAAAAGCACGTTTCGACTCCGGAACGAAATTGGGTCAACCCATATATCACAATAGGTATTCTAAAATATTCTGAACAAGATGGAAAAAGTTTCACGTCCAAATTCGATCGTATGAAGAAGTTATGCTGAAATCAATATTTTCAAATTGATTTCAATTAAATCGATTTCAAGCCGTTTCGCGTTCGTATGATCAAACAACAAGTCCGATCGCTACGAAACTTGAAACCCTACAAAAATTCACTGATATGGATCCGATGAAACTGGTTTCGTCAGATTCCGAGTCCGTGACCAAAATTGCTATTTTTATATTAATTAAATAAATAAGAATTAGTAAATAAATCCAAATTTTATATTTCAGTTTCAGATCTGGAAAATTTTATCACTTATGATTCCTCAATCATTTACAATGATTTTAAACAAATTTAAAAATGTAAATTTAGATGATTCATTTTATAAATTCCAATATTAATTCTCAATTTCATTAAATTCAAAATTATAAATTAAATTTCTAATAATTCTATTAAATTAAATGAATCAATGGTTATTCCATTCATATTTTCAAATAGGAGGGTTTACCATTGGATTTAAAATCATTACATAAATATTTCCCAATTTTCAACTTAATTTTTAATTTAACGTAATAATTAAAATTTGATTTCATTTATTTCAACAAGTCCAACTATTTTAAATTAACAAATTAACTCACTATTAAAGATTCAAATTCAATAATTCATAAACTTCATCTTCTTGATTTACTTATTTATTTATAATTATTTTAATCAATTCCCGTTCCAATTTAAAGTAACTTAATTTACCCTTTTATAGTATGTATTTCAGTTTCTTAAACTAACCTCTTTATTATAAATTGAATCCAGTTTATTTTTAATAAGTTTCCAATGGATTAGATTCAATTTCAACCTTTTACTTACAATTAAGTTAGGTTATATTTAACTTATAACGTGTTACTTCCCTAGTTATTACTTTACATACTTCCCGTATTAATTTCTCAATAAATCATGATTATTAAAGTAACGCTTATAATAAATACGACCCTATAATTACTCAGCATTTAAACGAACGTTATTTCATTTTCCATTAGTGTAACATTCATTCATTTTATTATCACTTATTAAAATTTCTAATTCCATTAATAAATAATCAGGTAATTTATAATATATGTTACAAGAATTGAATTAATCACTATTCATTATTATTGACTTAAATTTAGCATCAATTACCTTGCAATAACACTGTTACTTAAAATCCCTATCCAATTGCAATTAATATTCTAATGAGTACATTTACTCTTTTCGTTATGTTATAAATTATCAACAAAGAAACGTTTATTACTTTCAACAACATTGTAATTACTAATTTACCTACATTGATTGTATACGTTTTCCATTATTATCATTTATTAGAACTTTATTAAAATTTCCATCTTATGCATATAGTTAACCTTTCTATTGATTTTACCTTCAAAAATTTCAGTTATTTTCTTAACTTACAAAAGGCAATGATTAATTACATTTAATCGCTATTAATTAATTGCATTGGTAACGAACAAAAGTTGTCACCCTTGTACAATTTATAACATTGGTAATTTATTCTCTACAACAATTATTTCAGCAACTCTCATTAAATACATTTATTCCAATTTCCGTTTCAACGTTTTTATTACAAAATCAATTAAATACTTTCCTTTCTCGCATTAAATTATATACCTGTATAATCCTTTCCACTATTCATTATTTAGAATTCTATTTAAATTTCAATCTCTTGTAATAACTCATTTATTATACATTCGCACATCAATAAACATGGTTCCAATAAATAGGATTTATTCAATTCACCTTATATACAGGTACAATACCTACACCATTTTATTTATTGAAATTTTATTCATATTACAAATAAAGGCTTTAATTACCATTCATATATTTTATTTTAGCCTTCATTTCAATATTAATTCATAAGTTTTTTTTAAAATTTCTACTACATTTAATTTCAAAACTCATTAATTCAACCAAATTAAATCCACGAAATTTACGGGTCGTTACACTCTCCCCCACTTAAAACTTTTCGTCCCCGAAAAGGAAAAAGAAGGGAGAAGGAAGAATCAAATAAACATTACATCCTATTTAAAATATGAACTTATAAACAATAATTTACAAAATTTATTACTTTAAATAAAATATACCTATTTTATAATCATTATATCCTTTTATACTTAAATAAATAAAGTTTGGAAATACATTTTCAAAATAATTTCTAAGTCCACAAATTTATGAAAATTTTTGGCAGAGTCTCCTTTGTACGGAGAGGCTCGGGAGAAAATATAATATCAAAATATAACAATTATTTTACCTGTATTATCCAAAATATAATATCCCAACCTAGGAAAATATATAAAATAGTGCTATAAACCGTAATCCGAAACGTACCAATTTGTCGGGCAATTTATGCTTAATTTATGGAACCAAAAGCAGTAGCAGTTGCTTCCATAACCTGCATTTCACTTATAGAAATCTAAAAGGGTTAAAAATTTATATAAAGTGAAGTAGTGGTTTCAATCGCTATAACAAATCAATACAACAACCATCAATTTCAACTACAGCATACACATCAAATACAAAACAACCATTCAATCAAACAACAAATAGTTGTTCGGGTTTCAAAAATTTTAAATTATAAGGAATGATGAATAAACTACTAGCGTATCATTTACCCAACAGTCTTAGATAAATCTAAATAGTTTATTCACATATCCATACAAATCTAAAGTATCCTTACCCCAACAGCCATAACCAAACAACACAATTCAAATCAACTTTACTTATTATTAATTTTATTTCATACCTTAGTTGTTTAATTTCCTTTCTTTCATTCATTTCAGTGATTTTTTCATTTATATAATGGTTTATCTTTTTATCTTCATTTATTTCTTTCAATTTTATTTAGAAATAACTTCAACCCTTTTTCTTAAATTTACGATTTCTTTTTATTATGTTACATTCATTTACTAATTACTATTATTCATTCATTTATTATTTCATGACCTCATTTATTATTTACACTTTAATTACTTAAGTTTATAATCATCTATTTGTCATACTTACCTTTAATTATATTTACCTGGTAAAATATCAATTATAACTTAAGTTTATAACATTAAATTCTCATTTAACAGCAATTTCACTGAATACTTTTACTATTTCAAATTTCTACTTGTATAATATTCTATTACAATTTCTTATTAAACATTTCAACTTTTAATATTTGGTAAGTTATATATGTTATTTAAGGGTGTAATTGAAAGTTATACAAGTTTCTCATTTCTTTTAATTAATTCGTTGTTCAATAAATTTTTACCTTTTGTCTTATAAGTTACCATTTCAACTTCTTTTATTTCCTTTATTCTTGGCATTAAATCTCTTGCCTAAATTAGAGGTTTCAATTATTAATTACTTACCTTTTATTTTACTACAATAATTGAAACAATTAATCAATGGAAATTTAAGAATTTAATACCAGGTTAAATTTCAAATTTTAAAATAATAGATAAATATATTCTTACGACTTATATATCTCTAATTATATTTAAACAATTTAAAATTTATATTTTCCTATCAAAATGAATCTGCAGTAAAATTACTACAGTGGCATTCCCCTTCGAAACTCGAAAATGAAAGTCGATGATGCGGCCGCCATCACCGAAATTATTTTCCAGCGACAGAGAGGAAAGTACAAAACTTATTTTCTCCAAAATCTTCTTTAAAACAATTCTTTCGAATTATATTAAAATATTTATATCAGAAAATACTTATAAACAATATTATTATATTCCAAAATATATTCGAAAAATTTCAAAACCTCGGATCTTAAGTTCTAAATTTCCAAATTTCATTTATTTTTTTTAATCTTATTTCTATTATTATTTATACATTTTATTACCTAACAACCAATCTATTGCAGCCAAATATAGATATCATTTTAAAAAAATTATTTTATATATAGAAAATATAATAGGCTTATTTCATTCACTTATATTAAAAACAAATATTATGTCGGTCTGTCCTATTAAGTGTTTAGAAATCCCTATTGATGTCATAGCGTCCCATGCACCAACCAGAATTTATAAATACAAAACGGAACGGATTAACACAATATTAAAACCTTTTTATAACACTAACAAGTACGCTCTCTCATATATATACACTCAGCGACTCCCATAGGGTATTACTACCCTATTAATAAAGAGTCAAACCCCACAAAGCTAAGATTTATCGCTAAACCAAAGCTCTGATACCAGATGTAACGTCCCGCCTTTTCGCACATTTAAATCGACACACGTGCCAATTCAAACCATATGAAAGGGCGGATTGTTATGGGGTAAATAAGAAAAACACAGAGAAGAGAAAAAAACTCAACAGAATCTCACAGCAGAAGGATAAAATATAAAAATAAATATACAGTTCATAAAACTGTTTACAAAACATTTGATTCTACTTTATACAATAGATATCAGAGTTCACATACCAATAAATACCAATGACGCGGAATTAAATAGTATAGTGGAATATAATTAATAATAGTAGCAGAAATCTTCGTCTTCGTCCTCCAGAGCTAAATTCTTCAAATCCTGAAACGCTCGGACTGACCCGAGCGAATTGAACAGACAAAACACTCGAGTTAGAACTAAAAGATCTTATGTAAGTTAAATTAATAGAAATAAATATGAGTACAGTAACTCAAGAGATGCTCGGGATTTACATCTCCTAAGGATCCGTTAAACTATTTACTATGTAATATATTGCGCTATTATAATAGTGTCTAGTTGTAAAATAAACTTACTTTTTTCTTAGCATTAAGGGGTTACCCATATAGCCCTTAACACGTAATAGTCCCAGTAGTCCATCCAATATCATAGTCCCTCCTGATCGGGAAGCCACCAGAGGATACCACACGGGCTACGGGAGAAATCCAAACTCGTACAAGGCGCGATAGGGTAGGTGACACGGGACAACTAGGCAATGCCAGGGTACATATACCAATTATGCTTCCGGATCGGTGGTAACGCGTAGCGCGCAGCTACTGCCCACCTCGAGCCACACCCCCAAAAATCAAAAGTGGCCACCAAATCAATCCAAAAGTCAAAGTATAATATCGAAGGGATGTGTCCGATCAAAGGTGCTGCCTTATTAACCCGTCGATCGCTCCTGTTTTAGCCACCTTATGCCAACTCACGAGAGTTGGGTCCATGTATTTACCTTACAGGAAATGCCGCCACCAACCTACTTCATTCTGAAATCTCCACCGCGTACACGGTTGTTAAAGTGGTTTTCGGAGTTGGCAGAGAGTATGACAACTTCTGATCCCGGTCTCTTCAACAACCAAACATTATTATAACACTGCGGCCATTTAAAATACTTATACTTTCAAAACCAAAATATAATTATCCGTTTCAAACCCCATAAATACGATATTATTTCCTTTTAAAAACTCAAATAAATATGATATCATTTTATTTCAAATATATTCCTTTTCCAAAATCATGCCACTTTTAAATTTATAATACCTCGGAACCTAATATTTGAATTTTAACTTTCAACATAATACTTCGAAATCCATAGTTTTAAAACCATAACTTTCGAAACTTAAATGGTTTGGATATTCAACAGTATCTAAGATAAAACAGTTGAATTTAAAATTTCTTTAAAAGTAAATAATTTCCACACCTTCACAATTTTATTCACTTTAAATTCAGTCTAAACCCATAATTTTTAGATTCACTTTCAGTTTGAATAAAACACTTTGATTTCAATATTTTCAAACTTTGAGTATTTAATGAATTTCAGACTAAGGTTGGGAATTTCAAATCAACAATTCATTTTCCTATTATTTAGTTTGAAAGGTTTACATGATAAATCCATAACCGTTAAAAATAAACTAAATTTATTAACACTAAAAAAATTCTTCCATTTTATTTATACTAGAATTATTCATTAAATCCAGTTATAAATATCATACCTTTAAAATTTCCAAGTCTCAATAAGTTACATCACTTATATAGTTAAATTCTTAAATACGCTCAATTCCAAATTTAAATTTTTAATTTACCTTCCAATCTAGATTGATTTAAATCATTAAAACTCCATTATTCAGCATATTTATTTTATTTAACAAATTATACATAGCTTAAATTTAATAATTTAACTATATGTGTATATATAAAATAAGATTTTTAAAATATTAAAATTAAATATTTATTACACCGTGTCCTATCCAAACCATAGAAAAATCATTTCAAAAATATATATATATATATATACCGCGGTGCCTGTATAAAATTTTCTATCCTATGGTCAAGTGATACGGATATTTATCATTTCAATCCGTAATTTAAAAATAAAAATTACGCTTATATATCATTTCAAACCGCAATTCCGAATGAAATAGAAATGCAAAACAAATTGCAGTTTATATAATATAGAACACACCATCCATTTACCAAACATCATTCATCAACCATTTATTTCAATCATCATCCAATTTGAACAAACATCAATATAGAGCATATAAGATATACAGGTAATAAATAACATATATTAACTAACAGTTTATATTCAATAATAAATTATGTTAAACTATCAGTTTATATGCAACTAAATATATTTTTAACTGTCAAATTATATGCAATAATAAAATAAATTAACAGGTAAATTAAATAAATGCGATTTAATAGAGATGATGAATAAAACATGCCAAACAGTCATAAATAAATTTCTACTCATATATTAAGTCAATTTAACGGACATAGGAAATTTTAGAAGTTGTGAGTGGGTTAAAACACTCACCTTTTGAATTTAAATCGGATTTAAACCCAAAAATTTGACAGTCTCCAAATCCGTCCAAACCAGCGTCAAAGTCTCCGAAATTTAAATACGATCCTAACGCAAGAAACCGTGCGTGAATACAAGGTCGTATGAGAAACTTATATGCATTAGAAAATTAAGCGATTTAATTTAAAATTTATAAAATAATAATAACAGAAAAAACGTCACCTTCACGTGCCTCCCCTATATCCAAAATCGCGAACCTGCTGCCCTAACCAAGAGCCGCCACGATCGCCCCAAAATGCACGACCATCCGGCCTCTTCTGACACGATCCAAGTCCATCGTTGCTCTGCTCATCCATGGCCGAACTCACGCCTACCGTGCCACCCCTCGCGATGCCGCCACCTAGCCACAATTTTTCCGCCACCTTCTCCCGTTTTAGGCCAATTCCGGGAAAATCTGACCATCATACGACCAGCGACCGACATCACACGACCTGCTCGACGCCATCTACCCATCCATGCCCCCCGATCGACCTAAGGATGCAGATCCACCGTTGAATTACAAAGCCAAAACGAACGGTCGAAACTAAATGCCCAGTTTCTGGTTAAACCACAACTCGAATTGAAATACGAATTACACCATTGAATTACGCTCGTCGAGAGCATCAACATATATTTTTTTGGAATTTTTCTGAGGACTTCGAATTTTTGACTTTTTATTTGATTTTTGAAATTTGAATTTTAGATCTAGGGTTTGCAGCCATTGGGAAGAGGAGGAGCTGAGGAAATGAACGTACAAACAAATGAGAATAGATGGAGGCTAGGGTTTATAATTGGGTTTATATAGGTAGGTTAGAAATAGAGTAGATGGATCGGATTAGATCTACGTGTTAACGCTAACGTGGCCCAAAAAGCCCGTTTCGACTCCGGAACGAAATTGGATCAACCCATATATCACAATAGGTATTTTAAAATATTCTGAACGCGATGGAAAAAGTTTCACGTCCAAATTCGATTGTGTGAAGAAGTTATGCTGAAATCAATATTTTCAAATTGATTTCAAACTAATTTCAATTAAATCGATTTCAAGGCGTTTCGCGTTCGTATGATCAAACGACAAGTCCGATCGCTACGAAACTTGAAACCCTACAAAGATTCACTGATACGGATTGGATGAAACTGGTTTCGTCGAAATTCGAGTCCGTGACCAAAATGGCTATTTTTATATTAATTAAATAAATTAAGAATTAATAAATAAATCCAAATTTTATATTTCAGTTTCAGAATTGGAAAATTTTATCACTTATGATTCCTCAATCATTTACAATGATTTTAAACAAATTTAAAAATGTTAATTTAGATGATTCATTTTATAAATTCCAATATTAATTCTCAATTTCATTAAATTCAAAATTATAAATTGACTTTCCAATAATTATATTAAATTAAATGAATCAATGATTATTCCATTCATATTTTCAAATAGGAGGGTTTACCATTGGATTTAAAATTATTACATAAATATTTCCAAATTTTCAACTTAATTTTTAATTTAACATAATAATTAAATTTTGATTTCATTTATTTCAATAAGTCCAACTATTATAAATTAACAAATTAACTCACTATTAAAGATTCAAATTCAATAATTCATAAACTTCATCTTCTTGATTTACTTATTTATTTATAATTATTTAAATCAATTCCCGTTCCAATATAAAGTAACTTAATTTACCCTTTTATAGTATGTATTTCAGTTTCTTAAACTAACCTCTTTATTATAAATTGAATCCAGTTTATTTTTAATAAGTTTCCAGTGGATTAGATTCAATTTCAACCTTTTATTTACATTTAAGTTTAGGTTTTAACTTATAACGTGTTACTGTTACTTCCCTAGTTATTACTTTACATACTTCCCGTACTAATTTCTCAATAAATCATGATTATTAAAGTAACGCTTATAATAAATATGGCCCTATAATTACTCAACATTTAAAGGAGCGTTATTTCATTTTCCATTAGTGTAACATTCATTCATTTTATTATCACTTATTAAAATTTCTAATTCCATTAACAAATAATCAGGTAATTTATAATATATGTTACAAGAATTGAATTAATCACTATTCATTATTATTGACTTAAATTTTGCATTAATTACCTTGCATTAACACTGTTACTTAAAATCACTATCCAATTGCAATTAATATTCTAATGAGTACATTTACTCTTTCCGTTATGTTATAAATTATCAACAAAGAAACGTTTATTACTTTCAACAACATTGTAATTACTAATTTACCTACATTGATTGTATATGTTTTCCATTATTATCATTTATTAGAACTCTATTCAACTTTCCATCTTATGCATATAGTTAACCTTTCTATTTATTTTACCTTCAAAAATTTCAGTTATTTTCTTAACTTACAAAAGGCAATGATTAATTACATTTAATCGCTATTAATTAATTGCATTGGTAATGAACAAAAGTTGTCACCCTTATACAATTTATAACATTTGTAATTTATTCTCTACAACAATTATTTCAACAACTCTCATTAAATACATTTATTCCAATTTCCTTTCAACGTTTTTATTACAAAATCAATTAAATACTTTCCTTTCTTGCATTAAATTATATACCTGTATAATCCTTTCCACTATTCATTATTTAGAATTCTATTTAAATTTCAATCTCTTGTAATAACTCATTTATTATACATTCGCACATCAATAAAAAAGGTTCCAATAAATAGGATTTATTCAATTCACCTTATATACAGGTACAATACCTACACCATTTTATTTATTGAAATTTTATTCATATTACAAATAAAGGCTTTAATTACCATTCATATATTTTATTTTAGCCTTCATTTCAATATTAATTCATAAGTTTTTTTTTTATTTCTACTAAATTTAATTTCAAAACTCATTGATTCAACCAAATTAAATCCAAGAAATTTATGGGTCGTTACACTCTCTATCACTGGAAAATAATTTCGGTGATGAGTGCACGCATCATCAACATTCATTTTCGAATTTCAAGGTGGAAAGGCCACTGTAGTATTTTACTACAGATTTATTTTGACAAAAAAATATAAATTTCAAATTGTTTTAAATATAATTGGATATATAAGTTGTAAGTATATACATTTATCTATTATTTTCAAATGATTCGAAATTTAACCCGGTATTTAGTTCTTAAATTTTCGTTAATCAATAGTTTCGATTATTGTAGTGAAATGGAATGTAACTAATTAATAATTTTGGAACCTTTAATTAAAATAAGAAACTAAGTGCTAGGTAATAAATGAAATAATAAGAAAGTTGAAATTTGCAATCTATAAAAAGCATAGGATATGATTATTGAACATTAAATTAATTAAAAGAAATGAAAAAAAACTTGTATAACTTTTAATTACATTCTTAAAGCATATATATAACTTACCAAATATTAAAAGTTCTAATGTTTAATAAAAAAACGTAATGGATATTACACAAGTAAAAACTTGAAAAAATGAAAGTATTCACGAAATTCTTTAATAAACAAGAATTTGATGTTCTAGTTGTTATAAACTTAAGTATAACTGAAAATGTTACTCATTTAATATAATAGAAAGGCAAGAATTATAAATAAATGATTACAAACTTAAGTATATGAATTGAAATGCTAGGAAATTGAATGGAACATGAATACTATTGATAAATGAATGTATGTAAGTGTACATGCAAATAAATGAAATAAACACAATGAACGAATGGAAATAAAATTGTAAGAAGTAAATGTGAATTAGAAAGATGAATCATTATATGAATGAAAAGGAAATCAAACAACAAATATTATGAAATGAAATTATTAAGAATGAACTTGATCTGTTGTCTGGAATTGTTATTTGTTTTGGTTTATGAGTTGTTTGGGTAGAAGATACTTAATTGCTTAGATGTATGAATATTCTATTGAGTTTATCTAAGACCGTTGAGTAAATGGAATACTTCATAGTTATTTGGCATTCTATGTGATTTAAAGTGTCTTAACCCGAATAAACCAATTGTTTGTCTTGCTTGAATGGTTGATTTGTATATGATGTGTATGCTGTTGGTTGAGAATGATTGTTGTTTATATTGATTGTTTGTTAGTAGTTGAAACAACTTTAATATTTCATTTTATATAATTATTTACTCTTTTTGGATTATATAAGTGAAATACAGGTTATGCAAGCAATTGCTACTGCTTTTGGTTTCATAAAATAAGCGTTAGTTGCCAAACAAATAGGTACGCTCTCGGATTCTGGTTCTATAGCGTTGTTATATTATTTTCTCGTATTGGAATATATTATTTTGGAAAATATATGTTATATATTGTAATATTTGATATTATATTTTCTCCTGAGGCTCTCCGTACAAAGGAGACTCAGCCGATTTTTTTTGTAAATTTTGGACTTATATTTTTTTTTAAATGTTTCCAAACTTTAGTAATTTGAGTAAGAGACGACCCGACTTTACCACCACAGAAAATCGCATCATCTTGAAGAAAGAAAGGGATAGAAAAGTGAAAAGGAAGAAGAGAAAGAAGAAACAACATCAGAATCTCAACAGCGTAACGAATAAATTATATTAATAACATAAATATTACATAGTTTACAACCATTATCAGAGTTACACAGATTATACATCACATACTAGACAGTTATAAACATCTGTCTAGTTATTACATGTAACGACCCGTATTTTACGTGTCGATAAAACGTAGAATTTGCAGGTCGATAGTGTTGTTTGTGTGGCCTCTAGCTTGAGTTGTTTAGGAGTTGACCCGAGTGCAAGTGATGAGTCGTGACCGACTCATAGATAAGTCGTAGACGACTTAAGGGGATGGACCGAGTTAAGGGATAGAACGGCATAGTAGTTGCCGACTTAAGAAGAGGGGCGAAATAGGGGTCAAGTGATGAGTCGTGGCCGACTCATAGAGGGCCGACTCATAGGATAGGTCGTAGGTAGGGGTGAGCGACCTAAGGAGCTAACGGGTTAGGATGTTAATGTGTTGAGAGTTAGGTCGGTTGAGCGACCTAGGATAGAGGAACGACCTAAGAAAGTGACCGACCTAGTGGAGAGCGACCTAAGAGGGGGTAGCGACCTAAAGGTTAGGCGACTTAGAGATGGACCGACCCAGGAAAGTAGCCGACTTAGGGTTTAGAGAGGCATGCTTGAGTCGTTGGTAGATGAGTCGTTAGGTCGCTAGCGCGACCTAAAGGAAATAGGTTGAGTCGTGAGTCGGCTATGTTGTTAGGTCGTAGCATGATAGGTCGGCAACGACCTAAGTTAGGTCGGAGGCTTTTGTATTGTGTGTTTGTTAGGTCGTTGGGGACATAGGTCGGCAGGGGTTTAAGTCGGCAGGGTGTTGTCTCGTGAAGTTGTTGAGTCGTGTGAATGGCTTGTGTTAGGTCGGCAAGGAGTTGAGTCGGCAGGGTCTTAGGTCGTAGGTTGGCATGCTAGTTAAGTCGTCATGCGACCTAGGACTTAGGAAATGCGGCAGTGTGTTGAGTCGTGTGACAGTTGGGTCGGCAGTGCGTTGAGTCGTTAGGTCGGCCTGTGTTTTAGGTCGCGTCTGGGTTAAGTCGTAAGTCGGCCTTGGTTGTATGTTGTGTTGGTTAGGTCGTAGGTCGTAGGGGCTGATGAGTCGGCAACGACTCATAGTTAGGTCGGGGACGACCTAAGGGGCGACGACCTAAGGGGTTTCCAGCCTATAAATAGAGGGGTTTGGCTCACTTTTTGGCACCGGTTTTTGAAGCAACGAAGTGCTGCCATTTTGAAGACTCGACTACAACATTTCTTCATCTTCTTTTCTCCATTCCAATCTAATTCTAACATCCATCCAAGATCGAAGATCGAGATCGAAGATCCAAGTGCCAAAGTTGAAGATCTTCATCCGTTCGAGCTAGAATTCATCGATTGGAGCGAGATATTGCCGGATCAAACCTTGATCTTCGCTGTCCAGATCTGAAGTGTGTAGTTTTTGTAGTGTTTGGGTGATTTGGTGAGTGGTAGTTATCTCTCACGCGGATCCAAAGGAGTATACGGGATTGGTGATATGTTTGGGTGTTAAAGTTAGCGTTTTCTCGCATTTTCCTTAAGTCTGCATGTAGATCCATCATATTTGAAGATGTTTATCTATAGAAGCTATTTATAAAGTATTAGAGACAAAACCCATGTTTTAGATTTGATAGATCTATGTTAAAAATCATGATTTCACATATGTTGGACTTTTGCTCACTTAATTACGAAATTGCCATTATGAATGATATTGTTTGATAGATCTTGTTTGAATGCTTGAATGTTTGAATGTATGTTAGATGTGATTGCTCCAAGTTAGCTTGTGGTTGATTTGGAACAAGATGTTTGAAGATGATTCAAAAGCTAAGTGGAAAGGCTCTTGAATGTTGAAAGCTGCCGATAGCATATGAAGCGGATGTGGAAGCTCATATGGATGGATTCGAGGATGTGGGATCTTGCCATGATACGAGAAGGCAAAGCATGATTGAGATGGGACTTTGCTATGATGCGATAAAGCAAGGTGTGATGTTGAAATGGGACGGGTCATGATGACGTTCCAAGAAGAGAGACTTTGCTATGATGTGATGAGGCAAGACATATTTTGTGATGGGACGGGTCACGAAGACGTTCCAAGCACGGGTCATGACGACGTGCAAAGTTATAACTCGGTGATGCGGTCCGGGTTGGGGTGGATAATGGTTAGCTTGAGAGGCGCTTGAGCTAGTATGGAAGTAGTCGTCGAGGAGGATGACTAGGAGGCTAAGATCTCATCGTTGTTGAAGGTTCTAGCATACTCAAAGCAAGGGTACGTTGGAACGGGTCACGATGACGTTCCAGGCACGGGTCATGATGACGTGCTAGTACTCTGGGCTGATGCGTTCGGCTTAGGCACGGGTCACGATGACGTGCGGAGTTATGGCTAAACCGGGGTTACCATTAGCCCTTGACAGGCGGTCATTCAACTAACGGTGAAATCAAGGCAATGATAACAGTGATAGCCAGAGTCATGGATGTTTAGATGTTTGGTTGTATCATCATTCGGCTTCAAGAGCGGTGTTTTCTGGGTGCTTATCTGATCTTGGTTTAGGCCTTGGGGGTTTGTATTTGGAAAACATCGTCCTTGACTCGAGTGATTATTGCTTTACCTTACTTATCTGCTATGTTATGCCTACTTCTCCTTAGTGTGTGTCTGGGGGCTATCACTGTAGAAAGAGGTGGAGTGGGATGGTTTGGTTCCTATTCCTTTTATCCTTTATGCTCTTTTGGTATGCTTGATAGTTGATTTACTGCTCACTAAGACTTTGTCTGACTCAAGGTTTTATGTCTCCTCTTATTACCTTGGGCTGTTCATCCATGTTTGGGATGGGCAGACTAGGTAGCAGGTGACAGGTGCTGTGCTAGGAGTTCTACGCTGAAGATGACGAAGACGAGCAGGAGGCTTTGCATATTAGTTTTCTTACTATATGTACTGGGTATCCGCTGCTGTATTTGGTTGAGTGATTTGTAGTGAGGCTTTCATGTATGGACTTGAGTAGATGGTTGTACAAAACTACTGTGATGCTTATATGATGATGTTCTGTTCTATGGAGCTTCACTATATTATATTTCTCTATTGTATTTTATCCATGCGCTGTGAGTTGTACGATAGAGATTCTTTCGATTTTTATTTTACCCTGACTATCGTCCATGGCTGCCTGGCACACCTTTCAGCGCACTATTCTCTTGTTTTGGTGCGGGAGTCATGGGCGGTCGTCACATTTGGTATCAGAGCGAGGTTAATCGATTTCAGCCAACGCTCGCTGACGTAATTACGTAAGAGAGACGTAATTGTATTTTGATGGATGATTACTATATATAATATAGTAGCTTAGAAGGATTTGAACTCCTTATGCAGTTGTTTCTTAAGGTGTTCTAATCATTCTTTTTACAGATATTAAGAATGAGTCGTAGAGGAAGACCAGCTGCTAGGGAAGGCCATGCTACAGAAGGAGCTGCAGATTATGGGGCTATGTTCGAAGCGATGATGACTTCGATTATGAGGAGGATGCCCGTTCCAGGGCCTACTGTTGATGTTGGAGTTCAAGTCCAAACTCCGAGACCGGTGGATTTTGCCAAGCTTTGTAAGGATTATACTGCTCTTGGAGGGAAAGTTTTCTTGGGGACGGAGTCGACTATTGAGGTGCAGAGATGGATTGATGCTTGCAAAAGAATCTTTGGTGACTTAGGGATTGAGGATGCAACTAAGAGGAAGCTTGCATCGAGACAGCTTCAGGGAAGAGCTGCTGATTGGTGGAATTCTATCACCATCGATACTCCAGAAGAAGAGATTACTTGGGAGCAATTCCAAGTTAGATTTGAAGCTAAGTTCATCTCTACTTCCCAGAAATCTGTCTTGTTTAAGAGGTTTGTGGAGCTCAAGCAAGGGGGAAGGCCTGTTCTTGAGTATATTTCTGAGTTCGAGGCCTTGTCTAAGTATGCCAGATCATATGTTGATTCTCCCTACCAGAAGAACGAGAAGTATGTGACTGGTCTGGATGCTTATCTTGGAAGGCAGTTGGTGGATCACTTGGACGATCCATTTGAGAAGCTGGTGGAGAAAGCCCTTAGGCATGAGAGTTTGTTCCCTAAGGAAAATTCTGTTGTTGCTGTAACCAGGGAAGGATCTAAACCACAGCAGAGTGGGAATAGGAAGAGGAAGCAGCAGCAGCAGAAGAGTAAGGATGGCCAGAAGAAGCCAAAGGGCGAAGTGACCTGCTATAATTGTCAGAAGAAGGGCCATCTCTCCAAGGATTGTAGGAATCCAAAGGCGCCGGTGAAGTGCCATAACTGTGATAAGCCAGGGCATTTCAGGAAGGATTGTCCAGAACCGAGGAAGGACAGGCAAGTTGTGCAAGCTTATGCTTTGGAAGCTGTGCCGTCGTCTTCGAAAGCTCCTACTGCTGAGGAGAAGGGGAAGAGTGTGGTGGTCCAAGGTACTCTTTCCATTTGTGGTGTTCCAGTTAGAGTGTTGTTTGATACTGGAGCGTCGCATTCTTTTGTTTGTGATGATTTGGTAGGCCGGTTAGGTTTGAAACCGGATATTGTTGATAGGCCATTGGTTGTGACTAATCCAGTTGGGGGTTCGTCATGTTTGTGTATGATATGCCGTGGTCTGGTTGTATCGAGTCATGATTGCTCGTTTGTTTGTGATTGCTTTGTTCTGAACTTTGCGGGGTTCGGAATTATTTTGGGTATGGACTGGCTTAGGAAGTATGCGGCTAGGATTGATTGTGAGAGGCTGGAGGTGACAGTCGGGAATGTGGATGGGCGAAAGGTTGTGATACGATGTAAGCATGAGGAAGGCGTCTTCATGAGCTTCATGTATTCGCTGGTTGTTCCACGGGAAGGACTGTCATCGGTGCCTATTGTGAATGGATTTGAGGATGTCTTTGACGAGGTCAAAGGGTTGCCGCCGCATAGGGAGATCGAGTTTCGTATCGATCTAGTTGAGGGAGCCAGACCTGTTGTGATGCCTCTTAGGCGGATGGCACCGAGGGAGCAGCAAGAGCTGAAGGTGCAAGTTGATGACCTTTTACGGAAAGGATTCATTCGGAGAAGTGTGTCCGAATGGGGTGCGCCCGTTGTGTTCGCAACCAAAGCGGATGGATCGTTGAGGTTGTGTGTTGATTATCGTGAGCTGAATAAGGTGACTAAGAAGAACAAGTATCCATTGCCGAGAATAGATGACTTGTTTGATCAGCTTCACGAGGCTAAGGTGTTTTCTCAGATGGATTTGGCAACGGGATTTCACCAGTTAAGAGTGGCGAAGGATAGTGTGCCGAAGACTGCTTTCAGGACACCATCCGGGTTTTATGAGTGGCTGGTAATGCCGTTTGGATTGACTAACGCGCCAGCATATTTTGTGGATCTTATGAATAGAGTGTTCAGAGATCAGTTGAATAGGTTCGTGCTTGTGTTCGTGGATGATATTCTGATTTATTCCAGAACTGAGGGAGAGCACAAGACACACTTGAGGATTGTTTTGGAAATCTTACGGAAACATCAGCTGAAGGCTAAGTTTTCGAAGTGTCACTTCTGGAAGAATGAAGTGAGGTTCTTAGGTCATGTTATTTCTGGAAATGGAATAGCGGTTGATCCCGCTAAGGTGGCAGTGATCCAGGATTGGGTTAGACCTAAGAATGCATCTGATGTGAGAAGTTTTCTTGGATTAGCAGGATATTATCGTCGGTTTATCAAAGACTTTTCCAAGATAGCTGCACCGTTAACAGGATTGACAAAGAAGAACCAGGTGTTCAGATGGGATGATAAGTGTGAGCAAGCTTTTGTAATCCTGAAAGAGCGATTGACGAGTGCTCCTGTTTTGACTATTCCAAGTGGGAATGATGAGATGGTGGTTTACACCGATGCATGTGGCACTGGACTAGGAGCGGTGCTAATGCAGAAGCATAAAGTTGTTGCGTATGCTAGTCGACAACTAAAGCCGCATGAAAGGAATTATCCGACTCATGATTTGGAGTTAGCGGCGATTGTGTTTGCTTTGAAGATGTGGAGACACTATCTATCGGGAGTTAGATTCGAGCTGTTTACAGATCATAAGTCGTTGAAGTATCTGTTTTCCCAAAAGGATTTAAATCTTCGACAGCAACGGTGGCTAGAGTTCCTAGCATCTTATGATTTTGGTATAGCCTATACTCCGGGGAAAGGTAACGCAGTGGCTGATGCGTTAAGTCGAAGACATGCAGGATTGGGAGCCATGTTTTCAGAATGGAAGAGTCTTGAGTATTTGGCTGGATTTGATTTCAGGCCCAGAAGTGAATTGGAACCTGAGATGTTGGCAAACTTATCAATAAGGCCTACTCTTGTGGAAAGAATTGGTGAGAGCCAAAGGCGAGATGATAAGCTTGTCAAGATTATCCGTGATTTGGAATCCGGATTGGATCAGGAGAAGGATAAAGGATTCGAGGTCGATCGAGAGGGTTGGCTTCGAAAGCAAGGACGATTAGTTGTTCCCGATGTAGATGGATTGAGAGATGAAGTTCTGAGGGAGAGTCATCACTCGAAGTTGACAATTCATCCAGGTTGAAATAAGATGTATCGGGATATGAAGAGAACCTACTACTGGGAAGGTATGAAGAAGGATGTTGGAAATTTTATTTCCAAGTGTATGAATTGCCAGTTGGTGAAAGCTGAGCAGAAGAAGCCCAGTGGATTGCTTCAGCCATTAGAGGTTCCTACATGGAAATGGGAGCAAGTGTCGATGGACTTTATCGATGGTCTACCTAGGACAAGAGCAGGGAATGAAGGGATCTGGGTCATCGTAGATCGTTTGACCAAGAGTGCAAGATTCATTCCTGTTCGATCGACTAGGACTGCATCGAAGTTGGCTGAGTTGTATGTTAAGTGGATAGTTCGTTTCCATGGTGTTCCGAAGAGTATAGTGAGCGATCGAGACCCATTGTTCACTAGTAGATTTTGGAAGAGCTTCCAGGAAGTTTTGGGAACCGAGTTGTGTTTGAGTACAGCTTATCACCCTCAAACAGATGGTCAGACTGAGAGAGTCAACCGAGTTTTGGAAGATCTTCTTAGAGCATGTGTTTTGGACTTCGGAGGATCATGGGAAGATCACCTTCATTTGGTGGAGTTTGCTTATAATAACAGTTATCAGTCGAGTATCGGTATGGCACCATATGAGGCATTATATGGAAGACCGTGTAACTCTCCGACATGTTGGTTGGAAACCGGAGAAAAGCTGATACTTGGGCCAGAGATGATTCGACAGACTTCGGATTGTATAGAGATCATTCGACAAAGAATGAAGGCAGCCCGGGATCGTCAGAAAAGTTATGCAGATAATCGTCGGAAGGATTTGGAATTCGACGTGGGTGATATGGTTTTTGTGAAGATTTCTCCATTGAAGAATGTTATTAGATTCGGGAACAAAGGAAAGTTAACTCCGAGATTTGTTGGACCATTCCCGATTATCAAGCGAATTGGAAAACTCGCTTATAGATTGGAGTTACCGGAGAAGATGGTGGGTGTGCACAATGTTTTTCATGTATCCTATCTACGGAAGTATGTGCACGACCCAACTACGGTGGTTTTTGCTGATAGCTGTGAAGACTTGGAGGTTGATCCTGTTGTTTCGAGACCTCGTAAGCCGCTTCGTATTGTTGAAACCGATACGAAACAGCTTAGGAGGAAGACGATTACGTTGCTCAAGGTACAATGGAGTGATGATGTTAACGACTGTACATGGGAGGAGGAAGAGAGGATGAAGGCAGCTCATCCCGGACTCTTCGAGGTATGGCCCTAAAGTGTCGTGACATCTCATGAATTTGTAGCTTGTTCTAAGTCTTAGAATTCTGCATGCTAGGTTAGAATTGGATGCATGATCTGTTGATTGCTATGGATGGTAGGCATGCGGAATATCTTTGATTTCTGTTGATTGCTTGGAATTTCGGGGGCGAAATTCCTAAGGGGGAGAGAATGTAACGACCCGTATTTTACGTGTCGATAAAACGTAGAATTTGCAGGTCGATAGTGTTGTTTGTGTGGCCTCTAGCTTGAGTTGTTTAGGAGTTGACCCGAGTGCAAGTGATGAGTCGTGACCGACTCATAGATAAGTCGTAGACGACTTAAGGGGATGGACCGAGTTAAGGGATAGAACGGCATAGTAGTTGCCGACTTAAGAAGAGGGGCGAAATAGGGGTCAAGTGATGAGTCGTGGCCGACTCATAGAGGGCCGACTCATAGGATAGGTCGTAGGTAGGGGTGAGCGACCTAAGGAGCTAACGGGTTAGGATGTTAATGTGTTGAGAGTTAGGTCGGTTGAGCGACCTAGGATAGAGGAACGACCTAAGAAAGTGACCGACCTAGTGGAGAGCGACCTAAGAGGGGGTAGCGACCTAAAGGTTAGGCGACTTAGAGATGGACCGACCCAGGAAAGTAGCCGACTTAGGGTTTAGAGAGGCATGCTTGAGTCGTTGGTAGATGAGTCGTTAGGTCGCTAGCGCGACCTAAAGGAAATAGGTTGAGTCGTGAGTCGGCTATGTTGTTAGGTCGTAGCATGATAGGTCGGCAACGACCTAAGTTAGGTCGGAGGCTTTTGTATTGTGTGTTTGTTAGGTCGTTGGGGACATAGGTCGGCAGGGGTTTAAGTCGGCAGGGTGTTGTCTCGTGAAGTTGTTGAGTCGTGTGAATGGCTTGTGTTAGGTCGGCAAGGAGTTGAGTCGGCAGGGTCTTAGGTCGTAGGTTGGCATGCTAGTTAAGTCGTCATGCGACCTAGGACTTAGGAAATGCGGCAGTGTGTTGAGTCGTGTGACAGTTGGGTCGGCAGTGCGTTGAGTCGTTAGGTCGGCCTGTGTTTTAGGTCGCGTCTGGGTTAAGTCGTAAGTCGGCCTTGGTTGTATGTTGTGTTGGTTAGGTCGTAGGTCGTAGGGGCTGATGAGTCGGCAACGACTCATAGTTAGGTCGGGGACGACCTAAGGGGCGACGACCTAAGGGGTTTCCAGCCTATAAATAGAGGGGTTTGGCTCACTTTTTGGCACCGGTTTTTGAAGCAACGAAGTGCTGCCATTTTGAAGACTCGACTACAACATTTCTTCATCTTCTTTTCTCCATTCCAATCTAATTCTAACATCCATCCAAGATCGAAGATCGAGATCGAAGATCCAAGTGCCAAAGTTGAAGATCTTCATCCGTTCGAGCTAGAATTCATCGATTGGAGCGAGATATTGCCGGATCAAACCTTGATCTTCGCTGTCCAGATCTGAAGTGTGTAGTTTTTGTAGTGTTTGGGTGATTTGGTGAGTGGTAGTTATCTCTCACGCGGATCCAAAGGAGTATACGGGATTGGTGATATGTTTGGGTGTTAAAGTTAGCGTTTTCTCGCATTTTCCTTAAGTCTGCATGTAGATCCATCATATTTGAAGATGTTTATCTATAGAAGCTATTTATAAAGTATTAGAGACAAAACCCATGTTTTAGATTTGATAGATCTATGTTAAAAATCATGATTTCACATATGTTGGACTTTTGCTCACTTAATTACGAAATTGCCATTATGAATGATATTGTTTGATAGATCTTGTTTGAATGCTTGAATGTTTGAATGTATGTTAGATGTGATTGCTCCAAGTTAGCTTGTGGTTGATTTGGAACAAGATGTTTGAAGATGATTCAAAAGCTAAGTGGAAAGGCTCTTGAATGTTGAAAGCTGCCGATAGCATATGAAGCGGATGTGGAAGCTCATATGGATGGATTCGAGGATGTGGGATCTTGCCATGATACGAGAAGGCAAAGCATGATTGAGATGGGACTTTGCTATGATGCGATAAAGCAAGGTGTGATGTTGAAATGGGACGGGTCATGATGACGTTCCAAGAAGAGAGACTTTGCTATGATGTGATGAGGCAAGACATATTTTGTGATGGGACGGGTCACGAAGACGTTCCAAGCACGGGTCATGACGACGTGCAAAGTTATAACTCGGTGATGCGGTCCGGGTTGGGGTGGATAATGGTTAGCTTGAGAGGCGCTTGAGCTAGTATGGAAGTAGTCGTCGAGGAGGATGACTAGGAGGCTAAGATCTCATCGTTGTTGAAGGTTCTAGCATACTCAAAGCAAGGGTACGTTGGAACGGGTCACGATGACGTTCCAGGCACGGGTCATGATGACGTGCTAGTACTCTGGGCTGATGCGTTCGGCTTAGGCACGGGTCACGATGACGTGCGGAGTTATGGCTAAACCGGGGTTACCATTAGCCCTTGACAGGCGGTCATTCAACTAACGGTGAAATCAAGGCAATGATAACAGTGATAGCCAGAGTCATGGATGTTTAGATGTTTGGTTGTATCATCATTCGGCTTCAAGAGCGGTGTTTTCTGGGTGCTTATCTGATCTTGGTTTAGGCCTTGGGGGTTTGTATTTGGAAAACATCGTCCTTGACTCGAGTGATTATTGCTTTACCTTACTTATCTGCTATGTTATGCCTACTTCTCCTTAGTGTGTGTCTGGGGGCTATCACTGTAGAAAGAGGTGGAGTGGGATGGTTTGGTTCCTATTCCTTTTATCCTTTATGCTCTTTTGGTATGCTTGATAGTTGATTTACTGCTCACTAAGACTTTGTCTGACTCAAGGTTTTATGTCTCCTCTTATTACCTTGGGCTGTTCATCCATGTTTGGGATGGGCAGACTAGGTAGCAGGTGACAGGTGCTGTGCTAGGAGTTCTACGCTGAAGATGACGAAGACGAGCAGGAGGCTTTGCATATTAGTTTTCTTACTATATGTACTGGGTATCCGCTGCTGTATTTGGTTGAGTGATTTGTAGTGAGGCTTTCATGTATGGACTTGAGTAGATGGTTGTACAAAACTACTGTGATGCTTATATGATGATGTTCTGTTCTATGGAGCTTCACTATATTATATTTCTCTATTGTATTTTATCCATGCGCTGTGAGTTGTACGATAGAGATTCTTTCGATTTTTATTTTACCCTGACTATCGTCCATGGCTGCCTGGCACACCTTTCAGCGCACTATTCTCTTGTTTTGGTGCGGGAGTCATGGGCGGTCGTCACATTACAACTCAATGCAAAGAAACCACTTAGAGAAACCAACACAGCGGAAAAATATAAATCTACACGCTAAAGCCTCCTGCTCCATTGCTCCTCCACAATTCGTCAAAGCTAACCTGAATCCCTTTGCTACTCGTAAAAATTTGAGTACCCAAGAGTTTAAAAAAACAGAAGATAAACTCCGGGTCAGACATGGAACCAGTGTGAGTAACAGGTTAAGGTTGCTTAACTTTCAAAAACCTTTTGAAAAGAAAGGTATCACGTAAGACTTCCCACACATAAACATGGAAAAGTTTTACCTTACGCTAACCAAAACATTTGATACGAAATCCAGTGATATTATAATAGGTCTAGGGTTCTCAAGTAAATATGAAATAGCCGAAATTGTTCCATCTATTAAATTCCAGCTACTAGCCACAAAAGTGGGTAATACAATCAAAACCGAGGGCACTTATTGGATTTTGGATTCCATACAATGGCAGGGCTACCGGGGTACCGCCCGTCACAGTACACGGCCTAGATCAACGTACCGAGGATCACTCCCAATCCCCTGCAACACAAGGCCGGAACCATCCCTTACTGGACAGTCCTGAACAAGACAACCCTAGCAGTTGGAGCCCAACAACTGCCCATACAGCCGAAATAAAAGGGACCTCTAGACAGGGGAAAATCTTGTCCTACTTGGGCATGACACACTTAGGCTTACTGTACCTCCCCTGTTTTAGCCATTCCCGGTTGATAAGGCTTGAGGCTACGATTACCTTTATAGAACACATCACGTAGAATGCTCGTTGTCTACCTGATGATGTGTTGAATGCATTCAATCCATACAAGTTCGTTCCGGGTTCGAACGAAACCGAAGGCATTATCTCGTTACACTCTTTTTGGAATCACCCTCAGAGTTAACGACGATAACCCTTGCACTCTAAATCTTCATCTTTACTTGAGATTTATGACCTATCGTTAATTTGGATCGATGTGGTTTTCGGATATCCAAATATGGAAACCCGATCCCGGTCTCATCGAAATCCAAAACGTGTCTTTTAAGGCCAAGTTGTTTTAAAGTTTAAAACAATTCAATTATCTATATACACATAGATAGATAACTCATAAATCACAATAGATAATCAACATTATCATAATAAGCAAATGATCCACATTATCATTATAAACAGATAATCCATACTTTTTTTTAATCCATATTATCATCATAATACAACCACAGCATTCATATCATACCACATTACTTATCTCATTTCTGAGATCACAACCATTCAAGGCAATCAATATTATCCATTCACACATAAGCAAAGATTTACTTAATCACATCATCTATAATTGATTTAAAATGAATTAAATTAATTATCTACATCTCTAATCAATTTAAAGTGAATTAAATTAATTACTTCATCTTTAATTAATTTAAAATAAATTAAATTAATTACTTCATCATTATAAATCTTTCTTACTTAACCATTTAATTGATTACAAATCAATCAATTAATCATTCAAATTAATCACCTTAATTAATCACTCTTGATTAATTATCCTTTAATTACATTCAAGTAATTATCCTTTAATTAATTTTCACAAATTAACTATCCTTAACCCTTACAGTAATTAACATTTAATTACTTTAAATTAATTAATTAACTATAATTAACTACATTATTCCTTAATTAATGACATTAATTAATTACATTTAATTACTTATCATTGATTAAATTACATCATTAATTACTAATTAATGATCCCTAATTACATTTAATTAATTACTTTATTTAAATTAATTACAATAAGTAATTATTCATAATTAAACCATAATTATTAATCCCTCTTGATTAATCATAATCAGTAATTAATTCACTTTAATTACTTGATAAATAAATTATTCCTCAATTAATTTCTTAATTAATCCCTTGAATTAATTACAAAGTAATTTAATCTAAATTACTTCCATTCCTAAAAAAATCTTCTATTAATTACATTCAGTAATTACCATTAATTACATTAAGTAATTATCATTAAATCACTCAGTATTTAAAATTAATTAAACTTAATTAATTAATTTAAACAATCACATTAAACTAAATTAATTACACTAAGTAATTAATTCCTTAATTACTTTCATAAAGTAATTACACTTAAATAATTCACAAATGATTATCATTAAATTAATTAATCTAATTAATTATTAAGATTAATCACAATAATTAATTATTAAATAATCCTAGTTAATGACCTTCATTAACCATTCCTTAATTACTTTCATTATGTAATTAATTTATATTAACCATTATTAATTACAAATTAATTTATCTTTAATTATCCATTAATTAAACTCTAATTATTTAATTAATTAAGTGTTAACTGTAACTTAATTAATCCTTAATTATTTAATTAATTAACCTTGATTATAAATTAATTGCTTAATTAATAAATCTTTAATCATTAATTAATAATCTTTAACTATCTAATTAATGATCTTTAATTACCAATTGATTAACCCTTAATCAAATATTTATTAATCCCTAATTAATTAATTAATTAAATTAACTAATTATTCCCTTAATTACCTCATTAATTCAATTAATTTCAAATCATTAAATCTTTAATTAAATTTTTAAGATAAAAAAATTCTTAATTATGACCAAATTTTCATTAACAAATTTATTTGAAAACAAATTTACTTTTGAACTTACCTTAAAATTTCATTTCAAATATAATATTTAAAATGAATATAATTTAACATAACCAAGTTTTAAACAATTTAAAAAAACTTTTTAAAATTATATGGCAAAGAAGTACTTGTCTTATAAAAGTAAATTTATAAGTGTTTACACCAAATTCATTTTTAAGTTCAAATAATTTTAAATTTTCACCTAACATTCAAAGTTGTTTAAATTTTTCAAATTTAAAAACTTCTTTTATTTCGAACTGAAATACAAATTTAAATCTTTGATTTCCGGTTTTAAACTTCACTTCGAAATCTTACTCACATTTTAAAACTTCATTTTTACAAATTCAAACTACTTACCATTATAAAGTAGTTTAACAAGTTCAAGTTTAAAACTTTATTATTTTTTTAGTATTTAAAACTGAGATTTAAAACTAAACTTGAATTCTAAATTTCAAACTTGGATTTAAAACTAGGTTTAAACTTTTCTTTACATTTATAAGCTTCAGTTTTAAAAAAATTTAAAACAACAGTACAGGTTTTGTTAAAACCTGTAACATTCTTTAAACCCGAGATAACCCCGAATTGCTTCGAGTTCGATGCCCATCCTCCCCGAGCCAACTACCCAACATCTTCGAGTCAAACCGAGATTTACTCGAGTGTCCTTCTCTGCTTTAACCCAAAACATCACCAGATAAAATACTTCACCGTGCATATGCATGGTGACTCCGGCCACCATTGATCATCAGCGATGATCGCTACACATCAGAAAGAGACCCAGCAACCCACCACGATCATCCAATCTTGTCCATCACCCAGAAAACAAAATCAAGCACCCAATTCCAAAACCTGGAAATTCAAAAGCATCACCATCTCAAAACCTGTCAACGGCTCGTTCTCGCCACTCCGACCATCTAAAGGTCAGCAATTTCGGCCGTGACTTCAACTACGAACCAACTACTACTACCCAAAATATCATAACACTCGATCAACCACACGTGCCGTGGTGATCGATTCATCATTCTTGGTTAAAAACTAGGGTTCCAGCACATCTCTCACTGCTGCATCTTCCACGATGATTTTCATTACCAACAAATATTTTTCCTAGCAACTCCTAACCCTCCTCCATCACCTGGAAGAACCCCGAGCCCTCAAGATACAAAGATCACCAGAAAACCAAATATTCCCCTTTCCAGTAAAAACTCAAACTACACCCTCACCCTATTTCTAAAAATCCAAATTTTAGTGTTAAAAATCATGATTTAGTTAATGTTTTCGATTTATAATACTGGATTTATAATACTGGATTTATAATTTACACAGTTTGAATTTTAGAGTTATATCAACATTCATTGATGTTTAAATACATCCAGAGACCATCAAGTTTGAGTTTGACTTGATTAAAATTTTAAACAATAATCTAAGTTAAACAAATAACATTTGTTTAATAACCAGATCCTATCAATAACTAAGTTAAGAGGTAAGGGATTGAAAAGTGAGACTGGAAACAAACATAGCACATAATTCATATACAGAGCATGCATACATATAAAATTCACATCAGACATTCATGCAGTACTCATTTTTTTTTCTCAAACATAAGCAACCAGATTTATTTTTAAATTTTTAAAAGTTACTCACCTATTTTTGAAAATGACAGATCTTCCCAGATTTTGAAAAAGCTTTTTAATTTGCTGAAGACATTTGCATGCAGAGACAAAATTTTAGATTTTGAAAAGCCTTTGAACTCTTAGATCCTGAGTTGCCTTGAAAATGCAGGTTTTCATGTAGAAGATAATTCCAGATTGAAAAGAAAAATGATGCAGGCTGTATCCCTTTTGAAAATGATTTGCAGTCTTGATTTAAAACTGCAATTGCTCTGGGTTTTGAAGATGTGCAGATTTGCTTTTTATTTTGAAAATGGCAAGTGCATGGTTTTGAAGATGCAGGCTACACATTTGAAATTTGCAGGTTTTTGAAGATGATTACTGACTTTTGATATGAGGGGTTTGTAAACTGATTTTTGTATTGAACATGATTTTCTGGATTTTTGGTTTGAAGAGTTGTTTTAGGGTTGTTTCAGATTTGATGAATGAGGAGTTTTGATTTGCATTTGTAAACTAATTTTGGAAGTGGTATAGGTTATGCTCAGATTTGTTTATAGTTCAAGCTTTTAAATTTCTTAACTTCGATTTTGAAAAAGAAAAGGAAATTGAAGAGAAGAGGCATTTTTATAAGATGAAGGTATGATTTAATAGAAATAAAAGAAAATACAAAATTGAAAATGACACTTGTAAAAATTTCAAAATTTGTCAATTTAGGATATTTATCTTCTAACATTTGTTATAAGAGGCTTAAGAAATCATCACATGTCTTTTTTTTAAAAAAATAATTAGTATTTAATTTAAATGTTTAATGAAAGATTAATACAAGATTAAGCTTAAATGAATTAGTTGATTTGTATTTATATATATATATATATATATATATATAATTTCAAAAGAAATAAACCAATTATACTTTATAAATAAAAGCTTATGCGTATAAAAATCAAAACAATTTAAAATCTATACCTTGGATTTTAAAACATTATATTCAAGTTTAAATTAAATTCTAAAATCTAATATTTAAAAATCAAATTATATATATACAAATTAAATTTGAAATAACAATGCTATTTTTATTAAGAATCTATTTGTAAAAACAATACATTATTAATATTGTTTTTAGAAATGACTCATTATCAAATTAAAATAATTATAAAAGAAATAATGTCTTTATTAATAAATTACTTATGTTATTAAGCTATATTTTTAAAAAGAAAACAAAACAAACCCTTTTTTGTTAATTCACTTAAATTTAAAACTTAAGCCAAATCATTTTAAATCTTTAAACATCTTTCTTAACAATTTAAAATCATATAGTTAATTATTAAATAGCTTTGAAAAACTTAATATTAAATTAAATCAAAATTCCCAAATTATTAATATATATATATTAGAATTTTAAATCATGATTCATTTATTAAATTTAAACCAAGATTATTTATCTAATAACTTTGAAAAGCTTTATATTAAATAAAAACAAATTTCCAAATTACTAGAAATATTAGAATTAGAAAATATGCTTTATTTATTAAATTTGAAACAAAGCTAATCTATTTACAATATAAACTATATATTTATATTATAAATAGAAACCAATTTATTAGCTTTAAAAGATAAAATCTACCAATTAAATATTTATTAAAGGAAGATTATTAAATAAATTTGAATTATTATTAACAAAATTATTAATATCAATTTAATTTTTTTATACAGATTATTAAATTGATATTGTCAAAAATTCCGGGATATTACAGAGTATAAAAAGATTTAATGGTTACAAATTGGTATATTTTATTTAAATTAATTAATTTTGTAAATTTATTTGTTTATAAAGTTAATATTTTTGAATAAGATGTATTGATTACTTAGTTCTTTCTTTACCCTTCTTTTTCCATTTCAGGGACGAAAAGTTTTGGGTGGGGGAGAGTGTAACGACCCGTAAATTTCGATAATTGAATTGGTTAATTTAATAAGATTTTTGTAATTAAATTTAGAAAAAATAAAAAAAACTTTATAATTTATAATGAAGTGAATGAAGAATAAAAATGAAACGTAGCAATAGTAAATTAAAACTAATTTTTGACAATTGAAATGAAATCCAATAACGAAATAGTATAAATTATTGCATTTGGTTATTGAATTGAATATAAGTGAATTAGGGTAATTGGATATATACTAATGTTAAATTTATCCATAAGATGATGATTGATTGAATAAAGGGATTGAAAACAAATTGAATTAATTTATTTGAAATTAAAAATATAATTTATTTAAATTTACTTAAACTGAAGGTAAACACTATAAATTTTCAATAAATCCTTAATTGATCGACATGAAAATTTTGGTTAATGAACTATAAGTTTAATTGTAATCAGAAATGATAGAAATGGTAAATAATTAAAATTGAATTGAAGAAGTGATTAATTCATTTAATATTAAATTATTTAATTAACTGGAAAATAGCCATTTTAGCCACTGGCTCGGATTTGGATGGAACCAGTTTCATCGGATCCGTAACAGTGGATTATTGTAGGATTTCAAGTTGCACAGCGATCGGACTTGTCGTTTGATCATACAGACTCGAAACGCCCAACAATCAATTTAATTGAAATCAATTGAAATCAATTTGAAATAAACTGATTTTAACGTAACTTCTTCATACTATGGAATTCAGACTTGAAAACATGTTCCATCGATTTAAAATATTCAAAAACATCTATTTTGATATATAGGTTGAGCCATTTACGTTCCGGAGTCGAAACGGGCTTTTCGGGTCAATTATCGTTCAATCAAATCGTGTCCGCTTATCTTTATTTTTGACCTACCTATATATACCTCGTTATAAACCCTAGCCCCTCCTTATGCTTATTTTTCTGTATGTACAATTCTTTCTGTTGCACCTCTTCCTCAATGGCAGACAAATTCCCAATTCCAAATCTAGTTGCAATTCAAAATCAAATCAAAAATTTAATCTCCTCAAACTATGTCGAATTATATGTGGATTTGAAGCTCTCGACGAGCGCAATTCAAATATATAATTCGTTTTTCAATCTGGGTTGCTGTGTTGCCGGAATTGGCTAAATTGCTCACGGACGTTCATCGTGTTTTCATCGATCATCGACCGATCGTCTGATTGGAGGCACTGGGCTGTGAAGATGGTCGAGGGGGAGTCATCCGTGGTGTTTGTGGGGGTGATGTGACAGTTAAATCATCGGCAGGAAGCGAACTAGGGTTCGAAAACCCTAGCAGGTGGCGACGGCGCACGGCGCTACAGGCGGCCGTTGGTCATCGGGATGTGGTCTTTGTGCTCGGTTTTTTGAGACGAGGAGGATGGTGGCCGTCGAGATCGCAACGATGGTCGGTAGCGGTCGTAAGGCATGGTCAAAAGGTGGTCAACGCTGTGCGGGCGGGTTTGCTTGCAGGAGTTCGAACGAGCGTAGAGGGATGAGTAACGAAGATGATAAGGTAATATTTTATTATTTAATTTGTTTTAAAATTCAAAACCTACTTATCTTCTAATTGCAATAACTCTCGCATACGAAGTCCAATTCATGCACAGTTTCTTGTGCTAGGATGGTATCAGAATTCCAAACATTTTGACGCAGGTTTGTACGAATTCTGAGACTGTTTGAATTTTTGGTTTAAATTGGATTTAAATCCAATTTAAATTCAAAAGGTGAGTGTTTTAACCCACTCACAACTTCTAAAATTTCTTATGTTTGTTGAAGTGATTTATGATGTGATTAGAAATTTATTTATGACTGTTCGGCATATTTTGAATCATCATCTCAGTTTATTTGAATTTATTTGGATAAAATAGTTATTTAATTTATTATTGAATATAAACTGCCAGTAAATGCATGTTATTTATTATCTGTTCTATATTGCTGTTATTGATTGAATTGGATGATGATTTTGATAAATGTTCGATGATTGATATTGGATGAATGGATGTTGTATTTTATACTGTTATAAACTGAAGTTGTTAGGGATTTTTATCTCATTCGGGATTGTGGTTTGAAATGATATATAATAGTATTTATATTTTAATTTATGGGCTAATGATAAATATTTGTATCACTTAACCATAGGATAGAAAATTATATACAGACACCGTGGTCTATATATAAAAATATTTTGAAATGATTTTTATGGTTTTGTAGAGAAATATATGGTTTTAGATAAATATTGATATTATATATTATATAAACATTATTTTATCCTTGATTTTTAAGCTATGTATAATTTGTTGTAATACAGAATAAGCTTAATAATAAGTTTGATTTTATTGAAGATAATATGGTTAAGTATTTAAATTTTATTTTATATGGAGTTTATAATGATTTGAATAAAATTAAGGTTGGAAGATAAATTGAGATTTATTGGAAATTGGAATTATTTAAGAATTAAACTCAAATAAGCCTGATGTGAAATTTATTAAATTTGAAATTTTAGAAGGTATGATTTTTATAACTTGATTTTGGTTTAAGGTGAATTAAATGAATATTTCAATTATAAATAAGTTAAAGTAAATATTTAGTAATTTATAATTTGAGTTTTATTTAAATGTTAATGGATTTATTAAATAAAATATTTCAAAACCAAATAATAGAAAATTGAATTGTTGAATCGAAATTTCCAAACTTAGTTTTGAAATTGTTGAATACTTAAAGTCTGAAATATATTGAATTTGAAGTGGTTTATTCTGTGGATCAAATCTGTTTTGAAATTGATATAATTTGGAATAGTTTATTTGGAAACGAAATTGAATTGAAATTTATGATTTGGGATTTGGTTAAATTTAAAATTTAGAAATTTGAGTTATGAATTGATTTGTGAAATTGAAGAAGCTAGTTGTTATATAAAGTATTTTAAATATTTAAACCATTTAAGTGGTGGAAGTTTTGTTTCAAAGTTATGAGTTTCAAGGTATTATAATTTGAAAGTGTTATATTTCAAGTGTTTTGATTTGGAAATGTTATAACTTTGAAATTGTTATGATTTTAGAAAAGGATATGTTTGAAATGAAAATGATATCATATTGATTTGGTTTGAAAAGGGAATGATATTTGGTATTAAAGTATAAACTATTTTGAAATGACCGCAGTGTTATAATAACGTTTGGTTGTTAAAGAGACCGGGATTGGAAGTTGTCATACTCTCTGCCAACTTCGAAAACCACTTTAACAATCGTGTACGCGGTGGAGATTCCAGAATGAAGTAGGATGGTGGCGACGTTACATTAAGGTATATACGTGGACCCGGGCTAAAACATAAGCGATCTCGGGCCACGGAGGTAGCCCCTCTTATCGGGCACACTCCTTCGATAATAAATTATGATTTTGAGATTGATTTGGTGGAGACTTTTGATTTTTTTTATTTGGGGGTGTGGCTCGAGGTGCGGTAGTAGCTGCTACGCGTTACCACCAGCCCGTGTGTGTAATTGGTATATCTATCCAGGCATTGCCATGTGTGCTGTGTCACCTACCCTAGAGCGTTTTGCACGAGTTTGATTTGTGTCGTACCTATGGAGTATCCTCTGGTAGCCTCCCGATCAGGAGGTATTACGGTACTGTATAGGCTAATAGCACTATTGCGTATTAAGGGCTATATCGGTAACCCCTTAACCCTATTAAAAAGTAAGTTTATTTTACTATTAGACACTATTATAATAGCGAAATATTACTACATAGTAAACAGTTTAACAAATCCTTAGGAGATGTGAATCCTGAGCATCTCTTAAGTTACTGCACTCACGTTAGACACTGGATAGGAGATTTCAAATCCCGTAAACATCTCTGACGCCGTACCACTCATATTATTTACCGTTGATTTATCTTACATAAGATCTTTTAGTTCTGACTCGAGTGTTTTGTCTTTTCAATTCGCTCTAGTCGGTCTGAGCATTTTAGGTTTCGAAGACCTTATTTCTGGAGGATGAAGTCGAAGATTATATTATTACTATTATTTACTATTGTTCAGCTGCATCACATTGTTCAGCTGCTTTGTCATTTATTATTTTGGTATGCGTAACTCTGATTCTGTGTTGTAAAGTATAATCAAATGTTTTTGTAAACAGCTTCATGAACTATTATTTGATTATTATATTTTTTCATTCCGCTGTGAGATTCTGGTTTTTTTTCTTTGCTTTTCTTATTCACCCCAATAACAATCCGTTCTTTTGTATGGTTTGAGTCTAACGCATGTGGTTTATCGTCGATTTAAAACGTACAAAAAGGTGGGATGTTACACATAGAAATAATATTACAACCAATTTTAAACTCAAATTTATAATTAAAACTTATTTGTAAACCAAATTCCATCTTTATATTTAGTTAAACACTCTTTAAAAATCACATACTTCTTTTAAAAATTATTAGAAGAAGTAATTGGCAATCATTAATACAATTATTGTATTTTCTCTAAATAAAACTCATTTTCCATTCATTATTAACCCAACAAAATAAATAAAGCCTTTAAACATTATTTTCTTATTTTAAATTCCGAAATTCATTATTTATTCCAAATAAACAATTTTAAAATCTCCTATTTTATTTTAATTCAAAATATTAAATCTACCGGTATAATTTAATATTTACAGGTAATCTCCAAACCGGGGTTGATACAAATATAACATATATTTTCAAAATGTTTGAAAAGGTAATGAAAATTTCAAATAATTCGAAACTATTTAAATAATTTAGAAATTTAAAATTTATTAATAAGATTAATTAAATGAGTTATTTAATTTGTACTTATATGCATGTATTATACATGTTGATATATGTTGTAACGACCTGCCTTTTTCGACGATTTAAATCGATGATAAACCACCCATGTCAGACTCAAATCATTGAAAGGGCATATTGTTATGGGGTAAATAAGATAAAGCAGAGAAAGAAAGGAAACAAATACAGAATTTCACAGTGGAATGGCAAAATATAGTAATCAAATAAACAACATGAAGCTATTTACAAATAACATCAATTATACTTCTATAATACAAATCAGAGTTACATACAACAGAAATAAATAACAAATAAATGCATCGGAACAACATGATGCGGTGGAATAAATATAACAGATAATAATAGTACAAAATATTTTTTTTTGTCCTCTAGAAAACAATCTTGGATAAACTAAAAAGCTCAAACTGACACGAGCAAATTGAAAAGACAAAACACTCGAGTCAGAACTAAAAGATCTTATGTAAGTTAAATCAACAATGAATAAATATGAGTGTAATGGGGTTGGAGATGTTTACAAGGTTTGACATCTCCTATTCAGTGTCAACATGAGTGCAATAACTTAAGAGATGTTCAGGATTTTCGTCTCCTTAGGATCTGTTAAACTATCTATTACGTAGTACAATACGCTATTATAATAGTGTCTACAATAAAGTATTAAAATAGCGTTAAGGCGTTACCCATACCCCCCCTTAACACATTTTTATATATTCCATAGTCTATACAGTAGCGTAATTCCTTCGTAAACTGGATGGCTATCAGAGGGCACTCCATTGGTATGGTATAAACCAAACTTATAGAAGGCGCGATAGGGCATGTGAACACGGCACTCGAGGTAATGTCAGGGTAGATATACCAATTGCACTTCTGGACTAGTGGTAACCTATAGCACCTACTACCACCCACCTCGAAACACACTCCCATAATCAAATCAAGGGTGGCCACCAAATCAATCACAAAGCCAAAATATAGTATCGAAGAAATGTGCCCGATAGGAAGAATGACCTCACTTAGCTCGGTATAGTTCCTGTTTTAGTCACATCTAAGCTGACACTCTGGAGTTAGGGTCACGTAAATATCTCATACATAATCGTTCGCCAAACCATCCTACTTCATTTCTGGGGTCTCCACTACGTTCACATTTGTTAAAGTGGTTTTCAGTATTGGCAGAGAGTATGACAATATCTAATCTCGGTCATTTTAACAACCGAACGTTTATTTCACACGAGATGGATTTTTACATTTCAAGGTCAATTCATACTTGATGTCAAAATATCATATTCTCAAAACCATATCACTTTCGAAATCATATTCCCTTTCAAAACTACATTCACTTTCAAAATCATATTCACTCTCAAAGTCATATTCACTTTTGAATTTAACGATAAGATAGGTTAATTAAATCCTTGCTCCAAAATCATCACATTTACTCAATACGTCATTTCACAAAAAGGTATCGATTCCAAATTCCAACTTAGGTTTTAACATCATCAAGGATTTAAATATAAATACTTCGACATTACATGGTCCAGAATTTTTAGAAAATAGTTTCAATAGTCATAAATAGTTTTATTAGTATAAAAATAATTCAAATAGATTAAAATAGTTTAAATGGTAAAGATAGTTTGAATAGTAAAAATAGTTTAAATAGATTTAAATTTGATTAGTTTTAAAATGATTTAAATAGATTTAAATTTATATTAAATAGATTTAAAAAGATTAAATAAATTTAAAATATATTAAATAGATTTAAATTATATTAAGTAGATTTTTAAATATATTAAATAAATTTAAAATATATTAAATAGATTTAAATTATATTAAATAGATTTAAAATAGATTAAATAAATTTAATTAGTTTAAAATAGGTAAAATAAATTAAATTGGATTAAATAGGTTATAATAGATTGAAATAAATTAATATAATTTAAATTGATTAAAATAGTTTAAACTAATTGAAATAGTTTGAATTAGTTTAAAAATATATTTTGAAGTTATAATCAAACATTTTCAATAACTCAATTCCGATAAATTTATTTATATTTGACACTTCAACTTTGAAATTCCAAGTTAAATCCTTTGATTATTAAATCAATTCCAATTTCAACACTATGGCTTGGATTATCGGAAACAATTCAGTTTATATAAATCAATTTCTATTTCAGAATGCCAGGTAACTGAATTCAAAATTTAAAGAATTAAAATCATTCAATTTAACTAATTCGGTGTTCCTATATAATTTTCTACCTCATGTTCAAGTGATACAGACATTTATCGTTTCAATCTGTAATTTAAAATTTTACGATCATATATCATTTCAAACTGCAATCCTTAATTAAATAAAATCCATAAAATCGCTCGAGTCTATCATTTCAACCCATAAGGATTTTCCACTAATCTACATATCATTTGGATATGTATCATTCCAACCCATAGGGAATTTGCAGTGTTATAACAATATAAAAATACAACATTCAGTCATCCAATATCAACAATCAAACATCCATCACAATCATCATCCAAATCAATCAATAAACATCAAAACATAACTGATCATCAATAACAGGTATTAAATTGACAATTAAATTCAATATTAAATTAAACAATGATTAAATGCAATAAAAGTCAAATTTAACTAGAATGACAATTTAAACATACCAAAAATCAATCAATTAATTTCTAAACACATCATAAATTTAGTTTAACTAACATAAGAAAATCTAATAATTGTGAGTGGACCAAAACACTCAACTTTAATTTCAAATTGATCTGAAATCCAAATAAAGCCCAAAATTTGAACAGTCTCAAAATTCATCCAAACAAATTCCATTTCATCTGAAATTTCGAAACGATCGGAACGGAGAAAACCGCACGTAAATCCGACCTCGTATGCAAAATTTATGGGTATTTGAACATATAAATTTTCAAATTTAGTTAAAAGAAATAAAATATTAGAATATACCACACAAGCCACGTCAGCATCCTATAACCGCTTTCAAAACCCTACCAGGCAATATGCGCGAACCCATCAATGTGACCGCCGCCACCATCTCTTCAATTTTTGCCGCCACTACGACGACTTGACCCAGATCCGTCAACGCCATCGCTCTTCTCGTCCACGGTCGACCCAGCAGCCACGAGCACTCCCCGTCCGGTGAAGCATGGCTGCTCGGCCGCTGTCCCCTCCTATCAATAATTTTCAATGAATTCTATCCATGTTACGGCACACGACGACCACCCAAGGACCTGCTCAAACTCCTCTTCCAAAAGTTGTTTCCCGATCGTCGATCGGGCGACAATCCACTATTGGATCGTCAAAACCCTAATATGAATGGCTGAGGTTCGACCTTGATTTCTAGACAAAACTCCAATTGAAAAATGAAGCAGATCTAGGTTGCGCTCATCGAGATCTTCGAATCAGTATATAATTTGTCAAGGTTTGGAGGAATTTAAATTTTGAAATTGCTTTGGTGTTGAATTTTTGGTTTGAATATAATTTGGATTACTGCCATTGAGGAAGAGTGAAGGAACGATTAGATAGAACTATACGTACAACAATGAGAAAATAAAAGGCTGCTAGGGCTTAGGAAACAAAACTATTTATATTAATAGAGCCCGACAAGAAAATAAACACGTATCGAATTTATACGAACCACGAATAGCGACCCAAAAAGCCCTTTCTGTCTCCCAAACAAAAATGGGCCATCCTATATATCGAAACATAAGTTTTCAAAATTTCTAAACTCAATGGAAAAAGTTCGGAGTCTTAATTCCATCGTATGAAGAAGTTAGCCTAAAATCAGCTTATTCCAAATTTTAAATTGATTTCTAGGCATTTCTAGTCTGTATGATCAAAAGACAAGTCTGATCACTACGAAACTTGAAATCCTATAATAATTCACCATTACAAATCTGATGAAATTGGTTTCATCGAAATCCGAGTCAGTGGCCAGAATGGATATTTTCATGTTAATTAAATAAATTATTATTAATTTGATTAAATCACTTTTTAATTCCACCTTTAATAACTAACCAATGTTATCATTTTTGATTACTTAGACATTTACAATAATTTAAAACAAGTTTATAAATCAATTCAGTGTTAATTATTACATTAGTTACATTGTTTAATTTCAACCGAAATTAAGCCCAATTAAATATAATTTAATTCCAATAAATTTATTTAATCTGATTTAAATCTTTTTATTCAATCAATCATTACTCTACTGTCCTAGTTAACGTTGGTTCATATCCTATTACATTAATATTCTCCAATTATGATATTTTACCATATTTATTGCAATATTCTATTTATATTGAACTTTTTTCGATTTTCACATTAAATAAAATTTTGAATCCCAATAAATTAACTTATCTTGGTTTTCAATCTTCTTATTAAATCAATTATCGCCTTATGATTATAATTGACATTTCTGTACATTTTATTGCGTCCAACTTTTACAGTTATCGTCTTAACTCATTTTAGTAACATGTAATTTTATTTAATTATAATTGATTAAACAAATTGGTAACAAATAACAATTGTCACCATTAACTTTTAATCACATTTATAAATTTATTATCTACAAACAAATGCTATAACAACTCACAACACTAAATTATCTAATTATACACATTATTACAATAATTAATACAACATTTAAATTATCAATTACTCTTTTAACCCAATTATCAATTAGTACACTCATTATTACAATAAATTTACCATTTATAACCAGTTATAAATTTTAATCATTTTAGTTAATTAGAATTACATGTAAAGCAGTTATAAATTACCTTAAATTAATACTATTACATTTCATTCCAGTTATATTCTTATTATTAAACCATAAATTTTTATTTCTTCCAACATTAAATCACAAAACTTTATTAAATTAACTATTTTTAATTATAATAAATTACGGGTTGTTACATATGTTATGTTATTTTAAAAGTGTTTAAGATAACGTAAGTATATATGTTATGTAATATAAATTTTGAAATTGATATAATTTAATTAAATTTTTTTAATTAAATTAACTAATTAAATTTTAATTAATTAAATAATATACACATGTATATTATGTATTTGTTATACTATAAAGGTCATAGTATGTAATAAATATTAAATATAAATATTATATTGATATAAAATTAATTAAAATGTTAATTAATTAATATTAATTAAATAAGATTTAATTAATATAATGTTATACATAAGACCATTATAAGTAATATAAAATATAAAAGTTATATAATAATAAAACTTATATAATATTATTGTATAAACTAAATGTAGAACATTAAAGAAACAAATAGACTTAAGAAATAAGTACATACGTATTGTACATATACCGTGATTCTAGATGTGCTTGATACTTGAATCATGAGGGTATTTCGTAAGTAATACATTATTCCATAAGTCGACATCACTCAATATAATATATTGAAGATTATGAATCTTCAACATTATGTTGTCCACTACCATATATATATATATATATATATATATATATATATATATATATATTAATAAATTACTTGTACGTTCCTTAGTTGTTAAGAAAACTCAATTTAGGGATGTTATATGTAGTATTATCGATATATTGAATAGACGAGGTAAGATAACCATATATTTTTGTTAAGCAAACTTAAGGTACGTATATTATACTTTGGCCATCGTGATCTGGTAGGTACGAGTGAATAATCTCTTTTAGTTTTTTGAGCAAACTCAAGGTCAAAATGAGATTAGGACAAGGAACCCTGGCTTAGGAATTGTATGTGATACAACTGATAAGGAGTTATCCATCATCCGTGGAGCTATGGCTTATTGAGAAAACTCAAGATTAGAATTCCAAGACGGACGAGTCCAAACACCCATTAGTTAAGTCGAAAGACTTATGTGTTTTTCTTAGGGTTTTGTGAGACATAAAAGACAAGTGGGAGCCTTATTAGAAAAATGAGATGATAACATTTAACCTTTCTAGTATTGTAAGAACATATGTTATATAATGTTATAATAATCTATATCGATAAATTTGAGCATTTAATAAGATTGATAAAATGTTTATCAATTAAGATATACAAATGAATTGAAGATTGAAGATTGAAAAATAGAAATATAGCATATACATACCAATAAAAGATTATTGTGTATTAAAATTTCAACACCCGTAGAAGTGCCAGATATTACAACTACTAATTACATTCATATTTTGGTCACTTACGCATTTATTTAGATGAGACCATGTATTGCATTCTCTAATATTCGAAGTCTAAAAGCAATACAAGACTATGGATATTTGATCCATATACAGTCATATATAAATGTTATATGGTGAACGGTCAAAGTTTGTAATGTACAATATTCCGATGAAATTATTTCATCCGAAAAACCAAATAAACCTTAATGCAAGATCAAGTATTCGAATTAATTGAATAAAAAAGGATCGTATTGTGTTTACTATAACATAAGACTAAAACTATGAGACAGATCTAAGAACTTGATCGCTTAAATGTTAGGTTGATCAGTTTACGCAAAGGGCAACATATTTAATATCCTTAAATGCTAAGGATGATCTAGTGTGCTTTTGTAAAGAGTTCGTTATGCTATTGTAGTAAGGGTTTTCTTTTGAATGGTTTGACCATTTAAAAAGAATAACAAATGTACAAGATAGATGTGACTTAAGGTATAATTAGGATGAAGAAAATGAATAGTCATTTCTTCTTCATAAAGAAACAACGAAAACTAGATTTGTAATAATAATGATTGATACATAAAATTGGAATAAGAAATATGATTTCTATTCCAAAATGTATTTTCATATAAAAAATTGTATTTTATGTTATTTATTTCTCTTGAGTTCAAGATGTGTGATCGAAGAACTCTCCACGATAAACTAGTTGTAATATGTGAAATAATCTATATTAAGTCAATAATGGACCTCCAAATTTAGTACGCTATTATAGTAATGGCGGAAAAAATATGAGCATGCCATATAGCACTTATTGATTGCATCATGTTACGATGATTGTTTTTATAAAACGTACCGAACATTATTTATGAAATAATGACTATTTTTGGGTCTCGATTGAGAAATAAGCATTGCAATATTTCAATATGAATATTTTGAATATTCGTTATGAAATAAAACTAAATGTGGTATTTCCTTTGATCACAAAAGTGATGCGGTGGAAAATACATAAGTATATAATATTATTTACAATTATTTTCTAATTATAGACTAAGCCATAGTTTTGATAAATAATTTTATTATATGATTATGAATCAAATGATACTGGTTAATTATATCTCAAACAATGAAGGGCTATGCTCCTATTCAGTTGGAGCATCATAAAAGTTAATGAACTCTTTGGATTGATACATGTATGCAATCATAAGTCTATTAATACCAAAATGGTTCCACATACTTCGTCATATTCACCGAAGAGTTATCATCAAAATGGATATGTGTATTTGATACAGAAGTAGTATACCTATGGTAAAGTCATAGTATAAAACAGAAGTAATAAAATAACATGCGATAGAAATGATTCGATTTGATCAAATGAGTGAGTATAATGGAAAAAGTTCTAAACGTTCCTAAAAATGAATAAAGATTCAATCTCAAAATTCACTCCTCCATGTGATACATAATGATGCATCAAAAGGGAGCAATTGAACTTCGTTAGACAATGTAGGATTAATTGTAAGTAAAGCAGAGCTAGTTTTTTCTGTAAGGTCGTATACTTAAGAGTACTGCACAAGTTTAGTATTATTTCATCTAAATAACAAGTTTAAAAAATCACATAAGATAAGGGTTTATAAGAAATCCAACATATCCTAGGCCAAAGAGTTGGCAGGTTGTGCAAGTCGAAAGATTGCATGTAATAATTGTTCTTGAGGGATCTTCTATGAATCTTCCTAATAGGATTTTGGGAAAAATTGTCGTTGGAAGACAAACTTATGTTTTGAACACAAATTTTGTAAACTAAAACCAAACCAATTTTATAAATAAATAAACTCATAAAGCGTTTATGAATACCTATTCTATTGCACTGAGAAACAATTGTTGTTTCAAGATATACCAACTTCATTGTAAAGGAATTTCCTTGAGGAATTATTGGTAGTTAAATGGAATAGGATACGATCCATAGATGAAAATGATTAGATGAGATGAAATTAACTAACCTAATAGAACACTTCACATTAGATTGTCTAATAACTATTCTCGCATTGAAGAGAAACTATGAGTTTTTTATCAATATCAAAAATACATAATAATCAGTTTTTTAAACTATTACGAGTGTTGATTCTATGATATGATATGATGCACAAATCTGAAAAAATTTCAAGTACGCTATCAAAATTTGATTTTGGTAGTCATAACCGAAGGGATGTGATCCATCGGCCACGACTGTGTCTTTATGAATTAGAATAATGCGGTAAGAATTAAATGAGTAATATTGATAAAAATAATATCACAAATTCCAATTTTTTAAATTAGCGTAATAGATTCAACATTCAATGTGCTCTATTTAATTCTTTTTTACTCACAAAATTACCATTTAGTATGATTTTTAGTTTGGTACATACGTATTGAAACAGAAAATTCTAAATTTTGATTTAGAGTAAACTGTTTACGCATAATGCCCAAAAATGTCTCGATGTCGGTGGAAGAGATATTCAGTTTGTGAGTCATTAGATGTGATCTAAGAAACGATAGAAAGTAACATTTTAAAGCATCAAAGTTGAAAAAATATTTTGATAGAAATATCAAATAGCTTGATTGTCAATCAAAATGCAAAGAATATGTTCATAAGAAAGACCAATAAAAGGTACACTGATATTTCTAAACTATAAGTAAACAACACGTTATTGATTTTTATGATGTACTTGTGTTAAAATCAACCTTAGTTGTTTTAATACTCAACTTTGGATTGTAAATGATGTCTTTTATAGTGAATATACAAGATATTGGGTATATCCTAAATTGATATCCAAAGACACCTTATTAAATTGTTTAATATGGAATATGTGAGATGGGTTCCCTATGCACTGACAATAGGAATTATCATACATGTTATATTTTCTATAATATCGTGATTTGTTTATGTATTGGATACACGAAGCAAATATCAAATCCATATTGATATCACTAAATGGTTGTTTGAAGTGTCCTTGTGTATTCATGAAATATTACAGAATTGTTTACAAAAACAATAAATTCCTTATGAAGGAGTGTTCGAAGTCAAACTTCATAAGTGAGATTGAGTATGATATGTCAATAATTAATCTTTAAGTTAAAAATGTTCAAATGAAAGACCGTGGCTGATTCAATGAAAAAGGCTAAATGCATTGCCTTGAATAGTGCCATAATGAAAGCAACTTATATAAAAATATAATTGCATAAATTTATAACTGAGCCAATTCCAACTGTTGAGAATCTCACAACATTGTTAAATGATAGCAAAGTCGCAATATAGTTCGTGACAGAAGTTAGAGCTTACTTGAAGTCAAGAGACATACTCCGAATTGTTCTACATGATAAAACAGTTTATCACCGTCGGAGAGAGTTGATTGACAGAGTATGTAATTGAATCATAATAGCGTACCATTCACTGAGGGACTGGCACAATTGGTTTTGAGAAAACCAATTGGAGAAGTTGGGATAAGATTCCATAATTGACTCGAAATGAAAGTGGGAGATTGATAGAGTTAGAGGTATGCCCTAGGGGCAATTATGTTATTTGTTATATATATTTAACTCGTTGACCAATTTTGTTAGAAATAAGGGTGTTTTCTTTTTATTATATACTTGATACAATTTGGTTATATTAATGTCATTAAAAGTATATTTAATAGAAAATCTAAAAAGGGTATGTTTTGTGATAGTAGTTATAAAGTGTTGTAACCGTAGGTGATTTATCACAATAACATTAAATATACCATTCTAAATATTCCAGGTCAAGATGCACTGAGACTGGAGATCAGTGTATCTGTTGAGACTAGAATACGTACTGCTCTTCAAATGTTGGACAGTGTATTACTCATGATTACAAGAGGAACCTAGGGATTACGTATTATGTAATGACCTACAATTCCATACTTTTTAAGCTGACAATAAAGCATACTTTTCCAACTCAATTTGAAAGAAAAGGTGGATAGTTATAGTGAAAAGAAAATAAAGACACAAAATAGAATTTTGCACGAATAGAATTACATATATTATTTCAACATAGAATCTTTATGTGACGCCCCACCCCGAGACCCACATTAACAAAGAGTATTATTGGGTAATATCGTTTGCTAATGCGAAGAATAGGGCTGGTTTGGAACGACCATCTATAGCCTTGTCTTAAATATATATTAAATACGTCGACAAATGCTATATTTATTTTTTTATCTTAAGTAGATCGACATATCCAATAAATACTTAACATAAAGCCATAGGGGCCTATAAGATCTATCAGAACAAAATACAAGAACTCAATGCAAAACAGATCACGGAATAGTAGGTCATCACACACACACACACACGCACACACACACACACATATATATATATATACATACATTCATTTACGTATACAGATACATCACAGAGTATACAAAATGATACATGTCAAGTGGTATAGCAACCACAATATACAAGCGAGTCAAAAAATATACATATCTGAGTAGAAAACAAAAAGGACTGCACAAAAAGCTATAACAAAAAGAGCTAGCAGAATAGTCCATGCGGAAGCAGAATAGGCTAAGTCCAAATGTACCTAACCTGAAACACCTCGATCTGACCCCGAGTATAAATACATGAGTCAGTTCAGCTAAACATACTATTTATAGAGAATATACGATAACAGAAGTTGTGACGACCTTCAAATCCGTACCCTTTGAATCGATAATAAACTACACATGTCATACCCAAAAAACACAGACTAACAGAAAGTCATGACAAAGAAAAGAAGAGAGAAGAAGAGAAGTGAAGAAATAGAGAAGAGAGAACCAAATGGAACAATACAGAATCTCACATCGCAGCGAAAAACATATAATATCATTTCAATGATCTTTACAAAACAGAAAATGTATATACATACGTCAATCTGAGTTCAACAATCAATCACTAGTTATCAGCCTGGACAGTTATAATAACTAGTCCTTGCAAATACTGACAATATAAACAATAAAAAAGCAGATAGTAATCAAATGTGTATACGAAAATGAAGATCTCCAGCTCTCCTGCTGAAGCTCCAAAAGCACCAAATTGAACATATAAATATACTCGGTCTGACCCGAGCATTGAAAGGAAAGAACGCCCTAATCTGTCCAGTAAACCAGCGTAAGAAACACACTTAACTGAATTTATTAAATTACCAAAATTTTCCTTTAAAACCAAAAGTATCTCGTAAGACACTCATACACATAAACACGGATATGTTTTTACCTTACGATAACCAAAACATTTCAAATCGAATCATCTTATATTATACTAGTGTCCAGTATACAAATAATATTAATCCTAGCCGAAATTGTTACCATTATTAAATTCCAGCTTGCTAGGCTCTACAAATAAAATGGCAGGCATGTAGTGGAGTTTTGATTTCCATACAAATGACCAAGTAAATGGACTATCTTCCAGTAGTAAATCTCTAGAAGAATGTACCGAGAAACCATCACAAAGTTCCACTACCAACACAAGACATGCCTACCTCTACAACTAGGTAGTACCGAATATGTTATCCCCCGGTCATTACCGACCTTTTGTGAGGGCCCTCATAGCATACAAACCACATTAATTTACATCCTGAACGTCATAGCGGGAAGAAATATATCTAGAAGAGGATGATCAGATCCTAATTGAGAATGACCCACTTAGCATTGCCGCATCTAATCCTGTTTCTGTCATTTCTGGTTGATGAGGCCTGATGTAACAATTATCTTTCACATGTCACATCACTTTGAAAGCCGCATGGCCATTTTAGTTGACTACTAATTGCCTTCCACAAAAATACAACCATTGAGCTCGTACGTCTCAAGGAGGATGTTATGCTAAGAGAAGTTGCCTTCTCCACCACCACTGATGTACATTTGTAAAAACCAATGTATGTAATCTTTAGAAATGCAATGTCAGACAAACGTCCATACAAGTTGTTTAGGAACAGGACAAACCAAAGGTACTTTCCTACCACATTCTATCGGGAAATCCCTAGGATTAGTAGCGACAGCCCTTGCATTGGATATTTCATAACGAAGAGACTATAACTACTGGATGTATATTGGGATTTTAAACCCAAACGATCAACAAGCAATCTCTCACTATGAAAATCCTAAATGTCAATATCATCGATAACCTGCACAATCGAACGCATATACATTGGTCCGAAGTGGTTTTCAGATAAATCTGATCCCGGTCTCTTCGCACCAACAACGCAAAAGCATTTCTCAACCTCACACAGAAACTAAGTCTCATAGACTTATCACGTCTCCAACTGTCAACTTGCTATCATTTGGCAAAGAAGGAAGCTCGATAGATTGGAGTAATACTCCGCACTACACGATCAACATCCTTAACGCAAACGATAATCAAGCCTACATAGATGGCTACGTACTAAGTATACAACTAAATAGTTCCTACATCAAGTCGAGGAACTAAAAATGGCTAAATCTTTATAGTAGGTTATTTAACTATCAAAGCAAACAACAAATATTTAGCACCATAAGCAATCACTGGGCCCTTTAATTAATCTTTCATTTATTAAATCACTTTTCAAATATTCACTTCAATTTATCTTTAAAAAGATATAATTCCAAAACCATTTCAACATTTCACTATTGGAAAACATTTCCATATACTTATTTAATAATAAGCAATTCACAATTCTCTTTATTTTCAACACTTAGAAAATATTACATATAGTTAAATCATGACTAAGTATATATTTTACTCTTTAAGGAAAACATACACTTAAACATATTTATTTGGGTCAAAAAGAATGTTGCATAAAACATCGTTACGACAACCCAAAATCACTAATTCAAAAATTAGATAGATATATAAATCCCATATACTATACAAAACATCTCCTTTCGAAAATCGTTTACTATAATAATAGCTTTATATTCCCTGCTTTCCTCACTTCTCGAAAACGTCTATTTCAACAATGAATGATGAAATCTATGTATTTGATACTTAACCTATTTTAAAACATCTTCAAATCATTTAACTCCATTTAAAAAATATCACTTTTCAAAACATTTATTTAATTTAAAAGATTATTCACTATCCAAAATCATGAATATAATTCTCTTAACAAATTCATTATTTCTACACATTTAATTTAAAGGATTATCCACTGTCCAAAATCGTGAATATATTTCCTTTAATAAACTTCCATATTTAACTTATCAAAATAAGTTGATTTCGGATTTATAAAACAACGTTTATAAATTACATTTCCATTTTATAAAAACTTCCATTTATAAAACCCCTTTATTAACCAATTCCATTTATCTCTCTTTTATATGCCAAAATCCAATTATAAGTTAATTCACTTACAAATCTCCTATTTACAAATTCTTCCTTTGTAACTTCATAAATTTATAAATCTTATTACTTATAAGATTCAATTGTAACTTCATTTTAACACTTATAAAATTTCTTTGTAATTCCGTATTTTTCTTTATAAAATATCAATTTTATAAATCTTATATATAAACCATTTATAATAAGTCAAAAATTCTCAATTTAAATTATTTTACAAAATAATCAACTTCATATTTCAAAAATCACATTATAATTCCATTTAAATAAACTTCTTCTTTTAATAATTTATAATCTATTATTAAAACTTATATAACTTCAAAAATCACTTAAACAGCCTTTTAATTTAAAAATCGTCATTTTAAAAATTTTAAAATTCCAAAACATGGCCCAATGTTGCACAAATGCTAAACAAGGGAATTCACATCAAGCATATCGATCTTGGCATCCAAAACATCATATATCACAATATTTGTAAATAAAAATCAACAGAGGTGAGGAATTCGGTTAGATCCCTCCAACCTGTTACCTACAACAAATATACATGTAAGAAATATGTACAATGTCCGCTTCGAGGCAGACGTGCATACAAAAGTTCATCTGCTCATACACGGGAACATATAGGGTCTCATCTGCTCCAATAGGCAGGAATATATCCAAATACCAATCAATATATATATATATATAATATCATATATCACCCAAAAAATCATCAATCAACATAAAATAAATTTATTCTCACTTATATAAAAAATCTGCGAGACAAAAAGAGTGAGTTGTACTTACTTTGATTCCAATTGTTGTTGCAGTGTTTTATTCCGAATAAAATTAAACAGACGTATAATTTTGCCCAAAATTTTCACTAGCTCCATCGTTTATTGTTCTTCAATACGAACCTAACACTACTTGTTTCACCAAAAATGGACCTCTTATGATTATGCAATTTTAAACATTACACGAAATTACATATAAATTATTTAGAATTTTTATTTTATTTTTAAAACCTTCAAATCATCTGGCCGTTCGATCTGATATGAAGAGATATCGCCACATGTTATTTTCTTCCCCTCATCGTTTCATCATGCGTTCTTCAAACCCATGCCGTCGTTCATCAATTACTTGTCGCGCCTCCCTCGATGATCGAAACCCTATCACTCCACCACCAAATGACAGCTCGTGCTCGCCTACACCCACACCTGAAGCCACGAACAGCTTGGCACCCCTTTGTCGAGATCCAACCCCTTGAACGTGCCGCCTTCATTGCAAGATTCTCGCGAATCCAAACCACTATAAAAAATTCCACCGTTGGATAGATAGCACTCTTCGAGCTCGACATTTTTGTTGTTGGAAGTTTTCGATGAAGTGGATGGATGAGGAGATCGAAAGGATGAAGTATGGAACGTTTTCGGCCATACATTTTGATGGTGGTGATGGTAACCCTAGGGCTAGGGTTTCGAGTGAAAAATGAAAAATTATGAAGTCCTTTTATAGAAAATTTGAAACACTATTCACCCGAAAAAATTTCGAACTCCAATCGAAGCGTGCCGCCTGGCATTTATAATGTTTTACCCCTATTCCGAACATAATAGAATATGTATCAAGGGCCAATTCAATCCTATGTGGAAGAAAGGTTTTCAAATCGAATCATTCAAATTAAAATTTACTTAAATAAATTTCTTCGCATTTCAGCTTTCCATGACTAAACTGTAAATTCGATTGACACGAAATTTGAATCCTACAATAATATAACATTACAGATCGAATGAAACTACTTTCGTCAAAATCTGAGACCATGTTAAAAATGACTATTTTTAAAAGTTGATTAAATATTAAAATTTCCATTTCAATAAATTAACTTTTAATTCAATTTTAAAAGTTCTCTAACATCATTCTAATTCAAATAGAATTTAAAACAACTTTATAAATCATTTTCATTCATATTAAACTCAAAATAAAATTATTTCTGCAATTTCAAATATTAAATTAATAATTTAATTATCCAATAAATCTTTTTATTTGAAATATAAGTTATTCAACTTATAAAATTAACATGTGAATATGTAAAATCAATTAAATATATGAATTTCGAATGACTAAAATCTTAGGTCGTTATAGAAGCATAGGATAGAGATGATGTTCTTCTTAGTAAGAAGAAACAATACTAAGTTAGCATAAGCATAAGTATGGTATGTATCACTACACAACATATAGTCTCAAAAGAGATAGAATAACCCATAAAACGCTAAACGTAGCGAGCCTCATATCATAGGCATTCTTAAAACATCAAATATGGTGAGAGAAAAACCTAAACCCAACATCTTGGCAAACCCAAAACATGGATAAAGAGATCCCATCTCAAACACGCCATAAGGCAAATATATCTCCAAAGAGGATAATAAAATCTCAAGTAAACACCAAACGGATAATTTCAAATAACACTAGTGTAGGCAATTCAAATCTCAAAATAGAGCTCTTAAGAGTTCAAATTCTCCAAAGGTAATCGCCACAAAAATATATCGAATGGTGCAAAGGACCAATTCCCAAAAGGGGTGATACAATAGGGAAAATAGTCAAAGAAATCATCTCAAAAGTTTAGCACGTGCATATGGCTGAAGCCTTGCCAAGTATTGTTATCTCAAATAGGTACCTTACCCAAAGGTAAAACGTCACAATAAAAAATACGCCATAATGGAAAATACGCCGCAATGGCAAACATCTCGAAGACAAATGCGCCGCAATGGAAAACGCCGCAATGGCAATGACCGAAGGTCCAGTACTGGCACGCCGCAATGGCATACGTGTCACAAACTCTCGGATAGGAACCCGAACAATGTTAACATGTGTCCCATACCACATGTTCGCACTAAACGGTTTACTAACCGCTAGTAAATTTCACACAAAAAGCAGTAAAAAGTTTACCTCATCTCATCGGGAAACTCGACTCGATGGTCAAAACGATCGAACGAACAAGTTGGGAATTAACCGATAAGACAAAAGCATGTGTCCTATACCACATGTTTTACCAAACCGTTTAATTCTCTTTCTCATTTGCTCAAATAGTGCAAAAATGTGTGATTTATATATAAAATAATTTACTTTGGAAAACAAGCTTTGAAAACCAATTTTCGAAATCAATTTGAAAACCCATATCTGAAAATTCCCTTATTATAGAGAATAAATAGATTTTTTACTTGATAATACTATAAAATATTGTATAATAATTATTTTGAAATGCCCATTAATTTGAAAAATTATTTCAAAAAGATTCGGAGAAAACCGTGCTCGAAAACGAATAAAAACAAGGAAAATAACTCAAACTGATATTCGAATTTAAATTCAAAATAATTAAAAATTTGAATTTTAAAATCTCCAAAATTTGGCTAGTCTATTAATAGACATCATGGCCTATAATCATGATCACAAACATCATAAATATAGCTGGAAAATGAAGCAAAATAAAGTCGGAAACATCGAAACAAAAGAGGAGAACAAGGAAAAACATTGCCTTTGCCAGGATGACCTTGAGGTTGACATGGGGGTCGACCTCCTTGGTCCCTAGGTCGACAGTACGGTCGATCTAGGAGACACTGGGTCGACCTGCATGTCGACCCAGGGAGGATTGGCAGTCGACCTAGCCTACGAACTTTTTCCAGTTCGATTTCCACGGTTTTTGTTCAACTTCCAGATAGAATTCCGACATTCAAACAACAGTACTATACAACCAAAATATACAAATATGGAGCTCAACATGCAAGCTATCAAATGCAAGTAATCCGACAGCATTTCGTTGCTGGAATCAAAAGTTATAAAATCTCAAAGATGCAACAAAAACTGATTATAAACAGGGAAAATTCAACTACGGGAAACAGAAGTAATTTTTTCATAGTTTCAAGCTTTTGCACTTTTGTTTTGCTAGATTGTGAGCTTATACAACTCACCTTGATAATTTTTTGCAAAATCTCGGATTTTTATTGAAAACAGGAAGCTTTGCTTGAGATTACAAGCCTTCAGAACCCGTAGAAAGCAAAACCGAAACATGCAAACAAATATACAGTAAAGATTAGAAAATCATTTACTGTAAAAGAATCTTGTGGTGAAATTGTATGATTTAAAATTGTATACCTTTGATTTATCTCTAACTTGCAAAAAGACTTGAATTTTGGCGAGTTTAATTGAACATTGAGCTTGAATTTTGTAATTTGAGAAACTTTGTTTACTGACTTTTGTTTCCAAGTTGGAGGAGGAAGAAGATGCTGAAAATGAACGTACAGTAAACCTCTTTTGTCATATTCTTAAGAAAGCTAAGTGATTTAGTCTAATGGACCCAAAAATAAAAATAAAATAAGTTGGCTAAGGCCATTGACAACACAAGTTAAGACATGCGTATATATCTCCTATGCACAAAATAAAAATTCGTTTTCTCTCAAGTTTTACACAAGAAAAATGTGAAAATTTGTATACATATAAATAAAACATTTTCTGTCATTTAAAGAGATTAATTTATTTTTTTAAACATTATTATTATTAAAATCCTTAATTTGACAAAAATACACCATTTACTCAAATAACTGAATAAAACATTGTTTTTAACTTCCAAAATTCCATAAAATTTATTTTCTCACATAGAAAAATATTCCAAACCATTTCAAAACACTATTTATTGCCAAAACTTATTTTTAACCCAATTTCCACCTTTTATTTCAATAAACCACCTTTAAAAAAATTACATACTTGTTTTAAAAATAATTAAAAGAAGCAAATAGACAATAATTAATATAATTATTGTATTCTCTCTAAAATGAAATCATTTTCATTATTTAAAACTCATATTCCATTTATTATCACTCCAAGCAAAATAAAATAAAGCTTGAAATTTCATTTTCTCATTTTAAATTCCAAAATTCATTGTTTATTCTAAATTAACAATTTAATTTCTGTAGTTTTAACTTAATTTATAATATTAAATTATAACTATCGTTATAATTCAATGTTGACGGGTAATCTCCAAACCAGGGTTGTCATAGACTCCCTCCCTTAACAAAATTGCATCCTCGCAATTCCTAGAGAAGAATTTGTATCCAACTATTTAATTTCATCACTTAAAAGAAAAGAAAATAAGCTTGAGACAAAGAGATATTCTCACCATCGCTATGCGAAGATAGAATACCGGGATAGGATTGCTCGATAAACTCTCTGGTTTCCTAAGTGCAGTCATTGGGATTAGCAGACCATTGAATTTTAATGAGCGGCACATTCTTGTTTCGATGGCGTCTCACCTTCGAAGCAAGTACGCGAACAGGCTGCTGCACAGCAGATAGGTCTTATGAGATCTCAAGCTCTTGCAAATAGGAGAATTGATAACAGAATCCGACTCTCGAAGACATTTCTGAAACTGAAAGACATGAAACACGTCATGAATGTCAAATAGATGAGCTGGAAGCGAAACTCTAGAGCCACAGGGCCTAGACGTTAAGTAATAGGAAATGGCCCTATAAAGCGAGGAGCTAATTTCCCGGTCGTACTGAAGCGCATAACCCCTTTCAGAGGAGAAACACCAATGAAAACGAGATCACCAACAAAGAACTCGAGAGGCTTCTTACGGTTGTCCGCGTAGGATTTCTGGTGGCTCTATGCCTCTTTCATTCTCCGTCGAATAAGAACAATCTTCTTAGAAGAATCGCGAATAGAATCTGGGCCAGGAATAATCTTCTCTCTAGATTCCAACCAACATGAAGGTGATCGACATGGCCTTCTCTCTAGAACGATGACAATCATCGAGAATGTCACGCCTAAGTGCAGAAGCAGAAGGCACAACAAGACGGTTCTTCTTACGAAGACACCTATCAGAATCAACAATGAAATCCCGCATCTCCTCATCATGGGACTCAGATTCACAAATCTGTGCACAAGATCGGGATCATGCCACTAAGCATCGACAATACGATCCAATAAGTTGGGTCAAGCTTCCAAACTGAATAATAAAATAGGAGAATCATAAAATAGAGCTCGGTCACGAATATCACAAAGGGATAAGGTCTCTAGAACATCCTACTCGGCCAGCATCATAGAAACAACAGCCGGATGTTTATGACTAAGTGCATCAGCAACACGATTACCCTTACTAGGGGCATACTGGATATTGTAGTCATGGGAGGCAAGGAACTCGAGCCAACTCTGTTGCCTCATATTGAGCTCCTTTTGAGCGAATAGTTATTTCAAGACTTGTGATCGGTATAGAGAATGAAGTGCTTGCCTAATAGAAAATGTCGCCAAATTTTCAAGGCAAAAACGATGGCGGCTAACTCGAGGTCATGAGTGGCATAGTAAACTTCATTTGGTCGCAGTTCCCTAGAAGCATAAGAAACTACCCGATCCTTCTGCATAAGCACGGAACCAAGGCCACACCTACTAGCATCTGTGTAGACAACAAGATCATGATTACCTTTGTGAACCACTAGAATGAAAGCATTAGTGAGAAGCTCCTTCAACTGCTGAAAAAGAAGCATCACACTTTTCGGACCAAATAAATTGAACGCCTTTACGAGTAAGGCTGGTAAGAGGAAGCACAATGCGGGAATTTTTTTAATGAATCGATGGGAATAACTCACCAATCCAAGGAAGCTACAAATCTCATGAACATTCCCAAGCCTCTTCCAATTTCGGATGGCTTTGATCTTCGAAGGATCGACTGAAATGCCCTCGAAAGAAATAACATGGCCTAATAACTTAAACTTATTCTCCCAGAAATGGCACCTGGAGAATTTGGCTTTAAGCTGATGAGAACGAAGAGTACTCAAGACAATTCTCAAGTGATTAGCATGCTCAGCTTCAGATTTCGAATAAACAAGAATGTCATCGATGAACAAAAGGATAAACTTATCGAGATATTCCTAGAATACTCGATTCATAAGATTGAAAAATAAAGCAGTATCATTCGTTAAATCAAACGGCATAATGATCCACTCGTAAGATCCATATCTAGTGCGGAAAGCTGTAAGAGGTATGCTATCTTTCGCAACTCGGAGCTGATGAAAACTAGTCGCAAGGTCGAGCTGAGAGAAGACCTTAGATCCACTCAACTAAACGAATGTATCATCGATCCTAGGCAACGGATACCTATTCTTAATGGTCAACTCATCAAGCTTGCGATAGTCGATGCAAAGCCTAAGAGTTCCATCAGATTTCTTCACAAAGACAACCGCGACACCCCATGGTGAAAAACTAGACTGAATCAACTGCTTGGACTCAAGCTCTAAAAGTTGCTTCTTGAGTTCCTTATTTTCCTTTGTAGACATCCTCGTAGGAGAAGACTAGCCGGCCGCGTGCCTAGATGAGATCAATGCGGAACTCGATCACCCGCTTGGGTGGCAAACCCAAAATAGGCTCAAAAACATCGAAGAAATCACAAACAACATGTATACGAGATATACCATCATCATCTCGTGAGTCTAGAGAATATAAATCCACTTTGGAATTTTCCACATTCTGAAGAACAAGTGATAGCAGATCAGACGAATCTGGATGACGAAGATATAAAACTCTCTCAGAAAATATTCCTAGCATCATATCGCACTAGCCAGTCCATACCCAAAATCACATCAAAAGCCAAATTAGATATAACGTGCATATTTTCACGATAAGAAATTCCACATAAAACAATCTCAACATCATCACAAAGCATGCTAAGGGTTGCGGACCCCTCGTCAGGATTCGCAATCCTCAATGAAGTAAAAAGGCATGAAACATCCAAAGAAATAGCATCCACGAACTCTTTCGATACGAATGAATGTGACGCACCCATATCTAAGAGAACTCAAATAGAACGATCATGGAATAAATAAGAGCCTTCAAGGATAGAAGGAGATGTACCTCTACATTGAGAAGACCCTCCAAAAGCATCTACAGCATTCAGCTTGCCAGACTGGGTATTACTAGGGGCAATGGGACAAGTGGCAAGAAGGTGGCCTTCCTTCTTGCAATAACAATAGAAGAGAGGATTAGGACAATCATGTGGTTAGGAGAACCACAATTGAAACACCCCTTCCGAGTAGGAGGTGCTCCACTAGAGTGAGAACTAGGACCAACAAACTTCTTCTTCTTCTAAGGAAAAGACTACAGTTTATGAAATGGGAAACTTCTTCTTATTTGGGTTCTTGCGAACCTCAACCTCATCACCACTATCGCATTCCTTCTCGATGGCTTCGAGATGAAGCGCCGAGTCAACCAACTCCTAGAAAGAAAGCTTAAGCTGGAGCATCAAAGACTTCTTTAAATACTTCGTAAGACCTGAGATACACTTCAGATTTTTCTTATAGGGAGTCCTGATGTATTCAAGACCATATTTGGACAAGGCCTTGAATGAAGAAACATAATCAGAGGTAGAGGACTTCCCTTGCTTCAGTTCGAGGAAGCGACGGGCCAATAAAGCTTTCTCAGATTCAGGAACGAACTTGAGCTCGAATCGTTCCCTAAACAGAGTCCAAGAAAGAGTAGACTCATCATTGGCTATGAGAAGCTCGTACCAGTCAAGGGCACATTCTTGAAATAGGCTAGATGCCACTAGAACTCTGTCGTGGTCAGAAAGATCCATGCGAGAGAAAATGCGCTCGCACGTACGAATCCAAGGTTGGGCCTCTAAAAAATACTCGGAGCCTTTGAACGGCTTTCCCCCGAGATGAGAGAAATTAATGCATATACACGCAACAATAGACTTGAGCGGAGGAGACGATGGATTAGAAGCTGGAAGTTGAGAGCTCCTAAATAACTCCATAAACTGATCGATAGACATATAAACGCCGTCCGGATGGAAGCCACTGGACTGCCCCGCATCCGAGCATTGTCCTCTACCTCTTCCAGCCATTAACTGAAAGTTAAGATAACGAAAGATTATTCATAGGGTAGATATCATTAATTCAATAAGGAGTACTATGGAATTAAAATGCATTCCTAGATGTATTCCCAAACTTTTATCTACCCCAAAGGACAAGAAAAGATCAAAGGCACGATAATTAAGGGATTTGTAACACTTGTATTACACTTAGATGTATCGTAGTATATACTTCTATTATATGTTTATTGTATTTTATTCTGAACCTGGCTCTGATACCAAGCCATAATGCCCCACCTTGAGATCCACATTAATAAAGAGTATTGTTGGGTAATACCGTCTTTAATGCGGAGAATAGGGCTGGTTAGGAGCGACGATCTATAGTCTTATCTTAAATATCTATTAAATACGTCGAAAAATGCTATATATGTATATATATATATATTTATATCTCAAGTGGATCGACATATTCAATAAATACTTAGTACAAAATCATAGGTGGCTATAGGATCTATCAGAATAAAATACAACAACTCAATGCAAAACACATCACAGTACAGTAGGTCATCACATATACATATACATATATAGATACATCACAGAGTATACAAAATAATACAAGTCAAGTGGTATAGCAACCACAATATACAAGCGAGTCAAAAGAATATACATGTTAGAGTAGCAAACAAAAAGGACTAAACAAAAATCTATAACAAAAAGAGCTAGCAGAATAGTCCATGCGGAAGTAGAATAGGCTAAGTCCAAATGTACCGAACTTGAAACACCTCGGTCTGAACCGAGTGTAAATACATGGGTTAATCTAGCTAAAAAAACTATTTTAAGAGAATATACGATAACATAAGCATAGGATAGAGGTGATGTTCATCTTAGCAAGAAGAAATAATACTAAGTAAGCATAAGCATAAGTATGGTATGTATCATTACACAACATATAGTCTCAAAAGAGATGGAATAACCCATAAAACCCTAAATGCAGTGAGCATCATATCATCGACATTCATAAAACATCAAATATGATTTAGGGAAAAACCTAAACCCACCATCTTGGCAAAACCAAAACATGCATAAAGAGATCCCATCTCAAACACGCCAAAAGGCAAATATATCTCTAAAGAGGAGAATAAAATCTCAAATGTTAAAAGGAAAATCTCAAATAATGCCAGTGTAGGAAAATCAAATCTCAAAATAGAACTCCCAAGAGTTTAAATTCTCGAAAGGTAACCGCCACAAATATATATCGAATGGTTCAAAGGACCAATTCTAGAAAGGGGAGATACACTAAGGAAAATAGTCAAAGAAATCATCTCAAAAGTTTAACATGTGGCCAAAGCCTTGCCAAGTACTATTATCTCAAATAGGTACCTTACCCAAAGGTAAAACGTCACAATGATAGATATGCCGCAATGGCAAACGTCGCAATGGAAAACGTCTCAAAGACAAATACGCCGCAATGGCAATGACCCGAAGGTCCAGTACTGGCATGCCGCAATAGCAAATGTGTCACAAACTCTTGGATAGGAACCCAAATAGTGTTAATGTGTATCCCATACCATACGTTTGCACTAAATGGTTTAGTAACCGCTAGTAAATTTCACGCTTAAAGTAGTAAAAAGTTTACCTCATCTCATCGGCAAACTCGATTCAAAGGTCAAAACGATCAACCAGATGAGTTGGGAATTGACCGATAAGATAAATGCGTATATCCCATAATATGTGTTTTACCAAACCATTTAATTCTCCTTCTCATTTGCTCGAATAGTGCAAAAATGTGCAATTTATATATAAAATAATTTACTTTGGAAAACAAGCTTTGAAATCCAATTTTCGAAATCAATTTGAAAACCAATATTTGAAAATTCCATTATTATAGAGAATAAATAGATTTTACACTTGAAAATACTTTAAAATATTATACAATAATTATTTTTTAATGCCCATTAATTTTAAAAATTATTTCAAAAAGATTTGGAGAAAACCGTGCTCGAAAACGAATAAAAACAAGGAAAATCACACAAACCAATATTCGAATTTAAATTCAAAATAATTCAAAATTTGAATTTTAAAATCTCCAAAATTTGGCAAGTCTATTGATAGACATCATGGCCTATAATCATCATCAAAAGCATTATGAATATAGCTGGAAAATGAAGTAAAATAAAATCGGAAACATAGAAATAAAAAAGGAGAACAAGGCAAAACTTTGCCATTGCCTGGCAGACCCTGAGGTCGTCATGGAGGTCGACCTCCTTGGTCCCTAGGTCGATAGTACAGTCGACCTTAGAGGCACTGGGTCGACCTGCATGTCGACCCAAGGAGGATGGCAATCGACCTAGCCTACGAACTTTTTCCAGGTCGATTTCCACGGTTTTTGTTCAATTTCCAGAGTACATTTCGATATGCAAACGACGGTATTTTTCAACCAAAATTTACAAATATGGAGTTCAATATGCAAGCTGTTAAATGCAAGGAATCCGACAGCATTTCGTTGCTGGAATCAAAAGTTATAAAATCTCAAAGATGCAACAGAAACTGATTATAAACAAGGAATATTCAACTGCATGAAATAACGAATATAAGCTAATTTTTTCGTAGTTTCAAGCATTTGCACTTTTGTTTTGCTAGATTGTGAGATGATACAACTTACTTTGCTGATTTGTTGCAAAAGCTCGGATTCTTGTTGAAATGAGGAAGATTTGCTTGAGATTACAAGCCTTTAGAACCTGTAGAAAGCAAAAACAGAACGTGCAAACAAATATACAGTAAAGATTAGAAAATCATTTACTGTAAAAGAATCTTTGATGAAATTGTATGATTTGGAGTTGTATGTCTTTAATTTATCTCTAACTTGCAAAAGACTTGAATTTCGTAATTTTAGAAACTTTGTTTACTGACTTTTGTTTTCAGGTTGAAGGAGGAAGAAGAGACTGAAAATAAACGTGCAGCCAAACTTCTTACTCATACTCTCAACCAGGCTAAGAGATATTGGGCTAATGGACCCAAAAATAAAAATAAAATAAAGTGGCTAAGGCTATTAACAACACAAGTTAACATATGTGCATATATCTCATACACACGAAATAAAATTCATTTTCCCTTAAGTTTTACACAAGAAAAATGCGAAAATTTGTATACATATAAAATAAAACATTTTCTATCACTTAAAATGTTAATTTATATTTTTTTAAACAATTTTATAATTAAAATCCTTAATTTAACAAAAATACACCCTTTACTCAAATATATGAATAAAACATTATTTTTAACTTCTAAAATTCCACAAAATTTATTTTCTCACCTGGAAAAATATTCAAACCATTTCAAAACATTATTTATAGCCAAAACTTATTTTTAACCCGATTTCCACCTTTTATTTCAATAAACACCTTTATAAAAATTACCAGCTTCTTTTAAAAATTATTAGAAGAAGCAAATGGACAATAATTAATATAATTATTGTATTTTCTCTAAAATGAAATCATTTTCATTATTTAAAACCCGTATTCCATTAATTATCAGTCTAAACAAAATAAAATAAAGCTTGGAATTTCATTTTCTCATTTTAAATTCCAAAATTCATTGTTTATTCCAAATAAACAATTTAATTTCTTCAATTTTAATTTAATTTACAATATTAAATTATAATTATTGTTATAATTCATTATTGATAGGTAATTTCCAAAGCAGGGATGTTACACTTTACAGTGGAAAATTTTGAATATATTTATTAGAGTTTGACTTAACATCAACATAAACGGTTATAAATCTCCGTCCTTAGAAATGCGGAATACGATAGTACAAAATTGTAAATGGATAAAATTCTTCAAAAGAATTTTCTAGCTCTATGCTCCGAGCTCTTTCAAAATACTCCAAACTAAACCTGACTTTTAGGCTGCCCAGAGAAATAGGGCACCGGAGTTTAAGGGAAAGAAAATAAACTTCAGACCAGTCATGGGACCGGTGTAAGAAACTCAAAATATAAGTATTTGAAAACAAAGGGTATCTCATAAGAATATGCCGCACATAAACACAGAATGGGTTTTTTTCCTTATGATAACGAAATCATTTCTACGTAAAATCTAGTGATATTGTTTTTAATGACATTCTTTGAAAACATTTCAAATAAACATATTCAAATAGCTAAAATTATTACATTGTTAGATTTGATGGCATAATAGTTTACAACTACATCCTAAGGCACTTATTGGAGAATGGATTTCCAATGAGTAGCAAGGTAAGGGACTACCTCCAGTACAATACACTTCTAAAGGAATGTACCGAGGCCACCAACAGATGGTCCTCTGCGAATTAAGATCAGCCTACCCGAGACCAACGGATGGTATGGATAGCACCGAATATGAAATCACCCCGGTCGTTCCTGACCTCTCTGAGATGTCTCATAGCATACACCACGAAATTTAAACTCAACATTATAGCATTTACAAATAAATCTAGAAAGGTGATATCATACCCTAGTAGTTGCGAACCACTTAGCCTTAAAGCAACCACTGTCATAATTACTTGGGCATGAGGCTTGAGGTAACGTTTACCTTTCTTAGAACCTTTTCACTTAAAATGTCACATTGCTATTTCCAACAATATGCGATTGATTTTTACAAAAGTACAACTTTTAAGCTCGTACGTCTCAAAGAAGGGTGTTAAGCATAAAAAAGGTCTCCTCCTACACCAGAAAACATATATACGTTTATTGAGATCGATGCACTGTGCTTTTAGGAATGTAATGTCAGACATCCATCCATACAAGTTGTCCGAGAACATGACAAACCAAAGACACTCTCCTTCCACATCTTGTTGGGCATTACCTCTTGGATTAGTAGTGAGTAATCATTGCATACAAAGATCCTAGAACGAAGTAGGCCACTTCTATTTATTTATCTTGACAGCTACTCCAAAATTATCAGCAAGCAGTCCTCCCTTTATGAAGATCCCCTCCTTCAACTATAATGTCTTTAACATGTCTTCACTTTCAAACTCGTAAATTGGTTCGAAGTGATTTCGTATAGGAATTTTTCCAAATTTGATCCCCGTTCCTCCAAACCAATCATCGATAAAAAGATGTTAGGTAGGTGGGTGATTAATATTCCATTGATTAGTATCTTTTTATCCAAAATACCTTCTTATATATATATATATATATATATATATATATATATATATATATATCTTTTTAAAGCCATTTCTTTTTAGTGTACATGGGATCATTAAACCTCATTTATCAAATCTTTTTTTAGTCAAAACCTTCCTAAATCTTGGAGTAATTCCAAATCATTTCATCCTTTACTTAGGATAGTATCTCCAAATCATAAATCTTAACAAAGATTTCTTATTTCTAAATCATAACTTTAAACGGGTCAAAAATAATGTTATTTAAGAAATTGTTTACTATAAACCCAAAACAATTAATTTTAATTAAAAATATCCATAGGAATTGAAGTAATTCCAAATCATTTATTTAAATCTTAACAAAAGATTTGTTATTTCCAACACATATCTTTTTAGTAGGTCGAAACCATGTTATCAAAGATGGTAAATCCAAATTAGTTAGTATTAGAGTAAAACGGATCAATAGAAATTATACTGATTCTACACAACATCCATTTCCATATTCAACATTTACTATACATCGAATAGTGGTGAAATCACCTTTTAGATTCACACGAATAGTATGGTTTCCCTTTCGGAATTTAATACCAAGTATAAGAAGATTATTTCTATGCAATCCAAGTCGTATTAAATTTAGAAAATTTTATTTTTTATACTTGCCTCGTTTCCAACATTTCGACCTTATCTATTCCTTGCTAGGAAAGAGGCTAGGTAAGCCAGGGCACTGGTTGCTCCTGAACATCTCCTTAGTTTAAGCACCTCACTTCTGGATCTCACGAATAGAAAAATATGGTCTACTCGTCGTCTTTTAGAGCCAAGATTAAATCACTTCCTTATAACAGCTTTTCTTTAAATCATTTATTTAAACTTTTTATAATAAATTACAAAACCTTCAAATTATCTTAATACTGAATTATTTATTTAAAAACATTTGGAAAAGAATACTTAAATTTAAAGCGATATTTCAAAAGTTGTTAAAAGTGCTGCACAAAGTGCTACGAATAGTGCTTTTAATGCTTATTTGATCAAAACAACTTTTTGATAATTTAGAAATCCACTTGTATAACTCAAATCTCCCTTAAAACATTTTAAAATATTTATAGAATTTATTCCATATTTTTAATGAATTAAAAATATCAATTTTAAAGAATTTATCACTTTGGTTTCCAAACTGCCAAAGCGCGACTGTTTTAAAAACTTTATTTGCTCATATTTCAAAATCCACCAAACGAAATCTTAATATTTTTCTTATATGGAAAATATGATTATAAGAGTTTGGAAAATTCTTATTCCAAAGAATTTCGACTCTGAATCCATCATATAAATGAATTTAACTTTCTACGGTGTGAAAATCTCAAATTATCGTTACGCGATGCGGCTATTTTTAACTCAACTTTCATAACTTGTCCAAACTTCACCCAATTTGTATTTACAAAAAATTTATGAACCATTTTAAAGAGGTTTAACACTCTCATATACACAATTTCATTTATTAAAGGAAAGTGATTTCCCTTGTGATATTCGACATGTATTAAACGCAAATTATTTGCACGTCCAAACAAACATGTTATCATATCCAAATATGGTTCACAATCATCACAACCAAACATAACTAAACATATATATATCATCAAAAATATCAAAATATAACTAGAGTTTCTCATCTTTATTGGATATTTGTAACGATGCTCAAATTTATCACTTTGATAAATTATATTTATTTTTAAAATTATTCAAATAAAAGGATGATAGTATAAATAATATTGATTTAAGTGATAATAATTATTAATGATCATATTTTGAATAGATATTTACAAAAATAATTTCCTCGGGATTTAAATCGATAAAATGACTGAAAACTGTTTTATCTTAAACCTGCTCTATAATTGTAAAACATCGCACACGGAGTTGAATATATCACTTATTTTTATAAATGGGCAATAATATGAAATAAAATCAATTATTTTATTTTTGAAAAATAAAATATATTTATGTCATCACCAATAACAGCATCGTATTTGAATATAGATTTATGAATTTAAATTGAGATTTAATGATTTAATAATTATTTTAATTATTCAAATGATTATTTTCAATGATGATAATCCATTTTGAATAGTTATAAAGTGATAATAAATCATTTATAATTGTTTTATAAAGATATATATTTTATTTGAAAATACAAGAAAAAATCGATATCGCTTTATCAATATAATAGCAATTATTGTAAATAATTTTTAATATTACTTTATATGGTTTTTATAATTCAAATATGATCATTTTAATAATTAATAATTATTAGAAAAAAATTCAATTTTTTTTTACAAATATATGTATATAAATTAATAAGTGAAAACGTGACCGGTAATCGGTTTCCCGATTTTCAACAGTTTGACATATATAAGTTGTGTGACGTTGTTTATATGACTCGAACACCTATATGATATACACATACCTACATTAAGGCATGCATATACATGCAAAAACATGTCATCTTCATACATGAATGGAACCATATATATGTGCATATAACATACTTAAGATATTTGTAATAACGTGTGCCTATTGATTCAAAGGACAAGTGTCTAATCCTATTTTCTAATAACTATATATATTACATCCTATATTCTAATTATATAATTCCTATGATAACGTTAAATATAATGACACTTAAATATTAATAATTTAGTATTTAAAATAATATTAAAATAATATAATTTTTGAATTTAAAATTCAAATTTCAAGAGATAAATTTGAATTTAAAATTCAAGGAATTTAATAAAATCAAGCAAACAAACAAAGCATCCACTCAACCAAGAAAAATTAAAAATAATGTAAATGCGTACCTATTTTTAGATCCATGCTCCCATCGTCGTCTGATTCATGAATAGCAGTGAAACACAAATTTGAATTTTCCTCTTCTTTTCAACGTCACTAGATGATGAGTTTGAGTCATCAAGAGTTGCCGTGTATGCTTTCTTCCTTTTCCTTGACGAATCATTATTTGGAGGGAATAACTGTTTATCTGGATATGGACAGTCTTTCCTATAATGCCCGACTTTATTGCAATTGTAGCATCTATCATTGTTGACATTCTCTACATTATTTATTAAATTCCTTTGATCATTTTTTTCGTAATTGTTCATTTTTCTATATTTTAGGAATTTCTGGAATTTTCTTGTCATGAAAGCAATCTCCTCATCATTGTCTAGTTCTGAATCTTCAGTTGTTGCATTGAATGCTAATGACTTCTTTTCTATAGCCTTGTTTTCTCTTCTTCCTTGTAGTTGAACTTAATAAGACATCAGATTCCCAATCAGTTCTTCTATTTTCATTAGGCTGATATCATTTGCTTCTTCGATTGCAAGTGTCTTTTGATCCCATTCTGGAGTGAGTGAATATAGAATTTTTCTGACTTGGTCTTCCTCCGAAAAGCTTTTTCCTAGTGCAATTAGTGAATGAACAATAACTTGAAATCGACAGTACATGTCGGAAATGGACTTATTTGCATGCATTTTAAATAATTGAAATTGATTAGTTAATATGGAATTTTATTCTATTAACTTTGCTTGTTCCTTCATAAGTAACTTGCAAAGTTTTCCAGATTTCAAATGCAAACTTACAAAAAGACACTCTATTAAACTCATTCCCATCTAATGAACAGAATAATTTATTCATGGCCTCTGAGTTATTTTATGCAACACCCTTTTACTCAGTAGTCCATTGGGAAAAATTGGTAGTTGGTTCAACATACTCAGTTTGTGTGATATTCCAAGTGTCTAAGCCTACTAACTGTAAATAAATTTTCATTCTACAAGCCCAATATGCATAATTACTGCCATTGAAAAATGATGGTCTGATAGTAGACTGACCTTCTACAAATGGTCTAGTGTTAGGGATGACAGAACTAGTGCCAGAGTTGACATTACTTGTGTTGGTAGCCATTAAAACAATTTTCAAGTTTCAAATTTTGAAAACTATGAAAACCAATGCCCTGATACCAATTGAAAGGGACAGCGAATTAAGGATTTTAAGGCTAATTTAACACTAGAGGGGGGTATTTAATGAGTTCTAAGACTTATATGAACTAAATTGAAATTATGACACACATAAAATGCAGAACTTAATCACAGAACAATCACAGAATCAAACAAAGATGCAGAAAGTAAATAAAAGTACTAAAGGGAATGAACACACCGGATTTTATACTGGTTCGAAGTTACCCTACATCCAGTCCTATACCAAGGCAAACCACCTCATACAGATTTTTATTGAACCAGTGTCGAGATTACACTCCTCAATTTATAAAGGCCTTGAGGTACCCTCCTGTTTGACGATTCCATGATAAACTCTCTTGATTTACGGGCCACAAGATTACGCAATTGATTTCCAGGAACAACCACACCTTATAGAGAGACTCGATAAACTTTTGATTTCAAATTGATCCTATTACTCTGAAAAGCATTTTGATCTTCGAGAGAAAACATAGAATCAAACAAGAATGAAATTCTAATTTGATTCGCTTGAGAATTTGGCAAAATTTCGGCACGATCTTAAAAATATGGTAATTATAGAACATGGATTTGTGAAGAAGAAGAAGAAGTGAAGAAAATGTATGAATTGTATGTTAAAAAATTCGTTTGAGAAGGCTATTTATACAGTACGAACAATCATGACCATTCGTGAAAAAATTTAAACGAATAGACACTTCTTTTGAAAATTGAAACTTTTGAATTCAACGGCCATCATGTCGACATGGGGTATCCCATGATGTCGACACTCTCTTGTTAAAAATAATGTAAATTTTTTTTTGAAAATGGTATTGAAATGAAAACAAAATGAAATGACTCTGGAGTAAAATGAACTAATTTTACTATGTTTTAAAACACAAAACAAAGAATATTTTAAGGCTAAAACATCTTATTGAAAATCATTTGAAAAGATAGTTTTAAGGCTAAAATTTTGAAAAGTGGTTTTGAAAATCTTTTTGAAAAACCATGTTGACGTAGTTTTGCAAGCTTCATTCTGCAAAATATCTCATCACATCAGGACTCGAGAACTTGTACAAAACCAGGATGTTCGTGGGTTTGTAAGCCACTTGTCATAGGTTTGTAAGCTACTTGTCATGGGTTTGTAAGCCACTAAGAAGGTAGAAATGGGTTCCATCCTAAATGAAATTGGGAATGAAGATGTCCATGCTATTATGATGTTTTAACAAAAACTAGAAACATATCTTGAAATCTTGATCTTGATACTTTAGAGTCTTCAATCTTGAGTCTTGAGTCTTTATACTGATCAGTCTTCAGTAATTAATACCTGCATATCTATATATCCTGCATATACATATCTATCTAGATTATAGTATTAGTATATATTTTATAATAAGACGGTTAAAAAGGTTGTTGTCATCAAACCAACATCTTAGTTCCTAACAGCCATGTGTTGTGAAGGAGGAAAGGAGGCGATTGCACTTGGTTTTGAAATGGATTGTTAATATACATACATACATATATATATATATATATATTTAATTTCATTTTTGCAATATGTTTCACATATTCTTCTTAAGGTAGGAAGCCGTTGAAATAACTTGAGAGGAAGGAGAAGATGAAGACAATATGTATGTAGGAAAGTAAGTATGGATGTGGGTATTTATAGAAAAGTTTTGGACCAAAAATATCATGATATTATCTAATTACCTAAGAATTCTACATCACCATTCCACCTCATCCCCTCCCATCACCATTCGGTCGACCATGAAGCCCACTCCCCATCCATGTGCTTGGCTTGTGATGTGATGTGGTGCTTTGTTTTTTATTTTTGTTTACACGTAAGGGGCTTGTATATATACATATATGTTTGGATATTTTCTTTGCTTGATTTGACTAATTCCTAAAAATAGTTAAATTATATATGTTCACATATGTGTATATATATCACAACGCTGTATTGATTTATTAACAACTTCGATACGTTAAACCATTACGAATTCTGATTTCGATTGTCGGTCACATTTATAGTTTTTAGTTAAACTATATACATTAATATACAAAACTTGAAAGTATATTTTCTCATCATTTTAAATGAATTAAAATGATCTCAATTTAATTATAAAACCATATATATTGATATTAACAAGTGTTTACAAAAAGTGTTATCGTACCGATAAAGCGTTGTCAATTTTCCTTATATTTTCAAACCAAGTATATAGCTTCTCAAAACTATTATTAATGATTTACCTTCACTTTATAACAAACTAAAATGAATTATTAGCATATTAAGTGTGACGTTCCACCTCTATACTCACACTATCCAAGGACAGTACAATGTAATGCCGTCGACTAGCACGAAGAATAAGGCCGTTGAGGAGCGACCATCTGTGTGATTGCTTTTTGTGAGTACCGATATGTCAGATAGTATTATATGCATTTCATTTCAATAGGAAATCCGACATATCAAATACAAACACAACGCTACTACACAGTGGCTACGTGGTCTTCGGAAACAAATATAAAATAAACATAACATAAATCAGTCATAGATATTCATATCACTAAGTCGGAAACTGATATGAACATATATCACATAAAGTGTACATCAAAGTAGTGGTCATATACGATCCACTACATCACAAAAGAATAGGTACAAGAGCAAGACAAAAGAATATGTATACATCAAGGAGTCTCTATCTCGAGCGTATAATAACAAAACTACTAAGCTAAAGTAGTTAGCCTAAAAGTCAGATGAAGGACCATGATAAGAATTCAAGCAGAAGCACCTGAAATACATCGGTCTGACCCGAATATTATTTAAGAAGAAAATAATAAACGGATCAGTCTAGCTATAAATAACATATAAAATAAGAAAGAATAAGAGATATGGCAAAAACGTATGATAATAATAATGCCATATTGTGACAAGTATACATCAGATAACAACAAAAATCATACAATATCTCAAATATTCTCAAACACCAAAAAGAATGTCATATTGTTTATTTTATTCACCAAACCACAAATATTGACAAAACAAATCGATGCCAATCAGAAAAATTGGTGACACGCAAATTCCAGAAATCATCAATTGGACATCCAGGAATCACAAAAGGCGAGGCCTATCACAAACGGGAGCATGAAAACTCACCACCATGTGTATCACAAACGGAATTCTATTCCATAAACCGAACATCGACTCACCTAGAAAGATATGCCCCGTGCACAATCAGACATCGACGCATCTAGAAAGATACGCCCCACGCATATTTCGAACATCGACACACCTAGAAAGATACGCCTCATGCATAAACGAACATCGACACACCTAGAAAGATATGCCCCATGCATATTCAAACGTCGACGCACCTAGAAAGATACACCCCATGCATAAACGAACATCGATGCACCTAGAAAGATAAACCCCATGCATAATCAAACATCGATGCACCTAGAAAGGTACACCCCACGTTTCGACCTATCGAGCCGATTGCTTCACGATCGGTCCAAAGACCATGGGTCACTAGTCCATAAAAGAAATGAGACAAAGCTCAATAAAACGAGGTTCAGTCCCCCGTATGGACAAAGAGACATCGCATATCGCTAGTCTAAACCCTAAAACGATCATTATTAATCAGTTAAGAAGTGTGAAATTACACTAAGCTATTAAATAAATGAGTTTAGCTTCATGTCCCATAACCACTGGCTTAACTTAAATATTTACGAACAAATTGTAGATTTCCACTCGAAAATTGTCACAAGAGTTCAATCGAACAAGTCTAAGAATTAACCGACAAAGTAAACGCAAGCATTTCATACCACTTGTTTTGCTTAATCGTTTAATTAGATATCTCATACGAATGAGGTAAAGATTTGTATATAATAATAGATTGGGAAACGGATTTGAAAATGAGTTATTTATTAAAAGTAACGTTTAAATCATTTTTGTGAAAGAGTTTGAATATTTACTACTAGTATAGAAACCTTCGTATTTTAAAGTGACAAATCACCGATTGTAAAAACAATCGACACCAAAAATTCACATTCGAAAACGTGAATCAAATCCCAAGAAATCGATACCAAATCCATCAAAATGGATATTCCCAAAAATCCAGAAAAAGAAGTCATCAAAGTCGATAAAAGTGAGAACAACTAATCGAATCAACAAAAATCGATAAACATTGGAAATTCACTCAAAAAAATAGGCAAACAGGCAAAACTGAATAGTTCCACATGTCTGGGGCTTCATCAAGACGTATGGACTTGGGTCCTGAAAATATTCCAGAAAACCTCTCAGACGTCTAAAATTACAAATCATACGTCTGAACCCTAACCAGACGTCTGAAGCAATAAATCAGACGTTTGGAATTTGTCCCTGCCATTTTATTTTCTATGTTCGTTATATAATTTTTCTAGGGACCATAACCAAACGTCTGAAATTACCAACAAGACATCTGGTTGGTTCAGTTGGGCAGAAATTAGCCTAGGCCAATGATGGCCAAAACGATTCGAAAGCGATCAGACGAGCGACGGAGACTAGGAATTTATGCCAAGCGACAACCCAGCCTTATAGGCTCTTCGATACACCCCTAAATAACATGTCCAAATATCCAAGATAGGATCTTTAAAGATTTTAACTTCAAAATACCAAAATTTGGAAAATTCACCAAATCAATTCAAATCAAAAACATTTGAACATGAATAAATGTTAGGAGTTCACACTTAACAAAAATGAAAGCTGAAGACGTAGATGTGAGTTCAAAAACTCACCTTTAAACCCAAAAACACAAATGAGAAGCTCTAAAACAAGGCAAGACCAATTCCTATTCAATACACCTCTAGAATCTTCAATCTATTGTCAAAGGTGAAGTTTTCCTAAGTTAGGGTTTAGGAATTTCTGGGAATTGAAGAGAGATTAAGATGGAGAAGATGAAGATGATGCTTACCTATGCTTCTCCTTGATTTCTAGAACTTGAATTTGAATTTCCCGTCAAAACTAGGGCTTAGGAATTTTGAGTCTACTTCCCTTCGCCCATTTTTACTTTAGCTTGAGAGTATTAGGAAATGAGAATAAATGAAGAGGAGAGGGGTTGGAGTAAGGGTATTATGTTGGGTTAATGGGTTGAAACCCAAACCCAAAGCCCAATAGAAAAATAGCAAAATTCAACTCAACTCCAAACATATCGATGTTTATACTCAAAAAGGTCGCAAACACTATTTTGAACTCAATGGAAGTGGTCTCGAGTCCTAATTCGACAGTTTACAAAAAGTAGCATTTCGGACTTTAATCCGACCAACGATGCTATATTTAAATAAAACATTTAAATATACAATCATAACATATGCGAGTTGTTACATTAAGGCAATTATTTAATTATTTAAACTTAACTTGAATTTTCGAAGAAACATACAAAAGCAATGACGATGACATTTCTGGTGATGTCATAACTATGTTTTATTTCTAAAAGTAAAATAAATAATTTTATTTCATGATCTTGTTTAAATAGATATATTAGTGTATGTATCCAGACTCATGCACTCAAATACTGAGAAAATCTCCTTTCTATTGAAAATCAACTTATCGATGAAAATTTGTGTACGAAGCACATGCTTTATTTATGAAACTATGTTCCATAATTATATTTTAAAACATGTTTCTTGTCATAATTTTATGGTTTAAATCTTTGTAGTTGGTGTTATAAAACCTTGTATTCGAATATTTCAAAACTAAATATCATTTATCAAAGCGATAAATTTGCGGGTCGTTATAGACTCCCTTCAAAAGAATTTCATCATCGTAATTACAGCGTAAAAGCAATGGTCCTCTATTCAAAATAAATTTTGAAATTTCAAATATAAACTTGTTCTTATATTTATAAATTATTTGTATGCAAGATCTTAAATTCGAATTTACCACTTTATTTCTGAACTAGTGTTGATCCTTTGCTTCACTATTTTAAACTTTGATCAGGCTCAGAAACTTCTATTTTCCTTGCATATCTCTCAACTATGATAGAAATGTAAGGATCCAATCACATACCCTCATTAATGTTCGCCATCAAGAATCGAGTGATAAATCCTTTTTGGGACTGATGTAAATACCTCAAAGTTCTGTACTCGAATCTTAGATCAAACAGTTACGCTAATAAAATGATCTATATATAACTTACGTATTTATTTCAGTTGGTTTTCTTAACTATTACAGTCAAATTTTATATCACTGTTAATTTATGAACCATTTCATAAAATTATTTAAGTTTATAAACACTTATAAAACACAACTTTGGTTTAATCAACACTTTTCAGTTTCATAACCATTCACTTTATACTAAATCCATTATTGAATTGCCTCTTACAACATTACTTAAGTGTATAAATAGTTCACAATTTAAGCATATATTTGTATAATACTCCATTACATCCTAAGAGTATATATACAAATCCCAAATTTCAAATTGGTTTTACTTATATCAGGGTGTTTGACAAATTTAAAACTAGTTTAACTTTACTATCATCTCAAATTCATAATTTATAAAACTTATCTCTTATACTTTTTATTCAAAAATACTTCCAAATAATACTATTGTCATTTTTTCAATTTTGAAGAAAAAATTTCTAAATCGCCAGGATTTAAATTCTCAAATTCTCAGCTTTTAAATCCTTTTTATTTATAAATTACATTAGTATCATACTTATATAATTTTATATACTGATAACATTTGACGATTTTTTATCTTTTATATTTTTATAATTTCTTAGTTCTGAGTTAGGTGTGATTCATAAATTTCCAACTATCCAAAATCATCGAAAATTCCGTTTTATTTTATCAATTAGTGATCCAAATTACCTTTGGTTTAATGTTTTTTATAATGAGGTTTATATATACTAATCAATTTATCAATTAATGATTTGCATTATCTTTTAACTTAACATTTTATAAATTGAGCAACTCCACATTGATACCAAGAAACTGGGTACCACCAATAGTATCATATATCCCCTTAACCAGAAGCGTAATACTTAGCAGAAGTATTTACCATCCGAACATATCTTCTGCCTATTTTTAGTACTTCTGTGCCATTGGAACTAGTCATCATAAGATTCTTCTTTTCAATTCCTTTATTTATAAAACTTGATTTATAAATTTATTTATTAGGATCATCTTATTTTCAAATTTTTAGGCTCATAAATTTATTTATCTTAAATAAATTTATTAACTTTAAACCATTATCATTACCGAACACCATATAGTCAAATCGTGAAACTTAATTCGTAAGGTGTTCGTATTTTTTTTAAATTAAACAATTAATCAGTCAATTATAATCACAGAATATTATTATTCCCTTAATTGCAAGCTATCACACTATAAATAACTATACATTTTTGAAAGTTATTTCTTTATATATGAAATATCATCGTCGGTAAAAATATTTCATTTACCCAAAATTTTCAAAACAAAATCATTTTTAGCATTAACATACATATGCTCATATATATAATCATGTCACTTACCCAATCTCTAATGAGTTACTCATCCTAGGGTATTGCTAAGCCTATCTCTAATGAGACACACCCTAACCAGGCTCAGGTGTTTGATCAACCTAAGCTCTAGTTACAAATTAATAACCCATAATTCTGCATATTTTAAGTTGACATTAAACCACACATATCCAACTTAATCCGAGCGAAAAGGCACATAGTTATGGGAAAAAGAAAATAAAGACATAGAACAGAATCATACACAAATGGAATAACATATATTATTTCAACACATAAGATTTACAGCGGAAAATTTTAAATACACTTATCCGAGTTTAACTTAACATCAACATGGACAGTTATAAATCTTTGTCTTTACAAATGCGAGATACAATAGTACATAAGTTTGGTGGAAATTGATATCAATCTTCAGAAGATCTTCTAGCTCCGAGCTCGGAGGTCTTTTAAAATGCTCCAAACTAAGCCTAACTACTAGCCTACATTGAGAAATAGGGCACCAAGAGTTTAAGGAAAAAAATAAACTCCGAGTCAGTCATGGAACTGGTATGAGAAACTAAAAATATGAGTATTTGAAAACAAGGGTATCTCATAAGATCACGCTGCACATAAACATGGAACAAGATATTACCTTATGATAACCAAATCATTTCTACTTAAAACCCAGTGATATTATTTTTAATGACGTTCTTCGAAAACATTTAAAATAAATATATTCAAATAACCAAAATTGTTACATTAGTTAAGTTTAATGGCATAATAGGTTTACAACTAAGTTCGAAGGCACTTATTGGAAAATGCATTTCCAATGAATAACAAGGTAAGGGACTATCTCCCGTACAATACATTTCTAGAGGAATGTAGCGAGGCCACCATCGGATGGTCCTTTGCAAATTGTGACCGGCCTACCCGAGACCATCAGATGGTATGGATAGCACCGAGTATAATATCAATCCCGCTGTTCCCAACTTCTATGAGACATCTTATAACAAACATTAGAAAATTTAAACCTAACGTTATAACAGGTAGAAATAAATAAATTTAGAAAGGTGACATCATCCCCTAATGGTTATGAACCACTTAGCCTTAAAATGACCCCAGTTTTACAATTCCTCAGGTGTGAAGCTTGAGGTAACATTTATCTTTCTTATAACATTTTCACTAAAAATGCCAAATTGCTATTTCCAACAACACACTATTGATTTAAACAAAATTACAACCACTGAACTCATACATCTTAAAGAAGGGTGTTAAGCATATGAGGGGTTACCTCCTACACCACCAAACAGATGTATGTTTATAGAGATCAACGCATCGTAATCTCAAAAATGCAATGTTAGACATCAAACCATACAAGCTATCTAGGAACATGACAAACCGAAGGCACTCTCCTACCACATCCTATTGGGCATCACCCCCAAGATTAGTAGCGAGTAGTCATTGCATACGAAGATCCCAGAACGAAGGGACCACTACTATTTATTTATCTTGGGAGCTACTCCGAAATTCTCAACAAGCATTCCATCTTTTATGAAGATTCCTGGCTTTAACTTCATTGTCTTTAACATGTCTTCAATTTCGAACTCGTAAATTGGTTCGAAGTGGTTCTCACATAGGAATTTGCCTAAATCCGATCCATGTTCCTCTAAGTAAACCATCGATAAAAAGATGTTAAGTAGATGAGTGATTAATATTCCATTAATTAGTATCTTTTTATCCAAAATATCTTCTTGGAGATATATATCTTTTTAAAACCATTTTTTTCTGTATACACGAGATCATTAAATCTCATTTATCAAACCTTTGTTTAATCAAAACCTTTCTAAATCTCAGAGTAATTCCAAATCATTTTGTCCTTTACTTAGGAAAATATCTCTAAATCATATATCTTAACAACGATTTCTTATTTCCAAATTGTAACTTTTAAACGGGTCAAAAACAATGTTATTTAAGACATCGTTCATTGTAAACTCAAAATAATTAATTTCAATTAAAACGATCCATGGGAATTAAAATAATTCTAATAATTTAATTAAATCTTGATAAAAAATTCTAATTTCAACACATGTCATTTTAAACGGTTAAAACCATGTTATCTATGACGGTAAATCAAAATTAGTTAGTATTTGAGTAAAACAGATTCATAGAAATTATACTAATTCTACTCAACATCAATTTCCCTATTCAACCTTAACTATATGTCGAATAGCATCAAAATCACCTTTTAAATTCACATAGATATTATGGGTTCCCTCCTTGGAATTTAATACCAAGTATGGGAAGATTATTTCTTTACAATCCAAGTTGTATTAAATTTGGAAAACTTTAATCTTTTTTACTTGCCTCGTTTCCAACATTTTGATCTTATCTCTTCCTTATCCAGGAAAGAGGCTAAGTGAGCCAGGACATTGTTTACTCTTGAATATCTTCTTAATCTAAGCACTTCACATTCGGATCTCACGAATAGAAAAATTATGTCTACTCATCGGCTTTTAGAGCCAAGATTAATTCACTTTCTTATAACAGCTTTTATTTAAATCATTTATTTAAACTTTTTAAATATATTATAAAACTTTCAAATCATCTTTAAAATAAATAATTACTTATTTGAAAACAATTATAAAAGATTTGGGAAAGAATAATTATGTATAAAGCCATATTTCAAAAGTTATAAAAAAGTGTTGTGAATAGTGCTTTTAATGCTTATTTGACCAAAACAACTTTTCGATCATTTATAAATCCATTATGTTAACTCCAATATATTTTAATTTTTTTTAAATATTTCTAGAATGTGTTTCATATTTTCAAAGAAATAAAAATATCAATTTTAAAGAATTTATCGCTTTGGTTTTCGAACTGCCAAAGCGCGATTATTTTGAAAACTTGATTTGCTCATATTTCGAAATCTACTTAATGAAATCTCGGTCCTTTTCTTTTATTTGAAAACTATGATTATAAGAGTTCAAAAAATTCTTATTCCAAATATTCCGACTCCTAATCCATCATGTAAATAGATTTAACTTTCTATGGTGTGAAATCGCAAATTATCATTACGAGGCGTGCCTATTTTTGACTCAACTTTCATAACTTGTCCAAACTTCACCAAATTGGATTTTTGTTTTCATAAACCATTTTAAACCATTTGAAAGAGGTTTAACAATCTCATATACACCATTTCAATTATTAAAGGAAAACGATTTCCTTTGTGATATTCGACGTGTATTAAACATGAATTGCTTAAACATCCAAACAATCATATTATCATATCCAAACATGGTTCACAACCATCACTACCAAGCATAACCAAACATATATGATCAGAAATATCATAATATAAATAGAGTTTCTCACAGTTATTGGATATCAAACTTATGAAAATAGACTATAGCTTCGCTATGATTGAACCAAAGTCTATGGAGTCGAGCCGGGGAACTTGGGAAAGCTTGGCCTATACTTGCAAGTGGAGGTGTTCTTAGCTTTAGTGATGGAGGGTGATGGCCGTCTCTTGTGAAGGAGAAAAGGTGGTGATTGCACTTTATTTTAATGTGGATTGCTTATATATATATATATATATATATATATATATATATATAAACACACACATATACATACAGACAGACATACTATGGTAATTTAATTTCTTTTTTGCAATATTTTTCACCATATTTTTCTTCATGTAGGAAGCCATTGAAATAACTTAAGAGGAAGGAGAAGATGAAAAGAATTTGTGTATAGGAAAGTGATAATGGAGGTGGGTATTTATAGAAAAGTTTTGCACCATAAAATCATGATATTATTTCCTTACCTAAGCATGCTTGCATCACCATTCCACCTCATCCCCAACCATCACCATCTGATCGACCATGAAGCCCATTCCCCTCTTCATGAGCTTGGCTTGTGATGTATGTGCTGCTTTGGTTATTTTCTCTTGTTTACATATAAGGAGCTTGTATATATACATATGTGTTTGGATATTTTCTTTCCTTGATTTGACTAATTCCTAAACAAAATTTAATGTATATGTGTTCATGTATGTGTATATGTATCACAACGTTGTATTGACTTGTTTACAACTTCGATACGTTAAACCTTTATGAATTCTGATTCCGATTGTCAGTCACATTTCATCATTTCCAGCTTTTAGTCAAACTATATATATTAATAAACAAAACTTGGAAATATATTATGTCAACATTTTCCTTACGCGGTGGCTTGACCAAGTAACAAGAAGCTCAGCGTAAAAGGGTCGCTCGGCATTGAAAGGTCGCTCGGCATAGAGCCTCGTTCGGCATTGAGAGGTCATTCGGCATATGGCCTCGTTCGACATTAAGAGCTCGTTCAGCATACGGTCTCGTTTGGCATTGAGAGGTCGCTCGGCATAGAGCCTTGTTCGTCTTTGAGAGGTCGCTCGGCATATGGCCTGGTTCGGCACACCTCCCCTCGCTCAGCATAGAGCATCATTCGGCATAGAAGGGTCGTTCGGCATCTTGCCTCGATCGGCATAGAAGGGTAGCTTGGAACAGCACCTCGCTAGGCATTGAAGCCTCGTTCGGCATCTCACCTCGCTCGTCATAGAAAGGTTGTTCGGCATTCACCTCTTTCGGGATACGAGCGTAGTCCAATGCACATCCCTCGCTCGGCATACGAATGTCGTTCGGCCTGGGTATGTAGCTCGGCATACGAGTGCCACTCGGCACTGAGGCCTCGCCCAGCATTCTCTGGTTGGACCAACCTCATTTGGCGATTGTCGTTTGGCAACTATGGCTCGGTGCGTAGAAGTTAACACGGGCTGAGGTACTTTGTTCCTAGGCCCTGAGGGAAGTCCGACCCATCGTCATCCATAAATAGAAGGGCAGAGGCATAGTGAAAGGGACCTTTTTTTAGAACACTGGGGAGACTCTGCTGCATTCAAGACTTATTCTATTTTACTTAGCACCTGTATTCAAGTCGATATAGTACGGATTGTATCTGTATTGAATCATTTGTGAAAGAAATAAAGATCAAAAACTCAAAGTGGACGTATACAGTTACGTCGAACCACAATAAATCTGGTTTTCTTTTCTTTGCATTTAATTTAGCATACAGTTCTCTGTTTTAATTTACTTTCTTCATTAATCTCTCTACACAATCTTTCTCAAGGGTGTTAGTTACCAATTTTGGTGCTACATTTTGGTGCTTTCACTGAGAATCGAATTCTCAGGCCGCTAGGATCTGCTTTGTAGTTACTGGATTGAATAAATCTCGCAAAGGACATCCATGTCATTCACGGGACGTCCGTTGATTCTACTCAAAGTTCCTATTAATAACTCTACTACGGGAAGACCATGTACCTAATCAGCCTCTCATAATGCGGACGTCAACGAGACTGCTAGCGTACAACAAATAAGACCTAGCAACCAACAAGAAAATCTAGGTGCAGGGACCACCATCCAAAATCAAATTGAAGTTGTCACCAGAATAGAGTTCAACGACTTGATGAGAGAACTTATGGAAAGTAGAAGACAACTTACTGAACAGATTCATGATAACTTTAACCTAATGACTTAGCTTACTCAACAACAGCATCAGAATGCAGGAGGTAGCCCTATTCCTTATTCTTCATCCAATAGTTCGACCATGTCCTGTGAACCTCCCAGGCGTAAACGCCGCAAAATCGAAACTACACAAGCAAGTGTCATTGATCGATCAACTAGGGATCACTTACATCTTGAAGACCACACCCAAGCTGAAACCGAAAACTTAGAAGCTAGAGCACGTGTGGAAACTAGACGTCCGGCTCACCAAAACCTTAATGAAGCTGGTCCTTGAGATACACGTTTGGCAGATCGCCAATAAAGGAGACACCAACCTGAGCGGTCCTGAAGAACAGACTCCAACCTTCCATCCTCCATACAAACTCTGGACTTATCAGCTATGGTCAGACAGTTGATGAGAGAGAACCAAGGCTTGACAAATGAAGATTGGGGAATGTCCAGGAGTCATGCTCCCTTCACAGATGTTATTCTACGAGCCAAGTACCCCAATAAGTTTAGCATGCCAACTATCCCGGCCTACGAAGGGAAGACTGATCCCAGGCAGAATGTGATGAGGTATGAATGGATGATGGATTCGGCTAGAGTGAATGATGCAACCAAGTGTAGATGCTTCCCAATAACTTTATCCGGTATCGCCACCATGTGGTTCACTCGACTTTCCCTGCGGTCTACATCCAGCTTTGATGAATTAGCAATGAAATTTACTGAACAATTCAGGATACATGTCATTCGTCCTAAGGATGTGATGTTCTTATCAAGTGTAATCCGGGCTCCAGGGAAGTCGTTGAAGGAGTATTTACAGAGATTTCATGTTGCGGCTATAGAAGTTAGTAACCATAATGACCATGCAATTCTGATGGTGGTAATGTGAGGAGTGGATCCGGATTCAGAGTTTGGAGATTGGTTGGTAGGAAAACCTCCAACTACGCTAGAGCGTTTTATTCAAAGGCTCATCAGTTCATAAGAAGGGAGGAAGCCAGGTGGACAAGGCGAGATAAGGCACCTGGGCCTGCTCAGAAGACCATGAAAAGCAATATCGCCGTAAAACAATGCGGTGACAACTCGGGAAAGGTTCGAGTCAATGTCTAGAACAAGCTCGGGAAATCTAAAGGGTCCGGAGGAGAAAATCTCGGAAAGAAAAGAGAAGGAGGAAAATGGAAGCCAAGGATTCCAACCTATAACAAATACACCCCACTGAATGCATCTCTTGAGAATATTTACCTATCAACTTGTAACACTTTTCGATACAGAAACCCGTGCCCAAAGGAGTCAACAAAGGAACAGAAGTGGACAGGGAAGTATCGTCGCTTCCACGAGACTTATAGGCACAATACAAAAGTGCGTAGACACCTCCATGACGCCATAGAAAAACTGATTAGACGAAAAAATTTGTAGGAGTTTGTAAAGAACCCACAGGTGGGTAGGCAAGAAACATCAGACCCCAGACACGGGCCGGCTCCACGCCAACCGGAGGAACCTGCCTGAACCATGGGTATATTGGTCATAAACATAATAGTCGGTGGACCTCATCCTACAGAAAGAATTGGCAGTAAATGGAGCAGTATGCTAAATCCATAAGACATGCGTATTTTAAATGTTTTTCAAATACTGAGGATGGGTCTCCAGCTAAGCAGCAGCAGATAATGGCAGACGATGTAGTTTTAAGGAGCAGATATGCTGACCGGGTGGAGGCTCCTACCATTGACCTAATGGTCATTTCCATGAAATTCAGGCCAGCATTTGTGAAGAGAATTCTGATTGATTGCGGAAGTTTTGTCAATATCATCTTCAAGAAAGCATATGACCAAATGAAGATGGAGGCGAAGGATTTAAAGCCATCTAAAGCCCGTATCCATGGCTTTAATGGTGCAGTGACTGATGCAATGGGTATGTTGAATTACCTGTTGAAATAGGACAAGGTGAACGTAGGAAGGTGCAGAACCTACCTTTCATAGTTTTGGATGTTGATACTCTATATAATGTGTTTCTGGGTCGACCGGCCCTAGCAGAGTTTAGGGCAGCTTTGGCCCCGTAGTGTTTGACTTTGAAATTCTTGATAGGCAAAGAAGTTGGTGTTGTGCAAGGCGATCTGACGATCGGTCACGCATGTTATGTAGCTGAGCTGAGAGAGGCCCAATGGAGAGAGAAAGGAAAGGTTGCGGACAACTCCGTCCACATCCGAAATACTGACAGTTGACGAGTAGTGCCTGAGCCCTGGCTCGGGCCACATTCTCGGATCTATAGAGACATAAGCCGAGAGATGATGATGGGGAACCCAGGGAAGCAAATGCAGCACCAGCTGAGCTGACGATTGTGATTCCAGTCAGTCGAGATGACCCATCATGAGTTCTTAAGATATCACAACTCGACCCCTCAATGGCCGAGGATCTTACTGATTTCCTCCGAACGAATCTGGATGTTTTCGCTTGGACACATTCTGATATGTGCAGGATATCTTCCGCTTTTGCGAGTCATATGTTGAACATAGACCCGAAGTATGTTCCTGTAAAACTGAAAAGGAGAGGCATGGACCCAGAGAGGTCCGCTGCTCTCAGAGAGGAGGTGGACAAACTCAAAGCCAATGGATTCATCTACGACGCCCTCTACCCTGAATGGGTGTCTGACCCTGTGCTTGTAAGGAAAACGAATAGGAAGTGGAGAACTTGCATAGGATATTCTGATTTAAACAAAGCATGCCTGAAGAACTATGTTATTTCATTGTGAGTCACAATAAATTTAAACCAATTTAATCCCCAGTTCTCTGATAAGTTTCAAGCTACTATGCCCAGTGGAGAACTTTACTAAATGGGCATAAACAAAGCCTTTGGCTACGATCACCACCAAAAAGGTCATTAATTTCATTGTACGAAACATTATATGTCATTTTAGCCTCCCACGGACTATCATTATAGAAAATGGAACTCAATTCGAAAGAAAAGAGTTCAAAGAATTTTCTCAAAAGCGTGGCATTGAAAAAAGGTTTGCAACAGTTTCTCATCCAAAAGCCAATGGAAAAGTGGAAGCCGTGAACAAAATAATCAAGTCTATATTGAAAAAGCATTTGGAAAAGGCTAGAGGCAAGTGGGTGGATGAACTTCCAACAACACTTTGGGCTTCTAGAACCACCCACAAGTCCGCGACTGGCCACACTCCATACGCATTGGCATATGGCATGGAAGTTGTTATACCCGTAGAACTTGAAGTTCCATCACATCGAGCAACTCATTACGGCCCTGAGACGAATCGGGATCTTTTGTTGGAATCACTAGACTTTATTGATGAAAAACGTGAAGAAGCTGATTTAAGAGCGGTCGCATATAGACATCGAGTCGCTCGATATTATAATGAAAAGGTCCGGCCGATAATCTTTGATGTAGGTGACCTCATTTTGAAACGAGTTTTCCCGGTCCTATAGCATATCAATCCCACATGGGAAGGTCCATACATCATTGAACGGAAGCTTGGAGAGGGAACTTTCAAGCTAGCGACCGTTGATGGTGTGAGACTCCCCCGAGCATGGAATAGTGAGCATCTGTGGCATTATTATACTTAGTCTATTTCTTTCATATTTTAGTTGTAATTATTTCCAGCATATTCTTATTTTGTTGATTCTTAGTTTTCGGCATGTAGGACAATTTAGCTTGTTTTCATTAATAAAGGCTTGAAGCCATCTTTTCCACGAATTATTGATGTGTCTGTGTATGATAATTCTATGGCAAACAACTGGAGTCACATTATTCTATCTGACGTACGAAAGCACATAAACGATTCGAAATCTCTAAGTCCCCAGAGTGCGGACTGGAGTACTCTGAGTCCCCAAAGTGCGGACTAGAGTATAAACGACTTAAAATCTCTAAGTCCCCGGAGTGTGGACTGGAGTACTCTGAGTCCCCAGAGTGCGGACTAGAGTATAAACTACTCGAAATCTCCAAGTCCCTAGAGTGCGGACTGGAGTACTCTGAGTCCTCAGAGTAAGGACTAGAGTATAAATGACTTAAAATCTCTAAGTCCCCAGAGTACGTACTGGAGAACTCTGAGTCCCTAGAGTGTGGACTAGAGTATAAACGACTTGAAATCTCCAAGTCCTCAGAGTGCGGACTGGAGTACTCTGAGTCCCCAGAGTGCGGACTAGATTATAAACGACTTGAAATCTCCAAATCCCCAGAGTGCGGACTGGAGTACTCTGAGTCCCCAGAGTGCGGACTGGAGTATAAACGACTTGAAATCACCAAGTCCCCAAAGTGTGGACTGGAGTACTCTGAGTCCCTAGAGTGCGGACTAGAGTATAAACGACTAAAAATCTCTAAGTCCGTAGAGTGCAGACTAGAGTACAAATGACTTGGAGACATCAAGTCCCCAGAGTATAGACTGAAAAAATATTCTAAGCACCAGAAGCATGGAATAATGGATGTACAACTCCAAAGAATTTCCGAGTTATATGAAAATGAAATGGGAGTTTATGTAACTCATAATAGCTTGGGTTTTGGCCACAGTTATACTGAAAGCTTAACAACAAAGGTCATTTGAAAGACGAATAAATTAAATTTTATTCATTAATCCAAAATGGGGTTCTACTACAACTCCTCCAAAACTTGGAGTCAAAAGTCTATCTATATTGACTATGAAAATAAATAAAAATAATTACATAATCTATGCTGACTCTCATTGAACGAGTGTAACAGCTATTTCTTTGGTTTCTTCTGTTTCTTTTCCTCCTTAGTCCTCTCTGATGACTCCTCCCCCACGCGTTTTCGCTTGGATGCTTTGCTTGATGGGGAGGTAACAACCAAGGAAGAACAAGGGGCCTCTAGTCGCCTGGACCCACCAGGGAGGATGACCTTCAATGGCTTTTTCAAAGGATCATCTAGGTCCACGACTCGGGGTTCAACTTTGATTTTAGCTTTCCTTTTCTTTTCCTCTACGAGCTGCTCTTTCATGCTCACTTTTGTAATGTGTCTAGAAGCGCTTGTGATCTCAGTTTCATAACTTTCTTCGACGGGAGACGAAGTCTCAAACTTGTCCTCGTCAAGTGCCTCAATCTCTTGAGCATCTGGACCGGGAGTCTCTCCCGCATGAGTAGCCTCGCTCGCTTTCCCCTTTTCCATCTTGGCATCATCACTCCTTGGAGTTGGTCCAGGATCAGAATGGCCTATGCAAAATCGCAAGAAACAAACATTAGAATACAATAACCTCTCGCCGAGAGCGACGACTCTTTGAACTTTAAAATGAAGAGTTATATACCGGCTTTTGGCTGGCTCTCAACCGTCTGAGGAGTCTCACCCTCTAGAATGGGAGATAGAACATGAATGCCGAGGCTAGGGTCTTTCGGGTCATAACCAGTGTGTTGCTCGAATGGATCAAGTACTGGCCGATCAGCCGATTGAGTAGGAGGAGGAGCTGGTGACTCGGTTCTAAACGGACCGGCAATGACATCTTTTCCTTTTGATGAGGAGGAACCTTTGCAGTAGAGGGCCTTCACTGTAGACAAGTCTAAAGGCTCATCCCCCCTGAGAAATTCTTTTACTAAAGCCTCCGCGTCAACCTCCTCGGCGCCTGACTCAATCTTTCTGATCTTTATCAATGTTTCTCATGCCTCGGCTAAAGATTTGACGTAGCCCTTGCCAAGAAAAGTTAAGTCCCGATGCTTGAGGACACGGGCGTTGTATTCTGCTATAAGTGGGTCGAACAAGAACTTGACCTCCTCCTTGTCAGCATCTATAGCCACCTCAATGCGAGACTCAATCTTCGTAGATGCTATTCTCTTTCCCTCTTCATGGGCTTCATTCTTCAGCATCCTGAACTTAGAGAGCTCATCGTTGAGATTTGCCTTCAGGAGTCGTATAACAACAATTTCATCGCAGTATCGGTGCGACACTTCCTAAGTAGCATTTTTTCCTCTCTCTATTTGCGGAGTAGATCTTCCAACTCTTTGACTCGCAGGGCGAATGCATCCCTCTTCTTTTGAATGGAATCCTTCTCTAAAGCCATGGCCCCACAGCGTTGGACCGCCTCATCAGTTTCTTTCTTAAGTGACGACTCTAGATGATTAACGGCCTCCGCTGTGTCTTTAGCGCTTTTCTGGGTAGCTTCGAGCTGAGACTTGTATGAGGAGAGCTCTTCGTATTGAGCTTTAATGATGTCTTTATCATGAATATCCTCGAGCTTCAGGCAATCAATTTCGTGTTGATGTTCGATAGAGACTTCTGAGACTTTTTCAGCTAAGTGGAAAAACACGTCATGCTGAACGTAGACGTCGTTAGTACAAGCAATAGCGCTTTGTTTGACATGTCCCGGAATGTGATGAATCGCCTGGAGAAATTTCAAGCCATTAAAGCATATTTTTGGAAACGTGGCTTTAAGCTCAGCAAGTCATCCTGATACCGATGGATCAGATACGGGAGCGAGTGGAGTCTGCCTGGAGACTACAGGTGTTTCGTGGGGATCCCGGGATTGCCTGGTACTGGATTAACCGGAGTGTTGATCTCGATGGGACTCAGGCTGGGACCCCTTATGCGTGGACTTCTCCTTACTTTGCTCCAATTGAGAAGGAGGATCACGAGAGTAAGAGGACTGGCTATAGGTTTTTCTTCGATGGGATGATTCTCGGTGGTTGTAGTCTCAATCGCCAGTGTCATCTCTATCTCGACGTTTGCCGAAACCTGAATCCCGTCCAGAATGGTGAAAGATAGATGACCCACGAAGACGGTCAACCCATGTCGCTTGTGTGGAATGTGAATAATAATAAGTTAGCAAAGAATAGAGTGATGGTTAATATTGAAGTGCGAAGTGAAGTGCACGTGTCTGTGTGTGTCCTAGTATTTCCCTCCAACGGACCAGTTTCTTTATCTCTATATGGGAGTTTTTTCTCCCTGAACATGGGCTTGAGCTCCTGCATCGCCTATTGCGGGCAAATGAAGTTTAAGCGTTTCCAGATCATTGAAGTTGTAGTTAAGAAAATCGTCGGAATAGTAAGGTCCGACAGGCCTTTCAATGAACTCTCTAAGCGTTGAGGAGAAGGTTCTCTCTCCACTGGAATAAGAATGACCTTAGAGGTTCCATCCATTGTCCTCTTTCCACATGAACCTCGACTATCGGGTCCCAAGCAGGACTAACATTTTCACCTGGTACTTCGGGCATTTTGGCTTCTCTAATCTCCCCCTCCTCTTGTGTGTCTGGGGCATTATGTGCTGAAGGCCCAGCTGGCTTTTTTCCTTTGCCCAAAGTAGGCTTGGTTATAGTGACGCCTTGAGGAAGGCTTATTCGGCGACCTTCCGCCAGCATCCCAAACTTCGAGAGCGATCCATTTGAAATGAGAGATCTAATGTCCCGGTCCCCTACGGGGCTAGCTTGGATAGCTTCAACGGCTTCAGAATACCTGGAGCCTTCGGCACGTGGGTAGATACCTGTAAAAGTAGAGAAAGAGTTAGAAAATGTTCAATTTCCGCCGAATGCGACTATTGATCCAGAAAAAAGACTTACTCCCTTCCACCCATCTCCTTGCAAAGCTGGAAGGACAATGCACGTAGAACCACTCCTGCTTATACTGGGCGAATTTGCTCCACGCCCTGGTCAGAATTTGACACTTGGTATGCGGCTCAAGAAATACAAAGATGGGTTGTCTGATCGCCTCTTGAAACGATAGATATAGCGGATATCGCAAGGAGTCGAGAGTCTGAAAAGGATACTCATAAAGAGAATGCAAATGCCGTATATGAACGCATGGCTGTTGGATGTAACTACGATGGGGCGATCTCAATATACTGTAACAGGTCGCAAAGGAAGGAGTTGAATGGCGACAACTACCAACCCAGCACATAAATTTGTTGTAGGCCGACGATCCTGTCCCGATGGAACCAACACATCGTCGAAAGTAATCCCGTGTATTGAGCATATATGACGAAGCGCACTTTCGTTAATTCTCTCGAGGCTTGAGAATCGATCGGATCGTCTAAAAAGATTGCTACATCCAAGGCATCAGGAGCCAAGTCGACGAATGCGATCGCGGGGCTCGGAATATCTTGTACAGGAATGGTCGATGGATTTGAAGTTCCAACTACTTCTTGTTGGGAATTTAGCTCAGGTCTATCCGAAAACGTGGCAGAGCTGGATTTCCTAGACATCTCTAATGTGTGTAGAATCTGATGAAACACTTGTTTGAACTGTACTTGAAAAACAATCGACATTAGACTTAACAAACAAAAATACTCCCCCGTGTGGTGTGTAACTAGTGCAATCGTTTGAGTATAAGTGTCAAGGAATTAAAATTCACAGAGTTGATGAAACAAAGTTAGGTTTTAGACTATCATCTTTGAAGATCGTCATCGCTGACCGTCTACGAGAACTTGTCGTATGATGGTTTCTATATCGAACTCGGCATTGACACTTTATATGAAAGGTTATTATCTGTTTTAAACAAGTTAAGTTCGAGTTTATAGTTGTCAAAACAAGGGAGTTATCAGTCTGGATTGTTCGATATGCTTAATTGCTTAAGTCCTTGTCCTTGTTCACTGTCATATGTTCGGGCATAAAAAGTATGTTAAGTCAACAATGCATTGTGTTCGAGTTGAGATGGTTCTGACTATTATAGCATGCTATCAAGCTTAATGCCGAACGACAATGCAGAGACTCGACTAGTATTATTGTACACCAATCCCCTACACTCCCTCTTCCCCTTTCGGCATTCAGCAGGTCATGCCGAGCCATGACCATGCCGAGCCGCAACGTTCGGCACCATAAACCAACTCCAAATTCACTCCTACGCTCCCTCTCTACCGCTCGACACAGATGTGTCATTCGGCAAGACATGCCGAGCCGCATCGCTCGGCGCTCTGCCCATAACTTCTCCTTCTCTCATGCACTCCCTATTACCTCGTTCGGCATAAGGGAGTCATGCTGAGTCGTGGTCATACCGAGCCACATCGCTCGGCATGCTAGACCTAACTCCAACTTCACTCCTACACTCCCACTCCATCATTAGGCATGAGGAAGTCATGCCGAGCCACATCCATACGTCTTCCTCCATCTCCTTTGTTCAAACAAATCAAACATCTTACTAAATGGCCAATAGATCACTACAACTCGCACGCCACTCTCGACCAATAGTAACTAACCTCACCAATTCCTACTGGACCGACACCCTCTTCTTCTTCCTCTCCATCTAATCCTAAGGCACGTCTAAAACCATAGATCCATCTTCCTTATACACACGACTTCTATTATTCGTGAGTTAAGTGAAGGACGCGAATTTGAATCTTGTGCAAAACCCCTAATTGAAGGAAGCCAAACAATCGAGAGATTCATCCCTAGAAGAATGGATCAAAGTCTAGTGAATCGCTCGATTTGGAATTGGAATCAACTCAGGCTTGTTGTCAAGGGTAGTCGAGAGGAAAAGTATAGGATTCGAAAGGGAAAGGGGATGTAGTGGTGTTAGCAGAAGTCTGATGGTAGAAGAGTTCGGAAGACTTATAGAGTGGAGGTAAAAGTAAAAGGGGGAAAGAGAAGAAGTTTGGTTATATAAGAAGGAGGGAAGGTAAAAAGACATCGACCAGTAGAATCGATCAGGGCATTAATATGTCGTTCGACATTAATATGTCGTTCGGCATCGATATATCGTTTGGCATCAATGTCGTTCGACATCAATATGTCGCTCGGCATTCAATGCCTCGTTCGGCATTCAGGACATCACTACCGAGGAGACAGAACAAGGGCTTAGAGGAAAATGCAGAGTGCTCATGGAACGCGCATCATGTTCGTCCACATGATGCACTTTGGGGGAAAGTGTTACCTGGTGGCTTGACCAAGTAACAAGAGGCTCGGCGTAAATGGGTCATTCGGCATATGGCCTCGTTCGGCATTGAGAGGTCGTTCGGCATATGGCCTCGTTCTGCATTGAGAGGTCGTTCGGCATATGGCCTCGTTCGGCATTGAGAGGTCATTTGGCATATGGCCTCTTTCGACATTGAGAGGTCGCTCGGCATTGAGCCTCGTTCGGCTTTGAGAGGTCTCTCGGCATACGGCTTCGTTCGGCACACCTCCCATCGCTCGGCATAGAGCATCGTTCGGCATAGAAGGGTCGTTCGGCATATTGCCTCGATTGGCATCTTGCCTCGTTCGGCATAGAAGGGTAGCTCGGCATAGCACCTAGCTCGGCATTGAAACCTTGTTCGGCATCTCACCTCGCTCATCATAGAAAGGTCGTTCGGCATATGAGCGCAGTTCAACGCACATCCCTCGCTTGGCATATGAATGCCGTTCGGCCTAGGTATGTGGCTCGGCATACGAGTGCCGCTCGGCATTAAGGCCTCGCCAGGCATTCTCTTGTTAGACCAACCTCGTTCGGCGATTGCAACTATGGCTCTGTGTGCAGAAGTTAACACGGGCCAAGTTACTTTGTTCCTAGGCCCATGAGGGAAGTCCGACCCATCTTCGTCTATAAATAGGAGGGCAGAGGCACAGTGAAAGAGACCTTTTTTTGAGAACACTGGGGAGACTCTGCTGCATTCAAGACTTATTCTATTTTACTTAGCACTTGTATTCAAGTCGATATAGTATGGATTGTATCTATATTGAATCATTTGTGAAAGCAATCAAGATCAAAAAATCAAAGTGGACGTAGGTAGTTACGCCTAACCACTATAAATCTGGTGTTCTTATCTTTTCATTTAATTTAACATACAGTTCTCTATTTTAATGTACTTTCTTCATTAATCTCTCTACACAATCTTTCTCAAGGGGGTTAGTTACCAATTCTGGTGCTAACAATTTTAAATGAACTAAACAATAACAATTGAATTATAAAACCATATATATTGATATTAACAAGCGTTTACATAAAATGCTATCGTACTGATAAAGCGTTATCAATTTTCCATATATTTACAAATCAAGTATATAGCTTCTCAAACATATTATAATGATTTACTATCACTTTGTAACTAATTAAAACGAATTATCATCATATTAAAACAATTATTTAATTATTTAAACTTAACTTGAATTTTCAGAGAAATATATAAAAGCGATGACATCTCTGATGATGTCATAAATACGTTTTATTTCTAAAAATAAAATAAATAATTTTATTTCATAATCTTGTTTAAATATATACATTAGTATATGTATCTAAATTCATGCACTAAAATACTGAGAAAATCTCCTATTTATTGAAAATCAATTTATCAATGAAAATTTATGTACAAAGCACGTGCTTTATTTATGAAACTATATTCCACAATTATATTTTAAAACAAGTTTCTTCCCATAATTTTAGGGTTTAAATCTTTATAGTTGGTGTTATAAAACCTTGTATTTGAATATTTCTAAATTAAATATAATTTATCAAAGTAATAATTTTGTGGGTTGTTACATATTAATAGTTATCGGATAACTAAGGATTGACTCATTCGATAGTTTTCTGTTGGTTAACATAACTAAGGTCAAATAGAAAATACTGATATGAATAATTTACACAGTCCTTTTGACTTGAGAATACTATGAACTTTATTATGAAATGTTCACTTTAATTATAGTCAAATCATGGCACAACTTCCGTTGAGTGATTATAGTTGGGTTGAGTGGAAGTATTGGAAGTGAAATGGTATTGAAAAGAGGATTCATCTCCTCAGTTATATGGCATTAGTATCACGGTCAACTCAAGTTAACCCAAACTCAAAATCTATGGCCAGAGTAGTTCGATTGATAATAACTGTTATTATTAAACAAGGGACTTTGTGTTTGGACTATAGATTTGAATATGGACGGTGTTGGACGCTTGACCATTACAAAATTCAATAAGTCTTAAGCGATATAGTTTTGAGAAGAAAATTGGTATAAATAATCGTCACAACTCGATAACGCTTGTTATATTAAAATGAGATTTTTCCAAAAATGAGTAAGCGAAATTTGTTTTCCATATTATCATACCACCTACTAAGTGAAATGTTAACGTTCGAAAGTTCAAAGTTAATCGTTGATCGAATTTACACCCAAGAGTCACACAACCGAAATGATAAATTCTCTTTAGGCCAAATGATTTAAGTTTATAATTATTATAAATTAATTAATATTTATGAAATATTAATTATTGAATTTGAATCTGGTTTGAGAAATAAAATTGTTGCGTATATTTATAAAATTATGAATGTATTGATCGATATAAGATATCGATAATAAAATAGGTTAAATATGATTGTACACATTTAATTTGGGTTAAATGGGCTAACAATCCTTGAGATTTGGAGAGGATAGACGTTGATTTGAGAGTGGTTGGAGGCGGCTGCAACAATGATTAGGGTTCAGAGATGTGTTATAACGATCCGGAAATTCGGCAACTTCGTATTTAAATATTTGAATTATTTAAATATTTGAATCTTGGATTAAATGTTAGCTTTGATACAACTTGTAATGACCTGCCTTTCTTACATCAAAGATGACACTTAATACATCTTTAGTATTCGTGTGCCGATCATTTAAGTGTCTGAAATACATATTGTTTAGGGTAAAGAAGGAAGAAGATAGAAAAGAATCTCACAAAATCATGACGAGTAACATATAATATATAAATCAAGTCTTTACAAAAGAAAATACTTTATTATAAATAATCATCAGAATACACTATCCTATTATCAGCCTAGATAGTTATAACGGCATGTCCTTACAAATGCTGATAAACTCAACAATCAATACAGCAGAAAAATAAAGAAATATGTAGATATGTCTTGGGCATCCAGCTCATCTCATGAACTCCAAAGCATTTGAAGCTAATCTGAAAAATATGCTTAAACCGGGCGTTAAATTAAAATAACATCCGGATCAGTCGGATCATGTTCGTGTGAGAAAACTCAAGTAATGAAGTGAATATATAATAATTATGTGAAACCACGCTGCTAACATGGAATGGGTTTTTACCTCATAAGATCAACATCCATAGATAAAGAAATGGAAAACAAATTAGAACAATAATCCAAACAAGAATAAATGAATATAGACAAGGTAAAAATCCAAACTTAAAGAATGAACACAAATAATTAAACATTGAGAAGAACCTTAGACATTTCTCGGTGCAATCAAGAAAACAAATCAAATAATTTGAATTAATACTAAGGAAAGGAATTTTCCCATAATATATATGGGACCATGCCGCCAACTACGAAATGGGTTTCCTTTCACAATAACAATATCCAATCCCAACCATGGATGCGAATAATTAAACACCGCGAAGTGCTCTCAATACTTCCTGATGTAATTAAGAAAGAAGTTAAATTAAAAACTTGGAATCAAAGGAAAGAATAGGGAAATTTTCTAATAAATGACAAATATGGTGCACCACCTTGCCGAAAGTATATCTCTAGAAACATACTTGAGAACTCTGATAGCTCTCGGACACGTCCAACACGAATCCACCAATGGTTATCGAGTATTCGAGCATTGCACATCTCAATACGCAAAACTAAATCCAATCTAGAGTGGATGTGAAAATACCCTAATTGAAGCAACTCCGCATAGCTTGGCTTTCACTCGCTCTTTGGGTTTAGTCATTTTCGACAAAGGATAACAAAGCTCAAATGAGCAACATATCATCTTAGATTAACGATACAAAATGAAGAATGCTGAACCGATAGTTAATAATCAACTAATGGGATAATTTAAAAATCATCATATATGGGAATTAAATTTCATAATATTACCACTACTTGTCGATTCCAAACATGTGCTATCCTTTGATTAAAAATAAAGTTAGGCAAGCAGAGGTAGTGTTACCTCTAGGCACTGCCATGATGACATTTTAACCTTCGAGATAGAAACGAGTCCAAGTCTCGACATTTAGTGTTAAAAGTATGACCAAATCCTTTCTACATAAGCGGTATCATTTACGTGACTACTTTCCATAAACGAGTTACTTTTAAAACTAAACTTGTATTGGGGTTTCACATTAAAAGTATTAACTTTAAACAACTTTATCAAAATGATTGATTAACTTTAAACCAAAATTTATTACTTCAGTACTATTATTTACAATGATCAATTAACTTTTAAAATAATGGTTAATTATTTCAAACAACTTTATTTGAAATAATTAGTTAGCTTTAATCCCAAGTCATTGCATTAAAAAAACACTATTTATAAAGATTAATTAACATTAATAATCCTTTTTAAATGATTAATTAACTTTATACTTTTATTATTAAAATAATTAATTAACCTTTAAAACCTCATTATTAAAATGGGTAATTAATCTTAATTTCATTATTATTTAATTATCTTTAAAACATCATTATTAAAATGATTAATCATTTTTAAAACATTATTATCAAAATAATTAATTGATTTTAAATCATTACTGTTAAAATAGTCTATTGCTTTTAAAACATTTTTATTGAAATAATTAATTTATTTTAAACCACTTTTATTTAAATAATTAATTATCTTTGTAAAACCCAAGCATAAGGTTTAACAAAATACTTCAAAGGGGATACCATTTCCATTTAAACATTACATAACTTAAGTATGGGGATATGTATACAAATGCAAATAACAACTATGCACATATAAAAGATCACATATCAAATATTAATCTACCGACATACAATTCAATGTCCAAACAATATAATAGCAGAACGGGAATTTATTCTGCTAAATAGATGTCATTTATATTTTATCTAACCAAATGATAGAAGAACGGGGTTTTATTCTACTAACAGATATCAAAAATAACTAATTCAATTAAGTTATAGTAGAACAGGATTTTATTCTACTAAATAGATGTCAATTACAATTTAATAAGTAGAATGGTGTTTTATTCTGCTAAACAGATGTCAATTACATTTATAATTTATTAACAAATGATTAGGTGCTAATTATCTTAATTAATTAATTAATCATTAATTAAATTGAAAATAATGAATCAATGATTACTTTAAAAAAATTATATTCAGTTTTGAAAATATTTTCAAATAAGTTACATAAGTTAAAATATTTTAAATTCAAAAAGAGTTCGTTTTTCACGAACTGAATTTATAACAACTATCACTATAGAATATGTAATTTTCAAAAATCGATTTATAATTCAGGTCACTTTCCAAAACCTTTACTAGTCATTTTGACTTACTTTTGTAAACTTACAAAAAAGTGTTTTTAAAAAATTAATTCAAGTTTAAAACTTTATAAATTTGCTAGAAAAATCCATAGGTAAACAAGTTAGTAAACCAAGAGATATCGATGTCGCGACTTACCACTTTACCACTAACTTTCTTATCTTAAAAAGTCCTAAAAAATTATAAACCTACATTCATGAGCACAACGTATGAATATATCACCATCACATACAATAAGTCAAGAATTCTAACTACAAACCTTAGTAACATTCACTTACTAACTTTTGCTTACTAACTTTACTTCAAACTTCAAGTCATACAATATCCAAGCAATATGTCTATATACATCAACATCCAACAAATCAAGCAACGTATTTCATAACCAAGATCAAAAATAGTTTAAAGTTTAGAAGTTTATATAAAAGCAGGATTTTTCTCACCTTAAGCTATCAAACCTATTTTAGAACTTCACCAACCTTTTCAACCACCTAGTTCCTAGATTATGGAAAGACAAGATTTTGGTGGCTAAATTCCATAATGGGTCCAGCCATGGGACTATCTATGTTCAGGCTTGAAAGGTAGAGGGAATTCGGGTTACCATTGAATTTACAAAATTCAAACCCAAAAAGGGGTCATCTTCCAACTGATTTTTAAACAAAGCAACCCTTGGAATTCGAAAAAGTTGTCAAAGGGGAAATTCTTTGAAATTCTCTTCTCTACTATTTTGAAAAGATAATCACTCAGTTTGGATCTGTTTTGAGGGAGATATGGTCAGAAGAAGAAGAGGTATTTTCGGACTTTAAAATTTGGGCCCAAAAATGAGTAAGAAAAAATGCATTTTCACCTACTAACACTTGGATATTGAAGCCAACTCGGTTCTCTTGAATTTGAAAAATACTAATTTCTTTATTTAGAATAGTTTTGAGGGAGCTATGGCCATGAGAAAAGGAGGTAAAATTTGTGAAGAAAATGAAAAAAGAGCATGGAGATGCTATTTATAACCTCATGCAAAGTGGCTAATTCCATTAATGCCATCTATTCGTGGTTGCCACATCACAATGCTTGTTTCCTCTCCATGTCCTTGCACCACCTTCTTGTCCACTTCCCTCTATTTGCTCTAACATCCAACAAATGTCAAAAGTACTTATGTCTCTTAAGGCATCTTTTATTTTTAACATTTCATATTTACATAAAATGTTACGACTTACTCTTTATATTACTTAAATAAATGTATATACACACAAACATATCCACTTATTTATGAATGAATGTGTATATTTGCAGTCTAGGGTTTACAGTGTTTTCGACAACTTTTATTTAACGAACAGTCGGGAATTCGAAAAATGAATTTCGATCACATTATCGATTTTTCTTCGAATTATATTTATAAACAAAATTGAAAAACTATTTCATCATCATTGTTTATTATCTAATAGAGTTTTTCTTTAACTATAAAACTTATTATTTGAATATTTAAAATTAATTAAATATTTAAAAATTAAAGCGGTGAAATTCCAGGTCGTTACATAGACTTATTGTGAGATTTAAGAATGCAATGTCTAGGAAAGACTTACTGCAACCAGTGCCCTAACTTACCTGGCTTCACTCTTGAACAAGGAATGGTAAAGTTAAGAATGTTGAAAATGAGTTAAGCATACGAATTGTGATTTGTATCGACAGTCATCTTTAGAACTTGATAGTCAACTAGTCCATACTATACTTGACTTAATATGAAGTTAGATCTTTAAAATAAATGTTTGTAAAGATAGTGACAAGTAAGGAAATGGTTTGGGTTTGTTGTAACAATGTGTTAATAACATTAATCTTTAACCCATTTTGATTATACATATCAAATGAAAAGAGATCTTTATATCTTTAAAAGAATTATTTAAAGACAAGCAAAAGCAAAATGGTTTTGGGTTATAGTGACAATGTTTAGTTAACATTAGTCTTAAACCTTTTGAGTGGATTTGTGAAAGTACTTAGATCGTTAAAATGGATATTTTGAAGGAAATTATAAGTGTGAAATCTTTTGGAAAAAGGTAGAAAAAGTAAAAGTTGATGAATGAAATTTACAAATAAAAGTTTTTAATTAATAAAAGGATTAATTAAATGGAAGGGATTAGGAGTTTCTTAAGTAACGTAATCATACTTTATGTGGCTTGATTGTTTTTTGGATGATGATAGTGTATGTGTCTATATTTGTTTATGGAAAGTAACCTAGAATTAGTTTCCATTTACAAATATTTATCTTATACCAGATAGTCGATTAGTCAATTATTGAATAAACCAAAAATATGAATTAAAAAGTTATCGAAAGCCTTCACAATTTCATACCAATAAGAACCCCTGGGCAGGAGTATTGGTATGAAACGTCTCTAGCTTTCGCTTACTTCTAAGAGAACTGGGATTGAGTTAATCTAAAAATTCATCGACTAATTTTGAAGAGACTGATATCGGTAAGTGTTCTGCTTATCAAATACCACTTCAAACCATATAAGTGATATATGTTTTGGAAGTGCTTGTGTAGAATTTTATAGAGTTGAACTTTCTTTCCTAAAGTTAAGTCCAAGGGAAGGGTCAACGTCAACATTTCGAATAATGCTATCTTGTGGGACTGTCTGTCTTAAGGAGTACTCTAAGGAAGAGGACAACATTGGCATTTATCAGAAGACTTACGCAGAGGAACCTATGTGTAGGTTCGAGATCTGTTCAAGATGCTCAAATCCATATAGTGGTTCGTAATCTGTTTGAGATATGGGAATTCGTTTATGAATTCATGATCTATTCAAGATGGTGGAATCCATTTAGATATTCGTGTTCTGCTCAAGTGACGAAGAATTGTGTGAAAGATACCGAACGTAACCTCGACATCGAAAATGGCTAAAAACAGAGTAGGATGCACAACTTGGGGTTAAGCGACCCGCGTCAGGATGTTATCAACTCCAATTCTAGAGATATTTAATGATATGTTGCGCGTGCGAGGGAGTTGATATTTGGTTCATGTTGTTCCTGTTTATGTTCGAACGATAGCCTCTTATGTTTACCTTAATGGTATATTTTATCTAGAGATATACGGTGCTCAAAAGGTACATTTTGACCCTTGTGCAAGGCATTGTATTCGCCTTCTCCAGAGAGATATCCACAAAAAATCCATTATGCTAATGTTCCTTATCGATTTTGGTTGTACCTATATTATGTTAGAATTTTATTAATGTAACCATTTCGACTATGAATAAATATTTATTTTGAACCTTAGACATTATTATAATATCAGTGTATTCTTGATAAACGGTTTAGTTATAGTTAGGTTAAAACCGGTCTGTGTTTATATGCTGAATGGTCTTATGAGATACCTTTATTTTGAAAAATATTATAACGTTGAAAGTCTATTTGATTTGTGTTTCTCACCCTGGTTCACCAGAATGATCCGGGTGTTATTTTCTTAATGCTCGGGTCAACTCCGTGTATGTTTTCAGATATAGCCGTGGATGCTTTGGAGCTTCTAGAGAAGAGTTTGAGCCATACTTACTGTAGTATTTATTTCTACTGCATTACTTTATGTGTATCATCGGCATTTGTGAGGATATGTTGTTACAATTTTTCGGACTGATTATTGTAAGTTTGAAAAGTTTTGTATCTTAGGATGACAGTTTATACTGTCTTTTGATATTATATATGATCGTTCCGTTGTGAGATTCTGATATTGTGTTCCTTCTTCCTTGTTCTATTTCTTTTTCTTTTATTTCACCCTAACAATTCTTCTTTCTGATACTTGGGTGCTCGGCACGTGAATACCATAGATGTATTAGTGTCAACATTTGGGAGTCAAAGAACGAGTCGTTACAGATGGTTTAAGAGCTGAGGGTTAAGCAAGAACCTTAGATTTGGTGGGTATGACTCGTTAAGAGATAGGTAATGGAATGCCCTTGAGAGTATTATACATATGAAAGTGTGTTTGTTAGTACTATAAAATGTTTTATATTGTGTTAATTGGTCTACTGAGTAATTTATGAATTCTAGTCGATGCGCTTGATCAACGTTATCGAGAGGGGTTTCCAAACACTTGAACAGCGACACAGTATTGTATTCAGAATTGGTAAATGAAATGAATTTACCTAGAAATATATTTTACATAAAAACATATAATTATCATAAACTAATATAGTTATTTAAATGGTTGTTTGTTAGGAAATCATAATGTTTAATTATTATCATTTCTTGGTGATTACTTATGCTCGGCTAGTTTACGAGCATTTACTATAATTGTTGATTTATAGGAAATTTACCTTCTTACGACAAGGGTAGCGTAGGCAGTAACTTGTGAGAACATTTAATACGAACACCCTGTGAATTAAGTTTCACGGTTTGATTATAACGTGTTCGGTGATAATATTTGTAGCAAACCAGGGACTTTGGACCCTCGAAAATCGACATCAATACGTTCACTATATATCATGTCAAGCAATCGAGTGTTGGAAATACAAGATCATTAGGGGTGAAGAAGAAAAGATAGAATAAAACAGAAACAATAACATAGAATCTCACAATCGCAACGGAACAATATATAATAGATAATAACATATCTTTATACAAAGAGAACTATAACTGTTATTGTACATACCATCATCAGAGTACAACAATCAACAAATCAATCTGGACAGTTATAAAACCTAGTCCTCACAAGTGTTGAATATGCAGCCTACACACATAGTAGAATCTAATCAACTACGTGGAATACACCGAAGAATCCTCCAGCACGTCTCCTATGCTCTATAGCATCCTAACATGTATCTGTAATACTCGGTCTTACCCGAGCATTATAATAAAATAACACCCGAGTCAATCTGGAAAACAAGTGTGAGAAAGCACATTCAATTTGAATTATTACTGTTATCAAAATCCTTTGAAAAAAAAGGTATCTCGTAAGACCATGCCTTGCATAAATAAGACAGATTTTTATCTTACGATAACCAAAACATATTATATCAAAAACATCTGATATTATAATAGTGTCTATAGAAAATAAAATATAAAATAGCTGAAATGCTTGCATCTCATGTTCCAGCATATTTATTATACAAGTAAAACTATACAAGCTCGTAGTGGATATTGGTTTCCATACAATGACAGTGCTGCTGGGGTACCGTCCACCATAATACACCTCTAGAAAAATTACCGAGATCAAACCTATCGATCCCTGCCAGCACAAGACCGGCCTATCCCTTACTAGATAGTACCGAATATGTTCACCACCAATGGGCCCCGAAACGTATACAAATGATAGATAGTGATAATGATAAATGTCCATTCTAGATGAGTGGTGATCATACCCTAATGGGAGCGACCCATATAGCCTTGATGGATCTTCCATGTTTTAGTGATTCTCGGTTGATGAGGCTTAAGCCTATGTATTACCTTAAGAATAGCATTCATAATTGGAATGCTAATGCTGCCTTCCAAATCACGATGCAAATGATAGCATTCATCCATACTAGTTGTTCTAGGTCTAAACAAACCAAATCTCCAAAATCACCATCTTCATTATCTTCACGATATCATAATTCATAACGCACAAATTGGATTGAAGTGGTTTTCGGATAATTAAATCTGATCCCAGTCTCTTCAAAAGAATTAACGAAATTGGCTGGATTTGATAGTCAGTTATTTAAAATCAAATTACGCACATAAGCAGTCGCTAGGCCCAATTTTATGATCTATCAAAACATTCAATTCAAAATATCTTTACAAAGATATATATTCAACTCTCTTCCAGCATTCCACATTTGAAAACAATTTCAAATACTTATCCATAACAGGATATTTTTGAACCATATCAATACTTTGAAATGTTTCCAAATTCCATTTTATAACTCCTTACTTAGAAAATATTTCTATATAAATCATTCCATAGTTAAAATATTTCCAAAAACCTTTCATTTCAGTACTTAGGAAAATATTCATAAGTAAATTTCCAAAACATTTCAAATATCGACACTTAAGAAATATTTCATACTTCTCTCTTAAATCTTTGGAATTCTTATTAATTCCCTTTACAATTTAGAAAAATTATCGATTTTACTTGTTTATATTCCAACTAACAATTTTTAACTTCTTTTATGAATTCAGATTCGTTATTCAAAGTACTCGTATTTCCACATTTCGAAAATTTCCTTAAGTTTCCAGAATTCCATTATAAGATTTCTCTTATAAATTCTCATCTGTTAAATAAAACTCGGTTTACAGATCTTGAGAGTATCAATAAATAAATACCAATCACCTCCAAAACTCTATATATATAGTAAGTATTTTTAAAGAATAAAACTTTATTTCAAAACATGTATAAGTAGTTATTTACAATATTAACACATTTTACATAAACATCAATAACCCATTTCCAATTCGTTTTTAAATAATACTAATCGATTTACAAAGCTTATTACAAAATTAGAGTTTATTTCAATTAACATTAGGTATTTGAAAATCCACTTTCAAAAATATTTCAATACTAAAATGGCTTTAACTATATAGTTTAATAAATAAAAATCCCATTTTAACACAAACTTAATTTCTCAACAAAAATCTATTTTCAAAATCCAATATTTCCAATTTCAATTTATAAATCTCTCTCGATTCATATCATGTCAATTACGTTTTAATTTCATAACCATTCTCACATTTCAAAAATAGAATCCACTATTTTTCCCAAAAAAACCAATTTCCAAATCTCGATACAAATTCATACTATGGATTTAATTTCCAATTTATCAACTGATAATCATTCCCCTTATTTATAAACTCATTTGGGTTTCACTTGTTTATTAAAATAATCCCACTTATAAAATTTCCTTTATGAATCCATTCCTTTATAAATCCTATTTATTTTTCAAATCCATTTTAAATATCGATTTCAACCCCTATTTCATAAATTTAGAAATATCACTTTAAAATCCATTATTAAAAATCCCTTACATAAATTGTTTTTAAATCTCTAATTACAACATTTTACGAACAATTGAGTACAAATCCAAAATCAAATCATTGTTTTATCCAAATCAATTTCCTTTAAAATAATCCAAATTTCGATATAAGTATTTTTATATCCAAAATCTCATTTTAATTCCTTCAAATTCAAAAATAATATTTATGGTATTTAAAATACCAAAATTAAGGTCAGTGCTACTATAGCATCCAATGAATCAAATCATAACATAATCTATAATAGATTATCCACACACATCATATATCATTATATATGAAATTAAAAATAACAATCTTGAGGAATCCAGTTGGATCCCTCTAACTTGTTTCCCTGCAACCACAGATGTTATATAACATAAATAATAATCTCACTTCAAGCCAGGATATCGCAATAAAAAGGGTCAACTGCTATTATACGGGGCGCATAGTGTCTCATCCGCTCCAACGGTGGGAAATATACCCAACTACTAATATATACTACTATATATAATATAACATCCAACTGATAAATTATTATCATTCATCCAATCAACCCAGTAAATAATTTTTAATATTTTAAATTAAAATCACTAATCAAAATGAGTGAGATTTACTCATTTTGATTTCTGGTTATTGTCCAACATTTCAGTTCCGACTAGAGTTCGAATTTAGCTAAATATTCTAGAAGCACCAAATTATTCCAATCCAATTTCTATGCGTAGTATTCGATGCCATGAGTGCAACGCAACTTGTTTCGTCCAACTTGACCTCGTATGAAGAAGATATACAATTTTAAAGATTTGAATACAATTATATAAATAAATTTCTTTTTTTAATTTAAAACCATATAAAAAAATAGGGCCATTGATTTTTGCATTTTAGAATCCTAGCCGCGAAATCCTTCTTTCTTCCCCAACGCAATGAAACCCAGGTCAACACACGCTTGTTTAAACCCATATCCATGTAACCTTCATCTCGATGCTGCTCCTCAATCGTGACGCCAGAGATTGAGAAAAGGCCACCACACGAAGCGCCTGAACACCACGCACCTATGCCCCAAATCCTATCAAGCTCGGCCCCACCATCGCCTCGAAAAACATGCTCGAACGCACGGCAAACGTGGCCTAAATCTAGCCTCTATGATGCTACATTTATGATCATGACCTTTGGATAACAAAATTTTGTCGAGCTCGACGTTTTTGCTTTAGGATGTTTTTCGAGTTGGTTGATGGATCGAGAGAAAATCGAGGAACCATTGAACGTAAACTAGCTACTAGGGTTTTTCTAAGTTAGGGTTTAGGCAATTGTGAAAAAGCAAGGGCTATTAATAGAAAATACCGCGCACCATTCATCCCAAAATATTTCGAACTCCAAACGAAGCGTGCCACCTAACATTTATAATGTTTTATCCCTATTCCAAACACAATGGAATATATATAAGGAACCAATTCCATTGTATTTGGAAGATAGATTTTCAAATCGAATTATTTTAATTAAATTTACTTAAATAAATCTCTGTGCATTTCAGTTTCGCATGACCAAAACGTAAGCCCGATTGACACTAAATTTGGAATCCTATAATAACTCACTATTATTGATCCAATGAAACTGACTTCATCTAATTCTGAGACAGTGCCCTAAATGGCTATTTTCACTCGTTAAATTAGTGGTGTGTGTGTGTGTATGCCAATTTTCGTTTAATCACTTTTGATTCACATTTAAAAGTTTACTAACTTTATTCCAATTCAAATAGAGTTTAAATCAATTTTGAATTCATTTTCATTCTCATTAAATTTACTATTCAATATATATCCAGTTCCATATTCAAATAACACTTATGTTTGAAATTAAATCTATTTAACACATAAATTCAACCTTTCTATTTATAAAATCAATTTAAAATTCTAATTTAAATTGACTGCAATTCTAGGTCATTATAATTTCCCCTCTTTAAATGAATTTCATCCTCAAAATTACTAAGGTAGGAAAATGCTCCAACCATTAACTTTTCAAAACCCACTTAGTTAAAACTCGACATTTCACTTTTCTAAATCTTTTAGTTTCAACCAAACAATTAGTTTCCATTTCTAATTCAAAACCCTTTAGTTCAATTTCAATTTAATATCTTTGGCAGAGTCTCCTTGGTATGAAGAGCCTTTCGCAATAACACAAATATGATAAAACAATATACATCGACTCTCAGGTCGGAAAATGCAATATATATATATATATATATATATATATATATGAATATTTTTATTTTTCGCATGTTATATTTGTAAGCGTACCTTATTTTAGCGTTATTAAGCAAGTTCGCTAAATTTATATGCAATTACTCTACCAAAATCAAGCCAAATAGCCTTCATGCGCCTGTACTTACTCAAGTAAACCCATAAGTCCCATAATTTACGAATTTTAGTAACATCATCTTTATTTAACTAGTTAAACACATAATTTGCATAAACCAAACATGCAACACATGAATGTATAAACCATTATATAAACAAAACCCATAATGACATGTATATTAGAATGTACATGAAAATACAAGGTTCGCAAGTCAAATTATTTACTTCCAATTTGATCCATACACATTCAAATTTTAATTGGTTCGCACACAACTCACTTGAATTCAGGTCATAATCTTCCATTCGATCATTTACTTTCAATCGATTTATGTACCGTTTCATTCAATTCGATTGATTCACAAACAAATTTACCAGCATTTAATTTATATTACGTGACATTTCATTTGCACGCCAAATCATTTACATGACATTTCATAAACATTCTAAAGTTTATAACTTAATGCCATAAAACAATTTATGTTTAAAATTACTCCAACTTAAGTTTAGTTTTATGAAGCAACATTCCAAAATCATTTTCCCTTCATTCACACTTGGATTAAATTTTATTTTATAATCCAACTTGTCACCATTTCATTCCCTTTTATTTTATTCGACAACATTTCAAAATATATTTAATTCGCTTACATATAAGTCGAATTCCATTCGTAACTGAAGTTCCACATTCAAATTTGGATTTCCATTTCTTCACCAAATGTCCAACCATTTTATTTTGGTTTTACATTCCATTTTACAAGTTATACAACTTATTTTTCATATTTTCGTAAATTCTATACTTGAGTTGATTCCCTTCAAAAATTTATAACTTACAGTTGTACAATCATTTTACAAGTCAAATTTATATATAATACAATCTGATATTATCTCACTTCCCATTTCAATTCTATTTAACTTATCTTAAGTTAAACCTCAATTAATTCAATCCATTTAAACTTACTCAAGTTAAATCTGGTTCCAAAACTCAATTTTCACACTTTCTTCCTTACTAATATCATCCTCAACTTAAGTTCAGAAATTTATTTCCTGATATTTTCCTAAAACAATAAATACAGATTTCTAGAATTCAAACACATGTTATTTATTTCAAATCGTTTTGAAAGTATATATATAGCTCTTTTGGTTTAATAAACCATTCCCTAGGAATTTTCAAAATCAACTTGGTTTAATCCAAAACAAATTCCCTTCGGAATTTCAAAACAACACTTGTTTCCAACAAAAATATCTGCATCCAATTATTACGGTAGCAATCCATCACTTAGAAACTCAAAAATGAACATTGATGATGTCGCGATCATAATCGAAACTATTTTCCAGCGAGTGAAGTGAGTTCAACGCTATATCACCTTCAAAATCCATTTGAACCATATTTATCCAGAAATATTTCCCAATAAAGTATTATCCTTTGCAAATAATTTGGAAATGTCTCCAAAATTTTCAGGTTTTAAATTTCTACATCCTGGTTTGAATCTAATTTTAGTTTAACTCATTTGTATAAACCATATTTATACAATTACTATTTGGTTATATAAACCATTTCAATTTTTATAATCTTGTCAAGATTATAATATTAACAACCAAACACACCAATATACAATAATAACTTTTGAAAACTATTACTTTATATGGAAAATATAGTTTAGTAAAATTATTTCATTTACCCACTTCAAAAAAATGCTGTGTCGGTTCACCTGGTTCAAGTGTTTAGAAATCCCTATTGATATCGTGGTGTCCCACCTATCGACCAGAATTTATAAGCCACTCAAGAGATAAATTAACACAATATAAAAAAATTTATATTCACTAACAAATACGAGCTCATGTATATAATACACTCAACTCATTCTAGCTTACTACTGACCCTATCTCTAATGAGTAATTCCCACCAAAGCCTAGGTGTTCGCTCAACCTAAGCTCTTACACTAAGTGTAGCGAACCGGGGATTTTTGACCCTTGAAAATCAACATCAATACATTCACTGTATAACATGCCCAGCAATCGAGTATCGAAAATACCAGATCATTAGGGGTGAAGAAGAAAAGATAGAAGAAAACAGAAACAATAACATAGAATATCACAATCGCAGTGGAACAATGTATAATAGATAATAACATATCTTTATACAAAAAGAACTATAAATGTTACTATACATACCATCATCAGAGTACAACAATCAAAAAATCAATTTGGACAGTTAGAATAACTAGTCCTCACAAGTGTTGAATATACAGCCTACACACAGCGGAATCTAATCAAGTACGTGGAATACGCCTGAGAATCCTCCAGCACGTCTCTTGTGCTCCATAGCATCCTTACCTGAATCTGTAATACTCGATCTGACCCGAGGTTATAATAAAATAACATCTGAGTCAGTCTGGAAAACCATCATGAGAAAACACACTCAATTTGAATTATTACTGTTATCATAATCCATTGAAAACAAAGGCATCTCGTAAGACCACGCCACACATAAATATGATGAGATTTTACCTTACACTAACTGTAACGACCCGATTTTTTGACGGTCAAAAATCGACATCAATACGCCCACTATATTAAATGCTGAATAATCGAATGCTGAAAACCCAGACCGTAAGGGTTAAAGAAGAAAGAGGTAGAAGAAGAAATAGAAAATAACATCAGAACCTCACAAATGCAGCGGAATAAAATATAATAGATAACAACAAATTTTTATACAAAAGAATCTGTAAGTGAATAATATTTTACTTCATCAGAGTACATACAAACAACAGCCAAATACTAGACGGTTGTAATAACTTGTCCTCACCAAAAAGTAGACTATACGGCTTATATTGCACATCGGAATATATATCAAGCGCGTGCGATACGTCTTGCCAACCAGCTCGTCTCCTGAGCTCCTCAGCATCCTTTCCTGTATTCTATAATACTCGGTCTGACTCGAGTATTATAGCGAAATAACACTCGAGTCAGTCTGGAATACCAGAGTGAGAAAACACACACAATTGAATTATTAAAGTTTTCAAAATCTTTTGAAATCAAAGGTATCTCGTAAGACCACGCCACAAATAAACATGTCGGGTTTTTACCTTATGATAACCAAAACATTTTTATCAAATCCTTCTGCTATTATAATAGTGTCTGTAGAAAGTATAATAGAATCTAGCTGAAATGCTTGCATCTCACGTTTTAGCAATAGTTCGGCACAATCAAAACCGTACAGGCGCTTATTGGAGATTGGATTCCATACAATGGCAGGGCTATTGGGATACCGCCTGTCATGGTATGTGGTCTAGATCACCGTATCGAGGATCCACCCTGATCCCCTGCAACACAAGACTGGAGCTACCCCTTACTGGATAGTTTGAATAAGATCACCCCGCGGTTGGGATCAGCAACCGCCCATACAGCTGAATAAAAGGGACCTCTAGACACGGATGACCTTACCCTAATCGGTTACTAGCCACTTAGCCTTGCATGCACCACCCCTGTTTTAGCCATTTGTGGTTGATGAGGCTCGAGGCTATATGTTACCTTTTTAGCACACGTTCATTTAGAATGCTCACCATCCTCCTGACGATGTTCTGATAGCATTCGTTCATACAAGTCCGTTCCGAGTCCGAACGAAAATGAAGGCACTATTCCGACTACATCCATTTTGGAATCACCCTCATGATTAGTAGCGATTAGCTCTTGCACTTCACTTCTCCATCTTCTACTCCAAGCTCTTGTCTTCCTCACGAAAATGTTCAAACCGGATCGAAGTGGTTTTCGAGAAATTAATCCCGATCTCGGTCTCTTCGAAACGATCAGCGCATTGGCCAATATTGATAGTCGGTTATTTGACTATCATATAACATCCACAACAACTATCAGGCCTTAATAATTTCCTAAAATATTTATTTCAAAATATCTTCGCATGATATTTTTCTACACGTCAACCCTTTGAAAACAGTTTCCAAATCACTTTTCTCTCGCGGAATAAAATTCCAAATATTGTTTATTTCCACTGAAAAATCACCAAGTCTAAATACTAAGATTTTAAAATAATTCAAATCACTTTATCCAAAAAAAAAATATACTTTAAAATACTTAAAATAAAAACTATTTAAAACACTTTACTTCAAACGCTAGTTAAGATATTTATAATAATTTCTTATGTAAACTTAAGCGAAGACTAATTTTAAAATAAAGTTATTCCACAAGGTATAAATATTAGATAATTATCTTTTAAATCATAATACCATTTAAACCTTTAAAATAATTACTCCTATAATTAATTTAAATAATTATTTACTTTAAAATTCTAAAACAATTGAAAATAATAAAAAAATTCTAAAACATTCTTTTAAATAGAACTCTGACTTATACTTGGAAATCTTCCTTCGAAAATGTGCTCGGCTTTTCAGGGAAATACACTTTCCTTTCCACACCTTTAAAAATAAACCACTATTTATTTTTAACAAATCACCATTTCCTTATAAATTCCCATCCTGAATTTATATTTCCAAATTATTCTCTGATAAATATTTCACTTTATTTATAAACTCTGTTTATAAATTTCACAATTTTATTCTCCTTTATTCACAGTTTCAACACTTAGTTAGTTTTCAAATCGATTTCCAAAACCAGCTCCATTTTAAAATAAATTCCTTTACTTTTCCAAATTTATTTCAACTCATTTATCCCATATTCATACCTTTATTTATGATTTAATTCTTATTTAAATCAAAAATACCGATTTCATACTTTATTTCAAATTTTCCTTTTATTTTTCCCAAACTCATTTCAAATCTCAAATTTTAAAAATTATATTTCTTCCTACTTTACAAAACAATATTGCTTAAGTCCTTATTTTAAATAAAATCCTTTTCCCATTTATTCAAAATCCCTATTTTCCCATCCTTGAATTTAATATATAGGATTTAAAATCAAACCTTTATCCCTTTCCCAAATTCATTCCTTTAATTTGTTTGAATTCACTAAAATTATTTTACTTAAAAATTTCCCTTTTATTTCCTTTAAAAATCCAAACTTTATATATTTCATTTTTCCCAAATATCAATATATATTTAACCAAGCCATAGCATTTAATAATTTCAATTCCAAATATAATCAATATAATTCATACAGATTATCACATAAGTCATATTACTGAATATAAAATAAGTTCAACATTTTGAGGAATCCAATTGGATTCCTCCAACTTGTTTCCCTGCATCCACAGATGTTAGCACAACAATTTAAAATACTAATCCCACTTCGAGGAGGATATCGCGGTATAAAGGGACATCCACTATTAGCGGGGCGCATAGGGTCTCATCCGCTATATAATGCGAGAAATAAATTACTCCAATATATATATATATATATATATATATATATATACACACAATATATATAATATCACATCCAAGCTGATAATAATTTATCAATTCAAGCAAACAACTAATTATTTAAATTTAATTATTTAAATTTAAAAGGTAATCCGAATGAGTGAGATTAACTCGCCTTCATTTTTGTTTTGCAACCCATTCCATCTTGACTTGTTTCTCCATGATTATAGACCTTGTATAAATGTTTATACGGTTTATTAATACTCGAACAAATCGAACAATCAATTTCCTTTTTAATAAATTAATCAGCAAATAATTTAGTTTAAACCAATTTTCCCTTTAAAATGTCTTTTAGTAACTAAATAATTTAAATAAGTTTATTAACCACATTAATCGCCTTAATAAATTATTTTTAATCTAAACTAGTAAATTAAAATGGATATAGGTATATATATACTTTATTTCTCATTTTAGAAACTACATATATATATATATGTATTTATAAAAAAATCAAATTCTTTTATATAAAATTTACAACATTTAAAATTGCTATTTCCACAATCTTATTCCCATATATATATTTACTGTTTAGATTAAAATATGAGTGTGGATATACATAGATATTAAATTAGAAACAAAAATATTTTTAACCTTAGCGAATATATTTTTGTTCCCTACGTATATATATAAAAATCTGTATATATATATATATAATTCACTGTTATGTATATTTTTCTTTTCTGTATATATATCCAAAAATACCTTACTGTATATTCATGTTTATTAAATCAAAAATTTAATTGGAAAAGATGAATTCGAATACCTCACTGGCTCCACTGCTGCTATCGCTATGCCACAAACGTGCCTCCGTACTTCATCGAACCCTACTTCGCAAGCGCCATCGCCTGACATCATGCCCAAACGAACGTCGCAGCATCTCGCGTCGACTACGTCTAACTGTCGTGAATCGCCTGCTCGCGAGTGAACTCGAGAACAACTCCCACTTCCACTTCCAATCAGCCGCGCTCATCTCTACCACTGGCCGCCATCATCCATGCCGATGCGACCAAACCTTAACCACTCCCACGAGCAAGTCGAACAGCAAGCTACGACGAGCGCCTCCACTTCTCGTGCTCACGATGGCCCAGCGCTTGTGCTTCGAATCGAAATCGATTCGAACGCAGCTCCTTTTTTTATTCGAGCTGTGCTTTGATTTTCAATTGAAAGGAAAGGGAACGATCTGTTCGAAAATCTATAGAAATGAAAAATGAGAGAGGGAAGAGGCTCGAATATTTTTTTTTTCCTTTCTTCTATTATAAAAAAAATTCTTAAAAACGAAGACACATGTATAACACGAAGGACACGTGCAAAAAATTCATATACGTGTCTGCATAGACTTGCAATAGTGATCCAATGCAATTATATTATTTATATTTGAATTTTAATTCAAATTTAAATTTAAATTGTCTTGAATTTGATGCCTTAAAAAATTTTATCCTATCGAGACATGTCGCCAAGTGTATATAATGTCATACCCCTATTCCGAGCGCAATGGAAAAGGTTCTGAGGCCTAATTGATGGTATGAAGATGATATCTTTTTGGACCTAGTTATTAAATTGAATTTCGATATAAATTTCAGCGTGTTGATATATCGTACGATCACATGACAACTCCAAACACTACGAAAATTGAAATCCGATAATAATACAATATTACGGATCCAATGGAACAGGTTTCGTTAAATTCCGAGATTGTGCCTCGGAAGGCTATTTTTAAATATTGATTTAAATAATATACTTTCAAAACTGAACAAAACACTTTTAAATTCAAGTTTAGCACTTTTACTATCTTCGATACTATCAATATAAATTTTACAAGCCTTTAAATTATTTTTAACAAGGTTAAATTTTAGATTCAACCTTTTACCCAAATTCCAATTATTTAATTAAATAATTAAATTACTCTATAGATAGTGGCATTTGAATTCAAGTTAGAAACTAACTATTAAATATTTAAAATTAATTAAATATTCCAATTTCAAATATACAAAAATCCTGGATCGTCATATTGCTCCCCTCTGAAAAGAATTTCCTCTCCAAAATTACTAGTTAAGAGGAATGATCCTTAACCCATTAACTATTTTCCCAATCCAAATAGTTTTTATCAACTTCCCAAAACCAAATGGTTTTTAACAATACCCAAAACAATCTTTTTATTAAAGACACTATTTCTCTTACTAACCTTCCAAACTCGTCCATTCAAATTTTAATTCAAACCCAAATTTTAAATTATCATAATTTCTTCAAAAATTTTCTAACTCCCTAATTTTCGAAAAATTTCGCCGGCGTCTCCTTTGCGCGGCTAGATCGGTACAACTACAAAATGCCTCTACGGGCCCCCAAATTTCAAAAGAAAACAAAATGCCAAGTGGCTAGACCAGAAAACCATCAAATTTCATACAGAAATTTAAATACATATCTTTGTCGTACGATTTAATTTATCTTCTGAATTCAAATCATAAGTTTTCTTTTGCCTTTTAAATCCATGTATCCTACTGAGCCATACTTCCCGATCACGGAATTCAAAATCATTTTATACATTTCTTTACAAAAGTTTTAATATCTATTTCATTCAAAACCGTACAATGCACATATATTATCCGTACGCAATACCAAATCCGATCGCTCACTCGATTACACAATTTCACTTTCGAACTAGTACCGTCTACCCGACTTCCTAGTGCGGACTCAGATCTGGTTTCTAGATCAGAAACTGTCATTCTCCTTTCATAGTTGTAACTATGATAAAGAATTTCCAGAATCAATCAAAAATCCATATCTAGGGTTCGCCGTCGAAAATCGAGTGAAAAATACCAACTTGGATCGATATTACTATCTTGAAATTCTGTGCTCGAATCTGGATCAAATTGCTATGCGAATAAAATAATATACATGCATCCTACGTATTTATCTCAATTGATTATTAGCTGTATCAATTCTCTTTTTATTCATATTTATTTTGATTTCCATTCACTTTTCACAAATATCCTTTCTTACCATCCTTATTAAAACTTCTTTCAATATTAACTTAGAATATTTTCCCAATACCAATTTACTTAAGAATTTCACCATCCCTTTCTTAAGTTCAATATAACTATTTTATATACTTCTTATATTCATTTTCACTTTATCACTTAAGCCTTTATATCTATTTTCATTTAACTTAAGTTTCAATTTCATTTTGAATTCAATTTACCTTCCAATTTTAAATATTGAATTCAATTCATCTCATCTCAAACAATATTTAATTAATCATTCCTTTAATTAGTTCCACTTACTAATTTATTTATAAATCTCAATGTATTTTATTTCCAAACTTTAATTATTTTAGTCTACTTCGAATCAATTCTACAACTTCACTTAACTCGATTCAGAATGAATTTAAATATTCAATTTAAGTTCCATTTACTTACAATTTAAATTAAATATCGTCCCGAAATTCATTTTTGATTCATTTGCTTACCCATTTAAATCAATTAGTTTACTTACTAATTTTCTTTGCAATCTTTTATTTTATTTAGTCTGACTTGACTAACTTACCAATTAACACAATTCAAACTTAATTCCAATATCCATTTTCAATTTCATTTACTTACAAATGTAAATTCATTCGTTCATTCAAAAATTTATTTCCTACTTAATGAATTTTATTTCAGTGGCCATTTCATTTAGTCTACATAGACTTACCTCTCAAATTCACCTTTATTCAACTTAATCCAAGTTAAATTCCATTTTAATTCAATTTTTAAACCTCTATAAGTTTTCCAACTTATTTGCATTCCATTCACTAATCTTTTACTTTACTTCAATGGATTGGTTTACTTTTCTAACTTATATCGTCTTCCCACTTTCTTTATTCAAGTTGAATTTTATTCCCACAAGTTTCAAGTTTTATATGTAATCAAACCCATTTATGTTCAATAAATATTTTAAATAAGATTCCTGAGTCTTTTAAACAATTACACAACATTTCAATATCATTTTTGAAATCAATTATATACCTAACTCATTTGCACATCAAATTATCCTTGAATTTTAAAATCAAGTCCATTTTTGCAAACAACTCCAATTTAAAACATTTTGGCAGTAATTCCTCACTTGGCAACTCGAAAATAAACATCAATGATACTGCAGTCATCACCGAAGTTATTTTCCAGTGACTGAAAAGAGTTAGTGCTTTTATTCTTTTCAAAAATGTTTTAAACATTTTTAATTCCAAACCCCACCAGATTGCAAATCCAATTCAAAAATATTTCCCAAATAATATCACCATTATTCCCCAATAACCTTTGAAAATCATTTTCAAACTCAAAGGAAATTAAATTTCCTAAATTTTCAAACTTCAAAACCTTCTAATCTTTATTCAAATATTTCTCTGGAAGTTCAAGTTATAAATCCCATTTATAATTCACGTTTCAAATTTCATTCAATTGATGAATTTATTTACTTAACCTTTGGTGATTACCTAAATTTTTTATTCCAATTTCCACACAACAATGATAATATTTTAATATTATTACTTCCTAACAACCAAGCAACATATATAACTATAATAATTTATGGAAAATTAAATTTTTTAATATAAAAAAATAATTTGGGTAAAATTATTTCATTTACCCTATTTTAAAACAATACTGTGTCGGTTTTCCTAGTTTAAGAGTGTAGAAACCCCTATCGATACGGTTGTACTGCCCGTACCGACCAGAATTCATAAACACTCAACCGTTAAGTCAACACAATATAAAAACAATTTTTTATATTCACTAACAAATACACGCTCATATCTATTATTACACTCAAACTCATTCTAGAGTACTGCGGACTCTATTTCTAATGAGTAATCCCCACTAGAGCCAAGGTTCTCGCTTAACCTTCAACTCTGATACCAAATGTAACGACCCGATTTTTTAACGCCCGAAAATCGACATCAATATGCCCACTGTACTAAATGTCGAACAATCGAATGCCGAAAAACCACACCGTAAGGGTTAAAGAAGAAAGTGGTAGAAGAAGAAATAGAAAACAACATCAGAATCTCACAAACGCAGCGGAATAATATATAATAGATAACAATAGAATTTTATATAAAAGAATCCGTAACTGAATAATACATTACATCATCAGAGTACATACAAACAACAGACAAATACTGGACAGTTGTAACAACTTGACCTCACCCAAAAGCAGACTATATGGCTTATACTGCACATTGGAATGTATATCAAGTTCGTGCAATACGTCTCGCCATCCAGCTCGTCTCCTGAGCTTCTCGGCATCCTTTCCTGTATTCTATAATACTCGGTATGACTCGAGCATTATAGCGAAATAACACCCGAGTCAGTCTGGAATACCAGAGTGTGAAAACACACTCAATTAGATTATTGAAGTTTTCAAAATCTTTTGAAATCAAAGTTATCTCGTAAGACCACGACATAAATAAACATTCCAGGTTTTTACATTACGATAACCAAAACATTTTTATCAAATCCGTCTGATATTATAATAGTGTCTATAGAAAGTAAAATAGAATCTAGCTGAAATGCTTGCATCTGACGTTCCAGCAATAGTTCGGCACAATCAAAACCGTACAGACGCTTATCGGAGAGTGGATTCCATACAATGGCAGGGCTACTGGGGTGCCGTCCGTCATAGTACGTGGTCTAGATCACTGTACTGAGGATCCACCCTGATCCCCTGCAATACAAGACCGGAGTCACCCCTTACTGGATAGTCTGAATAAGATCACCACGCGGTTGGGATCAACAACCGTCCACACAGCCGAATAAAAGGGACCTCTATACAGGGATGACCTTACCCTAATTGGTTGCTAGCCACTTAGCCTTGTGTGCACCTCCCCTGTTTTAACCTTTCCCGGTTGATGAGGCTCGAGGCTATGCGTTACCTTTTTAGCACAGTTCACTCAGAATGCTCACCGTCCTCCTTACGATGTTCTGATTGCATTCGTCCATACAAGTCCGTTTCGGGTCCGAACGGAACCGAAGGCACTATTCCTACTACATCCATTTTGGAATCACCCTCAGGATTAGTAGCGATTAGCCCTTGCACTTCACTTATCCGTCTTCGACTCCAAGATCTTGTCTTCCTCATGAAAATGTTCAAACCGAATCGAAGTGGTTTTCGGGAAATTAGTCCCGATCTCGGTCTCTTCAAAACGATCGGCGCATTGGCAAATATTGATAGTCGGTTATTAAACTATCATATAACATCCACAACAACTATTAGGCCTTAATAATTTCCCAAGTTATTTATTTCAAAATATCTTCGCAAAATATTTTTCTACACTTCAACCCTTTGAAAACAGTTTCCAGATAACTTCTCTCTCGCGGAATAAATTTCCAAATATTGTTTATTTCCACTGAAAAATCACCAAGTCTAAATACTTAGACTTTGAAATAATTCAAATCACTTTATCCAAAAAAAATACTTTAAAATACTTAAAATAAAAACTATTTAAAACACTTTACATAAAATTCTAGTTATGATATTTATAATAATTTCTTATGTAAAACTTAAGCCAAAAGTAATTTTAAAATAAAGTTATTCCATAAGGTATAAATATTAAATAATTATCTTTTAAATCATAATACTAGTTAAACCTTTAAAATAATTACTCCGATAATTAATTTAAATAAACGTTTACTTTAAAATTATAAAACAATTTAAAATAATAAAATTTCTCTAAAACATTCTTTTAAAACCACTTTAAAACTCTAACTTATACTTGGAAATTTTCCTTCGAAAATATACTCGGCTTTTCAGGGAAATACACTTTCCTTCCACACCTTTAAAAATAAACTACTATTTATTTTTAACAAATCACTCTTTCCTTGTAAATTCCCATCCTGAATTTATATTTCCAAATTATCCTCTGATAAATATTTCACTTTATTTATAAACCATGTTTATAAATTTCACAATCTCATTCTCCTTTATTCACAGTTTCAACACTTAGTCAGTTTTCAAATCGATTTCCAAAACCAACTCCATTTTAAAATAAATTCCTTTACTTATCCAAATTTATTTCAAAACTCATTTACCCCATATTCACACCTTCATTTATGATTTAAATTCTTATTTAAATCAAAAATACCAGTTTCATACTTTATTTCAAATTCTCCTTTTATTTTTCCCATACTCATTTCAAATCTTAAATTTTAAAAATTATATTTCTTCGTACTTTACAAAACAATATTACTTAAGTCCTTATTTTAAATAATATCCTTTTCCCATTTATTCAAAATCCCTATTTTCCCATCCTTGAATTTAATATATAGGATTTAAAATCAAACCTTTATCCCTTTCCCAAATTCATTCCTTTTTAATTTGTTTGAATTCATTAAAATTATTTTACTCAAAAATTTCCCTTTTTATTTCCTTTAAAAAATCCAAACTTTATATATATATTTCTTTTTTCTCTAATACCAGTATATATTTAACCAAGCCATAGCATTTAATAATTTCAATTCCTAATGTAATCGATATGATTCATCACAGATTATCACATAATTCATATTACTGAATATAAAATAAGTTCAACATTTTGAGGAATTCAGTTGGATCTCTCCAACCTATTTCCCTGCATCCATAGATGTTAGCACGATAATTTAAAATACCAATCCCACTTTGAGGGGGATATCATGGTATAAAGGGTCATCCGCTATTATGCGGGGCGCATAGGGTCTCATCTACTATATAATGCAGGAAATCAATCACTCCAATATTTATATATACTATATATAATATCACATCCAAGCTGATAATAAATTATCAATTCAAGCAAACAACTAATAATTTAAATTTAACTATTTAAATTTAAAAGGTAATCCGAATGAGTGAGATTAACTCACCTTCATTTTTGTTTTCCAACCCACTTCCATCTTGACTTGTTTCTTCATGATTTTAGACCTTGTATAAATATTTATACAGTTTATTAATACTCGAACAAATCGAACAATCAATTTCCTTTTTAATAAATTAATCAACAAATAATTTAATTTAAACTAATTTTCCCTTTAAAATGTCTTTTAGTAAATAAATAATTTAAATAAGTTTACTAACCACATTAATCACCTCAATAAATTATTTTTAATCTAAACTAGTAAATTAAAATGGATATAGGTATATATATACTTTATTTCTCATTTTAGAAACTACATATATATATATATATATATGTTTATAAAAAAATCAAATTCTTTTATATAAACTTTACAACATTTAAAGTTGTTATTTCCACAATCTTATTCCTATATATATATATATATACTATTTAGATTAAAATATGAGAGTGGATATACATATATATTAAATTAGAAACAAAAATATTTTTAACCTTAATGAATATATTTTTGTTCTCTGTGTATATATATAAAAATATGTATATATACACACTTCACTGTTATATATATTTTTCTTTTCTGTATATATATCCAAAAATAACTTACTGTATGTTCATATTTATTAAATCAAAAATTTAATTGGAAAAGATGAATTCGAATACCTCACTGGCTCCATTGCTGCTATCGCTATGCTACAAACGCGCCTCCGTACTTCGTTGAACCCTACCTCGCAAGCGCCATCACCTGACATCATGCCCAAACGAACGTCGCAGCACCTCGCGTCGACTACGCCTAACTGTCACGAATCGCCTGCTCATGAGTGAACTCAAGAACAACTCCCCCTTCCACTTCCAATTAGTCGCGCTCGTCTCCACCACTGGCCGCCATCATCCATGCCGACGGGACCAAACCCTAACCACTCCCACGAGCAAGTTGAACAGCAAGCTACGGCGAGCGCTTCTACTTCTCGTGCTCACGACAACTTGGCCCTTGTGTTCGAATCGAAATCGGTTCGAATGCAGCCCTTTTTTTTATTTTATTCGAGTTGTGCTTTGATTTTCAATTGAAAGGAAAGGGAACAATCGGTTCAAAAATCTATAGAAATGAAAAATGAGAGAGGGAAGAGACTCGAATATATTTTTTTTTCCTTTCGTTTGTTATAAAAAAAATTCTTAAAAACGAAGACGCCTGTATACCAGGAAGAACACGTGCAATAGATTCCTATACGTGTCTGCATAGACTTGCAACAGTGATCCAATGCAATTATATTATTTATATTTGAATTTAAATTCAAATTTAAATTTAAATTGTCTTGAATTTGAAGCCTTCGATTTTTTACATCCTATCTAGGCATAACGCCAGGTGTTCATAATGTTATACCTTTATTCTGAACACAATGGAAAAGGTCCGAGGCCTAACTCGATAGTATGGAGAAGATAGCTTTTTGGATCCAGTTATTAAATTGAATTTCAATATAAATTTCAGCGCGTTTATATATCGTACGATTACATGACAACTCCAAACCCTACGAAAATTGAAATCCCATAATAATACAATATTATGGATCTAATGGAACTGGTTTCGTTGAATTTTGAGATTGTGCCTCAGAAGGCTATTTTTTAATATCGTTTTAAACGATATATTTTCAAAACTGAACAAAACACTTTTAAATTCAAGTTTGCCACCTTTACTATCTTCAGTACTATTAATATAAATTTTCCAAGCCTTTAAATTATTTTTAACAAGATTAAAATTTTACATTCAAACTTTTACCCAATTTCCATTTATTTAATTAAATAATTAAATTACTCAATACGTAGTGGCATTTGAAATTCAAGTTAGAAACTACTTGCAACAGTGATCCAATGCAATTATATTATTTATATTTGAATTTAAATTCAAATTTCATTTGTCTTAAATTCGAAGCCTTAAAATTTTTACATCCTATCTAAGCATGCCGCCAGGTGTTCATAATGTTATACCTTTATTCCGAACGCAATGGAAAAGGTTCTGAGGCCTAACTCGATGGTATGGAGAAGATAGCTTTTTCGATCTAGTTATTAAATTGAATTTCGATATAAATTTCAGCGCGTTTATATATCGTATAATTACATTACAACTCCATACACTACGAAAATTGAAATCCGATAATAATACAATATTATGGATCTAATGGAACTGGTTTCGTTAAATTTCGAGATTGTGCCTCGGAATGCTATTTTTAAATATCGATTTAAACGATATATTTTCAAAGCTGAACAAAACACTTTTAAATTCAAGTTTTCCACTTTTACTATCTTCAGTACTATTAATATAGATTTTACAAGCCTTTAAATTATTTTTAACAAGATGAAAATTTTAGATTCAACCTTTTATCCAGTTTCCAATTATTTAATTAAATAATTAAATTACTCAATAGGTAGTGGCATTTGAAATTCAAGTTAGAAACTAAATTTCAAATATTTTAAATTAATTAAATATTCCAATTTCAAATATCCAAAATTCCCGGATCGTCATAATAACCAAAACATTTTATATCAAAATCATCTAATATTATAATAGCGTCTATCGAAAAAACAGTATAAAATAGCTGAAATGCTTGCATATCACGTTTCAGCCTATTTAGTATACAACTAAAACTGAACAGGCTCATAGTGGATATTGGTTTTCGTATAATGACAGGGCTACTGGGGTACCTTCCGCCACCGTACACCTCTAGAAAAATGTATCGAGATCGAACCATCGATCCCTGCCAATATAAGACCGGTCTACCCCTTACTGCATAGTACCGAATATGATCACCACCAATGGGCCTCGAAATGCATACAAATGATAGATAATGATGATGATAAATGTACATTCTAGATCATTAGTGATCATGCCCTAATGGGAGCGACCTACATAGCCTTGCTGCATCTCCCCTATTTAAGTCATTTCTGGTTGATGAGACTTGAGGCTACGTATCAAATTAAGAATAGCATTCATACTTGGGATGCAAACACTGCCTTCTAGACCACGATGCAAATGATAGCATTCATCCATACAAGTTGTTCTAGGTATAAACAAATCGAATCTCCAAAATCACCATCTTCATTATGTTTATGATATCACAATTCATAATGCACAAATTGGATCGAAGTGGTTTTCGAATAATTAAATCCAATCCCGGTCTCTTCGAAATGATTAACGAAATTGGCGAGATTTGATGGTCAGTTATTTAACAATCAAATTACGCACGTAAGCAGTCACTAGGTCCAATTTTACAATCTTTCAAAACATTCAATTCAAGATATCTTTACAAAGATATATACTCAACTCTCTTCCAACATTCCAACATTTGAAAACAATTTCATATCAATACTTTAAAATAGTTCCAAATTCCATTTTATAACTCATGACTTAGAAAATATTTCTATATAAATCATTCCATAGTTATAATATTTCCAAAAACCTTTCATTCCAGTACTTAGGAAAATCTTCATCGGTAAATCTCCCAAAACATTTAAAGTATCAACACTTAGGAAATATTTTGTACTTCTCTCTTAAATCTCTAGATTTCCTATTAATTCCCTTTACAATTTCCAAAAATTATCGATTGTACTTATTTATAATCCAACTAACAATTTTTAACTTCATTTATGAATTCAAATTCATTTTTCGAAGTTTCCATATTTTAACATTTCAGAAATTTTCTTAAGTTTCCAAAATTCCATTATAAGATTTCTCTTATAAAATCTTATCTTTTAAATAAAACTTGGTCTACAGATCTCGAGAGTATCTATAAATAAATTCCAATCACCTCCAAAACTCTATATATATAGTGAGTATTTACAAAGAATAAAAATTTATTTCAAAACAAGTTTAAGTAATTATTTAAAATATCAACACATTTTACATAAACATCGATAACTCATTTCCAATTCGTTTTTAAATAATACTAATCAATGTACAAAGCTTATTATAAAAATTAGAATTTATTTCAATTAATATTAGATATTGAAAATCCACTTTTCGAAATATTTCAATACTAAAACACTTTAACTATATAGTTTATTAAATAAAAATCCTATTTTAACACGGACTTGGTTTCTTAACAAAAATTTATTTTTAAAATTCAATATTACCCATTTCTATTTATAAATCCCTATCGATTCATATCACATCTAACCTTTCTCACATTTCAAAAGTAGAATCCACTATTTTTCCCAAAAAACAGATTTCCTTATCTCGATACAAATTCACACTGTGGATTTATTTTTCCAATTTATCAACTGATAATCATTTCTCTTTATTTATAAACATCATTTATAAACTCATTTGGGTTTCACTTGTTTATAAAAATAATCCCATTTACAAAATTTCATTTATGAATCCATTCCTTTATAAATCCCATTTATTTGACAAGTCCATTATAAATATCGATTTCAACTCCTTTTCCATAAATTCGGAAATATCACTTTAAAATCCATTGTTAAACTCCCCTATATAAATTATTTTTAAATCTATAATTAAAACATTTTAAGAACAGTTGAGACAAATCCAAAATCAAATCATTGTTTTATCTAAATCAATTTCCTTTAAAATAATCCAAATTTTAATATAAATATTATTATATCCAAAATCTCCTTTTAATTCCTTCAAATTCAAAAATAATATTTATGGTATTTAAAATACCAAAGTAAAGGCCAATGTTACTATAGCATCCAATAAATCAAATCAAAATATAATCTATAATAGATTATCCACACATATCGTATTTCACTATATATGAAATTAAAAACAATAATCTTGAGGAATCCAGTTGGATCGCTCCAACTTTTTTCCCTACAGTCACAGATGTTATATAACATAAAATAATAATCCCGCTTCAAGATGGGATATCGTAATCAAAAGGTCATCCGCTATTATGTGGGGCGCATAGTGTCTCATCCGCTCCAACGGCGGGAAATATACCCAACTACTAATATATACAACTATATATATATTATAACATCCAATTGATAAATTATTATCAATTCATCCAATCAACTAATAAATAATTTTTAATACTTTAAATTAAAATCAACAATCAAAATGAGTGAGATTTACTCACTTTGATTTTTAGTTGTCATCCAACGTTTCGGTTTCGACTAGAGTTCGAATTTAACTAAAAATTCTAGAAGCTCCAAATTATTCCAATCTAATTTCTATGCGTAGTATTCGATGCCATGAGCGCAACACAACTTGTTTCGTCCAATTTCAACCTTGTATGAAGAAGACATACATTTTTAAAGATTTGAATTAAAATTATATAAATAAATTTCTTCTTTTTATTTAAAACCTCATAAAAAAAACTGGGCCGTTGATTCTTCTATTTAAGAATCCTGACCGCGAAATCCTTCTTTCTTCCCCAATGTGATGACACCTAGGTCAACACATGCGTGTTTAAACCCATATGCACACAACTTCATACCGATGCCGCTCCTCCATCATGACGTCGGAGATCGATTGAAGGCCACTACATGAAGCGCCTGAACGCCACGCAATTCTGCCCCAACACCCATTGAGCTCAGCCCCATCATTGCCTAGAAAAACGTGCTTAAACGCAAGACAAACATGGCCCAAATCTGGCCTCTACGACGCCCCATTTCTGATCATGACCTTTGGATAAAAAAAATCATGTCGGGCTCTATGATTTTGTTTTAGGAAGTTTTTCGAATTAGTAGATGGATCGAGGGAAAATCGAGCAGGAAGATCATTGAATTTCGGCCATTGAACGTAAACTGGCGGCTAGGGTTTTTCTAAGTTAGGGATTATGGCAATTGGAAAACAAGATCTATTTATAGAAAATTTCACACACTATTAATCCAAAAATATTTCAAACTCCAAATGAAGAGTGTCGCCTGGCGTTTATAATGTTTTACCACTATTCCGAATACAATTGAATATATATCTATAGCTAATTCCATCGTATTTGGAAGATAGGATTTCAAATCGAACTATTTTAATTAAATTTACTTGAATAAATTTCTATGCGCTGAGCTTCACACAACCAAACTGTAAGTCCAATTGACACGAAATTTGGAATCCTATGATAACTCACTATTACGGATCCAATGAAACTGGTTTCATCCAATTCTGAGATTCTGTCCCAAATGGCTATTTTCTCTTGTTAAATTAATATATATATATATATAATTTCCAATTTTCATTCAATCACTTTTAATTCACATTTAAAAGTTTACTAAATTCATTCCAATTCAAATAGAATTTAAATCAATTATAAATTCATTTTCATTCTCATTAAATTCAATATTCAATATATATCCAATTCCATATTCAGATAACACTTATTTTTAAAATTAAATCCATTTAACTTATAAATTTAGCCTTTCTATATATAAAATCAATTAAATATTCTAATTTCAATTGACTGAAATTTTGGGTCTTTACAATGTTGGGTTAAAATTGAATTTTTACAAGAGTTGTTTATTATAATCTAAACAAAGATATATATTAGTGAAATGATTTAGATAAAGAAGCAACTTTATATAAGTGTGTGGTTTTATATAAGTGTGGTTTATAAAACATGGCTTATAAACAAAAAGGATTTAAATAGAGAATTTCAGTACTTATATCCCAATAATCTTTGAAAATGTTTTTCAAGATTCTAGAGAAAATAGTAGTAGTATAATTTGAAAGTAAATGTTTGAAAAATTGGTTTATGAAACTAAGATCATGGTACTTAGTAGCATTTATGAAGTATTTGATACTATTTTTGGCATAATTTTGGTTAAGTCTGAAAGGCACCAATTAGATGTAGTGAACTAACTCTTGTCGCTTGAAATTGATTCCGGTGAAGACTTCAACATCATCAGCATTCATTTTTAGGTTTCTAAGTGTGGGACGCTACAAAAAAAATTTGGCAAAATAGATTTTGATTTAATCCTAAAGTATGATTTGATATACAAAATATATTTGTATATATTATTTCAAAATGATTTGAAATGAGAACCGGTGTTTAGTTCTAAGGTTTTCTTGTTAAATTATTTCATGGACACATGTAGCTTTTGCATTAGGAATGTATGGATATGCATCATGCTATAATATGTTGTTTGGTAGTTTTCATTTGTTAAAATAAAATGGAATTTTCGACGATTTTGGATAGTCGGGAACTTCCGCATGGTTATAGTACTTATAATTAAGTGTTTCAAAGGTATAAAGTTAAGTTTATATAATACTTGAATTGAGAAGGTAGCATGTTAAAAAAAATGTTTAAATCTATTGGATATACTTGTTACGTAAAACAAAATTTGGTGTTGGTATATACTCTTAGGATCTAATGGAGCATTATATGAATATGAATTTAAGTTATATGTAATGACCTCAGATTTTTACTACGTTTAAATTGCTAATTAATTTAATTTTTGAATTAAAAAAATTGTGAATTTATCGGTAAATTTATTTGAGTTCTCCAAATTCAAATAAAAATATGTGTGTTTATTTTATTAAAGTATAATTAAGCTTAAAAACGATTTCTTTAAAAGTTAAATATCTATAAATAATGAATGAATGCAAAATGTAAAATAAATAAAATATAAATATATATGTATATAGAGAAATAAGACAATAAGCATTTAAGTTAGAAGTAAATATTTAAATTAGAAATAGATACATATATATATATATATATAAGATAAATTAAAATATAATGTGATTACATTAGGAAAATTATAGCAACATAATAACTATAGAAGTTTATTTATAATATAGAGCCATAAGACAAGAAAAACTTTATACATTCAACTACATTCAAACAAAATAGAATGTTTATGCAAGACAAATTAAATATGTACAAACAAATAAGGTATACATATAAAAAAGTGAAACAAGATGACAAAAAAAACATATATATGAATATACTTGCCAAGGAAGACACTAATATATTCAAGTATGAACAAACAAAAAATTCTAAGTATCTATGTACAAACAAACAATAGTAATTAATGCTAGGATCTCTAGCATACAAAAGAAAATCATCTCAGCCGAAAATCTGCTAGTCAAACAAACAAGCAAAGGAAAAAAATCTTTAGTCAACATAAAACAAGAAAAAAAAATCTCTGACCTTTTTGTACAAACAAGAATGATATAGCCTGTAAACTTCTTTTATATATATCAAGCTTCTCATTTCAGTTCATCCACCCAAAGCAGAAAATATGAAGTAAATCTCATCTCAAAAACTTAAACAAAAATTCACTTAACAACAATAATCCCAAACAATAATTATCAATACAGAACCAGAGATCAAAAGGGAAGTTTCAGCAAGCAAAGTTCAAGCCTGTTTCAACATAAATGAATCTCTGTTCATTTCTTAATCAAAGTGAGTAAACAAACTATTCTGTGCATGGATATATTGTGTTTTGTGTATATATATTCAAGTTGTAGCTCTGTGTACATATTGTGATTGTTCTGTGTAATAGAAGATGTCTGCTCTTCTTCTTGTTTTGGGTTACAGGGGAAAACAAATAAGAAATTTAAATTCTTCTCATCTAGTCATTACCAGGTTTGGAATTTAAAATGAAATAAGTGTGTTTAAGCCTAGAGTATTATCTGGAAAAAAAATCAATTTCTATAGTGATGAATTGCCTCTATAAACTTAGTTTTACATAGCAAATTTCAACTATATAGTAAATTGGAATGTCATGAATTATCATTTCACTTATATAACTTGAATTGTCATGAGAAAATAGGATTTTTACAACAAAAATTGTGATTTTTAGTTGCTTAGGCTAGGAGCAGTTCAGAGTTGAACACAATTTGTTTTTTTTCAATTTTCTGGTGATCTACTTGGATGTGGGGGTCTGGTTCCTCCTGGAGGTGGAGAAGTGATCAGGGGTTGTAGGAATAATAGTGAGAGGGTGTACAGATGAACGAGGTGGCGGCGGAGAGAACTTGAAATTTATAAACCTAGTTTTTGCTTGGATTGGAATTTGGGATAGTTTGAACTCCATAGTGCATCGAGTTCAACGTGGTTCTGGGGGATGGAATAGGGGAGGTTGACGAAGTGATGGCCGGAATTTCAAGAGCTCTGGTGGAGGAGGTTGCGGAGGCGGCGCATTTCCAAGTTTTGGAAGGGTTCCAGCATCTTCTTGTTCCAGGTTTGGGTTTTTACTCGAATTCGATTTTGAGAGGTCGACAAAGTTTTTGATGGTCGGGGAGTGGAGCATGGAGGATAATCGAATTGTTCGATGATGCGGCGTCAAATAGAGAGGTTCGTCGGAGCCGTGCACGTACACCGCGCACTAGCACTGGTGATCTGGAAATTGTGTGTTGGGTGGAAGCAGGAGTGAACGCGTATTTGTCTCGAGTTTTACTCGAAGTAATGGGTTGGTTGGCTCGTGTTAAGTTAGGGTTGAACTCGAAGTAAAAATAGTGAGGCTCGGGTTGTTTTTTTGTTTTGCTACAGGTTTTAGCAAACCTGACAGTAAAAGTTTGAATTCAAAGAAAATTTAAACAGAATTTAAATGGTGAGATAGATTTAAAAACAAGTATAAATCTAGATGAAGTTAGATTCAAAATGGCTTTGAAGTCTTAAAGTCTTAAATATTTAAAAGAGGGTTTTCAGGCTTTAAGAAAACAAACCTGACAGTTTTTCTAGATTTTAAAATTTAATTTAAAAATCTAAAACCAGAATTTAAATTGAGTTTAAATTCAAAAGTTAAGTTTAGTTTTCGAATAAACTTTTGAATCTTAAGCTTTTAAAATGAATTGGGATTTTAAATCAAGAAATTTAAAAATCAAGAATTTAAAAGTAAGTTTAACTCAAAGTTTAAAGCCAAGTTTAAATCAAATGTTTAGATATGGATTCAAGTTTCTTGAATTCAAATCTGTGATTTAAATTAGTTTTTGAATCTGAATGTTTTAATCAAGTTTAAATCAAATAGCTTTTCATGGTAATTTGTTTTTCAAATAAATATTTGAATTGGATTTTGATAAAGTTCTTTTACGAAGAGGATTTTTGAATGAAAAGTTAAATAATTTGTTTTAACTTGAATTTGCAAGTTAAAGTGTAATGTATCTTAAAGCTAAATTTTTAAATAAAAATTTAAGTAATTTAGTTAGAACTTTTCTTATATAGTTTTATATGCTGATATTTAAAACTTGGTTAATGTCTAAACATATAATCATTTTGAATCTTAAATTCAAAATGAAATTGAATCTAAATTTAGAAGCGTAATGTTTAAATACACTTTAATATTAATGAAGTCATTAATAAAGAAATGAATTACCTTAGAGATAATTAAGGTATTAAAATGATAATTAGGGAATGACTTATTTATTTAATTTATAAATTAATAATTTAGACTAATTTATAATTAGAGATTAATTAGAAAAGTAATTAAAGAATTGTTATTAGTTAATGAAGGTCATTAACCAAGATTATTTACATAATTAATTGAGACTAAATTAATTAATGATAATCATTTATGAAATTATGTAAGTACTTTATGAAAGTAATTAAGAAATTAATTTCTCATTGTAATTAATTGAGTTTAATTTGATTAATTGAAATTAATTATCAAATATTATGTACTGGATTTATATTTCTGATATGTGATTGTGATGCTATGTAATGTGAATTGCTTTGTGCTGAACTGTAATTTGTGATTTGTTTCTATGTGTATGTGAAAACCCTTTTTGCCCGTAAAAAGGCATTTAAATTTCAATGCGACAGGGAGTCGGATTCCAGTTGGTTATCACAAACCCACATCGAATTGTAATGATGAATCTTTGTGATTGATAAATTTATTATATCTGTGAAACTGTGAATGAAGATAAGCGTTATGGATTATACCGCTTATCGAGATTGATATGATTTAACCTATGATGATTGATGATGTTGCACTATTGTGTGAAACCCCTGGACCACACTATACACATACAAATATGGATGGCACGTGGAAATTGGTTAAGTCGCTGATTTTTGAAATTGTTTAAAATTGAATTTTTAAATCCAAATAGTTTTGGAAGTGGATTGGAATTAAAGTAAAAAGTTTTTGAAAAGGAATTTCAAAGATAAAATTTATTTTTTTGATTAACTTGATTAAGCCTTGAAATATAAATAATTTGATTTAAGTTTAAATTCAAAATTTGAAACTGAATTCTATGATTTGAAACTAGGGACTAAAGATGTTATACAAGTTATATGGGTTAAACCTGTTTAAATGTATTGATTTGGGAATTTGAATTTAAATTCAAAGGGCTTTAACTCGTGCAAATATAATCGGATTCTTCCGAAATGAAAACTATTTGTTTTCAAATAATTAAAGCTTTCACATAAGAAATGAACGTCCAATTTGTGTTAAAAGGATTTCAAGTCTAAAATGAAAATGGTTATCCAAGTTATGAATAAATCTTTGGAAACGGTTTGAAAGCTATAAGTTCAATCTTTTATTTAAAGATTTAATGAGTTAATCTAATCGAAATGGAAATTATTTTAAAACCCATAAATGGATCTTTGTGAAACTGGGTGAACTTTATGAAACAAATATTTTTGTTTAAAGATTTGAAATGGTAATCTGTTTAAACCATTTGAAGAAAAGTTTTGGAGTTTTAAGTTGTGACTTAACTGAAATCCCATATTCATATATTTTTAAATATTGCGCTCATTATTCGGTTTAGCCGGAAGAGGACCTTGTGTCATATAATCCATTCCGAATAGTGATACCACGTTGTGGATAGCATTTGAAGACTGGTGTTGAAGACCGGGTATTTGTGAGAACGATAGGATAACCTATCGATTGTCTCTGCACCGAGTAGCTACGGTATAGAGACTCCCTAGGTGATGGGAAGTCCGTTCGGGATTATGGATACCCGGATTTGCAAGGGCTTCTTCGGAAGTGCCTGCGGTTCTATTCGAACCCGGGACAGACTAGTATGGTTATATGTCTGACACTACACTTTGAGATATAAAGCTGATTTCTTTCAAATGCATATATGTTGGCGGCGGAGAATTTATTCTCTTAGCTTAACACCTTTTATGAGACGTACGAGCTCAGAGGTTATGTAGTTGAAGGTTATATGTGATATACTTCCAATTTGGTAGTGTGGCATGCTGAGTGCTGCTATGTGTTGATGATCATTTGTTGATCATTTGTGATCAAAGCATGGCTTTCGTGTAAAGCGTAGCATTGTAGACGAGACTGTATTAGGACTTCATACCTCGGAAATGGTCGAAACAGGAAAGATGCGGCAAGGTTATGAGGGTCGCTCCCATTAGGGTGTGTCATTCCCTTCTTGTAAAGGGTGGTATTTTGGTATGGAACCCAGATATTTACCTATGTGGTGGCTTCAATCTCATTTACTGTGTGGTTGTTGCTTTTTGGTTTAGAGGAGCCTTGGATAAAGGTCCTAAAGGACCGGGGGATGGCATATTCGTGTAGTAGTTACCTAGTTACATAGGTAACCCGACCTTGTGTTGGCAGAGAGCTGGTTAAGTTCTCGGGACGTCCTGCCAGAGGAGTACCCACGGACAGTGGGAAGTTCCTTAGCCTGACCATTTGTTGGAAATCCAAACAAAACAATACGAGCCCTATACGATTGCAAATTGTATAACCTGCCACCTCAGGTGGTAGCTATAGCAGGCATAATATAATGGTACCTATGCTGGCTAAGATTAATATTATACTTTCAAGATGTTTTCCACTATGCACTAATAATAATATAAAAGAAGAATTTTGCGTAGTAAGCATGTTTGACTATCATAAGGAGAAATCTCCCCCATGTGTGCGATTGCATTGTGTGTGTGCCGGGAGGCCTTATGGTAGTTTCATTTTCTAAAAAGCATTGCATATTTCAATCTAAATTCTTTTGTTTGTTTTAAAGATAAAACTGTTTTTGTTACTTATACCAGTCCCATGACTGACCTGGAGTTTATTGTTCCTTTCCTAAACTCTGGGTGCCCATAATTTTTCAACACGGGCAGTCTACAGTTGGGTTTTTCAGATAGTCAGGTTAAGTAGATTATCTGGAGTTAGTCCAGTCTTTGGATCACGACTGCGCTTGCTTATCTTTGTGCATCATTATTGGGAGTTCGAGCTATTTCTGGATTGGTGCCTTGGATATGGAGATATTGATCCGCTGCTTGTGTTATCTTTTCTTTCCGCTGCTATTGGATTGTATCATTCTCTGATGTATGTTGATATCTATCGTATCATTCTGTTGTATCATATTATACCAGATATTGTATCTGTCATTGTATCAATGTTATACATATTGTTATTCTTTTCTTCCGCTGTGTTGTACTTAATGGTGTTATAACCTCCGGCGAACCAGATTCGACGTTTGGATCTGCGGCATTTGAATATGAGCGTCGTATTGGGTGTCGATTTTCGAAGGTCGAGTCATGGCCGTCACATTTGGTATCAGAGCTAGGGGTTAAAACTTTAGCTCAGGAGTATAACACATTAACTCATTAGAGATAGGGTGAAGTATACCTTAGAATGCGTATATCCCTAAGATATCCGTTCGAGTGCCTCAGTAAATTCTCTTACTATCCACTGATAGTAAGTATGAGTGCAAGAAGAGGACGAGATAGGGGACATGGGAGTACCACTACAAATGGTCAATACCCTCCAACTGTGGAAACAACTTTCTCTTTTCAATCTCCTTTGATTCGTCTTCCCAATTTCTTTGTTGGCTTCGCAACAGCTACCAGAAAGAAGTTCGGTGTGATGGTTGCCCTACGAATCGTTGTAGGAAATCCTTACTCGTATCTTCATCGGTTTCTTATCAGCTTTTTGATCTAAACTTTAATGAATTTTAAATTTGAAATTGAAAATTTAAATAAATTGGTTAACAAATATAAGGCAAAATTTGAATTGAATCAATAAAACGATTTCTTTCAAAACCAAATTGGAAATTCTATTATAATTTCTTATGTAGACTGAAGTCCGAAGAGGGACAGGTTGGTATATACCATGGGGTGTTCCGACCTAAGTTGGAATCCATATCTTGTGTTTGAGAAATTGTAAAAGATTGAATCTATCTATCTATTCTCTAGGGTTCGATACATTCTACGAACGATTAGTTATCCTTCGAACTAACCAGTGCCCTTGCATATTCGTAGATCTGGTGACCCGAGTATCCTGTGTAGTATTGAATGAGTTTGTTCTCATATTGTCAACATTCTGATTTGGTAAGCCAAATACAGAATAGATATCCAGTTTGATCTGGAAAACCGTTTCTCTATCTTTGTATATATATCTTCGTTGTTTCTCTGCCTGCAAATTTCGGGGACGAAATTTATTAATGGGGAATCTGTAACAATCTCGGATTTTTACAAAGTTTAAATTGCTAATTAATTTAATTTTTGAATAAAAAATTGTGAATTTATTGGTAAATTTATTTGACTTCTCCAAATTCAAAAGAAAATGTGTTTATTGTATTAAAGTATAACTAAGCTTTAAAAACGATTTCTTTGAAAGTTAAATATCTATAAATAATGAATGAATGCAAAATGTAAAATAAATAAAATATAAATATATATGTATATAGAGAAATAAGACAATAAGCATTTAAGTTAGAAGTAAATATTTAAATTAGAAATAGATATATATATAAGATAAATTAAAATATAAAGTGATTACGTTAGGAAAATTATAGCAACATAATAACTATAGAAATTTATTTATATTATAGAGCCATAAGACAAGAAATTTTTTATACATTCAACTACATTCAAACAAAATAGAATGTGTATGCAAGACAAATTAATATGTACAAACAAATAAAGTATGCATATAAAAAGGTGAAACAAGATGACAACAAAAAAAACATATATATGAAGATACTTGCCAAGGAAGACACTAATATATTCAAGTATGAACGAACAAAAAAATCTAAGTATCTATGTACAAACAAACAATAGTAATTAATGCTAGGATCTCTAGCATACAAAAGAAAATCATCTCAGCCGAAAATCTACTAGTCAAACAAACAAGCAAAAAATCTTTAGTCAACATAAAACAAGAAAAAAAATCTCTGACCTTTTTGTACAAACAAGAATGATATAGCCTGTAAACTTCTTTTATAATATCAAGCTTCTCATTTCAGTTCATCCATCCAAAGCAGAAAATCTGAAGTAAATCTCATCTCAAAAACTTAAACAAAAATTCACTTAACAACAATAATCCAAAACAATACTAATCAATACAAAATCAGAGATCAAAAGGGAAGTTTCAGCAAGCAAAGTTCAAGCCTGTTTCAACATAAATGAAGCTCTATTCATTTCTTAATCAAAGTGAGTAAACAAACTATTCTGTGCATGGATATATTGTGTTTTGTGTATATATATTCAAGTTGTAGCTCTGTGTACATAATGTGATTGTTCTGTGTAATAGAAGATGTCTGCTCTTCTTCTTGTTTTGGGTTACAGGGGAAAACAAATAAGGAATTTAAATTCTTCTCATCTAGTCATTACCAGGTTTGTAATTTAAAATGAAATAAGTGTGTTTAAGCCTAGAATATTATCTGAAAATTATTTCAAGTTCTATAGTGATGAATTGCCTCTGTAAACTTAGTTTTATAGAGCAAATTTCAACTATGTAGTAAATTGGAATGTCACGAATTATCATTTCACTTATATAACTTGAATTGTCATGAGAAAATAGGATTTTTACAGCAAAAAATATGTTTTTTAATTGCTTAGGCTAGGAGCAGTTCAGAGTTGAACACAATTTGTTTTTTTTTTCAATTTTCTGGTGATCTACTTGGATGTAGGAGTCGGGGTTTCTCCTGGAGGTGGAGAAGTGATCAGGGGTTGTAGGAAAAATAGTGAGAGGTGTACAGATGAACGAGGTGGCGGCGGTAAGAATTGAAATTTGTAAACCTAGTTTTTTCCTGGATTGGAATTTGGGACAGTTTGAACTCCATAGTGCATCGAGTTGAACGTGGTTCTGGGGGATGGAAGAAGGGAGGTTGACGAAGTGATGGCCAAAATTTCAGGAGCTCTGGTGGACGAGGTTGCAGAGGCAACGCATTTCCAAGTTTTGGAAGGGTTCCAGCATCTTCTCGTTCCAGGTTTGGGTTTTTACTCGAATTCGATTTCGAGAGGTCGACGAAGTTTTTGATGGTCGGGGAGTGGAGCATGGAGGATCGTCGACTTGTTCGATGATGCGGCGTCAACTGGAGAGGTTCGTCGGAGCCGTGCACGTACACCGTGCACTAGCACTGGTGATCTGGAAATTGTGTGTTGGGTGGAAGTAGGAGTGAATGCGTATTTGTCTCGAGTTTTACTCGAAGTAATGGGTTGGTTGGCTCGTGTTAAGTTAGGATTGAACTCGAAGTAAAAATAGTGAGGCTCGGGTTATTTTTTTTGTTTTGCTAAGGTTTTAGCAAACCTGACAGTTAAAATTTGAATTCAAAGCAAATTTAAACAGAATTTAAATGGTGAGAAAGATTTAAAAACAAGTATAAATCTAAATGAAGTTAGATTCAAAATAGCTTTGAAGTCTTAAAGTCTTAAATATTTAAAAGAGGGTTTTTAGGTTTTTAAAAAAAACAAACCTGACAGTTTTTCTAGATTTTAAAATTTAATTTAAAAATCTGAAACCAGAATTTAAACTGAGTTTAAATTCAAAATTTAAGTTTAGTTTTCGAATAAACTTTTGAATCTTAAGCTTTTAAAATGAATTGGGATTTTAAATCAAGAAATTTAAAAATCAAGAATTTAAAAGTAAGTTTGAATCAAAGTTTTAAATCAAAGTTTAAAGCCAAGTTTAAATCAAATGTTTAGATATGGATTCAAGTTTCTTGAATTCAAATCTGTGATTTAAATCAGTTTTTGAATCTGAATGTTTTAATCAAGTTTAAATCAAATAGCTTTTTAAGGCAATTTGTTTTTCAAATAAATATTTGAATTGGATTTTGATAAAGATCTTTTACGAAGAGGATTTTTGAATGAAAAGTTAAATAATTTGTTTTAACTTAAATTTGCAAGTTAAAATGTAATGTATCTTAAAGCTAAATTTTTAAATAAATATTTAAGTAATTTAGTTAGAACTTTTCTTATATAGGTTTATAAGTTGATAATTAAAACTTGGTTGATGTCTAAATATATAATCATTTTGAATCTTAAATTCAAAATGAAATTTGAATCTAAATTTAGAAGTGTAATGTTTTAAATACACTTTAATATTAATGAAGTCATTAATAAAGAAATGAATTACCTTAGAGACAATTAAGGTATTAAAATGATAATTAGGGAATGACTTATTTATTTAATTTATAAATTAATAATTTAGATTGGTTTATAATTAGAGATTAATTAGGAAAGTAATTAAAGAATTGTTATTAGTTAATGAAGGTCATTAACCAAGATTATTTACATAATTAATTGAGATTAAATTAATTAATGATAATCATTTATGAAATTATGTAAGTTATTTATGAAAGTTATTAAGAAATTAATTCCTCATTGTAATTAATTTAGTTTAATTTGATTAATTTAAATTAATTGTCAAATATTGTGTACTGGATTTATATTTCTGATATGTGATTGTGATGCTATGTAATGTGAATTGCTTTGTGCTGAACCGTAATTTGTGATTTGTTTCTATGTGTATGTGAAAACCCTTTTTGCCCATAAAACGGCATTTAAATTCGATTCAACAGGGAGTCAGATTCCAGTTGGTTATCAGAAACCCACATCGAATTGTAATGATGAATCTTTGTGATTGATAAATTTATTTTATCTGTGAAACTGTGAATGAAGATAAGCGTTATGGATTATACCGCTTATCGAAATTGATATGATTTAATCTGTGATGATTGATGATGTTGCACTATTGTCTGAAACCCCTGGACCACACCATACACACACAAATATGGATGGCACGTGGAAATTGGTTAAGTCGCTGATTTTTGAAATTGTTTAAAATTGAATTTTTAAAACCAAATAGTTTTGGAAGTGGATTGGAATTAAAGTCAATAGTTTTTGAAAAGGAATTTCAAAGATAAAATTTATTTTTTTGAATAACTTGATTAAGCCTTGAAATTTAAATAATTTGATTTAAGTTTAAATTCAAAATTTGAAACTGAATTCTATGTTTTGAAACTAGGGACTAAAGATGTTATACAAGTTATATGGGTTAAACCAGTTTAAATGTATTGATTTGGGAATTTGAATTTAAATTCAAAGGGCTCTAACTCGTGCCGAAATGAAAACTATTTGTTTTCAAATAGTTAAAGCTTTCACATAAGAAAATGAACGTCCAATTTGTGTTAAAAGGATTTCAAGTCTAAAATGAAAATGGTTTTCCAAGTTATGAATAAATCTTTGGAAACGGTTGAAAGCTATAAGTTCAATCTTTGACTTAAAGATTTAATGAGTTAATCCAATCGAAATGGAAATTGTTTTAAAACCCATAAATGGATCATTGTGAAACTGGGTGAACTTTGTGAAACGAATCTTTTTGTTTAAAGATTTGAAATGGTAATTTGTTTAAACCGTTTGAAGAAAAGTTTTGGATTTTTAAGTTGTGACTTAACTGAAATCCCATATCCATATGTTTTTAAATATTGCGCTCATTATTCGGTTTAGCCAGGAGAGGACCTTGTGTCATATAACCCATTTCGAATAGTGATACGACGTTATGGATAGCATTTGAAGACCGGTGTTAAAGACCGGGTATTTATGAGAACGATAGGATAACCTATCGATTATCTCTGCACCGAGTAGCTACGGTATAGAGATTCCCTAAGTGATGGGAAGTCCGATCGAGATTGTGGATACCCGGATTTGCAAGGGCTTCTTCGGAAGTGCTTTCGGTTCTGTTCGAACCCGGGACAGACTTGTATGGTTGTATGTCTGACACTACACTTTGAGATATAAACCAGATTTCTTTCAAATACATATCTGTTGGTGGCGGAGAATTTATTCTCTTAGCTTAACACCCTTCTCTGAGACGTATGAGCTCAGAGGTTATGTAGTTGAAGGTTATTTGTGATATACTCCCAATTTGGTAGTGTGGCATGCTGAGTTTTGTTGTGTGTTGATGATCATTTTTTGATCATTTGTGATCAAAGCATGGCTTTCGTGTAAAGCGTAGCTTTATGGACGAGACTGGATCAGGACCTCACACCCCGGAAATGGTCGAAACAGGAAAGATGCGGCAAGGTTATGAGGGTCGTGCCCTTTAGGGTGTGTCATTCCCTTTTGGTAAAGGGTGGTATTATGGTATTGAGCCTAGATATTTACCTATGTGGTGGCTTCAATCTCATTCACTGTGTGGTTGTTGCTTTGTGGTTTAGAGGCGCCTCAGATAAAGGTCCCAAAGGACCGGGGGATGGCATATTCGTGTAGTGGTTACCTAGTTACAGAGGAAACCCGGCCTTGTGTTGGAAGAGAGCTGGTTAAGTTCTCGGGACGTCCCGCCAGAGGCGTACCCATGGACGGTGGGAAGTTCCTTAGCCTGACCATTTGTTGGAAATCCAAACAAAACAATACGAGCCCTTTACGATTGCAAATTGTATAACCTGCCACCTCAGGTGGTAGCTATAGCAGGCATAATATAATGGTACCTATGCTGGCTAAGATTAATATTATACTTTCGAGATGTTTTCCACTATGCACTAATAATAATATAAAAGAAGAATTTTGCGTAGTAAGCATGTTTGACTATCATAAGGAGAAATCTCCCCCATGTGTGTGATTGCATTGTGTGTGTGCCGGGAGGCCTTGTGGTAGTTTCATTTTTTAAAAAGCATTGCGGATTTCAATCTAAATTCTTTTGTTTGTTTTAAAGATAAAACTGTTTTTGTTACTCATACCAGTCCCATGACTGACCTGGAGGTTATTGTTCCTTTCCTAAACTCTGGGTGCCCACAATTTTTCCACACGGGCAGTCTAGAGTTGGGTTTTTCAGATAGTCAGGTTTAGTAGATTATCTGGAGTTAGTCCAGTCTTCTGATCACGACTGCACTTGCTTATCTTTGTGCATTGTTATTGGGAGTTCGAGCTATTTCTAGATTGGTGCCTTGGAGATGGAGATATTGATCCGCTTTTGGTGTTATCTTTTCTTTCCACTACTATTGGCTTGTATCATTCTCTGATGTATGTTGATATCTATCGTATCATTCTTTTGTATCATATTATACCAGATATTGTATTTGTCATTGTATCAATGTTATATATATATTGTTATTCTTTTCTTTCGCTGTGTTGTACTTAATGGTGTTATAAGCTCCGACGAACCAGATTCGACATTTAGATCTGCGGCATTTGAATACGAGCGTCGTATTCTGTGCCGATTTTCAAAGGTCGGGTCAGGGCCGTCACATTATAAAAGTTTTATGAACTTGAAGTTATGATTTATGAAGTGATTCATAAACGATTTTAGAATTAGAGATACAATATTTGGATAAATGAATGTGGTTAAAAAGGAATTGATGCAGTTAAGAAGCCAATAGGATAAATATGTAAGTTGTACGTAGATTGTTTTATTTGCATAACTAATCTTAATCTAGTATTCGAGTATATGTTTTCTAGGTGAATTACACTGGTCCGAACAAGTATTTTTTACTCAATTCTTTACGGCAAACACTTGATATAGATTCTTGATAAGGTTCCAAAATTTTCTATCATAGTATATGGCTATATAAGGAGAATAGAGGTTTCTAATCAAGGAACCAGATCAAAGTCCAGACTAGAGAGGTCAAGTGATCTATATAAGTTGGGAAGTGAAATTTATATAATCGAGCAAGTGATCAGATCAGATATTTTGTTTGGATGATATATGTACATCGTATGGGCTTTAGTCTTTTATACGATGTTTTGTTTGGATTATGGAGAGTTTATGTGATAACTCTTCGATTTGTTAGAGGTATTGTAAATCGTCGACTAGGTAATAAACTGAGGCTGCTAGGCGCAAAGGTACGCTTAATAGATCGTTTATAATCCCTGTGTGATGAGAAGGTTTTAAACTTCAGCGAACTATGAGTTTTGTTTGCTAATGATTAGGATATTGTTAAGTATCAACGTATGGTTGTTTCTTTTGTTGCTCGTGTTGGGATTTCGAGAACGAAATATTCTAAGTGAGGGAGAATGTAATGACCTCGATTGTGGACATTTCGTATTTAAATATATGAATTATTAAATATCTAAATATTAGATTAAATGTTATTAAAATGATTTAATAAGTTTTTTAACCCCTTCTAAATCATAAGTAATGACGGTAAACTTGTTTTGGAAAAATGTTTACAAAAATAAATACTTTGAAAAAATATCGATAATGTGATTGAAAATCGTTTTATCGATAAATGGCTTTTTAATCGTCAGAAGTTGTTTGGATTTTTCTTACATATATTTGTTTAGGAAATCAATTAGTGAAATAAAAATATTTATCCATTTGTGGAAATAACCTTAAGAAGCTTCCTAAGCCTATCTAGTTAGGTGCGAAAAGGAAAATGAGCATAAATGGAAACTCCTTAACACTTGAGAAATTGTGACATAAAGTAGTCATGATAGAAGTAATTAATGGTAATAGGACTTTGAGGGGTTTTTGGAATTTTCCCATGACATTACTAAGCCTATATGAGAGAGGGCATACCTTTAGGAAAAAATCAAAAAAATTAATAAGAAAAACGAAGCTTTTCTAATGGCATCTTCATCTTCTTCCTCTCTTATGTTCTAAAATTAGAGTTGCAAATCAACTTCAAAGCACTTCAAACTTTGCCACAAGGCTCAGTATAATATTAGATAACCTTCTACCATGTTAGAAGTCAAAGAAGTGGAGCCATGTTCCTCATGGAGGGGTTGGCCGTGAGCAATTATGAGGAAGGGGAGTACTTTGAACAAGGGGAAATTAAGGAGAAGGAGTAGGAAAGGTGTTACAAGGTGGAGGCTTCACTTTGGTTCATGGATCTTGTTCATTGTGAGGTTAAAGGTGAGTTAACACCTCTCTTTGGATGGAAAATATCACACATATATGTTGTGTTTGATTGTGATAATGTGGTTTAAATAGTGTTAACTTATGTTAAAACAATGGTTGTAACTTCTTACTTAAAAGTAAGTGACTTATGGGATCCTTACAAGGACTTGAACAAACTTGAAATGGACTTATATGACATGTTACTAGACCTTGAACAAAGCACATAGGTTATAGATGGAATATGGTTTAGATCGGACTCGGATTTGAAAGTGCACTTACAGCGATAATTATTATAGATGCAGTTCGGAATTGTCTTGCTTTTGGCAATTGTTATGGAATTTTCTAGAGAGATCAATAAGGATTTCTCACCATTTTACAATGTTTTATATGTATTTTTGTTGCTATTAAAAGTTTGAATGTTAAAATGTTAAGTATTATCTCGAAAACGGCCAAAATATCACTAGTGCAAAACTGCCCCGTTTAACCTTGATTTTTGGACTTCAAATATTTCAAAAAGGACATAAGTTTGAGCAATTTGTTTCATTCCTTTTGAAAGTATTGCCTAAATCATATTAGAATAGTTTAAAAGTAGTTTGAGATTTATATGGATTTTAAGAATTAGTCGTGAATTTTCAAAGGAGAGATATTTTATTAAAAACATGTTGTTTTCAAGTTTCTAATGATTTTTCAAACTTGTTATGTTCAAGTGATATTTTAAAGGAGTGTTTTAAAATATATTATAAGTATTATGCAGTATAAACATCTTGGAAATATATTATATAAATATCTTGTTTTAGATTATAAACAAAAGGTTAGAAAGGGATTAGAATTACTAAATGACCAAATAGTTGATTATTTAATTACTTATTAGAAAAGTAATTAACTATGCTTAACACTGATAAGCCAGTGAAGTAGGCTTATCTATTTGTCAGAGTTAAGATTGATGTCGAGTAGGGACGATGCAATAGAGCTCTAACCTACCGGGCTTCCCTCTTAACCGAGGAATAGGTAAGTGGAAAATGTTGGATGCGTGTTAGTCGTGTTAATTTCTTATTGTTTATGGAAATCATTAATACTATGCTTAAAACTAAAAGTAGACGAGCTAGACTTATCCATTTGTGAGATTTAAGAATGATTTGTCTAGGTAAGGCTTGGAGCAACCAGTTCCTAAACTTACCAGGTTTCACTCTTGAACAAGGAATGGTTAAGTTGAGAATGTCGAAAACAAGTTAAGCGCATGAATCGTGTAACGTCCCGCCTTTTTGTACGCTTTAAATCGGTGATAAACCACATACGTCAGACTTAAAACATACAGAAGGGCGGATTGTTATGGGGTAAATAAGAAAAAGCATAGAAAGAAAGAAAAACAAAATAGAATCTTGCAGTGGAACGATAAAATATAACAATCAAATATACAGTTCATGAAGCTGTTTTACAAGATATTCGATTATACTTATACAATACATATCAGAGTTATACTTACCAAAGAATATTGATAATGCAGTGGAACAATGTGATGCAGTGTAATAATATAATAAATAATAGTAATAAAATCTTCGTCTTTGTCCTCCAGAAATAAAGTCTTCAAATCCTGAAATGCTCAGGCTGACCCGAGCGAATTGAAAAGACAAAACACTTGAGTCAGAATTAAAAGATCTTATGTAAGTTAAATTAGCAGTAAATAATATGAGTGGAATGGCGTCAGAGATGTTTACGGGATTTGACATCTCCTATCTAGTGTCTACGTGAGTGCAGTAACTCAAGAGATGCTCGGGGTTCACATCTCCTGAGGATCCGTTAAACTATTTACTATGTAGTAATATTTCGCTATTATAATAATATCTATTAGTAAAATAAACTTACTTTTAAATAGCGTTAAGGCTTTACATTTTCCACCTTAACACGTAATAGTCCCAGTAGTTCATCCAATATCATAGTCCCTCCTGATCGGGAAGCCACCAGAAGATACCACACAGGCTACGGGAGAAAACCAAACTCGTACAAGGCGCGATAGAGTAGGTGACACGGCACAACTAGGCAATGCCAAGGTAGATATACCAATTACGCTTTCGGGTCGGTGGTAACGCATAGCGCGCAGATACCACCCACCTCAAGCCACACCCCCAAATCAAAAATCAAAAGTGGCCACCGAATAAATCCAAAGTCAGAGTATAATATCGAAGGGATGTGTCAGATAAAAGGGGCTACCTTCTTAACCCGTCGATTGCTCATGTTTTAGCCACCTTATGCCAACTCACGGAAGTCGGGTCCGCGTATTTACCTCAAAAGAAATGCCGCCGCCATCCTACTTCATTCTGGAATCTTGACCGCGTACACGGTTGTTAAAGTGGTTTTCGGAGTTGGCAGAGAGTATGACAACTTCCAATCCCGGTCTCTTCAACAACCAAACGTTATTATAACACCGCGGTCATTTCAAAATAATTTATACTTCAAAACCAGAATATAATATCCATTTCAAACTACATAAATACGATATCATTTCCATTTTTAAAAACCAAATCAACGCGATATCATTTTTATTTCAAAATATATTCTTTTTCCAAAATTATAGTGCTTTCAAATCTATATGCATTGAACCCCATAGCTTTGAAATATAACTTTGAATACTTAAATGGTTTAAATATTAAATTACTTTATATAATAAAATAGCTTTTTAAAATTTCACAAATAAATTCCAAATACCGATTTGAACCTCCAATTAAACCATTTCAATTTTCGTATAATTAAAAGCTTTAAATATTCCACCGTTTCAAAACTAATTCTTTGATAATTCCATATATATCATATTTAATTACTATTATTTAGATTTGAAATGTCTGCTTAATAAATCCAATGTAATTTAAGTAAAAAATTTAACTTCAACAACTGGATATCCTTTCAATATATTTAACTTGATATATTCATTTAAATCAACTTGATATTCATTTAAATCACTCTAAACCAAAAATCAGGTTATAAAAAACATACCCTTTAAAATTCTAAATTTTATTAAATTCCAAATAAATTCCATATCCATCTTCCAACCTTATTCTCATTTAAGTCATTATAAACTCCAGAAACTTAATTTAAATAAATGCTTAATCATATTTTATCTTAATAAAATCAAACTTAATTATTAACTTCTTTTATACTTCAAATCAATTTTATACATGGCTTAAAACCCAGAATTTAACTATATAAAATAACATTTATAAAATATCCAAATCACTATCTCATAGAACCATATATTTCTTTACAAAACTATAGAAAATTATTTCAAAATATTTTTATATATATAGACCATGGTGTCTGTATATAATTTTCTACCCTATGGTCAAGTGATATAGATATTTATCATTTCAACCCGTAATTTAAAATAAAAATACGGTTATATATCATTTCAAACCGCAGTCCCGAATGGAATAAAGTGCATAACAAATTTGCAGTTTAAAACAATATAAAATACAGCATCCATTCATCCAATATCAATCATCAACCATTTATTACAATCATCATCCAATTTAAACAATAACATCAATATAGGGCATATAACAAATAACAGGTAATTACTGACAGTCTATATTCAATAATAAATTAAACAATCTATCTAACTGGCTGTTTATATGTAATAATAACTTAAATAACAATTTAATTCAATAAATTAAAATTTAACTGGTATGATGATAAGAATATACCAAATAGCAATAAATAAATTTCTAATCACATCAGAAATTAATTTAACACACATAAGAAATTTTAGAAATTGTGAGTGGGTTAAAACACTCACCTTTTGAATTTAAATTGAATTTAAATTAAATTTTAAACCCAAAATTTGGACAACCTCCAAATCCATCCAAACTAGTGCCAAAATGTCCAGAATTTCAGTACGAACCTAGCGGAGAAAACCGCGCATGAATTGGAGTTCGTATGAAAAAGTTATTAAGGTTGGAACGATTTAAAATAAAATTTATATAAAAAAGTAAAAAATAAAATAAACATTCATTACCGCCACATCATTGAATAGAAGAGCATCACGCACCATCTCCAGGCGAAAAAGAACACACGCGAACCCACGTTGAACCACTACGCGACGCCTATCAATCAACTGCCATCGCCCACTGGCCTGCCGCGGCCACGAGCAGAGAAGCTGCCGATCTCCCTGAGCCTCCTCGACCCCTTCCGGTCAACTTGTCACCATCGGTCACGAGCAAAAGGAGCAGCCGTCATTTATAATTAAAACCCTAGTTGAATTTTTTGCTTCGATCTGACCGTCAATCCATCAAATAAACTACGCTGATGCAAACCCCACGGCGATCTTTACAAACCTCTCAATCGATTTGATGATCCATCGCAGTTGATTATGATGCAACGGACGGTCGAGAAGAAACCATCAATTTCTGAACAACCGGTGACTCGAACAAAAAAACAAATTACAAATCTGTGATGCATCCATCGAGAGCTTCGAATCCATGTAAATTTTGCTATATTTTCTGGAAATTTCGCTTTGATTTTGGATTGCAATTTGAATTAGGGTTTGTCCGCCATTGAAATGGGGAGGTGAAGAGGGATTGTACGCACATACAAATGAGAAATAAAGGTAGGCTAGGGTTTATAACAAGGTATCTATAGACAAATTTGAAAATAGAATAGATGGACCCGATTTATAAATGCGCCAAACAATAAATGGCCCGAAAAGCCCATTCTGACTCCGGAACGAAATTGGGTCAACCCATATACCAAAATAGGTGTTTTAAAATATTTTAAATGCAATGGAAAAGGTTTCAAGTCCAAATTCCATCGTATGAAGAAGTTATGACAAAATATATTTTTTCAGATTGATTTCAATTTCATTGATTTCAAGGCGTTTCAAATCCGTACGATCAAACGACAAGTCCGATCGCTACAAAACTTGAATCCTACATTAATTCACCGATTGGGATCCGATGAAACTGGTTTCGTTGAAATACGAGTCAGTGGCCAAAATGGCTATTTTTCCATTAATTAAATCACCATTTAATTTAAATTCCATAATTCATAAATTTTATCATGTTAGATTACTTTAGTAATTTATAACCCTTTATAACCAATTCCCATATCAATTTAAAGTCAACCAGTTCACAACTATTGTGTTTAACTTCCAATTTTTAATAAATTCATTAATTATCAATCGCAAATCAAATAAATAAATTTATTTGATTCTTAATCCTGTTATTCACTTCATTGTCACCAAGAAGAAGAAAAAAATTAACATTGGTTCATGGTTTATTACGTTATTATTCCCAAATTTTCAACTTAATTTCCATTAATGTAATATCTAGATATTTTATTTCATTTATTTGAAATAAACCCAATCACTATAATTTACATTCAAATAAATTAATAAATCTTGATTTACAATCTTTGCATCAACCAATATTCATATTATAAATGGAATTGACATTATTTTCAAATATTACTTTAATTAACGTTAACGTAATAATTTATTTATATTTATTGCAATTGATTACCAGTTATAATTTAATATACTAAATAAATGGTTAACTTATAATACTTATTACCATTAACGTTTATTTTCACTTATAAGCTATTATTGACAAACCAAATGTTGCAATTTGATTTAGACCTAATTCAATGCATTAAATGAATGGGTAAATGATTAAAGTTTTGCACTATTGCCACATTTTCTCACATTCATACTTGATTATCTACTAACAATTATTATAATTACTTACAGAACATTGATTTTTATTCAATGACCATTTATTATAATTTAAATTCATTAATTTAACTTACATTTTGTTTTCATATATTCAATTTGTAGTTAAGTATACATCTACATTATTTCCATTGATTTGAATTTCATTCAATTAATTAATAATTTACCTTAGTTAACATTAACGTAGTATTAGATTATAATTTTTGTAACCGATTTCCAATTTTAAATCAACAAGCTACAAAATAGGTAACATACAATAATCGTTACCGTTAATTCTTTAGTAGCATTAATAAGCTTTTATTGCTTATAAATCAATATTGACATTTATCTTCATACTACAAATTCACTTATGTTCAATTTATAGCCAAACATAACATTTTGATTTATTTTCATAAATTGGTATTCCATTCAATTCATAAATTTATTAACTTGATTGGCATTATTTACCTTGCCTTCTAGTTATTATTTCATAAATATGATTCCCAATCATTTCTTTAATTTATACTAACATTTAAAAGTTTATTACTTACCATTAACACTGTATTATTTCATTAATTCATTCAATACTTACTTTTATTTAACTATCTTCCATTTCATAACTAAGTGCACAATTTGCGCTATTTTACTTTTACTGATTTCACTTCAATTGTCAACAATTGGATTTTTTTCTTATAACCATTGTTACAATTCATTCTTAACCTTTACTTCAATATAAATTATAAAATTTTTATTTCCTTCTAAATTTAGTTACAAAAATTTAATTAAATTAACCAATTTATTTATAAAAATTTACGGGTCGTTACACTCTCCCTCACTAAAACTTTTCATCCTCGAAAAGGAAAAAGAAGGGAATAGAAGAATTAAATAAACAATATATCTTATTCAAAAATATTAACTTATAAACAAAAAAAATTACAAAATTGATTAATTTTAACAAAATATACCAATTTATAAACATCAAATCTTTTTATCCTCAAATTAATAAAGTTTGGAAAACATTTTTCAAATTTTTTCTAAGTCCAAAATTTACAGAAAATTTCGACAGAGTCACCTTTGTACGGGGAGGCTCGGGAGAAAATATAATATCAAATATAACAATATACAACATATATTTTCTAAAATAATATATCCCAACCCGGCAAAAATAGTATAATATCGCTATAAAACCGTAATCCGAGAACGTACCTATTTGTCGGGCAACAACGCTTAATTATGAAACCAAAAGCAGTAGCAATTGCTTCCATAACCTGTATTTCACTTATATAATCCAAAAGATTTAATAATTCTATAAAATGAAATGTTTAACTTGTTTCAATCAATAACAAACAAATCAATACAAACAACAATCACTTGCAACCAGTCATACAACCATCACAAAGAATCATCACAAATCAATCATTCATTCATATCAACAAATCTAACAGTTGTTCGGGTTCAAAAAATCAAACTGTACAGAATGAAAAATAAACTACTAAGCGCACCATTTACTCAACAGTCTCTGATGAAGCTAAATAGATTATTCATACATCCAGACAATTTTAAAGTGTCCTTACCCAAACAAGCATAAACCAAAACAAACAACAACAATTTCAAACAATAGATTTAGTTTATCCTTATTAATTCCATTCATACATTTGTTGTTTGATTTCTCTTTTTCATTCATATAATGGTTTATCTTTTTAATTTAAATTTATTTCTTGCAAATTTATTTAGAAATAACTTCAACTTATTTACTTAAGTTTACAATTTCTTACTTACAATGCCTGCCTTCTATTATATTTAATTTGTAGTATGTCGATTATACTTAAGCTTATAACAACTACAACACCAAATTATTATTATTCAAAGAATTTCATTAATTACTTTCATTTCCACAAGTTTATTACTTGTATAATATCTATTACATTTTCTTGTTAACATTTCAACTTTTTATATCTTTTGGTAAGTTATATATATGCCTTTAAGAATGTAATTGAAAGTTATATTAGTTTTTCTCAATTCTTTTAATTAATAAATGTTCAATAATAATATCCTTTGTTTTATATGTTACAAATTTAAATTTTCTTTTTATTTAATTTATAACTTAGCATTAAATCTCTTATTTCCTCTAGAGGTTTCAATTATTAATTACGTATGTTCCAATTCATTACAATATTTGAAACTATTAATTAATGGAACTTAAGAATTAAATACCGGGTTAAATTTCAAATCATTTTAAAATAATAGACAAATATATACTTGCAACTTATATATCCAATTAGATATAAAACAATTTAAAATTTATATTTGCTTATCAAAATAAATCTGCAGTAAACTACTACAATGGCCTTCCCACTTCGAAACTAGAAAATGAATGTCGATGATGCGTGCACTCATCAACGAAATTATTTTCTAGCGACAGAGAGGGGGATATAACTTATTTCTTCCAAAAATTTCTTAAAACAATTCTTTCAAATCATATTGAAATATTTATACCAGAAAATACTTCTAATAATATTATTATTATATTCCAAAATCATTCGAAAGAAAGTTTCAAAACCCCGAAACTTAAGTTCTAAATTCCCAATTTTCATTTATTTTATTTTAAAATTTAATTTCAGCCAATGTTTATAAATTTCACTTCCTAACAACCAATATATTACAACCAACTATAACCTTATAAGATAATTATTTTATATATAGAAAATATAATAGGCAAAATTATTTCATTCACCTATATTAAAAACAAATATTATGTCGGTCTGTCCTATTAAGTGTTTAGAAATCCCTATTGATGTCATAGCGTCTCATGCACCAACCAGAATTTATAAATACAAAATGGAACAGACTAACACAATATTAAAACCTTTTTATAACACTAACAAATACGCTCTCTCATATATATACACTCAGCGACTCATCATAGGTTATTACTACCCTATTAACAAAGAGTCAAACCCCACAAAGCTAAGGTTTATCGCAAAACCAAAGCTCCGATACCAGATGTAACGTCCCGCCTTTTTGTACGCTTTAAATCGACGATAAACCACACACGTTAGGCTTAAACATACAAAAGGGCGGATTGTTATGGGGTAAATAAGAAAAAGCAGAGAAAGAATGATTTAAACATACTGAACTTGACTGAATATGAACTTAGATCTTTAAAACAAATGTTTGTAAAGATAGTGACATGTAAGGAAATGGTTCGGGTTTGTTTTGATAATGTGTTCATAACATTCACCTTTAACCCATTTTGATTATACTTATGAAATGTAAATAGATTTTTAAAAGAATGATTTAAAGATAAGCAAATGTGAAATGGTTTTTGGTTTGTAGTGACAATGTTTAATTAACATTAGTCTTAAACCTTTTGAATAGATTTGTGAAAGTAATTAGATCCTTAAAATGGGTATTTTAAAGGAAATTATAAGTGTGGATTCTTTTGGAAAAAGGTAGAAAAAGTAGAAGTTTATTAGATAAATGAAATTTACTAATAAAGGAGTTTTAATTAATAAAAGTATTAATTAAATGGAAGGGATTAGGAGTTTCTTCAGTAATTTAATCATACTTTATGTGGCTTGATTGTGTTTTGGATAATGATGATGATAGTGTTTTTTGTGTATATTTGTTTATGGAAAGTAACCAAGAATTGGTTTCCATTTACAAATATCTATATTATACTAGATAGCCGATTAGTCGACTATCGAATTGACCAAAATATGACTTAAGAAGTTATCAAATGCTTCGCGATTTCATACCAATAAGAACCCCTGAGGAGGAGTATTGGCATGAAACGTCTCTAGCTTTTGCTTACTTTCGAGAGAACTAGGATTGAGTCAATTGGAAAATTCATCGATTGGTTTTGAAGAGACCGAGATCGGTAAGTGTTCTACTTATCGAATACCACTCCAAAACCAGATAAGTGATCTATGTTCTAAAAGCGGTTGTGAAGTGGAATACTATAGAGTTGATATGTCTATCCTACGGTTAAGTCCGAGAGAAAGGTCAGCGTTAACATTTCGAAAAATGCTATCATGTGGGACTGTCTGTCTTGAGGAGTACTCCAAAGAGGAGGACAATGTTAGCATTCTTCAGAAAACTTATGCAGAGGAACCAATGTGGTGGTTCGAGATCCGCTCAAGATGCTCGAATCCATGTAATGGTTCATAATCTGTTTGAGATATGGGAATTCATTTAGGAATTCATGACCTGTTCGAGATGATGGAATCAATTTGGGGGTTCGGGTACTGTTCAAGTGATGAAGACTTGTGTGAAAGATGTCAAATGTAACCTCTACATCAGGAATTGCTAAATCCAAAGTAGGATGCACAACTTGGGGTTTAGGGACCCACATCAGGATGTTATCAACTCCAATTCTAGAGATACTTATCGATATGTTTTGCATGGGAGTTGATGATATTTTGTTCACCTTGTTCATTTTTATGTTCAGATGATGTCCTCTTGTGTTTATCTTAACGATATATTTTATCCAGAGATATATGATGCTCGGAAGGTACTTTTCGACCCTTGTGCAGGAGATTGGATTCGGCTTCTCCAAAGAGATCTCCATGGAAAATCCACTACGCGAACGTTCCTTATCGATTTTGGTTGTACCTATATTATGTTGGAATATAACCAATGTAACCATTTCGGCTATGATCAATATTAATTTCGAACCTTAGACATTATTATGATATCACTGGATTTTCTATAAACGATTTGGTTATCGTAAGTTGAAAATCCATCCATGTTTATTTATGGCATGGTCTTACGAGATACCTTTATTTTGAAAGGTTTTTATAACATTAAAAATCTATTTGATTTGTGTTTATCACCCTTGTTTAATAGACTGATCCGGGTGTTATTTTCTTAATGGTCTGGTCAGCCTTGTGTATGTTTCTAGATTTAGCCGAGGATGCTTTGGAGCTTCTAAAGAAGAGTTGGAGTCCTACTTACTGAAGTATTTATTTCCGCTTCTTTATTTTTTGTGTATCATCATCATTTGTGAGGGCAAATTTTTGCAACTGTTCGGGTTGATTATTGTAACTCTGAAAAACTATATTTCTTAGGATGACAGTTTATTCTGTCTTTTGATATTATATATGATCATTCCATTGTGAGATTCTTATATTGTGTTCCATCTTCCTTGTTCTATTTATTTTCCTTTTATTTTACCCTAACAATTCATCTTTTCGGCACTTAGGTGCCCGACTTGAATACCATGGATGTATTTGTGTTTACATTTGGGGGTCGAAAAGGCAAGTTGTTACATGTGTCGAAGATCAAGTGAGAAACTTACGTAGTTTTCTCTCTTATCCTATGCATATAAATACTAATCTCAAAACCCTAACCTCGGGGTGATTTCATTTTTTTTAGCCGCCACTTTCTCCTTCTTCCTTATCTTAATGGCAGCAACCATCCTCTGAAACAATCCGAAAAAATTCTCAAATCCAATTCAAATAAAAAAATACTAATTTGTAGTAGAAGGTCTCCAATCCCGGGCTAGCAACCTGACAGATTGGGAATTGTTTTAAGAAGAGAAATCATTGTTCAACATAGACTCAAAGGCTTCATGAAGTGGTGAATTTTCATTATTATTATTGTTTTGATATTAATTTTATCATATAAAAGCTAATTTACATCCAAATCATCTTTTTTCATATCTTTTTATTATTTCTATTATGTGAGATTTTTATGGTTACATGTGTTTGTTACAGTTGGATTGGTTATGTGCTTATTGTAATATTTTGTTTATTGATTTATTGTTGAATTAACTTTGTAAAAAATAATTTTTAATTTTGATTTATATTAATAGACACACACACACACATACACAAACACACATACTAAATATATAGAAATCTGCAAATTGTCAACATTTATAATTATATATATATAATTATTTATATCATATATACTTGATCTTAAAAAATTGATGTTGATTTATACTTACCATGAATCATAAAACATAAAAGTATTTTATTTAATATGTATATACATATTTTATTATTTTTTAATGATTTTGTATGTTGTTTATTATGTATAAAATAATTAATGGTTCAAAATTTATGTTTTATACTTTATAAATTTGTTGCACCATACAAGAATCTTACTGTAATAATTTCACATTTTTAAACCTTAATTTAATATTATTTAAATTAATTTACTTTCAGTCCACGATCAATTATTTAATTACAAATATAATTTCAATCGGGAAAATTCTAGAAATTTTTCTTAAGCCTAAAATGTCTTAAGTATCTTTAGAAAAAATTTTAGATTTTTATAACTAAATTAATAAATTTTTATAATTAATTTGTTTTCGGCCTGCATCAATTATTTAGCTAAAAATATAATTTCAATTGAGGAAATTCCAGAAATTTTTCCTAAGCCTAACCTATGTCTCAAGTACCTTCAAAAAAGTATTAGAATTTTTCAACTTGATTTTATATTTTTAAGAATTAATTTCGTTTCGGGCTGTTATCATTATTTAATGATAAATATTATTTTAATTGAGAAAATTCCATAAATTATTTTAAGTCAAACATGTTTCCATATTTTCTAAAATATAAAACTTGTAATTTTTGTATAATTATTTTACATTAATCTATTATGGCAGGAACTGTTATTCAATAATACATAACATATATATCTATATATATCATGTATACATGAATATGTATATTCATTTACATATATTAATATCTTGTTTTTCCATATTGTACTTGTACAAGCACATATTTGGACAAATTACAATACACACAAAATAAGATAAAGTGTCTGTTGCAACATAAATCGTAGCATTTATATACAGGCACATTATACCCTTCACAAATTATCATGTTACACATGCACACGAATGCACACAGATATATATACATATATATACACACAAATACATAATATATATATTTGATACATATTATGTTGAATATGCGATTATATGATTTTTGTTTGATGATAATAAACATATATATATATTCATTTAAATGTTTTTGTTAATATACTATTTTATTTTTCATAGATTAAATAATATTTGTTGAATAAAAATAAATAACACAGAATTTGAATTCAAACAGGAATTTTATTCAAACAAATGTTTTTTACAATCTTTGAATAGTACAAATTTCAAGCTCTCACTATATATATACAATTTCAATTATAGTACAATTTTGATTACATCATGATTCACATTTACATTTGACCCCACTACATATCACTCATTCACTCAACTCGTACTGATCTTCAACTTCATTCCAATGTGAATCCAACACTTGAGCAATCTGTAGAAATATACATTAACGCAGTAAAATTGAAAATAAAATATTTTTGCAGTATAAAATAAAATGCGGATTTTGAAAATAATATTTGCCTCAGTTATTTAGGTTGTTCGTCATCATTTAATTTTGAATTCATCATACACGAACAGCTTGTAACATACACAGTGTATCATTGTATATGCCACAAGGCCGGGCATACCGGTATATACACTTGATAGAATTACAGGGACAGGTGAGCACAGGTCAAACCCAAAACGCCGGGTTCAACTCAAGTGCAATAAAAATAATGTCACAATAGTCAGCACAAGGTCAAACCCGAGCTCCAAGCTGGATTCAACACAGGTGCAGTTTACATACAAAAGTCTAATAAAATGGTCAGGAGCAAGCCAGTCAAAGTATACAAACATGTACCAGCTCATACATATATGCAGCCTTGACCAAAATCAAATTGAAACAAATGAAACTCAGATGCAAGCACACTCCAGGAACAGTGCACATCAAACCAGAAGTGTGCTTAAAGAAAATCCAAACCAAGTTTAAGTCACATATGTGAAAGTACAAATACAGACCACTTGAAGTGTGTCGACTAAACAACTCAGTGCCATCACAATGAATACAAATTACCTCAAAGCAAAATGAAACAGTTACAAGATGACATGACACAATGAATACACGAACCAGACTCGAGCACACATGAAGTTCAAGGTGAACTAGACCAATACAACACTATAGATTATCAACCGGCTTGAGGCTATCAAGAGCATATATAAACTGTAACATGATGAAGCAGTGCAAACTCAAATGAGCAAGTGCACCAGAGAAGACTGCAGAGATATATACATGAAGACCAGACAACACAATGAACTAGCAGTAAAAAAATTGCACTGACAAAAGGTTTTAAAAACAATATCATGTAACCGAAATCAGATACGTCACAAGAGAAGCTCTTGGACCAAGGCTACAATGTGCACAGATATGCAAACAAAGTATGTAGTTATAACACAAGTATAGATCCAACAATACATGCATACACACATACAAATGTATATATGCACATATATGAATTCACACAGTGTATAAGGCCGAAGTCAAAAAGAAAAATAAGTAAAATTCGAACAAGTTCAGTCTAACACAAATGATCAAAGCCAAGGCTTGAAGCAATACAAAGGCAGTTCAGCAATCAAGTGAACACAATCACAGTCAATGGTGTACATAGAATTCATCGATACAACTACTTATCATAGAGCTGCAGAAGCCGATGCCAAACAGAGAAAAGAACAGACATCCCAAAGTCCAGGAATTATTTCAAATAAGCAAAGTCGAACAAATCCATGTCAAGCCAGGTACAAGCCAAATAAAGAAAGCTTGCATCAGGAATTTCATATTAAACGAGTCAGAGCCGAAGTCAAACATTATCACAATATCAAGCCGAAGTCACAAATGAAATCAACATCGTCAAACCAGAATCGAAACCGTGATGACCAAGAAAAAAACGAACGGCTCAAAATCAACACCGTGTTATTCAAGTAAATTGAAAAAGTCAGTAATCAATCTCAAGCATCCAAATGAACATCGAACGGCCGGAACAAAGTAAATGACGAATTCAAATAAATTTATATGAACGAAAATATAGGAATTCGAATCCTATATAAACCCAAATCATCACCGGCCAAAAATGCATTCGAGTTCAAGAATAACTAACAACAATAAACCAATAACTCGAATCATCGATCGAGTTCAAACAATCAACCAGAAAAGCAAAAAGGAAAATAACATACCAATTTTAATTCGAACTCGATCGAATTGAAGTAGCCGAAAGAGATTGATAGAGAGAAAGAAGAAATCAAAGCATCGACCAAATTGACAAAGCCGGCGACTTCAACACGAAACCCTAACTTTTGAGCAAGCAACGAGGCCGCCATTCTTTTAGAGAAAACCAGGCCGAAGATACAAAAGAAAAAGAAAAAGGGGTTTAATTTTATCACTTGTGGGCCGGCCTGGTTATTGGGCTTAATTTAAATTAGGGTTCAATATTTAAAATAGGGTTTCTAATTGTCTTATTGTGTTTTAAATTTGTAGTTTCTTTTTAAACGGTTGTAATTACTAGTCGTGTGACTAAGGAAGAAACTACGTGGCATAGTTTGAGAATTCGCAACTCAGTGGCTGAGTTGTGGCAGGGTTTTGAGCATAGAGTTAGGTTAGTCAGTAGCGGGTGTCGCGAATTTACGTATGTAAGCGTGTGACTACTTAATTTCTAGTAGAAACCTTGGGGACAGCACGTAGGCAGGGTTTTGCCGAAGCTGGGTAAACTCTATGTCGTTCTATTTCTGCATTTATTATTCTGTTATTATCTATGCTGCTATAATTTTGATTTATCTGTGTTGAAATAATTTTATATGCTTCCGTAATCATTTTTATAATTAACAGTATCACCCTATTCAACCTCCCTCTAGGGTGAAATCGATCCTACAAGTGGTATCAGAGCTAGGAATATAAGTCAACTTTTGTTTTTAAAAAAAAAGAAAATCGTTTTTCAAAAACCAATTTTTGTTTTAAAAAAAATTTGAACTTTTAAAATGGCTTCTTTTAATACTGCTTTTGCTGAGGGTCAGTCCATAGTTAGACCACCAATGTTCAATGGTGAATACGCCTACTGGAAAAATAGAATGAAAATTTTTCTGAAAACCATTGACGCTTGAAATATTGTTGAGACAAGTTATAGAGCACCAACTATAACTATAGATAATCAGGAAATAGAGAAACCAAAGGATCAATGGACAGAACTAGAAAATAAATTACAAAATGCTAATGCTAAAGCTATGAATTCTATTATCTATTCATTGGATCAATTTGAATTTAATCATGTCTCAAATTGTCTAACTGCGCAGGAAATATAGCACACACTAGAAGTGACTCACGAAGGGACATCTCAAGTCAAAGAATCTCGCCTTGCCATACTAAGCAGAGAATGCGAGAACTTTACAAAGGCGAAGGAAGAAAATGTCAAACAGATGTATGGACGACTTTCCAATATCGTATACAAATCAAAAGCTCTCGGAAAATCATACACGGAATTAGAAATAGTCCAAAAAATCCTCAGAGTCCTTCCACAAAGATTTGACGCAATAGTGACTGCCATTCAAGAATCGAAAGATTTAAAACAAATGAAAGTTGAAGAACTCATCGGAAATCTCACCATTTATGAGCTAGAAATGAGATTCAAGGAAGAGCGTGAAGGAGGAGATACTCGAAAGAAATCAATAGCTCTTAAAGGAACAATCGAAAGTGATGATGATAACGATGATGATGATGGAGCAGCAGAGCTGGCACTACTAATGAATAAATTCAAAAAATGGAATCACAGATACGGAAATCCAGCTCGAAATCAAAAATTGAAAAGCAGAATAGCCAAAGCACTAGACTACTCAGAAGAACGGGAGATCATTTGTCACAAGTGCAACCAACTCGGACAAATTAAGCCCAATTGTCCTCAAAACCGACACGACTTTGAAAAGAAATCAAAAAGGAGAAGTTTTGCAGCCACGTGGAAAACAAGTGATGAAGATAATCAAAGTACTAGCAGTGAGAGTGAGAAAGCAGATATGTGCCTTCAAGGAAATATAACCGATAGCGACGATGATGAGCCAAGAGAGGTATCAAAACTCACTCACTCAGAATTACTTATATATTTCCACGAAGTAAATGGCTGTTTTGAACGACTTAGGGAGAAATATGATAAAATTGAATCGCAAAGAGATAGTTTGATTGAACTAAATGAACAGCTTGAACAATTAGTAAAAAAATTATCAAAATAAGTGCCTAAGTGTGACAAGTGTCCATTATTTGAAGAAGAAATTAAAAAATCAGAAATTAATATAAAATCACTTGAAAATGAAATTCTGATTTTGAAAGAAAGTGAAAATACTAGGAGAGAGAACACTATTAAAAAGTGCACACAATTATTAAACGAAAATGAATCTCTCAAAACACAAGTCCAACAACTGTCAACGACTTTAGATAAATTTTCCAAAAGTAAAAAATCGTCGAATATGCTCTTAGGGAGACAAACTGTTAATACAGTTAGACAACGACTTGGGCATAATCAATCTAAAAATATTAGAAATGAGATCAATCAACTAAATTCTTTGTGCATAATTTGTAGAAAATATGGACACAATCACAATAGTTGTTGGCATAGACCCAAACACGTGAAAACTATACCAATTTGGGTTCCAAAAGGCACAAATATAAAATCTCTCAAAGTTAAACAAATTTGGGTGTCGAAGGGAACATATGTAAATAGTTCTGGGTCTCCACAAAATTATTTTTCTAAATATTCTGCCACTAACAATCATGGACCTATAAAAACAAATAGGTCACAAAAATATTTTCCCGTGTAGGTGTGGTGGCAGGCTAAGGAACAACAATAGTGCTACTTGGATTCTGGCTGTTCCAAGGACACAACGAGCGACAAAGCAAAGTTCCTTAGCCTAGTACAATGGTGACAGAATCACAATAGACAACAACGAAAAATATAGTAAAGGTAAAACAGGTAATGGTATATTTATTTGAACAATATATAAATGTGATAATCTGCACCATAATCAGAGTTAAATCAGCCAATAACGTGATAATGAAATAATGATGATTTTGATTCTGACTTATTCAAATTGTTGGCCAATTATATTCTTATGCCAAAACACTATAAAAATCTCTAGAGCCTTTGAATTACTTTATATATATTAGTTTGGATTAATAATAGTGTTTTATTGGATGATAATACATTTGGTTATCTTACGGCTGACTCTATATTCACGGTTTTTGATTATTTACACGGTTTCTATTCAAATTCAAGAGAATGTCATTTAAAAAGCTGCTAAAATTGATTTTGAGATACTTTGTTGCACACTTCATGGTCTGGTCTATCAAATTCAATTAATGATAATTTTGAGTGAAAGAGAAATTCAGATGCAGATTACACTGGTAATCTAGTTGATAGAGAAATTACTAGTTGAACTTAATTTTTGTTGAGACATTTAGTAACTGCATTGTTTTTCAAAGAAAATATCTACATATTTTTCATTTCAAATAATTTTAAAATAGCAGAAATTTTTCTCATTAACCCCTTCTAGAAAATCATTTTTGACCATGTTTTCAGATCAGTCATTTTGAAAAATTGATTTTATAATTATTTTTGAATTTGATTTTAAATGACTATTTTGACTAAACTCACAAATAATTATCGAAAAGATAAGTAGTGATTGAAAAAGTGATGAGTGTTGATATTTATCATATATTATGACTCGAGAAGGTATAATTAGTAAATTTCTTTAGAAATTTAAACAAGAGTTATAAAACTTTTTGTTGGTAAAAATTCCATGACCATCTCTATTTCTATCATATCTCTAACGACCATCACTCATCAAAATTCTATATAGTTTGTCAATATGTGGTACTTTAAACAGGAATCAATCGTTTTTCATTTTACATTATTTTTTAATAAAATAAAAAAATTAATAATAATAATAAAATAAAATCCAAAGTATTTACTCTCATTTAAAAGTCCTCACGGTTATGCATGGGTGAATTACTAGGAATTTGTTATGTGCTTCCATGCTCATTTAAAAGTCCTCATGGTTATGCGTGTATGGAATGCATATCAAAATTGATTTTTTTTAAATAAACAAGTTGATTCTAATCCCATTTAAAAGTCCACACAGTTATGCGTGGTTAGAAGCTTGAATTCATTTTTTTAAAATAAAATTGGAATACTACTAATCTCATTTAAAAGTCCTAACGATTATGCATGGTTGGAAGATATTCAAATTCCTGATATAAATATACCACAAATAGACACAACTGTATGGTTTTATATGATGACATCATTCCCATCATTCTAAGAGTGGAATATGTGCCTAACAAAGTATTTATGATTTTTGGTTGATTTTTTATTGAAATTTAATATTTATATTCAATTGAGTTTTAATGTTGGATTAATATCGATCACTTTATCTCTATTTTCTCTTACACTATTACTCTTTTGCTGATAACAAAAGGGGGAGAGAAAAGTTAAGATTTTGTCAAATAAAATCAAGTAAAGGTCAAATATTTTCTATTTGCATCTAGGCTCATTTGTATATTTTAATTGTATGCATATATGAAGGGGGAGCTTTGTGTAGAGAGGAAGCATTCAAACAGGGGGAGCAAATGGAATCATCAAATACATTTAACATATTCTAAATCTTAAATATATGTTTGTTATCATCAAAAGGGGGAGATTGTTGAATATGCGATTATATGATTTTTATTTGATGATAATAGACATATATATTCATTTAAATGTATTTGTTAATGTGCTATTTTATTTTTCGTAGATTAAATAAATATTTGCTGAATAAAAATAAATAACACAGAATTTGAATTCAAACATAAATTTTATTCAAACAAATGTATATTACAATCTTTGAATAGTACAAATTTCAAGCTCTCACTATATATATACCATTTCAATTACAGTACAATTTTGATTACATCACGATTCACGTTTACATTTGACCTCACTACATATCACTCATTCACTCAACTCGTACTGATCTTCAACTTCATTCCAATGTGAATCCAACATCTGAGCAATCTGCAGAAATATACATTGACGCGGTAAAATTGAAAATAAAATATTTTTGCAGTATAAAATAAACTGTGGATATTGAAAATAATATTTGCCTCAGTTATTTGAGTTTTTCGTCATCATTTAATTTTGAATTCATCATACAGGAACAGCTTGTGACATACATAGTCTATCATTGTATATGCCACAAGGCCGTGCACACCGATATATACACTTGATAGAATTACAGGGACAGGTGAGCACATGTCAAACCCAAAACGCCGGGTTCAACTCAAGTTCAATAAAAATAATGTCATAGTCAGCACAAGGTCAAACCCGAGCTCCAAGATGGATACGATACAGGTGCAGTTCGAATATACAAGTCCAATGAAATGGTCAGGAGCAAGCCAGAAAGTATACAAACATGTACCAGCACATACATATATGCAGCCTTGACCAAAATCAAATTGAAACAAATGAAATTCAGATGCAAGCACACTCAAGGCACAGTGCACATCAAACCAGAAGTGTGCTCAAAGAAAATCCTAACCAAGTTGAAGTCACATATGTGAAAGTACAAATACAGACCACTTGAAGTGTGTCGACCAAACAACTCAATGCCATCACAATGAACACAAATTACCTCAAAGCAAAATGACACGGTTACAAGATGACATGACACAATGAATACATGAACCAGACTCGAGCACACATGAAGTTCTAGGTGAACTAGACTAATACAACACTATAGATTATCAACAGGCTTGAGGCTATCAAGTGCACATATAAACAGTGACATGATGAAGCAGTGAAAACTCAAATGAGAAAGTGCACCAGAGAAGACTGCAGAGATATATACATGAAGATTAGACAACACAATGTACACAATGAACTAGTAGTAAACAAAATTGCACTGACAACAGGTTTTAAAAACAATATCATGTAACCGAAATCAGATATGTCACAAGAGAAGCTCTTGGACCTAGGCTACAATGTGCACAGATATGCAAACAAAGTATGCAGTTATAACACAAGTATACATCCAACAATACATGCATGCACACATACAAATGTATATGTGCAATATATGAATTCAGACAGTGTATAAGGCCGAAGTCAAAAAGTAAGACAAGTAAAAATCGAACAAGTTCAGTCTAACACAAATGGTCAAAGCCAAGGCTTGAAGCAATACAAAGGCAGTTCAGCAATCAAGTGAACACAATCACAGTCAATGTTGTACATAGAATTCATCGATACAACTACTTATCATAGAGCAGCAGGAGTCGATGCCAAACAGAGAAAAGAACAGACATGCGAAAGTCCAGGAATTATTTCAAATAAACAAAGTCGAACAAATCCATGTCAAGCCAGGTACAAGCCAAAGAAAGAAAGCTTCCATCAGGAATTTCCAATTAAACGAGTCAGAGCCGAAGTAAAACATTATCACAATATCAAGCCGAAGTCACAAACGAAATCAACATCGTCAAACCAGAATCGAAACCGTGATGACCAAGGAAAAAACGAACGGTTCAAAATCAACACCGTGTTATTCAAGTACATTGAAAAAGTCAGTAATCAATCTCAAGCATCCAAATGAACATCGAATGGCCGAAACAAAGTAAATGACGAATTCAAATAAATTTATACGAACGAAAATCTAGGAATTTGAATCCTATATAAACCCAAATCATCACCGGCCGAAAATGCATTCGAGTTCGAGAATAACTAACAACAATAAACCAATAACTCGAATCACCGATTGAGTTCAAACAATCAACCAAAAAAGCAAAAATGAAAATAACATACCAATTTTAATTCGAACTCGATCGAATTGAAGTAGCCGAAAGAGATCGACGGAGAGAAAGAAGAAATCGAAGCATCAATCAAATTGACAAAGCCGACGACTTCAACATCCTAACTTTCGAGCAAGCAACGAGGCCGCCATTCTTTTGGAGCAAACCAGGACGAAGATACAAAAGAAAAAGGAAACGGGGTTTAATTTTATTACTGTGGGCCGGCCTGGTTATTGGGCTTAATTTAAATTAGGGTTCAATATTTAAAATAGGGTTTCTAATTATTTTATTGTGTTTTAAATTTGTAGTTTCTTCTTAAACGGTTGTAATTACTAGTCGTGTGACTAGGGGACAAACTACGTGGCGTAGTTTGAGAATTCGCAACTCAGTGGCTGAGTTGTGGCAGGGTTTTGAGCATAGAGTAAGGTTAGTCAGTAGCGGGTGTCGCGAGTTTATGTGCGTAAGCGTGTTACTATTTAATTTCTAGTAGAAACCTTGGGGGCAGCACGTAGGCAGGGTTTTGCCGAAGTTGGGTAAACTCTGTGTCGTTCTATTTCTGCATTATTGTTCTGCTATTATCTGTGCTGCTACAATTTTGATTTATCTGTGTTAAAATAATTTTATAAGCTTCCGCAATAATTTTTATAATTAACAGTATCACCCTATGCACCCCCCTTTAGGGTGAAATCGATCCTACATATTACGTAATCAATCAATTCAAATTAAAGAGAAAAGTGAAAGGTTCATCTTTCCATTTAATGCAATTAATGTTCTCAATTAATTACTTGATTCAGGAAAAGAAATGAAAGATTTCCTTCTCTATATATACATTAAATCTTCTTAATGCTCTTAATTAATCACCTTTTTAAAGGAAAGAAATGAAAGGCTTCATCCCATATATATAGGAACTCTAATTAATAAATGTTAGGCATATTTGTTACACTATGCAATTAAAATTAAATTTATTTAAACTTCCCTTTAACTAATTTAAATAAAATAAGGGATTTTATTAAAAAATATTTAGAAATGTTCTAGTTAAATTATTCTTCATGGGATTAAATAAGATCTAATAGGGTAACAAAATTTGAAGTTCACCATTTCTTTCGTTGTAGGCTAACCTAGTTCCTTTAATGAGAAATCACGGTATACGTACTTTTACATATATATTTATTCCTTAAGCTAGTTTAAGGTTTTTTGTTGTTTCATCTTTAGTTTATACATTTATATTGTATAATTTTTATACTTTATTTAACTTATATAATATTTTATGTATACTATTATATTAACTAAATCTTATTTAATTACTTAACACTTCAATTAATTGTTATATTATTCAATTATAACATATTATAAGGAATATACATATCATAACCTTTATAGTAATACACATATGTCTTAATATATGTATTTTAATTTATTAATAAACTTTTAAATAATTAATTTAATTAAACAATTTTAATTAAGTTCTGTTAATTTTGAAAATTATTTTATACGCACATGTATACTCATATTGTCTTAAACAATTCAAGACAACATAACATATATCATTACATATATTATACATGTATATATATTTAATCAGTTCATTTATTTTATTAATCTTATTAATAAATAACAATTTGAAATTAATGTTATAACATTTTGAAACATTATATTATGACTTTTATAATATGTGTTTAATTTCAAATTTAACATTTAAATTTAAAAAAAATTATTTCTAAACAATTTGAAATTTTATATTATAACATTTTACTTATTTAAAGTTAACTTTTAAATTTAAAACTTTATTTTAATTTTAAAACAATTTTGAAATTAGCGGACGGCCTAATTCAAGTTGGGCCTTTTCTATTAGGGATAACCTTTCGGGCTTACCTCATCATTTCAGGCTAGGCTAATAGCTAGGCAAGGCAGAGTACTTGATTATCCAAAGCCAGCCTTTGACACTGCTTTTCGAGACACCCTACCATATGGGTAGACTTTAATAAGTTATCCATAAAACTGCTAGATTAGATGCATATGTTATTTCCCCTTATATCATTGTTGGAACTAGACTAGCATGTAATAGGTAAATGGGTAAATTTCAGTAAATTTATTCTATTTAGATCTTGTTGGGCATATAAGTCTAAATTTATTTCAAGAAAATCAATATTTTATTTTATTTGTAAATAAGGTTTTAATTGTTATTATGTTTATATATATTATATAGCATAATGTGTGTATCATATACACACACGTGTGTGCACGCACAAGCTACATAAGTCATGTGCATGGTTTAACATGTCTATGTATAAATGTTTACCGCAATGGACATACTTGCCCCTCCATATACATATGTGTTATATATAGTTTATAAATAATATTAAATAATGTTTATAAGATATGAATATTTATACGTATATATACATGTATGTGTATATGAATAAGCGACATGAATAAAAAATTAAATTTGAATTTCAAATTTCAATTTTTCGATCAAGATATTTATAATAAAATATATATATATTTCAAATGCATACTGATATATTAATGTTATATATATATATATATATGTATGTATGTATGTATGTATGTATATGTATATGTATGTATGTATATGTATATGTATGTATTATTTCAAAATAGTTATTATTATTTTTAATTCACATACATATTATATGTATATTAATATTTTCAAAAATACATATATATGTGTGTATAAGCTTTAGTTTCAAAATATAATGAGCAATGTATACATATAAACATATAAACATGGCCTAAAATGAATAATTTTTTTATTTCTAAATTTTTTTGATTTTTTTATAACTATTTTTTTTAATTAAAATATTTGTACGGATAGTCCGCAGCTCTAGTGCGGTTGACAAGGATTCCTAATACCCTAATAGAGGGAGAGGGTTCGACCCTTGGCAGCCACTTTAGCGGCTTGATATCTATGGAGGCATGTAATAATCCCTTAAAATAAGTTAAAATCTTGGGATCGAAAAGTGTCTCTATGAGGGCTTGAATTAAAAGGAAGTGGGGCGGTAGTGGATCTTCTTACATCCCTGGCTTATGAATGTAGGTTTTTAAAAAGAAAAAGATTTGCACTGTGAAATCTTGATAAAAAATTAATTTTTTTAAAAACTATTTAATATATACCTATAATTTTATTAAATACTTATATTTATGTATTTTACAATGTATATACATTTATAATATATAGAATTAGGTGTAATAAATAAAATAAAATATACATATAAAATCCATATAAAGATTTTATATATATATATAAATATTGAATACTATAATGTAAATATATCATAAAATAAATATATATTCTTTATATAGTTATGTATGAGTTTTAAAATCGAACTTTAAATATATCATTTTATAAATATTATTTAAATACGAAAAATATTTTTTTAATTACTAGCCGTGAACAATATGTTACTATATATATACATATATATACACACACATATATATATATCATTAAATGTAGACAATACAGATACATAGAGATTTGTTATATCGGCAGCTAACTTAACTAACATATGATGTAACAAACGTATCAAATACTTATATAAGATGATAATAAATAAGTACTCGTACCTTTCACTAAAGCCTATAAACCTTGAACTGAAGAATCTAACTTCCTGAATTAAATCCCATATCTAGAAGTTTCTAGCATCCTGAACACAGCTACTACTGACGATCGAATCGACTTTAAATCGATGTTATAAATGCTTGAAAGAGTGGAAGGATGAGGTAGAATTTTAGACTAGTAGTGAAGATGAAGAGGAGGTTCCAAAAATTATTTTAGGATAAGGGTTATAATCCCTATATAAAGGAGAGACCGGACAGAGAAAGTAGGATCAAGATCTTTGTTTTCCTCTTACTCATTCATTACCTTTTAACACATTAAAATCCTACCCTTAAGACTATCATATGGTTGACTATACCATGATCTAATCATGGCTGAATATATCAAGCCATATATAAGCTTCAAACCCACTTCAAGCCCGAACAATATCTTGTATTTAAATCTAATTCAAAAGCGTATCGATATCGTACATCGATTAATAAATTTATAACTACAATAAACATATTTTAATATTCTTTAACACGTCAAGTAAAAACTTTATAATTAATGTTTCATAAATATTAGTTAATTTAGTTAATTTACAACAATTATACATTAATTAAATCGAGCGGTAAAAGGAGTATTTAACATTCGGTTGTGTGACTCGTAAGTGTAAATTTGGTCAATGGTTAATATCGAATAATTTGAATATTAATGTTCACACGTCACTTAGTAGGTGGTGTGGCATTTTTACTAAATTTATCGCTTACTTGGTTTCGGTAAAATCCAATTTTACTTTATTTAAATGTTACCCGATAGTGACGATTATTTACACCAATTATCTTCATCAATATATCACTTTGGACTTATGGAATTTGGTAATGGTCAAAATTAAAATATCTTCCATATTCAACTCTATAGTCCAAATACAAAATCCTTGGTTCAATAATAACAATTATTATTAAGCGAATAGCTCTGGCCAAAGACTTTGACTTTGAGTTGACTTCAATTGACAATGATACTAACCTATATAACTGAGGAGAGAATCCTCTCTTGAATAGTGTTTCACTTCCAATGCTTCCATTCAACTCAACTATAGTCGTTCGATGGAAATCTTGCCATGATTTAACTATAATCAAAATGGAGCTTCTATATTAAAGATCAACAGTATTCTCAAGTCGACAAAACTGTGTAATTTTATCACATCAATATTTTCCGTTTGACGTTAGTTATATTAACCAATAGAAAACTATTGAGTGAATCATTCCATGGTTATCAAATAACTATCAATACATAACCTCGTGGTGCCTCTAGTAGTCATGAGTAATACATGGTACAACATTTTAAGAGTGTTGCATACTTTAGTCTCAACGAATGCATCGATATCCAATCTCGATACATCTGGGCTAGGAATATTTAGGATGGTATGTTTATTATATTGTCATAAATCACTCATGGATACAATGCATTGTAACAACTACCACAAAATATATTATTTATGGATTTTCTATTAAATATACCTTTATTCAAATTAATTTATTAATATAACATATTATATCAAGTATATAATAGAAAGAAAACACATTTAATTGCAAATAAGATTAGTCATCGAGTTAGATATATGTAACAAATTACAAAATTGCCCCTAGGGCATACCCTTAACTCTATCAAACATAAGTATTAAAACTAAAAGTTACGCTAACAAATTTTGGTTAATTTTGCATTGAAAAGTCAAAATATGATATCTCATGTGTCGATGAAAGGGAAACTAACCATTTAGAAGTGAACATCTTGAATTAACTAGATAATGTTGACCCATTGGAGGATGAGATAAGCTTGAGTTTCTATCATTTACAATTGACTGAAATACTCTATTATCATGTGTGGTATGTTCTAACTAGCCTTAACATATATAAATCGTAAATCAAATTAACATATAACCGTAATATTTTATGTAGCATATCCTTGTTGTGCAATGCATAGGTAACACGACGGATGGGAAAATGTGCCAGTTTTCTTGTACAATGTAAAGTTCATTTGTAGTTTTTTGAAATAATGTTAATATCCGTTTGCAGTCCTAATTTGTTCTGGGATTATGTCAAGCTAAGGAATCTATGGTTTAATTATTATTTTTAGATAGTAAGACAACAGCTTCGAAAATAATATGGAATAAATAGAGATTGTGATCCCCAATCTTTTAAATCTTTCCTTATTTTGTCAAATTGGATAGCTGGAGTTACAATATACAAAAAATGTAATCATTTCATTAATGGAATTTTCTTATTTGTATCTTAAACCATGCTTTTAAAATATTCACATAAAGTAATGAAGCTAAGTCTTTTTAAATTAAAATTTAATTTGCTTTATGGCAAAATAATATCACAGTGTATGCCACTATAAGTCAAAGAATGCATTCACATTATATGTTGTTTTCATCGTTGCACATATGTTTTTAAATTAATTACATTATTCAAATCTTGAATATTAGAATTTGATTCTAAGTATGGTATTATGAGGAATGAAAAGTAGAGATAAAAGTTAGGACGAAAGAGATTATGATTAAAGAAGAGAGAGGAGGATGGTTTGAATAATGGTGGAGCTCATATTAGAAAAACTAAATGCATCCGGTGCATCGAACATAAAAGGAGTTCTCAACATCCTTGACAAAAAAAGAGATAGGAAAGTGGATACCACTTTCTCATGTTAGACCTATTGAATGGGTCTGATACATGAACGAAAAGATTAAAAGGTTGTGGAGGCACCATATGTTATCATTCCAATTATCAAACACTCGATTCTTTAATGAGATTTTAATTTTTTATGGTGATTTTCCATATTCTCTTATTTCAAGGATTAATAAATTTCAATTTTAGTATATAATTATCTTTATATTTTGATCTCAGCATTTTGAAGTCTTACGATGTGTATAACAAGTCATGTTTCAATGTTAAATAATTAAATATAATAAATCTTTCAATTGAACTAGATGACTAAAGCGAACAAATGACGTAAAATATGAATCTTTAAAGATGATTGAATTAGAAATCAATATGCATACCATTACATTCATAATGTTATTCATACTTAAAAATATATAAAGTTTATTAAGATCAATAAGACTAATAAAATGAAAAGAAAAAGAACATATGAAGTTGGCTAGAGTGGGCTTTATATTCCTAGAATGAAACCACCTTCATTAAATTCATTTTTCTCTTCTTCTTCATCTTCTAACATAGAAAAAATAGGTTTTCAAAAGTAAAGTCAACTTATCTTCTTTATTTCTCCATTAAAAATTATAAAATAAATATCCAAATTCGAATTAAGAGATTCTCTAGTAGTCTATCTCATCAAGTTACATTTTTGAGAAGTTTAGAGTATGATTTCGAAAATCAAGAGGGAGCTTCAAAGTGAGTTCCATTGAATTTTGGATTTATTAATACTTTATAAATGGGAATTATTTCTCTGTGATGTATAATCATAAATCATATATGATAGAAATCATGTAAAATATCCATTGTTGGCTAGGGCTTATATGAATGAAATTGAATTGGGGTTTTGGATTTAAAATCTTATTTGATGAATGTTTTAAAAGAAATTGACAATAAATTGAATGTTTTAAAAATATTAATATAAAATGTTGTTGTGATTGGCTTTAATTATGGAATGGTAATTAGTTTGGAGTTAATAGGATGATAAGCAAATGATTCATGACATTGATAATTGGCATTTGTTGAATAAATCTAGTGTTGAGATGGTAATCGGTTAGTTGAACTCAAATTGTTGGGAAAATAGTTAATTGCCTCAAAGTTATTCACTGAGTATAGTTGTACTTGCTTGAATGACAAAAGGCTTATTGCAAGTGTGAATGGTGTCAAATTATGCTGTGTAAAATGTCATAGAGACACGGATTCAAACATCGATAACAAGTGAAAGAAAGTCAAATGAGAAAAGGTAGAATGAATTTAAACTAAGGGAAATTCTACCATCCAGGTTTAGATTCGACCTCATCAGGCATTCAAATGTTTGAATGTCGCATTAAAAAAGTTCATCGATTTTATCCGGCCTTATTTCAACTGTTAATTTGAGGTTTTCATATGTCTGAATCCAGGATCATATGTCTAAAATCTAGGTCAGACATCTAAATCCCTAAGTCAGACGTTTAAAATGTTATTCATTGGACAGTGATCTTCGTATTTTGAAATTTGACATATGGGTGTTCAGGTTAGTTTAAGGGAACCATTTGATGACCATTAGGCTCACAGCGACTGTAAAGCAATGTGAAGAGTTTGAGGATGGTACTCCTTATCTCAAGAAATATGTAGGTGATGTGATAGAGATGATAGTAATGATTCAAGACGCGATTCGATTAGTATGGTGGTTTCACATAGTTATTCAATGGCTTTAAGGCATGATGGCTAGGGTACTATGATATATGATCACCTACGAAATTGCATATACATGGTAAGTTCATATCCTTTAGCTACGGATTTGAGAATTGTAATTTGTAAGAAATTTGTATAGTGAGGCATGGTTGTCTCAATTGAGTGTGTTAGACAACACGATTCAGAGATAGAATATTTTTTTGTCTTGGTAGTAAAGATGATAGACCTCAAGCTACTTTGTAGCAAAAAGTGATCGGCCTTGGGTTACTATTTGGAATTCCTCTTGATAAACAAATGGTAGCAGTTAGGTATGTGTATATTGGTTTAGGTTCAATATAATTATAGGTGATCGACAATGTATTGAAGCATCGTAATATTTGTCTTACATTAGCCACCATGCTTAGTTGGTCTTGGCCTTACCAAAAAACCCTAGGCCCAATTATCTAATGTGTGGCAATAGAGCCTGGTGGTTCCATGATGGTTGGTGTGACGACCCTGAATTTTTGAGTATTTGATATCGGAATATTTAATTGATTTTAATATTTAAAAGCTAACTATTAACTTGAATTTCAAATATCACCATTTATTTGATGATTAAACTATTAAATTAAATAAGTTGAAATTGGGTAAATTGTTGAATCTGAAGTTTTAAGCCTGTCGAAAATAATTTGAAGTCTTATGAAATTTATATTGATAATACTGAAGAGAATAGAAGTGTTCAAATCAAATTTAAGAATGGTTTGTTAAGTTTTGAAATTTACTATCATTTAAATTGAATTTAAAATAGTCTTCCGAGGCACAGTCTCGGAATTCGACGAAACCAGTTCCGTTGGGTCTGTAATATTATATTATTATCGGATTTCCAATTTCGTATTAATCGGAGTTCTCGTGCGATCGTACGAGATAAAAACGCCTAGATAATAATTATCGATTTAATTAAAATATCTTTTCAAATCACAGCTGAAATCTTTCTGAACAAGCCGACATCCTTTCATATCGTGTTTCTTTTTTTTATAACAGCACGCATATGTCACATCGTGTTTTTCCCCGTCTTCTTTTTAAATCGCAAGCTTCAGAGAAAATTTAATTCATGGCTGATGCTTCCATTTGAAACCAAATTCGGTTTATGGCCGAACAAATTTACTTCCCCAAACCTTTTTCCTAAATCAATTCGATCCTTATATAAAAAAAACAAACAAACAAACAAAAATGGTCGCAGTCAATTGCTTTATATTCTCGTCCAAAATCAAAACTTGCAAATTTGATTTCGTAAATGGGGGAAGTGGGTTACTGGTCGCGGCAGTTTCGAAGAGGCTTCGAGAAGGAGTACGCAAGGAAGCTAGGGTTAAGGTTTTGTTCAACTCGGTGGGGATTAGGCGAATCTGGGTTTGATTCTGGTTTTGTCGAAGGTAGTAGTTTTGATTTCTGAATATGGAGGTTGTGCAGCTTCACGTAGGGGGTCACGACATTCAAGAGGGTGGAACCTTGTCGTTTGTTACGATTTGATGTGGGGGTTTGAAGGAGGTTCTGGGTGTGGTGGTAGTTTGAGGTCACAATGCGGAGTTGATTGGCAAGGTCTATTCGATGGTTTAGGGAGGTGGAGAAATGCGTATACGCGTGCACAGTCGAAGTCCGTAACTGTTCAAGGAAAGAAGGAAGAAGAAGATGGAGGTCTCGCGTTCGAGTCGTTTCCTAATGCATTGGGAAGCTCGATGGGATGGCGTTGTCAAGGTATAGGATTTATATTTATGGATAGATCTATTTTAGTATAGCATTTCATTCGTAGTTTAATTTAAGAAGGAAATAAAATATATGATTGCCTTGCTGTTTAACTTTAACCTATATAAACAAAAACTAAAATCAGATTAAAGATTTTAAACAAAAAAAACAAAACAAAAATTATATGATAATAAGAAAGCATTTGAAAGTTTAGATAAATTAGATTTTTTTTAGGAAATCTATATAGACTAATTTATATATAATATGTGGTTCGTAAAGAAGGAAAATACATAGCCACAATTTTAAATAATATATTAGGGAGACTAATTTGTTTTAACTTATTAAATTATTTAGTTATTAAAAACATAGTTTAGTATAGGAAGATTAGTTTAAAATTAAATCATTAGTCAAATTTTAATTCTTGGGTAAAGTTAAATTTATTAAATGGTAACTGGTTTCTCGATTGGTTCGAATATTAATAAAATAATCTAATGTTTGTTCAAGGTTATGTAAACAAGTCGAGTTGGATAGGATGGCAAATTAAAAGGGGCAAAGGTGAGTTAATCTCACTCAGTTTAAATTTAAATTTAAATGATTAAATTTAAATAATTGTTTGAAATGGTTGAATTGATTTATGTGCGGTAGTGTGGCATATATTTGGAATTTGCATTTTATATTGTGCTAACATCTGTGGATGCAGGGAAAACAGGTTGGAGGGATCCAACTGGACCCCTCAACTTTATTTAATTAGTTAATATTCTCTGTTCAGAATATTTGATATTCTGTAAAGAATTATATGGAAATATTGAATTCTATGGCTTGAGTGTTATAATCGGGAAATAATGAATTACCAAATATATAATTTGAGTTTGGGAATGAAAATAAAAGAAGTGAAGTTGTAAGTAAAATAATTATACAAAAGTTGAATAAATTTATGAATGAACTGGAAAGGAAATAAAGTGACTTTAAAATTTTATTAAATAAATCTCGAGTATGGGAAGGAAAATTTAAATAAACAGAAAGTTAACGAAACTTAAACTTCAATGTTATTGTTTAAAAGAATAAAACATTTATTTTAAATTTAGGATTTAAATTATTGAAGAAGAATAAAGAGTTAATTGGGAATAATCTGAAATTTTGTATATTTCAGCTAAAGGATTTAAAATCAAACTGAAAATAATAATAAAGTCCATAATTAATGAATTTTGAAATGAGCTGATAAGTAAAAAAATTTATTTCAAATGGAATAATTTGGGAATCAATTTGGAAAATTGATTTAAGTGATTGAGATTGGAAATTTCTCTCTGAATAACCAAGTAATTTTTCAAAGTAATTTTATTTTAATATAAATTAAAAGTTTAAAGTTGTTTTAAGAAGTATGTTTTGAAAAATTTGCTATTTCTAAATATTTAAATTCTTAAGTAAGTATTCCCCTTTAATCTTTTATAGCAATAATTGTTTTAATCTATTATAGTAATAATTATTTAAAGAGTGACTTAGTATTTTATTTTTAAAAAGTGGAATCTAGTTTTATATTTTATTTAGTAACATTATTTTCAAATATTCATATAGTATGTATTTTTAACAAATCATTGAAGTGGTTTTAACTTAAATGTTATAAAGTATATTTCTAAGTAAAGTGTTTTAAATTATTTTAAAAATCTAGTTTTCTGCTTGGTGATTTCATAGGAGATAGAAAATATTTAGGAAAGTTTATTCTGAAAAGAAAGATGGTTTTGAAACTATTTTCAAAGGATTGAAAATAGAAATATATCTTGTGAAGATATTTTTGGGATTAATAAATAATTGGAAAATTATTTATTGGTTGATGGTTGTTTGTGAATATTAATTGATAGTTAAATAATCGACTATCAATATTGGCCAAATGCGTTGATCGTTTCGAAGAGACCGGGATCGAGATTTATTTCTCGAAAACCACTTCGATTCAGTTTTTACGTTTCGTGAAAATGATTTTTGATTCGAAGATGGAGCAGTGAAGTGCAAGGGCTAGTTGCTACTAATCTTGAGGATATTTCCAAAATGGATGTGGTAGAAATAGTGCCTTCGGTTCCGTTCGAACCCGGGACGGACTTGTATGGATGAATGCTTGCGAAACATCGTCGGGTGGACGATGGGCATTCTAAGGGATATGTTCTAAAAAGGTAACGCTTAGCCTCAAGCCTCATCAAATGGGAATGGCTGAAAATCAGGAGATATGCAGCAAGGCTTCGTGGGTAGCCCCCACCGGAGGGTGAGGTCATCCCTGTCTAGATGTCCTTTTTATCTCGGCTTAGTGGGCGGTTGCTGATCCCAACCGCCGGGTGATCTTGCTCCGGACTGTCCAGTAAGGGATGGTTCTAGTCTTGTGTTGCAGGGGAACTAGGGTGGCTCCTCGGTACGCTCATCTAGACCAGGTACTGTGATAGGTGGTACCCCAGTGCCTAGCCATTAGTTGGAATCCATTTTCCCTACGCGCCCGTACGGTTTTGATTGTGCCCAACTATTGCTGAAACGTGAGATGCAAGCATTTCAGCTAGATTCAATTTTACTTTCTATAGACAGTATTGTAATATCAGAGGATTTTAATAAAAATGTTTTAGCTATCGTAAGGTAAAAACCCGACATGTTTATTTGTGGCGTGGTCTTACGAGAGGCTTTGTTTTCAAAGGATTTTTGAAACTTTAATAATCAATTGGGTGTGATTTTCTCACGCTGGTATTCCAGACTGACTCGGGTATTATTTAACTGTAATGCTCGGGTCAGGCCGAGTATTATAGGATACAGGATATGATGCTGTGGAGCTCAGGAGATGAGCTGGATGACGATACGTATTTTCGTACTTGTATATATATATATATATATATATATATATATATATATATATTTCCGTTGTGTTGAGTTGTTGTGTATCCATTTGTATGACATTGATGTTGAGCTGTGTTTGATGCACTCTGATGATGTAATTTATAAACAAAGATATTTGATGTTTGAGTAAAGAGTATTTATTATCTATTATATTTTATTCGGCTGCGATGGTTAGATTCTGATTTTGCTTTCTAATTTCTTCTTCTACCTCTTCTTCTTTAACCCAAATGGTTCGTATTTCTGTGCAACTTGAGTTGATTTAGGTAGGATAGTGTTGACTCAAGGGGTGCGGATTTGCGGGCTCTTACACTTGGTATCAGAGCTTAGGTTGGTGATAACCTTGGCTCTGGTGGGAATTACTCATTTAAATTAGAGTCCGAAGTACTCTAGAATGAGTTTGAGCGTATTAATAGATATGAGCGCGTATTTGTTAGTGAATATAAATTGTTTTAATATTGTGTTGGTTGGTTTATTGAGTGGCATATGAACCTTCATCGGCATAGTCTGGACAACTGTATCGAAAGGGATTCTAAACACTTGAATAGAACAATTCGACATAGTATTGTTTTAAAGTGGGTAAATGAAACAATTTTACCCAAAAACATATTTTGATATAAAGAATAGTTTTTGAAAACTAATTAGCTAATATATGGTTGCTTGGATGTTAGAAATGATAATATTAAAGTATTATCATTGTTAAGTGAAAATTTAACCAGAAATTGTAAATACAACCAAAGATTTAGGAGATAAATTCAATTATGAAATGAAATTTATAAATATGAATTATAAATGTAATTTATGAATTAAAATACAATCAAATGGAAATTTGTATAAGCATAAACTGTACAAATGAATTACAGTTAAAATTGATTTAAGTAGGATTTGGAAATTTAAAATCCCGGAGACTTTGGAAGTGTTTATCGAAGAGTTTAACAGATAAATGATAGTATTTTTGTTTTGGAGATATTTCTAAATGGAAATCTGTTTTAAAGGGATTTTGAATGTGAAATAGCATTGAAATCACTTGGATTATTGGAAAATAATTCTGATGATGACGGTCGCATCATCAGTATTCATTTTCGAATTTCTAAGTGATGGATTGCTGAGAAAAAAATAAAAATAAAAAATGATTTGTTGAGAAAAGCTAGTTGTTTTTGAACATTTCTAAGGAAATTTGCTGGGAATAAAACCAGGATTGGTTTGACTTTTGAGAAATTTGATTTGAGATGTTGAAAATTTCAAAATGATTTGAAACAAAAGCCGGGAGTTTAAAAATCCTGATAAGATGGGTTGAAGCTTATAAATTGAGATGATTTTTAAATCAGGTAGGGAAATATAAGCTTTGAATGTTCGAATTTGAATTTAAAGAGAAAAGTTAAAAATGAAATTAACTTGGATGGGAAATAAAAATTTGACTGGATTGACATTAATTGGATAGGCTGAAATAATATCCAGTTGTATTTAAATCAAGTTGGAATCGAATTGAGTTAAATAAAACTGAGTTAAAATACAATTGGATTGGAATAAGATTTCAATTGAATTAACGAATGGAATTAAATTCTTACCTGAACGAATGGGAAATAAATTGAATAAGGTTTGGAATTGAAGTAAATAAACCAGAATAACATATAAAAGAATTAAAAATCCAGGGTAATAAAAATATGCTTGGGCTATAAATAAATAGAAGGCTTGAGTTAAAAATAAATGATGAACATATTCAAGCCTATGATGAATGGAATAGTGTAAATAATAAGTTATGACTTATAAAATTTGAAAAAGTGGGATAGAAACCCAAAATAAATATTTTTGATGAATTGGAAAATGAAAAGAAAATCCAAACTTGAACTATTAAATAAATTGAACTAAGGGGATTAAATGAAGTGATATTTGGAATTAAAAATCAAGTGTTGAATTTTAACCAGGGGAAGAACTAATTAGATAATAAATTAGTTAATGAAATTGAATTGTGAGTTAATAAAATTGGATGGTAATTTAAAGGTGAATGGTGGAATCAGAACTTGAGTTATTGATTAAAATTTAACTTGAAGTGTTAACAAATTAAATAGATTGGGAATGTATCAAATAAAAATGGAAGCGGATTAAATAGTAATGGTATGAATTGCAAATAAAATCCAAATATGTGGAAATAAATTGGATATGGCCTTGTAATCAATCGAGTTAAGTTGAGTAATAAAAGAGAAAAAATTCCTTGTAAAATGAAAATGAGCTTAAAGTATAAATTTGAATAAATTTTAGTAAATTGACTTAAGCTGAATAGATGGAGGAGAGCTGAATTTAATTCAACTTAAACTAAGTTTAATGATATTGGGTTGGGTTTAAATCAAGTGGAAATAAATTTAAATCGAAATAGAATTCGGTGAGTTATAAATAATATTTAAAGAAATGAAATTCCTAATGTATTGTGTGGATAAACTAATTATATTGAATAAAAGGGAATTTAATTGGTAATGAAGATGAACCTAAATTGTTAATGGTTTTGCATGAAACTAGTTTGGTTAATAAAATGAAATACAAGTGAATGTATTCAAACCTGAAATGCAATGAAAATGAGAATATGTGAATTGTGGATAAATTTTAAAAATGGAATAGAATTAAGTACAAATTGAGTTGAAATCCATTTAAATTGATTATAAAACATAAATACTTATTTATTCACATGGATCTCGTCAAACTGCATAGAATAAATTGTCATTTGATGTAAATTGAAGTAATTAAAATTCTATGAGTTGATAAAGGTAAAATAAATTGATTTTGGAAGCAATTGAATTAAATATGAGTTCAGTTTGCTTAAAAATAAATTAAATGTAAGCAATTGAGTTTTAAACCATTCAAATTGATGAAGCTGTATACGAATGGATTGAAAACCATTCAAATTGAATGAAAATGGTTATAAATTAATTGGAACAGTGGAATTCGTATGAAAATTGTATAAGTTGCTTATGGAAAAATGTTTGGTGTGAATTTCTTTTAGAATTCATATGTTTATCCATTGCAACTAAGTGAAATATAGTTAAACTGCATATATTTGGCACTTACATGTTTAAATTGAGTAAGTACAGGTAGCTGGAAGTCGTATGGCTGGATTTGGGTTGCATTAACTGCTAAATAAATAAGCTGCTTGCTTAAAATGCTAAATAAGGTACGCCTACGCAATAAAAATAGGAAATATGAACTGTTTTTTATTTTTTCGACCGTGTGGGTCGATGTATATATATTTATATCATTTGGCAAATTGAAAAAGCTCCTCCGTACAAAGGAGACTCTGCCAAAAAATTTCAGAAATTTTGGGAGTTAGAAAATTTTTGAAAATTTTGGAAACTTTTGTTAACGACAAAACGGTTTCAAATGGGAAGTTGTAATAAATTAGTAAAAGAAGCTAATTGAAATGACATAAATTAGTTATAAATGAAAAATAATAGACGTTCAAAGTTGAAAATAAATAAAATTCATATGTAATGTGGAAATCAATTTGAATAGAAATAGATATTAACTAAAGTGGTAAAGTGAAAACAAACAAAGAAGCATATAAAATGCTTATGTCAACTTAAGTAAGGAATGGTCAATTCTTAATTGGAAATTGAATATTGCAAATATATTCTAAGTTGATATTTAGATAAATATTGACATCTGGTAAGGAAATCGATAAAATGTTTTGGAATGCTATGATTGGATATTAGTGCTAAGCAGGATATGCAGGTATTATAAAGGGAAAAGAAAGTTGGATTTGATTTCAAAGAATAAAATTTGAAAATGCTCGACAAAAAGGTATGTATTTAAATTTGGTGTGAAATTTGATTGGGATTTTGGATTGAGCCACTTGGCTTTTTGTTTTCTTTTTGGATTTGGGAGGCCTTAGAGCCATTTTTAGTTGTACCGAGCTAGCCGCGCAAAGGAGACGCTGGCGAAATTTTTTGGGAATTTAGGGAGTTAGAAAAATTTTGAGAAAATTTTGATAATTCAAGATTTGGTTTTAAATTGAAACTTGAATGGTGAAACGAATAGTATAGTTTGAAACTATGGGAGAGTTGAGAAGTTAGTAAGAATAAATATGGGTCTTTTATAAGAAGATAGGTGGTAAGATGTTGAATTGTTAGAAACCGTTTGGTTTCGGGGAAAAAGAAAATGGGTTATAGGTCATTCTTCCTAACTAGTAATTTCGGGGAGAAATTCTTTTAAGGGGGGAGGAATGTGACGACCCTGAATTTTTGAGTATTTGATATCGGAATATTTAATTGATTTTAATATTTAAAAGTTAATTATTAACTTGAATTTCAAATATCACCATTTATTTGATGATTAAACTATTAAATTAAATAAGTTGAGATTGGGTAAATTGTTGAATCTGAAGTTTTAAGCCTGTCGAAAATAATTTGAAGTCTTATGAAATTTATATTGATAATACTGAAGAGAATAGAAGTGTTAAAATCAAATTTAAGAATGGTTTGTTAAGTTTTGAAATTTACTATCATTTAAATTGAATTTAAAATAGTCTTCCGAGGCACAGTCTCGGAATTCGACGAAACCAGTTCCATTGGGTCCGTAATATTTTATTATTATCGGATTTCCAATTTCGTATTAATCGGAGTTCTCGTGCGATCGTACGAGATAAAAACGCCTAGATAATAATTATCGATTTAATTAAAATATCTTTTCAAATCACAACTGAAATCTTTCTGAACAAGCCGACATCCTTTCATATCGTGTTTCTTTTTTTTATAACAGCACGCATATGTCAAATCATGTTTTTCCCCGTCTTCTTTTTAAATCGCAAGCTTCAGAGAAAATTTAATTCATGGCTGATGCTTCCATTTGAAACCAAATTCGGTTTATGGCCGAACAAATTTACTTCCCCAAACCTTTTTCCTAAATCAATTCGATCCTTATATAAAAAAAACAAAAATGGCCGCAGTCAATTGCTTTATATTCTCGTCCAAAATCAAAACTTGCAAATTCGATTTCGTAAATGGGGGAAGTGGGTTACTGGTCGCGGCGGTTTCGAAGAGGCTTCGGGAAGGAGTACGCAAGGGAGCTAGGGTTAAGGTTCTGTTCAACTCGGTGGGGATTAGGCGAATCTGGGTTTGATTCTGGTTTTGTCGAAGGTAGTAGTTTTGATTTCTGAATATGGAGGTGGTGCGGCTTCACGTAGGGGGTCGCGACATTCAAGAGGGTGGAACCTTGTCCTTTGTTACGATTTGATGTGGGGGTTCGAAGGAGGTTCTGGGTGTGGTGGTAGGTTGAGGTCACAATGCGGAGTTGATTGGCAGGGTTTATTCGATGGTTTGGGGAGGTGGAGAAATGCGTATACGCGTGCACAGTCGAAGTCCGTAACTGTTCAAGGAAAGAAGGAAGAAGATGATGGAGGTCTCGCGTTCGAGTCGTTTCCTAATGCGTTGGGCAGCTCGATGGGATGGCGTTGTCAAGGTATAGGATTTATATTTATGGATAGATCTATTTTAGTATAGCATTTCATTCGTAGTTTAATTTAAGAAGGAAATAAAATATATGATTGCCTTGCTGTTTAACTTTAACCTATATAAACAAAAACTAGAAACAGATTAAAGGTTTTAAAAAAAAATTATATGATAATAAGAATTTTAAAGCATTTGAAAGTTTAGATAAATTAGATTTTTTTTTAGGAAATCTATATAGACTAATTTATATATAATATGTGGTTCGTAAAGAAGGAAACTACATAGCCACAATTTTAAATAATATATTAGGGAGACTAATTTGTTTTAACTTATTAAATTATTTAGTTATTAAAAACATAGTTTAGTATAGGAAGATTAGTTTAAAATTAAATCATTAGTCAAATTTTAATTCTTGGGTAAAGTTAAATTTATTAAATGGTAACTGATTTCTCGATTGGTTCGAATAGTAATAAAATAATCTAATGTTTGTTCAAGGTCATGAAAACAAGTCGAGTTGGATAGGATGGAAAATTAAAAGGGGCAAAGGTGAATTAATCTCACTCAGTTTAAATTTAAATTTAAATGATTAAATTTAAATAATTGTTTGAAATGGTTGAATTGATTTATGTGCTGTAGTGTGGTATATATTTGGAATTTGCATTTTATATTGTGCTAACATATGTGGATGCAGGGAAAACAGGTTGGAGGGATCCAACTGGAGCCCTCAACTTTATTTAATTAGTTAATATTCTCTATTCGGAATATTTGATATTCTGTAATGAATTATGTGGAAATATTGCATTCTATGGCTTGAGTGTTATAATCGGGCAATAATGAATTACCAAATATATAATTTGGGTTTGGGAATGAAAATAAAAGAAGTGAAGTTGTAAGTAAAATAATTATAGAAAAGTTGAATAAATTTATGAATGAACTGGAAAGGAAATAAAGTGACTTCAAAATTTTAATAAATAAATCTCGAGTATGGGAAGGAAAATTTAAATAAACAGAAAGTTAACGAAACTTAAACTTCAATGTTATTGTTTAAAAGAACAAAACATTTATTTTAAATTTAGGATTTAAATTATTGAAGAAGAATAAAGAATTAATTGGGAATAATCTGAAATTTTGTATATTTCAGCTAAAGGATTTAAAATCAAACTGAAAATAATAATAAAGTCCATAATTAATGAATTTTGAAATGAACTGATAAGTAAAGAAATTTATTTCAAATGGAATAAATTGGGAATCAATTTGGAAAATTGATTTAAGTGATTGAGATTGGAAATTTCTCTCTGAATAACCAAGTATGTTTTCAAAGTAATTTTATTTTAATATAAATTAAAAGTTTAAAGTTGTTTTAAGAAGTATGTTTTGAAAAATTTGCTATTTCTAAATATTTAAATTCTTAAGTAAGTATTCCCCTTTAATCTTTTATAGCAATAATTGTATTAATCTATTATAGCAATAATTATTTAAAGAGCGACTTAGTATTTTATTTTTAAAAAGTGGAATCTAGTTTTATATTTTATTTAGTAACATTATTTTCAAATATTCATATAGTATGTATTTTTTACAAATTATTGAAGTAGTTTTAACATAAATGTTATAAAGTATATTTCTAAGTAAATTATTTTAAATTATTTTAAAAATCTAGTTTTGTGCTTGGTGATTTCAGAGGAGATAGAAAATATTTGGGAAAGTTTATTCTGAAAAGAAAGATGGTTTTGAAACTGCTTTCGAAGGATTGAAAATAGAAATATATCTTGTGAAGATATTTTTGGGATTAATAAATAATTGGAAAATTATTTATTGGTTGATGGTTGTTTGTGAATATTAATTGATAGTTAAATAACCGACTATCAATATTGGCCAAATGCGTTGATCGTTTCGAAGAGACCGGGATCGAGATTTATTTCTCGAAAACCACTTTGATCCGGTTTGTACGTTTCATGAAAACGATTTTTGATTCGAAGATGGAGCAGTGAAGTGCAAGGGCTAGTCGCTACTAATCTTGAGGATATTTCCAAAATGGATGTAGTAGGAATAGTGCCTTCGGTTCCGTTCGAACCCGGGACGGACTTGTATGGATGAATGCTTGCGAAACATCGTCGGGTGGACGGTGGGCATTCTAAGGGATATGTTCTAAAAAGGTAACGCTTAGCCTCAAGCCTCATCAAATGGGAATGGCTGAAAATCAGGGGATATGCAGCAAGGCTTCGTGGGTAGCCCCCACTGGAGGGTGAGGTCATCCTTGTCTAGATGTCCCTTTTATCTCGGCTTAGTGGGCGGTTGTTGATCCCAACCGCGGGGTGATCTTGCTCGAGACTGTCCAGTAAGGGATGGTTCCGGTCTTGTGTTGCAGGGGAGTTAGGGTGGCTCCCCGGTACGCTGATCTAGACCAGGTACTATGACAGGTGGTACCCCAGTGCCTAGCCATTAGTTGGAATCCATTTTCCCTACGTGCCCATACGATTTTGATTGTGCCCAACTATTGCTGAAACGTGAGATGCAAGCATTTCAGCTAGATTCTATTTTACTTTCTATAGACACTATTATAATATCAGAGGATTTTAATAAAAATGTTTTAGCTATCGTAAGGTAAAAGCCCGACATGTTTATTTGTGGCGTGGTCTTACGAGAGGCTTTTGTTTTCAAAGGATTTTTGAAACTTTAATAATCAATTGGGTGTGATTTTCTCACGCTGGTATTCCAGACTGACTCGGGTATTATTTAACTGTAATGCTCGGGTCAGACCGAGTATTATAGGACACAGGATATGATGCTGTGGAGCTCAGGAGACGAGCTGGATGACGATACGTATTCTCGTACTTGTATATATATATTTCCGTTGTGTTGAGTTGTTGTGTATCCATTTTTATGACATTGATGTTGAGCTGTGTTTGATGTACTCTGATGATGTAATTTATAAACAAAGATATTTGATGTTTGAGTAAAGAGTATTTATTATCTATTATATTTTATTTAGCTGGATGGTTAGATTCTGATGTTGCTTTCTAATTTCTTCTTCTACCTCTTCTTCTTTAACCCAAATGGTTCGTATTTCTGTGCAACTTGAGTTGATTTAGGTAGGATAGTATTGACTCAAGGGGTGCGGATTTGCGGGCTGTTATAGTTGGTATATGATAGATTTATCATGTGTTGCACAACACTATATTAGAAACGCACTAACTGTGTTGGATGCAAGTGATAATATAGTCAAGATATGGTTTCATTGGCTCATATATTAACAGTTGGTATTATAAGTGATATATTAGTACAATGGCAACCATACATATTTGTGATATTTCCTTTTCGTTGCACTTCATGTCTGTACCTCTCATTGTTGTTTCTTTTATTATTTGTTCTTTAGATAGGTTGACTTAGAGATGTGGAGTATGTTATTTAAAGGCACTATTTTACTGATTATATCTATCCAGTGTTTTGAGGATATTAACATGTTAGACAATATATTTATTTTGCATTATGTTGTATATGAGATTTGATGCACCATTTGCACATTATATTATTATCTTGAATCTTATGTCTCTTTATATGATATACGCTTAGTCTTTTGCATGTTTATGTCGATAGTATATTTTATTACTTCCATCGTGATATTTAATATGGATGTAGATGTATCATATACCCTTAATGAAATTTTATTTGTGATACTTATGGAATCTGATTGTAGGTAGGCATGGATAACGAATGTCACAAATGACGGGCCTTTACATTTGGTATCAGAGCTTAAGTTACTTGATCACCATAAATTGGGATAAGTTGAGATAACATACTTGTATTTTGATGTGCTTATGTAAATAACATTTAGGGGCACAAAATTTTGTTCCTAGCATTCTATGCTATATTTTGGGAAAGGTATTAATAATTCTCGTATACATCTATAGCTATTATGATCTATGCTACTCGAGCAACGACTGGTCGAAACAATGCAAACACTCTAGAGATTTTGATTCAAGCATGGTTCCATAGATATTTGTAGGCTACCATATAGGGTACTCTACCTCCTATAGGAGCCACTCTTATACCGGCGCTAGTGGGAGTGACGCCTATTCTTCATTGCCCTTACTGCCCACGGTTGATTTCCTTGGCTTTATATATTCGTATGGAAGGCAAGCCTTAGGAATAAAGTTGTTCATTGAGACTCAAACGTAGCTTTGCACTAGTGAGTGAATCTTTGTTGATATAGCACTTAAAGGTTTCATAAAAAGGCGATTTAAGTTTAGACAACCTTAAGAGGAAGTTTTATGTTGGTGGGATGTTCTGATTAGGGTAGTGAAAAAGCATGCCATGACTTGAGAAGAACTTCAAAGGAAATTTGAGGCTTAGTTTTTTCTAAGGCTGAGAGGGATTTGTAAGTGAAGAAATTATTGTATCTCTAACACGGTAAGAGACCGCGAAGGAGTACATCAATAAATTCATACTCTTGGCTCATTTTGGGATGGATATAATCAACTCTCCCATTAAGAAGGCCAAAAAAAAATTTTATCAGACTCAATCAGCCTCCTCGGACTCTTTTTCTTAGCCATATGTTCCAATGGGTGCCACCTTCGAAGGACTTGTCAATATGGCTTATCAAATTCTATTTATAGGAAGGCCCCTAAGGAGGAAGACGATAAATTTGAAATCAAGCCCAAGTTCCAAGGTAAGAGGAAAGACAATGGAACAAGAATGATCAAGGCCAAGGTAAGAAGGGAAGGGTAACTTGCAATAAGTGCACCTGAAGGGGCATAATGAAAAAAATTATAGAGTCGACCTTTAAGCAAAGAAATGTTTCAGTTGTGATCAACCATGGCATTTCAAGAAGGATTGTCCATACATTTCGAAGAGTGGGAAAGTGTTTAAAGCATATATTATTCAAGCTACTCTAAGTTTGAGCGCTCCACTTAAGCTTGACAAGGGAAAGAACATTCTCATGTAAGATGTTCCATTTATTTATGATTTTCTTATACATATTTATTTAATACGGGAGCTTCGAATTCTTTTGTTGCTAATCATCTTGTTGAAAGTTTGTACCTAAATCCCTATGTTATTGATGATTCTCTTATTGTGTCAAATCCTATTGGGAGTTTGATGCATCTTTCTATAATAAGCAAAGATGTTCAATTGTCCAAAGGTTAGTCTAGGTTTTCTTGTAATGCATATGTGCATAGTTTTTCACATTATGGACTTATTCTAGGGATGGATTTGATAACGAAGCATGGGTTATTATTGATTGTGATATTTGCATAGTTCCTATGGAGGATAGTGGTGATAATGGACTTAACATTTACTATGAGCTCGAGAGTTCCATGTTATTGAGCTATTTATACCGATGGGATCCCTTACATTAGTGTAAATTCCTATAGTGCAATTATTTTTGAAGTGTTTCAAAAGTTTTTGGGCTTACCTCCTTATTGGGAAATTGAATTCCATACTAATTTGGAGGGAGATACAAAACTAGTTTTCTTACCTGTTTAGTGTATGGCTCTAAGAGAAAGAAGGAAATTAAAGACTCAAATATCCAAGCTTACTGGCAAGGGTCTGATTCGAAGAAGTACATTAGAATTGGGAGAACCCTATGTGTTTATTACTAAAGAGGATGGGTCTTTAAAGTGTTGTATCTGACTATAGAGAATTGAATAAGTTAACAAGGAAAAACAAATATTCTCTTCCTCGTATTAATGATTTTTCTAACTAACTTAGAAAAGCAAAGATTTTCTATCAACTCGATCTTTCTATGGCTATTCATCAACTACGGGTGGCTAAAGATTATTCTAAAGATCACATTTAGAACTCTTAATGTATCTTATGAATGGGTGGTAATGTCATTTAGTCTTACGAATGCACCAAAATATTTGTTAATCTTATGAGTCATGCCTTTCACGATGACCCAATAAACTTGTAGAGATGTTCATGGATGTACATTAATCTTTTCTAGAAGTGAAGAAGTTCACAAGTTGCATTTGAAAGAAGTACTTGAAGTGTTGATGCAAAATCACATGAAAGCAAAGTTTTCTAAATGTCACTTTTGAAGAAGTGAAATGCAATTTCTAAGCCACGTCTTATCCAAGCATGGAACTTCCATTTATCCAAGTATGGTTAATATGGTGTAAGATTGGAAGGTAATGAGAAATACGATTAGAGTTTATAGTTTTCTTAGATTAGAGTGATATTATCAGTTCATTGAGGAGTTTACAAAGGTTGCTACACCTTTGAACCAACTAACTAGGAAGAACCAAATTTTCTCTTCGAATGTGTGTAATGAAGACTCTTTTATTAAGATAAAGAAATTATTGACTAGTGCTCCGGTTTTTTTATATCATATGGGGCTAAATCGTTTATCATATATACCGATGCTTATGGTACTAGACTTAGTGCGGTTCTTATATAAGAATGCAAGGTGGTTTCGTATGCTAGTAGGCAATGGAAGACCTATGAAAGGAATTTTCCAACTTATGGTTTGGAGTTGGTGGTCGTTTCCTTTTTTCATAGACATGGCATAATTTGTTAGGCGAGAGGTTTGAGCTATTTATCGACCACAACTTTTGATGTATTTATATCTCCAAAAAGATCTCACGATTTGGATGAAAGTCTTAGCATTGTACGACTTTCGTATTTACTATATTCACGATAAAGGAAATGTTATAGGGGGTGCATTGAGTTGGACACATGCAATGTTGGGTTTTGCATTTGTTGAATAGAAGGGTCTGGAATATATTATAAAGTTTGATTTCTAGCCTTCCGGTGATGTGTTGCTTGGTTTGTTAGCGATATTAGATGTTAGACCCACAATTAACGATCGGATCGAATGTAGTTAAATGATTGGTGCAAGTTTTGGAGAAATGTTGGATCGGATCGGAAAAGGGGAAAAGTCTAGTCCCATTGATCAGTATTTTGTTGATGCAATGGGATTACTTCGCAGGGACAGGAGATTATGATAGAGATTTGATAAATGAAGTACTTCAAGGGTGTCATGGTTCTAAGAGAACTATTCATTTTTGTGGCTATGTACAATGATGTGAAATGCGTCAATTATTGGAAGCATATGAAATGACATGTTTTAGAATCCATAGAGAGACATATGATGTGTCAACGAGTCAAAGCCAAACAAAAGAATCCTAGTGGTTTATTATTACTTTAGAGATTCCACATTGGAGATGGGAACATATCTTCATGGATATCATTGATGGTTTGTTAAGGAGTCAGAGTGAAAATGAGAGCATTTGATTTATTGTTGATCACTTGATAAAAAGTGCCAATTCATTTCGGTGAAGGTTTCTAGGACCACTCCATCTTTAGCGATGTTGTATAAGGTTGCATGGTGTACCTTTAGTATTGTGAATGATCAAGTCCACTCTTCACGAATGAGTTTTTGGAAGATCTTGCATCATGCATTTAGCATGGAATTGAACTTGGGTAAAACTTATCACCTCCAAATGGATGGCCAAACCAAGAGAGTGAACGATGTGCTTGAGGACTTGTTGAGAGCTAGTATGCTGGACTTTGGAGGATTAAGGGAAGATCACTTGCCTCTGGTTGAGTTTGCATTAGCTATCAAGATAGTATTGGCATGGCATCATTTGGAGCATTGTATGAAAGGCCTTTTAAGTTATCTACATGTTGGTGGGAAATGTCAGATAAGGTAGTACTTTGAAGAAAGTCAAGATGATATAAAAAACAACAAAAGCATCTTTATACAAACAAAAGTCTTATGCTGATAAAAAGCGGATTAATCTTGAGTTTGAAGTTGGTGATTTTATATTTATGAAAACATCTTTGTTGAGTAGTTAGATTTTGCAATTTGGGTAAACTTGTAGTTAGATTCATTGGACCATTCCTGATTGTGAAAGGATCATAAAGCTACCATACATAGTTCATCGCCCCAAAAAGATGTGCAAAGTACAAAATTAAAGGAAGTGGATGTCGAACCAGAGGTTTTTATGCCTAGAAAGACCTATGTGGATTGTTGAGGATAGTGTCAAGAGACTTCAAAACACATTTGTTAAGATTGTTGGGTCCAATATGGCGAAGATTCCTGAATGAGAACTTAGGGGCGAAAGAGAAATCGTATGTTTCCAATTGTGAACTTTTTACCGATACGATTCCATTTACTCTAAGTAAATTCTGTTTCCATGTAGATGATTATAATTGCATGCTAGTATAAAACTTGCTTTTTATTGTTATGTTTGGTTGGCTGGTTTTGATATTGTGATGCTAAGTGTCAATGACACAGTGTTCAGGGTTAGATGCGATACGTTATCCTCTCTTGGAGATTGTAGGGGCAAAATCCTTTTAAAGGGGAAAAACGTAACAGCCCATATTTCAATGCTTAGTAAATAAATGTAATTAATCTTTTTAATCGAGTCAAACGACTAAAGCAAACTAATAGCTTAAAATAAACTATTGTTATACTTAATTTGGATTATGGAATGGTTGTTGGTTTGGACTTGATAGGATGATAAGGAGATGATACATGACATTGATAATTGTAATTTATTGGTTGAATGTAGTGTTGAGATGATAATCGAGTAATTTAACTCGAATTGTTGGGAAAATGGTTCATTGCCTCAAAGTCGTTCATGAATGTGAGGTTTTACTTGTCATTGACGAATGACTTATGGAAAGGATGTGAACTCTTTTCCAAAAATGTTAGTGAATGTCTCAATGACATGGAACCTACAAAGGAAGATAGGAGAAAGAAAATCAAAGGATACAATGTGAGAAGAATTTCCACAGAGGGAAATTCTCATATCTAGGTTTAGATTCGGCCTCATCAAGCATTCAAACATATGAATGACTAATTCAAATGTCTGAAATTCAGAGATTTGATCTCAAATTATTGGTTTGTTAATTTAAGGTTTATAGACGTCTAAATCTAGGATCAGACATCTGAAATCAAATACAAATATTTAAATCTCCAAGTTAAATGTTTAAATGTAAGTTGGAAAATGAACTTTTAGTTTTGAAATTCAATATTTTGAGAGTTCGGGTTAGTCTCAAGGACCTACGTGATGACCATAAGGTCCAAAGTGACTATAGATCAATATGAAGACTTCGAGGATGGCACACATTGTCTTGAGAAATGTACAGGTGGCATAGAATGAGATAAAGACTATGAAAATAGTTCGAGATGCAAATTTATCCATATGGTGGTTCCATAAAGATATCTGGTAGCTTTGAAGCATAATTCTAGTGTACTACGATATACGGTTCCATATGAAACCTCATATACAAAGTAAGTCATATCCCTTAGCTAAAGCTTTGAGATTTAACAATTATGGACTACTTGTAGAATGAGACATGGTTATCTCGGTTGTGTATGTTTAGGGGACACCAATTCAGATATCTTGGTAGAAAAAGTGATTGACTGCGGCTTACTTATCCTAAGTCCTCTTGTTAAACAAATGGTAGCAGTTAGGCATGTGCTTATCGATTTAGCTTTGGTACAATTGGAGATGATGAATAATGCATTGAAGCATCGTAGTATTGGTCTTATATTAATAACCACGCTTAGCATGTCTTGGAATTATCGGAAGACCCAAGGTTTACAAGTCTAGTGTGTGATAGTAGAGTCATGATCGACCCCATAATTATTAGTATATAATGGACTTATCACATGTTATATAGCACTATAATGGAAATGTGGCTTGTTGGATTCTAGTGAAGATGTGAGTCGATGTATGGTTTCATTGCCTTTTATAATACCATTTGGTATTGTACACGATATGGTAGTACTTCATGCAAATTATTGATATTTCCTTTTTACCGAATTTTAAATCTGACCATTTCTTTATCTCATTTTTAAGTATTCCTTGAGTATGTTGACTTAGAGAATGAGGCACTACTAGCTAGAGACAAGTTACAGAGCCATAACTATTTTATCACAATGATTATATTTATCTAGTATTTTTGGGATATTGACATAGACTATATATTCATTTTAAGATAGGCTATGAGACTTGAAGTATCATTTGCACGTTGTACTATGATGTTGAATCTTATGTCTCTTGATATGATATGTGCTTAGTTTTTTATAAATTGTTGTCGATATTATATTTTATTTTCTCTGTAGTGAGATTTGGTATGCTTGTAAATGTAATCGATATGCTCTTTATTATTGTTTCAAATTCTACCTTCAATGGAATGTCATCCGAGATACTTCTGGAATCCGAGTACATGTAAGCATGGATTATGGGTATCACAAATGGTAGGATGGTACAATAGGTTAGAGATCTTGATAATCCATAGAATTTAACAGTTTTGATTAGGCACTTAATGATTCAACTAAGATATCACATCGTACCTATCATCTTACTTTATATGTTTTCAATTTCCAACACATGATTTAGGGAAGAATAGGATTAAGTATGGTTTTCAAGCCTAAACATTTATAATCCCATTTATAGGTAGACTCCACCAGTTGATGCCAAAATTGGGCAAAAACATCCAATAGAATCTCGTAGAGATTAAACGATGAATGAAATTAAAAAAATAGAATAAAAAGTAAATGAACACATAGATTTTATAGTGGTTCGGCTATCTTGGCTTACGTCCACTTCATATTTTTAATGATCTTGCACTTGATCATGATTACAAGGATGTTTGGATCAGCTCCATTAGTACAAGAGTGGAGAATAAAAATGGAAGAGCCTAGGCAGCCAAAAGAAGGATCCTCTTTACGGAGAATGGCTGCTATATTTATAAGAGAAGACATGTATGTATTGGGCTGAAATTTTGCCAGAAGAGTCTCTTGATCCATATGGGCCTACCATAACGATCGGCGGACCAAACTCAATTCTTTGGAACGATCAGCCAAAGTTTAGCCTATCGTTATTTTGGCCTCTGATTGATGTGTAATCGATAGTCCAGGCTCCTCATGATGTAAGATACTTGCTTTCCAAATTTCGTGCAATTTCGATGTACCGTTTGTGAGATATGACATTTTTCGTGAAACTATGGATCGTTTTGGCTTATTTTGTATGATCATTATGGCACGATCAGTATATCTTTCCAAGAGTTGGAAATTTTGTCATGCGATCATTTTCGTTGGCTCCACTCTTTAATATATTGATGCTTTGAAAGTTCCAAGTGCATTGGCTTTGAAAATTTTGAGATATTGATCGATCTACGTCGATTTATGCTGCTTTATGGATCGTTTTAGATCGATTAAATTCTTCATTTATTCATAACTTGAGCATATGAAGATCGATCCATATAAATTCTTTATTTATTCATAACTCGAGCATACGAACTCCGAATGACTTGAAATTTGAAATGTAGCATCACGGGGCTTTGCCTATTACTTCATACCGATTACAGCTTGATATAGACCTGATTCGAATATGCTCGACCATCATCCATTTTCCTGTATATCACTGATTTTCAAGGCTGGTAACTACCCTTTTTTCCAAATCTATGGTATCACGGCCTTGCCAAAAGGCGGGATAACATTTTCCACCCAAAGTACGCCTTGTACGAACATGACGTGCTTCGAATTACCGCAAACTTCAATCGTCGGAAAGGATTCCATTTGGTTTATTGAATAGTCGTTGTTCTTTCGTTGAGTCGCCTTTACTGATAGTTGCATTTCTTTCTATTCGTCATGGCTATCAGTCGATTTCCAACAGCATAAATTCAAGATTTCATTCTATCAGTTGCTATCTATTTTCGGTTCTATGAGGCTAGTAAGCTTCGGCTATCTGATCTAGTCTTCTCTCTAATAACTCCAGGTGAAAATTCAATTCATGTCGATTTCAAGAAATCGAATTTTTAGAATATACGTGTGCATGGTTAGGCACATGTTCTTATCATTGCTCCCAGATACATTTGTATGATCATGGGTCGTCATCAATTCCTTATAGTTTAATTACAATTGGATTGCAATTCCTTGAATATATACTATTTTATAATGAAATAGGGGTTGTAATAAGTCATTCGATGAGAGGGGACTTCAAGTTCGATCGGGTTTACGGCCTTAGAGCCGTAAGAAAGGGCGAATGGATTGTGGCCAGTCATGGACTTGTGGATGGTTCTGTATGCCCATACTGCTGATGAGAGTTCGTCCATCCACTTGCCTCTAGCATTTTCCAAAAGCTTCTTTGGAACAAACTTTATGATTTTGTTTATGGCTTCGAATTGTCCATTTGCTCGAGAGTGAGCAACTACCACAAATCTCTTTTTAATATGATGTCGTTGGTAGAATTTTTTGGATCCAACACTCTTTTTTTCTTTTCTTTTTCGCTGTGATTACGGCTAAAGTTTCAGCTTTAGCCTATTTGGTGAAGTAATCCATTACTATAAAGGCATATTTCGCACTACCTCTAGAAATCGACAAGGAGCTGATGTTGTCAATAACCCCAAGTGGGAAACGACTATGGATTGACCATCTAATAAACTTCCGTCGGCAGGGCTCTTGAAATTTTTGCGAACATCTAGCACTTGTCGCATTGTCTATTGCGATCAAGTGCATCTTGATTGATAGTTTGCCAGTAATAGCCATAGTGGAGTATTTCTTTATCAAGGTTTGCCCCTAGTGTGATCGCCGCATTCTTCTTAATGGACTTCTCTTAAGAATCATTTAATTTCATCATGGGTGATACATCGAAGCAAAGGAATGGAGAAAGCTCTTTCTATACATGACTCCTTCTTGATGATGCAACATTAAGCTTTGAGGAGGATCTGCCATTTTTCATTCCTTCGTTCAGGAAGTATTTCCCATTGTAGATAGTCTTTAATAGGAGTCATCCACGACTCCTTTTTCGGCTCTTCCTCCAAGATCTTGTTGATCTCCATTTGTCATTGCTTGGAATGTTAAGTATTTCAATCGGGACAAGTCTATTTGCTATGCATCCCAGAACTGGCTAGCTTGGCTAGTGACTTGGCGTTTTCATTTTGTTCTCTAAGGATGTGCGTAATGGTTAATACTCGAAGTCAACCAGTAGCTCTTGGACCTAGCTGAGATAAGGAGCAAGACGCTGCCCCCTAGCAAAATAAGCTTCCCTGACTTGGCATACCACTAATGAGGAATCACAAAAGATATGTAATGTTTCCACTCCTAGCTCTCTAGCAAGTTTAAGTCTAGCGATCGAGGCTTCATGCTTAGCTTCACTATTTATTGCAGATAATCGATTTTTAGGGCATAGTAGATCGATCGTTCCTCAGGAATCATTAACACAACTCTGACGCTAGAACATCGATCATTTGAAGCTCCATCCGTGTATATTTTCCATTAGTTGGTCGGTTCTCCACTGCTCTTCGTATAGTCGTTTGATGCAGTGAATTCAGATATGAAGTTCGCTAATGTTTGTTCCAGGATAGCTCTCCAAGGGAGATAAGTGATATCGAATTGGCATAGTTTGATATTCCTTTTGAGTAGCCTTCCAAACATCTAAGGTTGTTGTAGGACCTATCATAAAGGCTGGTCGGTGTTAATGTTGATGGGGTGATTGTGAAAGTAATGGTGAAGTTTTCATGACACAATCAACAGGCGGTATGCAAGCTTTTCCAGCTTTGGCTAGTTTCTATCAGCACCTACAATTGCCTCTAAACATAATATACAAGCTTTTGGATCTGACTCTCTTTACGTTACATTGTGGCACTTATGGCGTGTACCGACACCACTAAATAGATGTATAAACCTTCACGGTCTAGTTGCTTGGATAGGATGGGAGGTCTCTCTAGGTGATCTACCAGAAATTGAAAAGCATCTATGCAATCCTGCGTCCATTCAAAGTTCCTCCTCCATCTTTTGATCGAGTCGAAGAAAGGAATACACTTGTCGGTGGTCCTAAAGATGAAGTGGCTTAGGGCGACAACCTTCTCATTTAAGCTTTGTACCTACTTAATCATCTTCGGTACCTAGATGTTTCGAGTTGCTTGAATCTTCTCGGGATCGGCTTGATTCCATGAGAGTTGATGATGAAATCCAAAAATTTCCTTGATGCAATGCCGAAAGATCATTTCAAGGGATTTAGTTTCTTTCCATATTTTTGGAAAAACTGAACATCTCCGCTAATTCATCAATGTGGACATTTGATTGTCATGACTTCACGAGCATATCATCCACATATATTCTCGCCGATTGCCCAATCTGACCTTTGAACATTCGGTTGACTAGTCTTTGGTAAGTAGCTTCAGCATTATTTAGTTCAAATGGCATCACAACATAACGATATAACCCTAGATCGGTAATAAAGTTGGTGTGCTCCAGGTCGAGGATGTGTATTAGGATTTGGTTGCATCCGGAGTACATATCCATAAATGAAAGTAGTTAATATCTAGTGATTGAGTCTACCATCTAGCCGATCCTTGAAAGTGGAAAGTTGTCTTTCGGGCATGCCTTGTTTAGGTCAGAGTAGTCAACGTATGTCCGCCAGTTTCCATAAGCTTTTTTATAGGAAATGTACCCATTTTAGGTAGAAGGCGTCGCAGATAAATCCATTTTTTTGAGTTTATCCACCTCTTCTTTAAGTGCAGCAAATCTTTTCGAATCCATGCCACATTGCTTTTGTCTCATCGGGAATGCCTCAGGTCAATATGCATTGCATAGTCGCGATAGTCGATGAGATCATGCTCATGGCAGAATGGGTGCAAGTGAACAAATCAAGGTTCGTTTGGAGAAAACCAGCTAATTCCTTCATCATCGTTGCACTGAGCTATGATCCGATCTTCAGTAACCTTGATGATTTGCCATAACTAACTGTAATGTCGATGGTCAGCTCAATAGGTGCAGCCTTGGATTCCTTGAGTTCAAACGTAACTATTTCGCTTAACAATCAATGTGAAATCTGATTGGGGTGTTCAACGATGACTGTTACTCCGATCGAATCCTAGAGTCTTGTCATGAGTTATTGAGTCTTATAGTGAAGGACTCTAAGTGCTTTGAGCAATTATCTGCAAATGGCTGAAGATCAGGCTTAGAAGCACGTTGAATAAAATGTCGAGTAGGGTTCATCCCTGTGTTTGCATGCAACTGCATAGCTGACTCTTGCTTTGAGTTTGAATCTGCTTTTATATTCGAGCAAGGCGCTTTCCATTCAACGTATTCATGATCTGTTACTCGTCATTCGGGTTGGAGTGATGATCAGTTACCCATGAGCTTGGGCATTGATTCGACGATTCTATCTCTAGGCATCTTTTTGGTCGTAGCCTCGAGTCATTGTAAACATCAAGTACGAGTCCCAATATTGAGCAATCATAGCCAGTCTTTGGATGATTACACTTCTACTCCTGGTGTAACGACCCGATAATTTTAATGGTTTTGTTAATTTAATTTATTGAAATTTTATGAAATTTTAAATAATAAAATTTTGAAATAAAATTTTGATATTTGGAATACGTCTACTTTAACATAGAAAATGGTAAATTTCCATCAGATAATATGAAAGTAAATTTTTTGTATAAATTTATTCAAATTTAAATCAGTTAAAAATTGATGTAATAAAATCTTTTCCAAACCTGAATATTTTTATACAATAAATTTGTAAATAATCTTCTGAGCGATACGTCATATTTCGTTTCTTAAATTTTGACTGTTATTGCTTCATTTATCTTATTTTCGACAGATTTGCAGCATTTTCGGTACTGACATCGGCTTTTGATAACTCGATTATACCACTGATATCTGTGCACCATTTTGATCGTCCCGTCATGCTGATCTCCACAGCATATTCGTTCGTGTGTTTTGACGTCGGATACACTGTGAAATAAATAAAATAAGGAACCGTAGGTACCCGATTTTTACCCTTTTGATTTTCTTGTCCATTCGTTTGCTTCCTGAGATAACCAATGGTCACTAGATCTTTAGAATTCCCAGAACTTAACTATTGACGTTTGGCTATCCACTACTTCATTTCCTCTGGTTCCTTGTTCTTTCACTCGGCTACGTTATTTTTCATTGAATTTTTTTTTATAATAACACTAGCATTTTTCCTGGCAATTCGCCTTCTCTTGTCCTTTTTTTACCATGGCCACGCCTTTATACTCCACATGTGACCTTCAACCCCATCGCTCAAGGCCACAACTCCACTCAAGCCGAGACCATTCCCACCACCTCCCTATCAGTCGCCATCCACATAGCCTTCCGACTACCCGCCCGTGCAGCCTCTCCTACCTGCGCCGCATCAGCAGCCAAGAATTCATCTTCCCTATCTCCTCATGCAACCAGCTCATTCCCATGGCAGCCATGAGTCTTCTTCCCTTATCTTATATATTAGATTTTTTATATATATGTGTGTGTGTGTTGTAATATTTTTCAAAGTATATTTATATATAATAGGCCGAGAGTCTTGTATGTTGTAAAGTTATATATGTCTGTTATATAGAGATGTCAGTTAGTATATATAAGTTTATATTATATATGTGTGTGTGTGTGATCTGTTGAATTTAGAGATATATTATATTGATGGATATTTATTTTAAAATAAAATAAGTGAGTTAGCTTATATGGATTTTATATTGCCTGAGACAATAATATTAATTTTCATTGTCGGTTAGTATATATAAGTTTTCCTTAGATAATAAATATTGATTTTTAGTATATTATATATATATATATATATATCGTCTTCATATTCAAGCCTTCTTTCATTTTCATTCCATCGGCTTACATATATGTTTATCTAATTGTTAATATATATATGTGTGTGTGTGTGTGTGTGTGTTGTATATAAGACTTTACATTCTATGTTCATATATTTCCTTTATAGTCATTAGATGTATGTTGTTATATATATATATATATATATATATATTACATAATTTATATATCATTGTATAGAATGTATGACTTATATGTCTTGACAGCTTATATAAGTTTGTATTTGCGTGAGAGTATGTACAGCCTGCATATATATAATGTAAGGATTTCATTTTTATCTGTTTGACTTTTAAGGATAATGTAAAGGTGGATTTTTTGGCTAACTGATTTATATTATCTATTATATTATAGATAGTTCATATATCAGTGTACATGATAGTTCATGTATAAAGTTTGTTTATTTTATAAGTATGTATAAGCTTATTTATGTAATAAGTATTGATTTAGAGAAATGATATAGATTTTGATTTTGTTAATGTTTGATTACATAAATTTATATGAGTCATATATATATTGTTTTATCTTAAACTAAATATGGTATATAAATATATATTATTTGGTTTCAAAACAATTTCATGCAGATGTGTTTAAGAATTTGTTTTGGGTAATGGTTTTAAGTATAATAAAAATCTTTGATTTGTAATGCTTGAGTTTAAGAATAATGATTTAGAAATTTTTATAATATTTTAATCTTTGTCTTAAATTAAAATACTGAATATATAATAATAATGTATCTATTTTCAGTTTATATCAAAACTGATTCCGATTAGTTCTCATCGATTTTCCATTATCAGCTTTGTCCATCGTGCTTGTTTTCTTCATCGAATTGTGTCCATCCAGCGTTGCTTTGGAATTCGTAGCTCAATTTCTTTGTCAAATCTATCTAGCCTCGAAAGGTGAGCAATCACTCACGATTAACATTCTTATATTTATTAAATTTGATTTCAATTGAAACAACAATTGAAATATGCTGCTGTTAGTAAATAAATTGCTATATATATGCTATTATCTGCATCTATTCACTTGTGACATCTGACACCATTATCTGTTATTTATATTGATGGTATATGCATGTTATATTTTTATCATATCTGTTATCACTCTACAAGTTCCCTATTAGCATAGAATTCACTATGGGTTGAAATGATACATACCCGAACGATCTATAGAATAGGAGAAAATCGTTATGGGTTGAAATGATAAAACCAAGCAATTTTCATCGAATTGGGATTATGGGTTGAAATGATATATACCCGTATATATTTAAATTGCGGATTGAAATGATAAGTATCCATACCACTTCACCATAGGATAGAAAATTATATACAGACACCATTGGTCAATATATACATATATATATATATATATATATATAAATTTTGAAATGATTTCCAAGGATTTGAAATGAATATTTTGGTTTTGATAAATATTGATTTTAAGATATATGTATATATATATATATATAAATGTTATTTTTATAAAGGTTTTAAATTTTGGTTTTTAAAATTATATGTTTTGAAAATTTTAAAATTATTGGTTAGTTTTGGAATTATAAATTTTAAGATTTTACTTACAATTTTACTATTTTAAAATATATATAAAATAAGTTTAATAATAAGATTTAATTTATTAAAGTTGATTTAATAAAGTAGATTTAATTAATATATAATATGTTTAAGTATTTATTTAAAATTTATATTTTCAAATATAGAGTTTATAATGATTTTAATAAAATTCAGGTTAAAAAGAGAAATAGAAATTGGTTTGAAATTGAATTTATTTAAGAGTTATACTCAAATAAATTTTATTTGAAATTTATTAAATTTGGGATTTTAAAGATATGATTTTGTAACTTGACTTTGATTAAAAGTGATTTAAATAAATATTTCAAATTTACATAAATTGGAATAGTATATTTAGTTTTATTTAAATTTGTAATTTGAAGTTTTATTTAAATGTTATTTGAATGATTAATAAATATTTCAAAATAAATAATATTAAAGTGAATTTGATATATATATATATATGAAATTATCAAATCTAATTTTGAAATGTTTGAATATTTAAACCTTTGAAAATATTGAAATTGAAATGGTTTATTTTGTGGTTAAAATTTTTTATTTGAAATTGATATAATTTGAAATGATTTATTGAGAAACTGAATTGATTTGGAATTGATGAATTGAGATTGAATTAAATTTGAATTTTGGAACTCGAGTTGATTTGAATTGATTTGTGAAATTTGAGGAAACTATTTTATTACATGAAGTATTTTTAAAATTATATTTAAAATTGTTTAACTATTTTAATATTAATCATTTTCAATATAAATTATTTTTAATATAAACTATTTTAATATACTAACTATTTTATTTTAAACTATTTTAACCTATAACTACTTTATATAAACTATTTTATTTGTAAACTATTTAATTTTATACACTATTTTAATATCTAAACCGGTTAAGTGGGAAGTGTTGTGGTTTTCCAAAGTATTATGACTTCCAAAGTATTGTTATTTCTAAATTATGATTTCCAAAGTATTATGACTTCTACAGTATTATGGTTTCTAAATTATGATTTCCAAAGTGTTATGACTTCCAAAGTATTATGATTTCTAAGCTATGATTTCTAAAGTGTTATGGTTTTAGAAGCTTTATTATTTCGGAAGTGTTATAACTTTGAAGTGCTATGATTTTTGAAAATGGATATATTTGAAATGGAAATGATATCGTATTTGGTTTTGAAATGGAAAAGATATCGTATTGATATGGTTTTGAAATGGAAATTATATTTTGGTTTTGAAGTATAAACTATTTTGTAATGACCATGGTGTTATAATAACGTTTGGTTGTTAAAGAGAGCAGGATCGGTTATTGTCATACTCTCTACTGATGCCCAAAACCACTTTAACAAACGTGTACGCAATGGAGATTCCAGAATGAAGTATGATGGTGGCGACGTCCTATTGAGGTATATACGTGAACCCGACTATCATGAGTTGGCATAAGGTGGCTAAAACAGGAGCAATCGACGGGATAAGTAAGGTAACTCCTCCGATCGGACACACTTCTTCGTATGCCATTCTATTACTTTGTGATTGATTTAGTGTGCACCTTTGATTTGAGAGTGTGGTTCGAGGTGGGCGATAGCTGCGGCTATGCGTTACCTCCCGCCCGGAAGTGTAATTGGTATATCTACCCTGGTATTGCCTAGTTATGCGTTGTCACCTACCCTATCGAGGCCACTACGAGTTTGTTTTGTTTCGTACCTATGGAGTATCCTCTGGTAGCCTCCCGATCAGGAGGTATTACGGTACTGTATAGACTATTGGCACTATAAAATGTGTTAAGGGGGATATGGGTAATGCCTTAATGCTATTTTGATAGTTTACTTCACTATATACATTATTATAATAGCGTATATTACTACATAGTAGATAGTTTCACGGATCCTTAGAGGATGGTTATCCCAAACATCCTTTAAGTTACTTGTATTTCATTTGATATTACACTTGAGTTGGATTTATTGATATAAGAATGTTAATCCTAATTCGAGTGTTTTGTGCTTTGTGTTTTGTTTTACGCTCGGGTCAGACTAAGTGATACAGCCTTTGAGACTCACCTTTGACATTGGAGCTTCGCTTGGAGATCCATCTATCTATTCAGTTTGCAGTTATTCAGTTGATTCCAATGATGTATTTTGATCTTGTATTTGACTATTTATTGAGACTTCTATGTATTCGAGACTTCTGTTGTATCTTATTTTAACTCTATTATATATATAGTAGCTTCATGAACTACTATTCATTTGTTTCCGCTGATTATTGTTATATTATTCTGTGTCTGTGATTATTTTATTTACTGTATACGTTGAGTTTTACTAAATATAAATAAACAATATGATATTTTGAGCAATTCAAGTCCGACATGTGCAGATGCGAATGATTGAAAATACTAGGATGTTACACCTGGTCTTAGGTTGATAAATGTACTATATGGACGGTCGAGTCTTATCCTAGTCATGTTCGTACTCCCACCTAAGCTCTAAAGACTTAAAGTTTATTGATGAATGGTCAGTTCACATTCATCTTTCTTCTTGCTCGTGCCCCCAAGTCTGGGGTATACGTTGATAAGTAGGAAGGCGAGTTATGTCCACTTTAGCTTTATACTCTTTCCCGTTGAACCATGGGATCGAGTTATTTGATGGAAGGATGAGTCGCACCTATCCTAGATTATATTCCAAATTTTCGTTCCAGAGGGAAGATTTTAATTCCCCGTTGGATTTCGGGCATGACTTGTGCACTGGTCAGTCAATCACGTCTACTTTTGGTATAGATGTCGCCATACTCTGGGAAGGACCAGAGAATAGATGGTCAAGTTACATCTAATTAGTGATTGATGATCTCCCTACCGGACCAAGGGCAAGGATCAATATGCAGATAGTCAAGTCACATGCATTTCGTATTGCTCTTCTAATGGGATCAACGTAAGAGTCGACGAATGAACGATCGCATCGCATTCATTTGGAGCTGGATTGGCAATCATGTCCATTTCGATTCATATTCCCCTGCTAGATTTGGGGATAGATTTGGCTCAAGTGCAAACAGGTCATGCTCATCCAGTTTCATACTCCTCCTGACGGATCGAAGGAGGGTATTAGAGAATTAATGATCAAGTCACACTCAATCATGGTTTATTCTCTTATCCATGCTCTGGTGGCCGAAATTATTCAATGGATGTTCGGGTCACATCCATTTGTGGATCGTGCGGATCGATATTGACCCTCGATCTAACGATACGATATAGACGGTCACCCGCAACTTCGTGTGTCTGTGACGACCCGAGATTTTGGCAATATTATTTTAATAAGCACCAAATCTGATTAATTAAAATACAACTTATCATTTAAAAAAAGAATATATAAGACTTCTAGGCCATTTACCATTTATATATATGTGTGTGTGTGTGTGTGTGTGTATTTTGGAAAGAAACTATGATTTGAAAATTTAAAATAAAGTCTTTCAAAAATATTTAAAATAAAATCTATCTTATTCATATTAAATATAAGTATATATATATACAAGAATACAGATTAAGTATTGATAACTTAAACTCAAAATATATGTGTAAAAGAATAGAAATAAAGGGATATAAGTTGTTATTGTGTGTATGCAACATAAGTTAAAACTATAACAATAACTATAACAACTTTATATTATGCACATAGGGTATAGAACAAAACCAAACCAAAGAATGTATGTTTGCCTGTGAAGTTAGATATGCATAAGTATGGATAAGTATGTAAACATGGAAGGAGACATGCATTAAATGCTATCATATCAAGCATAAAAAAAGTCATTTCGCAACTTTTATAAATCACTTCATTTTCCACAAAAATCTTGTCCGGTCAAAGAAAAAAAATCTCTGGTCAAAGAAATGTAGGTGAATAAAATATGAAGGAAAATGAAAAAAAAAACAAAAGAGGACAGTGTTGTGTACAAGAACTGTATACTTTCTTTATATATATGTACATCCTTCTAGTTCCAGTTCGTTCATAAAAAAATAAAACAAGCAAACCACAAATAAGAAAGCATCACAATTTTACAAACTTAAATAACATCTCAACTAAATAAACAAGAAGATCAAAGGGTTCAGGCTAGCAGCTTTTCAAAACAGAATTTGTTCTCTGTTCTCTATTTTCAGGAAGCAGGTAGGTAAAATTTTCTTTCTAAAAACAGTTTTACCTGACCTTATAATTGTTAACAGAGTAAAATATAGCAATAATAAAGTTTAAATGTTTATGAATATGGATTGGGATAATGTTGAGGAAATTGTGATATGATGCTTGCATGTTTGTACTAGTTGGAGTGCATGCGTGTATTTATATATACAGAGTTTGTTCCAGGTTTACTCAGGATTCAAATCTTGATTTAAAATCAAATTTCCCTTATATGATTTTCTTTAAGCTATGAGCTGTAAACAAAATTTGTTTGTTTTAACAGAACATCAAGTTTAAAAATATTTTTAGGATTTATCTAATGTTAATCTTGACAGGAAAGTAGAAATACAGAGAATTTCAATTTATATCAATTTTTCGAATTTAATAATTTCTGGTTTCATGACTAAAAACTGAATGGATATCAATATCTAGGATTTTTAGTACTAAAATTTCGATTTTTAGGTGTGTATTTCGAGTGGAATTTCAGGTTGACTAGGAAATGGGTTTCGAGCGAATTCTGATGATCGAAATAATTGTGGGTCACGAAATTGGGGTAGTAGTTGGGTGGTAGATCATTGATCATATGAAAAATACTCGTTGACTTTATAATTTGTCGTGAAGAGCTGATGAGATCAATCTAGGGTTTTAAACCTTGTTTTAGTCATGATCGGATTTTGCATCGCTGCAGTTTCGTCGTAGCACCGGAATCAATCGCACCCATGGAAATTGAAAGAAGAGGGGTTGGAGAATCTCTGACCAGAGTCTCATCGTCTCTGGTGGCCTGTGGAGTTGGGGCGAGGCGTTTCTTTGACGATTGTCTTTGTTCTAGTTTGGGTTGTATTGTTCGATCGCGTTTTCATCGACGTCATCGATTTCTGGGTGAACGTGGGGTTCGTGGGGATCATCGTCGACATGTCGATGACCTGGCTTCGATCGGTAGTGTCTGTAATAGTGGTGCACGTGCACGAGTAACCAGGCATATCTGGGCGATGCAATGATGTTTAGGATCGAGGAAGAGGATGGTTGTTGCTTGGGTATTACTCGAGCCATTTGCGAGTTGTCTCGAAGATAGAGACGTGAGTTTTAGCTCGAGATTAGTTCGGGAAATTCCTTGGATGGCTTGGGTAGATATAGGGATTGGCTCGGGTAACGATAGATGGGCTTAGGTCTGTAACAAGTATACAGGCTTAGTGAATAGATAAATCAAGTTTAAAGATTTTCAAAAGAAGTATTTTAAATGGTTTAAAGTTGTTTGTTTAAAAGAAATTTTAGAGTAAGTTAATCCCTATATGTTTAAAGGTGATTTAAATGATGATTATTAAATAAAGTATAAATTATTTAATGTATTAGTGATGGTTAATTTATGAAATCAGTTAAGAAAGTTTTAATTGGATAAATTATTAAGGTAATTAGTAATTAGTTTGGGTAGTTAATCCCTATATGTTTAAAGGTGATTTAAATGATGATTATTAAATAAAGTATAAATTATTTAATGTATTAGTGATGGTTAATTTATGAAATCAGTTAAGAAAGTTTTAATTGGATAAATTATTAAGGTAATTAGTAATTAGTTTGGGTAATCAAGTTAAAGGATTAATTTATTTAGTGTTAATCACTTAATGAAATTAATTTATGAAAATTACTAATGAAGTAATTATAGAATAATTACTTAATGACATTAATTAAGGTGGGTAAGTAATGGACTATTACTAAATATGATAAATCAAAATTGATTAATGAATGTGATTAATTTAAGATTAATTATTAAATGTAATTAATTTGAACAATAATTATTTAAGAGATTTAGTGGAACATTAATTAATGTAATTAATGAAAGCAATTAAGATGTGATTAATTAATAATAATTGATCAGTAAAGTGATTATAGAATAATTAATTAATGTAATTAATTAAGGATTAATGTAATTAATTATAGTTAATTAATAAATGAGAGTAATTAAAGGTTAATTACTGCAAATTGTTGAAGATAATTAATTTGTGTAATTAATTAAGAGTTAATTACTTAAATATAATTAAAGAATGATTAATCAAAGGTGATTAATCAAGTTGTATAATTAGAGAATAATTAATTGATTTGTAATTAATTAATGGTTAAGTAAGAAGAATTTATAGTAATGGAAGTAATTAATTTAATTTAAATTAATTAGAGATAGTGTGATTAAAATCTTTGCTTATGGATGGCTGAATATTATGGAATGCTTTGGATTATTGTTATTCTTGGTATGTGATAGTGATGCTATGTCATATGGTATTGGATATGGATTATCTATCTGGAATGGAGTTGCTACGTGAATATGTTACTATGAATATAAATAGAATTGTTTAAAGTTAAATAACTATGTTTTAAGATGATATTGTGTTCGAAGAGACCAGGGCCGGGTATCGGTAATGCCCGAAACCACTTCGATTTGTAATCTTCATGATTCTATATAGATTTGATGTAAGAAATCAATAATTTGAAATGGATTAATATGGACTTTTGAACTAAGTAAGAATACTTAGAATTTGATTTGTGAAATAAGTGTTGAGCATATCAAGTGATGAACTCGTAGTGAAGTACGAGTTACCTGGGTTTCTTTTATATTTGAACTTAGTATTTCAAAATATATGGATTTACTCACGATGGTTTCCAGCCTAACCCGGGGTGTTACTTTGATGTAATGCTCGGGTCAGACCGAGTATTACAGATTTTCAGGTAAGGACGTTCTGGAGCTCAGAAGACGAGCTGGATGGCAGGGACATATGGAGTGTTTCCGCTATATTATATGTTGCATATATCTGAGACATGTTGATTGTATCTGTCCAGTGTTTGTATATATATTGTAACTCTGATGTATTAAAATGTAATTGACTGATTCATCTTTCTTTGCGTAAAGAATATTATTTGATATTATATTTTATCCGCTGCGAATGTGAGATGTTGGTGTTTTTGTTCTTTTTTTTTTCTTTTTGCTATCTCTTTTCTTCTTTTCCTAACTATCTGGAGTTTTCGGGATCGAAAATTCTAGGTCATCAAATTTGGTATCAGAGCTGAAGGTTAAGCGAGAACCTTGGCTCTAGTGGGATTACTCATTAAGGATAGGGTCAATGGTACCCTAGAATGAGTTGAGAGTATATTTATATGAGAGCGTACTTGTTATTTTCTTATATAAAGATTTTAAATGATTTTATATAAGAATATATTTTGATATATATATATATATATAAAGCAATATTTCTTACTAATAAATGTTAAGGTAATTGGTTGTTAAATTATTGGAATTAAATTAAGAGGTAATAGAAATACAACCAAATTGAAATTATATGAAGATAAGTTTGAAATAGATCCAAGCTGGAACTAAAATCCTGAATTTGTAGAAGTAAGAATAAGATAAAAATAAAATTGGTATCCAGGTATGATAATCTTGAGTACCATCATAAATAGTTAATGTGTTTAATAATGATATATTTGTTAATAAGTAAGCCAAATGAAGTAAACTTTTAAGATGAGTATAACTTCTAAATAGAAGTGGGTTTTAAATTGTGGAATTTTAAAACCTAGGTCTAGAAACATTTGAATTGTTTCAAAATGTTAAAAGAAATTTATCGTGAATTAAAAACCAAAGGTGGTTTAAACTTAAGGTATAACTTGGTAAGCAAATTGATATATAAGAGTAAAGGTTGAATTCTTCTAATTAAGTCTAATTTATAGGTTAGGAAGTCCCTCTAGAATTCAGTCTTTGAGAGAAATGGCTAAGAGTGAAGAATGGAAGGCAAGGCGCAGAGAACGGAGAGCAGCTGCACGTAAGGAACGGGAAATAGCAATTCAGGAGTATGAAAATTGGATCAAGGAAAGGAATGGACCAGGACCTTATGATAATGTCGCCTGCTACAGATGTTTCAATAAGGGTCATTACGAAGCCAAGTGTGGTAAAACAAGGGAGGAATTAAAGGGTACATTCCAACATTTTCGCTCCGAGATATTGTGCTTTAAGTGCTATAAGACGGGACATTTCCTTAACCATTTGCTACCATTGTAAAGTATTAGGACATATCGCGAGACATTGTCCCAAGAGACAGAAGAAGAAGATTAAGGTTGTGGAACATCCGGTAGGAAGCGTGGAGGTTACCCAGATTGATGAGAGGGTAGAAACCTATTATGGAAAATGCTATAAGTGGGGACATCCAGTTGAGAAGTGCATGTTTGGGCTTTGCCTATTGAAAGGAAGTCCATAGGAAGGATTCTGGTAGAAATGCTAGGACTCTTAAACCTGGGTGATGGTGTAGACATCTAAATTTATGACTTTGTAAGGCTTTTATGTGATAAATGAATGTAATGTTAAACTGTTAGTGTGCAGTCTATCAATGTATGAAATATTTTGTGGCAGTACGATCTAATATAAAATCACCCTCTTTTATTTGAAAATGGAATTAAAGTTGAACGGGTTCAAATTCAAATAGGAAGTTGATTTGAATTTGGAAAGAAATTGAGGTAAATTCAACTTGAATTGGAATTAAATCAAGTTCAATGGAAATTGAAGTTATTGGAATTAAGTCAATTTAAATGGAAGTGGAAGTTTAAATTGAATTGATTGGAAATGAAGATTGGGAATTGAACAGTTTGACTCCGGACTATTTTCAAAATAAATTGTTTTGATATAAATCTATTTTTCCAAACTATTTACTATATAACTTTTCTGTTTAAATCTAAAACTATCGTATACTTGTTTTACAATTATTTTTGGAACTATTTAACGTTTTTTCAACTATTTTACAAATTAATTACTATTTTACAACTACTTTGTAATTATTTAACATTTCTATAATTATTTGACTATTTTCCAACTATTTTACAATTACTTAACTATTTTACAGCTACTTTACAAACTAATAATTATTTTTCATATACTTATCTATTATAAACTTTTCAAGTTATGTTCTAAATTTAAGTTGGACGGGGTTCAAACTGTTTATGATTAAATATCCATTTGAGATTAAAAAAATTGAAGAGATAATCCTAATAGGGATTAAGGCAAATGTGAATAAGTGAATAAAATCAAAGTGAGGATGAATAGAATGGAAATTGATTTGGCTAATAATCAATGAAGTTAAATACGTAGGATGTACGTATATTATTCTATTCGCATAGTGATTTGATCCGGATTCGAGCATAGAATTTCAAGATAGTTTATCGGTCCGTGTTGGGATTTTTCACTCAATTTTCGACGGCGAACCTGGATATGGATTTTTGATTGGTTCTGGATATTCTCTATCATAGATGTGACTATGTAAGGAGAATGACGGTTTTTGATCAAGAAACCGGATCTGAGTCCGCAATAGGAAGTCGGGTGGACGATACTAGTTCGGAAGTGAAATTGTGTGATCGAGTGAGCAATCAGATTGATATAGCGTACAAATGATACGTATATCGTACGGGTTTGAATGAAATTGTTACTAGGAATTTGTGGATAATAATTGTGAAATGTTTTTTTGAAATGATAGGTATATTTTATGAAATATATGATGAAGTAAAATGGGAATTGGATATTTCTATAATAAAAATTTACTTTATGAAAGTAAGTGATATGATAAGTGGTTTTGTAAAGAGTAATCAAATTTGAATATTTGATTTGGCATAAACAAAGTTATATATCTTTGTTATATAAGATAAATCTCCCTTTGTGAATCTATAGCCAGAAGAAAAGGGTTTTGAAAATATTTGAAGTATAAAAAAGGGTTTTATACAAGTTTGAAATGATCCAAAGATTTTCTTTCAAGGTTATATATATATCTATATATATATATATAAAGGATCTTGTGAGGATGATTTTGAAAAGGTTTGGAACCTTTGGATTTAGAAAGGCTTTTGATTTTTGGGTAAAATCAATATTGGATTTGGAAAAGCCTGATTTGTGAATTACCGATTTTGGGATAATCGATTTTGAGAAAGGTGATTTATATGAGAATCATACTAGGTGTATGATTTGGAAGATACTATATATGTATAGTATAAAGTGTTTTGAAAATGGCTCTGGAGAAAAAGGCGCTCCCTTGAAATGAACTTCTCAGGAGTACCATAGGTTGGTACTGTCTTGAGCCTCTAAGGGAGAGGTTCTAAAGTTGATCCTGTGAGGAGTCCGGACAAACTAGTTCCTGAGGATTGTTGGGTAGCGAAAGTCGAGGGCGCTGATGCCTACAGGGGCATTTGGGTTATGCTATGACGACAGTGTAACTCGATGTCGTTGTGATCTACTGTGTGTGGACCATAGCGAAAATCGTGGGGAGGATGTGTGCCAACAGTCTACACTTGATTTTTCCGGGACGGCAACGTAACATCGGTAGAGTGCGATCTATGGTCAAGTGGAGGAGTTTCATTCTTTGGCAGCGAAATTTGAGGGCGCTGATGCCTACAGTTATATGGGTTTTGCTGTGATAGCAACGTAAAGCTCGGGTATAACTGCGATCTGTAGCGGGTTCCATGGCGTAATTGAGAGGCGCGGAGGCCTAAAGTTATCTATGGATTTTGTCGGGATGGCAACGCAACCATCGGGTTAACTGCGACCATGGATGGGGTTGATGATTTCCATAGCATTCTCACCAAAGATATTTTCTCTATTTCCAAAAATAATTTCTATATTTTCAATAAAATTATTTTCCAAGTATTTTCACTGGGTGTTGAAAGCGGGTGTACCAAGTACTTATAGATTTTCAGTCCTACGCCTGATCAACATATGACCGTATTTTTATGAGAACAAGGATGGACTTGTTGAGACATCGAGCTATAAAAGTATTTTTATAAAAACTATTTTAGTAATATTATATATATTTTTAAAGTATTTTAAAAATGATCAAAGAAAATTTATCTGATTTTAAGCATTTTAATAATTCTGGCTTCATTCCTTTTCGAGGATGAAAAGATTCAAAGGGAGGAGGAATGTGACGACCCAAGATTTTGGCAATATTATTTTAATAAGCACCTAATCTGATTAATTAAAATACAACTTATCATTTTAAAAAAATATAAGACTTTTGGGCCATTTACCATTTATTTATATATGTGTGTGTGTATTTTGGAAGGAAACTATGATTTGAAAATTTCAAATAAAGTCTTTCAAAAATATTTAAAATAAAATCTATCTTATTCATATTAAATATAAGTGTGTGTGTGTATACACAAGAATACAGATTAAGTATTGATAACTTAAACTCAAAATATATGTGTAAAAGAATAGAAATAAAGGGATATAAGTGGTTATTGTGTGTATGCAACATAAGTTAAAACTATAACAATAACTATAACAACTTTGTATTATGCACATAGGGTATAAAATAAAACCAGGCCAAAGAATGTATGTTTGCCAATGAAGTTAGATATGCATAAGTATGGACAAGTATGTAAACATGGAAGGAGACATGCATTAAATCCTATCATCTCAAGCACAAAAAAAAGTCATTTCGCAACCTTTATAAATCACTTCATTTTTCATAAAAATCTTGTCCGGTCAAAGAAAAAAAAATCTCTGGTCAAAGAAATGTAGGTGAATAAAATACAAAGGAAAATGAAAAAAACAAAAGAGGACAGTGATGTGTACAAGAACTGTATACTTTCTCTATATATATGTACATCCTTCTAGTTCCAGGTCGTTCATAAAAAAAAAAATAAGCAAACCAGAAATAAGGAAGCATCACAATTTTACAAACTTCAATAACATCTCAACTAAATAAACAAGAAGATCAAAGGATTCAGGCTAGCAGCTTTTCAAAACAGAATTTGTTCTCTGTTCTCTATTTTCAGGAAGCAGGTGAGTAAAATTTTCTTTCTAAAAACAGTTTTACCTGCCTTATAATTGTTAACGGAGTAAAATATAGCAGTAATATAGTTTAAATGTTTATCGATATGGATTGGGATAATGTTGAGGAAATTGTGATATAATGCTTGCATGTTTGTACTGGTTGGAGTGCATGTCTGTATTTACATATACAGAGTTTGTTCCAGGTTTACTCAGGATTCAAATCTTGATTAAAATCAAATTTCCCTTATATGATTTTCTTTAGGCTATGAGTTGTAAACAAAATTTGTTTTTTTTAACAAAACATCAAGTTTAAAAATATTTTTAGGATTTATCTGATGTTAGTCTTGACAAGAAAGAAGAAATACAGAGAATTTCAATTTATATCAATTTTCCAAATTTAACAATTTCTAGTTTCATGACTAAAACCTAAATGGACATCAAAATCTAGGATTGCTAGTGGTAAAATTTCGATTTTTAGGTGTGTATTTCGAGTAGAATTTCAGGTTGACTAGGAAATGGGTTTCGAGCGAATTCTGATGATCAAAATAATTGTGAGTCATGAAATTAGAGTAGTAGCTGGGTGGTAGATCGTTGATCATATGAAAAATACTCGTTGATTTTATAATTTGTCGTGAAGAGCTGACAAGATCAATCTAGGGTTTTAACCCTTGTTTTAGTCACGATCGGATTTTGCATCACTGCAGTTTCGTCGCAGCACCGGAATCAATCGCACCCATGGAAATTGAAAGAAGAGGGGTTGGAGAAGCTCTGACCAGAGTCTCATCGTCTCTGGTGGCCTGTGGAGTCGGGGCAAGGAGTTTCTTTGACGATTATCTTTGTTCCGGTTTGGGTTGTATTGTTCGATCGCGTTTTCATCGACGTCTTCGATTTCTGGGTGAACGTAGGGTTCGTGGGGTTCGTAGGGATCATCGCCGACATGTCGATGACCCTGGCTTCGATCAGTAGTGGCTGGAATAGTGGTGCACGTGCACGAGTAACCAGGCGTATCTGGGCGATGAAGTGACGTTTAGCATCGAGGAAGAAGAGGGTTGTTGCTTGGGTATTACTCGAGTTATTTGCGAGTTATCTCAAAGATAGAGACGTGAGTTTTAGCTCGAGATTATTTGGGAAATTCCTTGGATGGCTCGGGTAGATACAGGGATTGGATCGGGTAACGGTAGATGGGCTCAGGTCTGTAACAAGTATACAGGCTTAGTGAATAGATAAATCAAGTTTAAAGATTTTGAAAAGAAGTAAGTTTAAATGTTTTAAAGTTGTTTGTTTAAAAGAAATTTTGTAGTAAGTTAATCCCTATATGTTTAAAGGTGATTTAAATGATGATTATTAAATAAAGTATAAATTATTTAATGTATTAGTGATGGTTAATTTATGAAATCCATTAAGAAAGTTTTAATTGGATAAATTATTAAGGTAATTAGTAATTAGTTTGGGTAATCAAATTAAAGGATTAATTTATTTAGAGTCAGTCACTTAATGAAATTAATTTATGAAAATTACTAATGAAGTAATTATAGAATAATTACTTAATGACATTAATTAAGGTGGGTATGTAATGGACTATTACTAAATATGATATATCAAAAATTGATTAGTGAATGTGATTAACTTAAGATTAATTATTAAATGTAATTAATTTGAACAATAATTATTTAAGACATTTAGTGGAACATTAATTAATGTAATTAATGAAAGCAATTAAGATGTGATTAATTAAGAATAATTAATCAATGAAGTGATTATAGAATAATTAATTAATGTAATTAAGTAAGGATTAATGTAATTAATTATAGTTAATTAATAAATGAGAGTAATTAAAGGTTACTTACTGTAAATAGTTGAAGATAATTAATTTGTGTAATTAATTAAGAGTCAATTACTTAAATATAATTAAAGAATGATTAATCAAGGGTGATTTGATTAATCAAGTTGTATAATTAGAGAATACTTAATTGATTTGTAATTAATTAATGGTTAAGTAAGTAGAATTTATAGTAATGGAAGTAATTAATTTAATTTAAATTAATTAGAGATAGTGTGATTAAAATCTTTGCTTATAGATGGCTGAATATTATGGAATGCTTTGGATTATTGTTATTCTTGGTATGTGATAGTGATGCTATGTCATATGGTATTGGATATGGATTATCTATCTGGAATGGAGTTGCTACGTGAATCTGTTACTATGAGTATAAATAGAATTGTTTAAAGCTTAAATAACTATGTTTTAAGATGATATTGTGTTCGAAGAGACCGGGGTCGGGTATCGGTAATACCTGAAACCACTTCGATTTGTAATCTTCATGATTCTATATAGATTTGATGTGAGAAATCAATAATTTGAAATGGATTAATATGGACTTTTGAACTAGAATACTTAGAATTTGATTTGTGAAATAAGTGTTGAGCATATCAAGTGATGAACTTGTAGTGAAGTACGAGTTATCCGGGTATGTTTTAAATTTGAACTTAGTATTTCAAAATATATGGATTTACTCACGCTGGTTTCCAGCCTGACCCGGGTGTTACTTTGATGTAATGCTCGGGTCAAACCGAGTATTACAGATTTTCAAGTAAGGACGTTCTGGAGCTCAGGAGACGAGTTAGATGGCAGGGACATATGGAGTGTTTCTGTTGTGTTATATTGTTGTATATATTTGAGACATGTTGATTGTATCTCTCCAGTGTTTGTATATATATTGTAACTCTGATGTATTAAAATGTAATTGACTGATTCAGCTTTCTTTGCGTAAAGAACATTATTTGATATTATATTTTTTCCACTGCGAATGTGAGATGTTGGTGTTTCTGTTCTTTTTTCTTTTTCTTTTTGCTATCTCTTTTCTTCTTTTCCTAACTATATGGAGTTTTCGGGATCGAAAATTTTAGGTCGTAAAGTGTCATTCCGATTGATTTTGTTTTAAGGCCTCCTTGTGGTCATTGCCTTAAGTCGCAAAGAACACTAAGACGGAACTATAGTGAACTGTCATATTCAACTTTTAGTGATTTGTACTCCTGCCCCAAATCTTGGGTTAATGGAGTTAGTTCGTGGATGGTCGAGTTCCATCCGTAGTGTGTTTATACTCCTCCCGTCGATTTCAGGTCGGAGTTTGCGGAATAGAGAATGGTCGAACTCTACTTATCTGTTCATTTATGTTTGTGTCCACACTTTAGGGATATGGTTGAGTTGATGGGTGGACGGTTAGTACCCAGTTTGTGTTTATACTCTAGTCCGCACTTAGGGACTCAGAGTTATCTCACGGGCAGTCGGTTTTCCCCCAGTTTATGTTTATACTCTAGACCGCACTCTGGAGACTCGGAGTTATCTTGCGGGCAGTCAGTTTCCACCTAGTTTATGTTTATACTCTAGTCCGCACTCTGGGGACTCGGAGTTGTTTTTGGCGGCGGTCAGTTTCCACCCAGTTTATGTTTATACTCTAGTCCGCACTCTATGGACGCATAGTTACCTTGCGGGCAATCAGTTTCCACCCAATTTATGTTTATACGCTAGTCCACACTCTGGGGACTAAGAATTGTCTTACGGGCAGTCGGTTTCCACGAAGTTTATGTTTATACTCTAGTCCGTACTCTAGGGACTCAGAGTTGTTTTTCCGGTAGTCGGTTTCAACCCAGTTTATGTTTATACTCTAGTCTGCACTCTAGGACTCAGAGTTATCTCGTGGGCAGTCGATTTCCACCCACTTTATGTTTATACTCTAGTTCTCACTCTAGGGACTTAAAGTTGTCTTGCGGGTAGTCGGTTTCCACCCAGTTTATGTTTATACTCCAATCCACATTTTAGGGACTTAGAATTGTTTGAATACCCCTTTTTTATTTATACTCCATCTGCCAAGTCGAGGTGAGAGTTATCGAATGAGCAGTCAAATCACGTTCATTCATGGAATAGAATTCTACCCCCAACATCAAGGACGGAACTTGGCAAGTGAGACGATCAATTCATATCTGCTTGGTGGTTATAGCTCCACTTGTCAAGTCAAGGAAGGGAGTAGGCGATGGATTGTCGGATCACATCCATGCTTGGGTTGGACGGTCGGTGTAACAACCCTATTTCTAATTAACTATTTAGTTAAGTTTAGTTGTGGATAATTAATTCTTAATTGTAATTTGTGAAATTTGAGTGTGAAATTAAATCTAGTTTTGTGAATAATTGATTAAATTGAAATATTGTTGTAAATTTAAATTAACACTGAGATTTATTGTTGTTGATAGTTTATTTGTTAAAAATAATTTAATCATTTTTATTAGGATAAAATTTGATTAATTGATTTATTTCTTTGTTGGGCTAATTTAATTGAATTTATACTAAAGAGAGTATTGTGTTATTCATTTTTTTTTAATTAGGCTAAGTAAGGATTTAAGATAATTGAATTTAATTATCTTGTTTGGGCTTTTTATTTCCAAACTCATTAACCCATTAGCCTGTCCTAATACTCTAGCTGGTCAAAACAAAGCTTCTCATTATTCGTTCACGTTTCTTTCTTCCTCCTACAACCAAAAATAAGAAAAGTTCATCTCAACCCTAGTTTTAATCTTAAAAAATCAAAGGAAATACTACAAATTATAAGAAAATAAGGTATGAGTTCTATAGCCTCTTCTCTACCTAATCATATAGTCAATTTGAGATTTTGGTTAGGTTTTTATTTCTGAAATTATTGGCTAGGAGAGGAAATTAGGTGTTTTAAAGAAGGAGGTGATTAGCTTAGCATATTTGAGAAGATGGCTTGCAATCTCTAACGAAAGGTGAGTTGAATACTCACCCTACTATCTCTAATTCAAATGCATAAGTGATTAGTCACTGTTTGGATTAAATTTGATGGTTTTTTGATTGAATTGCTTTTAATTTCATTTTGAATTGGTTGCTTGAATTTGATGATTTTTATCGTTTGCTGAAAATAAATTGTGAAAATCGCTGCTGTAACACAACGATATCTTGGTGTGAAATGATCCAAATTGGTTCAATCTTTTACGCTAGAAAGATGTTAAGATAAGATATAAGATCTCTTTTGATCATTTTTCGAAATATTGTGCATTAATGGGTCTAAATTTAGTTTGAAATCGATGTCATAGCACAGCCATATCCAATTCTGAGTTGTTACCCGACGGTAAAATGGTCATAACTTTTAGCCGTAAACCAGAATTACGTAAGCTTTTTTTGATAGAAAGAAGAGACATTAAGGAACAACTTTCATGTTGCAAGTTTTGTAAAGTTCTATGATTGAAAGGGTCGAAATTTGGTTTGAAACTGGTATACACGCTCTGCTCTTCAACTTTCCGAGTCAAAACCTAAAACTAAAACAGCCATAACTTTTTACACATAAAGCCAATTTGATAAAATCATTTTGTGTTGGAAACTTGAGACTTTAAGGAACAACTTTTTTGTTTTATGTTTTTGGAAATTATGTAGTTTAAGTGGTCTAAACAAAGTTAGAATCAAATAGTGTCGCTCTGTTTTTTGTATTTGTTGTGTTAAAATCCAAAATCAAAATAGCCATAACTTTTTAGACTTAAATCCAAATTTACCAATCCTTTTTGTGCTGGAAAGCTGAGACTCTAGGGAACAAATTTTGTGTTTTAAGTTTTGAAATTTCTGAGGTTTAATAGGTCTAAATTGCACTTCAAAACTGAAAATCATAATTTAGTTGTTTAGTGAAAAAGTGTTTAGTTGTTTGTTCGGAGAATTTAGTGCTTGGTTTTGTTGGCTTCCAGTTAATATTTCAAGTGTAATTCCTGATTTTTAAATTCATTAAGTCTATGGATTTAATTTATATTGAGCTTTAGTATGATATTTATATATGTATGGATTTAAAAAAAAAATATAAAGTTAGTGTATTAAAACAGTATGGATTCCAACTTGTTTTCCAAACAATATTACTCCTTTTATAAATGATTTTAACAAAGTTTTATATGAATATTAGGTGTTACTAATAGAATGGTTTTATCACGATAAATGGACCTATTAAATAGGGGATTTGGAAGCATGGATTTGGGAGTAGAAACTTAAGTTGTTTATATATATAAATGTAGTATATTCTCGTAATTAAATAATAAAGATGATTTTATGGATTTGAAATTTTGGTTTTTGGGAAATACTAGGGTAAGAGATTTTTTTTAACTAATTAATTATAATACTAATTTGGTTTCGGAAATGGAGAATTCATGAATAAATGAATACTTTATAAGTAGCTTTTGGAATATGGTGTATAACCTTATATCCATATGGAATTTAATGAATCAATGTGATTTTGGAATATGAAAATTCTTGTTTTGTAAAATAAATTATTTTGGAACAATTTGGAAGAATGGAAAATTTTAATAAGTGAAAATTAAACAAATGTTTTGAGAACCTTAATTCTATAATTTGAGGAGTACCAATAATCGACTTAGTGTCATTGATTGATTTAAATGCTTTCGAATAACTCTTCGAAGAATATGATATAACTCATTGAATAGAATATTTAAGTGGAATTTACTAGCCTATTAACGAATACTCGAACTTCACCGGGTAGTATGGGATGCCTTGGTTAAATTCCTGTGATCATATTTGGAAAAGTACTTAACACTTTAGAGTTGTAGTCTCTTATGGTGTGCTACAAGTGGTTGTTAGATCCTTAAGAGAATATGGTTCAGGTTTTCCAGTGGCATCCGTAATAAGTGATATTTACTAGCTTTTAGTAAATACTTGAGTTTCACCATACGGTATGGAACGTATTGGTTAAATTCTAGTGATTACTGAAGGTGACAGTATTTGATACTTTAGAGTTTACTCTCTTTTGGTGTGCGGCAAGTGGCTGCTAGATCCTTAGGAAGTTTATTCCTGGATTTCTTTTCAAACATAATAATTTAATAATATTAAGTAAATGTGGAATTATCGAGTCATGGTTTTTACGATCACCTTGATCGATATGGACTATCCTTGAGATCATTCTGTGATTTTGTGATTTTGTGTTTCCGGTCTGAGTACGATCTTTGGTATCGTATCAGTTCGAGTGATACCAATTTGTTTGTTTGAAATAAACACACATTCTTTTGTTGTGTGTTCATGAAACAAATATATGTTTTTATGCCTTGTGATGGATGTTAAGTTAATTCTTTTATTTTATGTTTAGTGACTAGTTTGTGTTTGTGACGCAAACTTATAACCTTGTACTGAGTTAATCACTGATATTTGCATGCTTAGAAATATTGTGTTTTGTTCTGTGAATTCAATCCTAAACATCTGAATTTACTTATATGTTGTTTTTTCTTATGTTATATCATGTTCTCACCCTATTGGATATTTAGAGATAGTTTGACCCGGGTGTTATTTTGCTCAGGTCAGGCCGAGACTTTTTAGGTTACAAGACAGGTTGACCTTTGAATGGTTGTGCTAGCAAGGAGATAAACATTTGGACTTCTAGTTTATCCCATTTAGGAATTTGGACCTTGTATATAAAATGTATAACTAAGATTAGAGAATTGTTAAATTTGTATAACAATCGAGTTTAGTATTTCATTTTGGAAACTAAATAATTTTTATTGTATAAGTTGAGATTTATTTAACTGTGATCTGTGACTGTTATTTATATGATATATTGTTCTGATTCTGAGAAGTCGATGTGTCTATTACTTTGTATTAATACTGTACACGTCAAATTCAGTTCAGATATTAAGTAAAAAGATATAACTGACGTGTCAGCATTAGTATAAAGATATATTCACATTCGATCGCCCTTAACAAGCCGTATCCTCTGGATTAGCAGACAATATTACTTGTAATGTTCTTTGCTAATCTGGGCATGGCGGTGGCGTTGTTACAGTTTGGTATCAGAGCTGTGTTAGAACACTATAACATATAATATTATGGATCCGAGACCTAGATGACTTAGAGTCATATCCCCTGGGGTGTGTGGTAGATAATTATATTAATTATCTAGCTAGGGATAGGAATGTAAAATGATTACTGGGATAACCATTTGGGGCATACAATTGATTTAAAAAATTTAGATTGATAAATTGGAGTTTATGACATTAAAACTTTTGGAAATTAGTGAGTAAAATCTTTTATAGTTTAGAAAATTTTGGAATTTAACTGGAATGAATTAATTTAAAGTAAACAATTTTACTTTTATATAAAAAATTGGAGAAAATTGAGTAAATAAGTTTAAGAGTTAAATGATCTAGCAATAATCAAAGTTGCGCGGCAGAATTTCAGACATTGAATTGTTCCGCAGTAATCCATTATATTTATTTTAGTTGATTGGTCGATTGATTGCTAAGAATTGATTACTTGGTTTCATTTATTTAAAATTTGATGCATGGATGTTAGTGATAATAAAATAAATACATCTAACTTGTGATTATTTATGTGTTAACTCATCCGGACGTTGTTTAAGGATCCTGACCGATATATGGGATGTCATGTTATCGATAGGGGTTCCTAAAGATCGAACGTGACATTTTGACACAAGTAATAATTAAAACTTGAAAATTTAATTATGGATTGCTTTCTTTAAGGAAATTGCGGGGATGCAATTTTTTTAAGGGGGAAAGCCCGTAACAACCATGTTTTTAATTAACGATTTAGTTAAGATTAATTGTGGATAATTAATGTTTAATTGTAATTTGTGAAATTTGAGTGTGAAATTAAATCTAGTTTTGTGAGAATTGATTAAATTTAAATATTGTTGTAAATTTAAATTAACATAGAGATTTATTGTTGTTGATAGTTTATTTGTTAAAAATAATTTAATCATTTTTATTAGGCTAAAATTTGATTAATTGGTTTATTTCTTTGTTAGGCTAATTTAATTGAATTTATACTAAAGAAAGTATTGTGTTATTCATTTTTTTATTAGGCTAGGTAAGGATTTAAGATAATTGAATTTAATTATCTAGTTTTGGCTTTTTATTTCCAAACCCATTAACCCATTAGCCTATCCTAATACCCTAGCCGATCAAAACAAAGCTTCTCATTATTCATACACGTTTCTGTCTTCCTCCTACAACCAAAAATAAGAAAAGTTCATCTCAACCCTAGTTTTGATCTTAAAAAATCAAAGGAAATACTACAAATTATAAGAAAATAAGGTATGAGTTCTATAGCCTCTTCTCTACCTAATCATACGATCAATTTGAGATTTTGGTTAGGTTTTTATTTCTGAAATTATTGGCTAGGAGAGGAAATCAGGTGTTTTAAAGAAGGAGGTGATTAGCTTAGCATATTTGAGAAGATGGCTTGCAATATCTAGTGAAAGGTGAGTTGAATACTCACCCTACTATCTCTAATTCAAATGTATAAGTGATTAGTCACTATTTGGATTAAATTTGATGGTTTGTTGATTGAAATGCTTTTAATTTCATTTTGAATTGGTTGCTTGAACTTGATGATTTTTATTGTTTGCTGAAAATAAATTGTGAAAATTGTTGCTGTAAAATAGCGATATCTTGGTGTGAAATGATCCAAATTAGTTCAATCTTTTTACGCTAGAAAGATGTTAAGATAAGCTATAAGTTCTTTTTTGATCATTTTTTGAAATATGTACCTTAATGGGTCAAAATTTAGTTTGAAACCGATGTTATAGCACAGCCATATCCAATTCTCTGAGTTGATATCTAATGGTAAAATGGTCATAACTTTTTAGTCATAAACCTGAATTATGTAAACTTTTTTTTGATAGAAAGAAGAGACATTAAGGAACAACTTTCATGTTGCAATTTTTGTAAAGTTCTATGATTTAAAGGGTCGAAATTTGGTTTGAAACTGGCATACATGCTCTGCTCTGTCAACTTTCCGAGTCAAAACCTAAACCTAAAACAAAGCTTCTAATTATTCATTCACGTTTCTGTCTTCCTCCTACAACCAAAAATAAGAAAAGTTCATCTCAACCCTAGTTTTGATCTTAAAAAATCAAAGGAACTACTACAAATTGTAAGAAAATAAGGTATGAGTCCTATAGCCTCTTCTCTACCTAATCATACAATCAATTTAAGATTTTGGTTAGGTTTTTATTTCTGAAATTATTGGCTAGGAGGGGAAATTAGGTGTTTTAAAGAAGGAGGTGATTAGCTTAGCATATTTGAGAAGATGGCTTGCAATCTCTAGTGAAAGGTGAGTTGAATACTCACCCTACTATCTCTAATTCAAATGCATAAGTGATTAGTCACTATTTGGATTAAATTTGATGGTTTTTTGATTGAATTGCTTTTAATTTCATTTTGAATTTGATGATTTTTATTGTTTGCTGAAAATAAATTGTGAAAATCTCTGTGTAAAACAGCGATATCTTGGTGTGAAATGATCCAAATTAGTTCAATATTTTTATGCTAGAAAGATGTTAGGATAAGCTATAAGTTCTCTTTTGATCATTTTTCGAAATACTGTGCATTAATGTGTCTAAATTTAGTTTGAAACCGATGTTATAGCACAGCCATATCCAATTCTCTGAGTTGATACCCGATAGTAAAATGGTCATAACTTTTAGCCATAAACCCGAATTTTGTAAGCTTTCTTTTGATAGAAAGAAGAGACATCGAGGAACAACTTTCATGTTGCAAGTTTTGTAAAGCTCTATGATTTAATGGGTCGAAATTTGGTTTGAAACTGGTATACATGCTCTGCTCTGTCAACTTTCTGAGTCGAATCCTAAAACTAAAACAACCATAACTTTTTACACATAAATCCATATTGATCAAATCTTTTTATGCTGGAAACATGAGACTTTAAGGAACAACTTTTTTCTTTTATGTTTTTGGAAATTCCATAGTTTAAGTGGTATAAACTGAGTTAGAATCAAATAGTGTCATTGTCTTTTGTATTTGCTGTGTCAAAAACCGAAATTAAAATAGCCATAACTTTTTACCCTTAAATCCAAATTGACCAATCCTTTTTGGGCTGGAAATCTGAGACTCTAAGGAACAAATTTTTGTGTTTTGAGTTTTTGAAATTTCTGAGGTTTTGATGGGTCTAAATTGCACTTCAAAACTGAAAATCAGAATTTAGTTGTTTAGTGAAAAAGTGTTTTGTTGTTTGTTCGGACATTTTAGCGCTTGGTTTTGTTGGCTTCCAGTTAATCTTTCAAGTGTAATTCCTGAGTACAAATTCATTAAGTCTATGGATTTAATTTATATTGAGTTTTGGTATGATATTTATATATGTATGGGTTTAAAAAAAATTATATAAAGTTAGTGTATTAAAACAGTATGGATTCCAACTTGTTTTCCAAACAATATTACTCCTTTTATAAATGATTTTAACAAAGTTTTATATGAATATTAGGTATTACTAATAGAATGGTTTTATCACAATAAATGAACTTATTTAATATGGGATTTGGAAGCACAGATCTGGAAGCAGAAACTTAAGTTGTTTTATGTAAATGTAGTATATTCTCGTAATTAAATAATAGAGCTGATTTTATGGATTTGAAATTTTGTTTTTCGAGAAATACTAGGGTAAGATGTTTTTTTAACTAATTAATTATAATAAAAATTTGGTTTTGGAAATGGGTGATTCATGAATAAATGAATACTTTATAAGTAGCTTTTGGAATATGGTGTATAACCTTATATCCATATGGAATTTAAGGAATGAATGTGATTTTGGAATATGAAAATTCTTGTTTTGTAAAATAAATAATATTGGAACAATTTGGAAGAATGGAAAATTTTAATAAGTGAAAAATTAAATAAATGTTTTGAGAACCTTAATTCTGTAATTTGAGGAGTACTAATAATCGACTTAGTGTCATCGATTGGTTTAAATGCTTTTGAATAACTCTTCGTCGAATATGGTGTAACTCATTGAATAGAATATTTGAGTGGAATTTACTAGCCTATTAATGAATACTCGAATTTCACCGGATAGTATGGGATGCCTTGGTTAAATTCTTGTGATCGTATTTGGAAAAGTACTTAACACTTTAGAGTTATATTCTCTTATGGTGTGCGACAAGTGGTTACTAGATCCTTAAGAGAATATGGTTCAGGTTTTCCAGTGGCGTCCGTAATAAGTGATATTTACTAGCTTTTAGTAAATAATTGAGTTTCACCATACGGTATGGGACGTATTGGTTAAGTTCTAGTGATTACTGAGGGTGACAGTATTTTGCACTTTTGAGTTTACTCGCTTTTGGTGTGCAGCAAGTGACTGCTAGACCCTTAAGAATTTTATTCCTGGATTTCTTTTCAAACGCAATAATTTAATAATATTAAATAAATATGGAATTATCGAGTCATGGTTTTTACGATCACCTTGATCAGTATGGACTACCCTTGAGATCATTCTGTGATTCTGCGATTCTATGTTCCCGGTCTGAGTACGATCCTTATATCGGATCGGTTCGAGTGATACCAATTTGTTTGTTTGTTTGCCATGAGTTTTGAGTACAATCATTGTGATTGTTTTGAACGATCATTACGATCGGTTTGGATTAAGATCTCTTGAATTCTGGATATTTGGGTTCTGTGACTATTCTGTGTCCGTGAAATAAACGTATATTCTTATGTTGTGTGTTCGTGAAATAATTTTTTTTTTTATGTCTTGTGATGGATATTAAGTTAATTCTATTATTTTTTGTTTAGTGATTAGTTCGTGTTTGTGACGCAAACTTATAACCTTGTACTGAGTTAATCACTGATATTTGCATGCTTAGAGATATTGTGTTCTGTTCTATGAATTCAATTCTAAACATCTGAATTTACTTATATGTTGTTTGTTCTTGTGCTTTATCTTGTTCTTACCCTTTTGGATATTTAAAGATAGTCTGACTCGGGTGTTATTTTGCTTGGGTCAGGCCGAGACTTTTCAGGTTACAGGACTGGTTGATCTTTGAACGTTGTGTTAGCAAGGAGATAAACATTTGGACTTTTTGTTTATCCCATTTAGGAATTTGGACCTTGTATATAAAATGTATAATTGAGATTAGAGAATTGTTAAATTTGTATAACAATCGAGTTTAGTATTTCATTTGGGAAACTAAATAATTTGTATTATATAAGTTGAGATTTATTCAACTGTGGTCCGTGACTGTTATTTATATGGTATATTGTTCTGATTCTGAGAAATTGATGTGTCTAATACTTTGTATTAATATTGTACACATCAAATTCAATTTGGATATTAAGTAAAAAGATATAAATGACGTGTCAACGTTAGTATAAAGATATATTCACATTCGATCTCCCTTAACAAGCCGTATCCTCTGGATTAGCAGACGGCATTACTTGTAATGTTCTTTGCGAATCTGGGCATCGCGGTGGGATTGCTATAGTCAGGTCACATCCACCTCAAGCTGCAGTCGTGTCCACATGTTGAGGGCGGTGGTTGATGAGTAGGCAGTTAGTCATGCCTACTTTAATTCGAGCTTTCGAACTACCTCATGTGTTCAGGGCAGGAGTTAATGTGTGGACGGTTGAATCACGTCAACTGTTGGAACTTGGTCATGCTGAGCTTCGGGAGAGGCATAAGTATTTTGGAAAACTTCAAGTATGAGCTGGGGAGTGGCTGGTTCGGTTGCATCCACTCCAAGTCTTTCTTTGGTCTCCAAGTTAGGCGTGGAAGTTGATGAGTAGATGATCGGTCGTGTCCACTTTTTGCTGGATCCTGACCTTTTTGGGCTTTTCCATTTTGAGTCCTTGGCCCTAAGTCAGGGGCATATGGTAGCTGATGAGCGGTTGAATCATGCTTATCTTGATGAAACTCCAAATGTCCAATCATGGTCCATGGAGATTGGTCGGGGACAAACTCTAAATACTTGGTCACCTGCATCATTTGGAAGTAGTTTAGTTCAAGTTGGTCGTAGTTAACAACATAATTAGAATTGAAATAGATATAATTTATAGAATATCGAAATAAATCTCATTGATAAGTGAAGCAATGTCGTATGCTCGCTATTCCACTTTGTCCAAGCCCTTCTCGACTGGAAGTCGTATGGTCCAATTAATAATCAAATTTCTTTATTAATAGGGGTCGGATGTTCTCTGCCTATTATTCCATAGGGCTTGTGCATATTGTCGAAACTTCCTTTCTGAATCAGCTTTCTGATCACATCTCGAAGGTGCTTGCAATCGCTAGTGCTAGGACCATGTGTATCTTGGAATATACAACATTCCTCAGATTTCCTCTAGGCTTTAGTGGACTCTCTCGAGGCTGGTTTTCAGTATTGCTCCGAGTCTTGAGTCTCCAAGTAGATGTTATCGATTAAATCATTCAAAGGAGTATTTGATTCGAATTTTGAGATTCTGGGTCATCTTCTAAAATCCGAGTCCTCGTATAAGGCCTCAATTCCGCCTTCGCTTTGAATTCCTTCAGCCAACGGACTTTCATTGTTCTTCTATCTACTATGTCTTGCCTCCTCCTTGTGTAGGCACTGGTTCACTTTGTAATAGAAGCAATCCAAGATCGAAGGAGGCTCTCCAGCTAACCGGTCAATGAAATACAACTCGGGGCCGATTCCTTTTATCAATGCCATTAGTTTAATATCCTTGCTGGATGCTTTAGTGACAATGACAATGATAACGACAATGAATCTCTATATGAAGTCTTTGAGTGGCTCATCTAGCATCTAGAATAAATTGGATAATGACATCACATCCTTAGTGTGAGTCACATGCATTTTGAACTACTCGACAAACTTCTGCTTCGATTGATTGAATGATGAGAAGGATTTGGACGATAATCACATAAACCGCATGATCGATACACCTTCGAGGAATATAGGAAAGCGTCTGCATTTGATGGCATATATTTCTCTGGCGGAATTCATATGCCACTCAAATTTCATGAGATGTAGCGCAAGGTTGGTTTTCCTTGAGTAAACCGATACGACCGGTACATTGAATCTCCTTGGATATTCTACACAGTAAACAGCTTCAATGAATAGGCTTCGACTAGGGGAGATGCTTCAATCATCGTCAATCCGGTTTGTTTTTAAGTTACAGCTACTTGTTATGCTTGTGAATGACGTATGCATGCTTGAGATATGAGCAAAGCAAGATAGACTGGTATTGACGGATTAGTGGTAAATTAATTGAACTCAGACCTGAGAAAATCTACTATTTTTTTCAAGTCAGCAATTGGTTTGCTGGGAGTTATTAAATTCGAAGTGCTGGGTCAGTGAAGAATGATGTTTGGATTCATCTTTGCATATGCTTGGAGAAAATCTTGGTTTTACCAGAGTTTGACTTTAGGCCAAAGTTTCTTAGATCTGCTTAAAGTCACTCCACTTATGTTCTCTAATCTTTGGGAGTATTGTTTGGGTAGTGGTTGCTTGTATGTTCCTTGCTTGCAATTCAGAAGCTGCCATTGGATCCTTTATGCCCCAATCAGTCACAGGACGTTAGGGAAGTGAATAGAATGCATCGTCTTTAAGTTGAGTTTCAAATGCAGAATGCGGAGGCACTATGCTGCAGCACGGGTTCGGGTAATGAAAACGATCAGTTAAAACAACAATTGGTTGAAAATGATCGGTAATGAAAACGATCGGTTAAAACAACTGCCCGTCTTTTAGAGCCTTTTTCTTAAAATTTGGATCGTACCCGATTTTTTTTTTTGAAAAACGATCGGTAATGAAAACAACCGATTAAAACAACAATTGGTTGAAAACGATTGGTTGGAATGCCAAAGCGTAAGAACAATCGGTTGTAGATTGAATGATCGGTGGAAATGTTAATAGAAAATGATTGGTGTTAGCGATCCTAGAACGATCGGTGAAGATGGTAATGGAACGGTGGGTGTAGATGGCAAATGAAACGATCGGTGACGATGGCAGCTAGAACGATCGGTGACGATGGCAACTAGAACGATCGGTGAAGAGGTTAATTGGAACGATCGTACAAAAACGTTCGTATAGAAATGATCGGTATAAATCCACATAGCAATGAGACGATCGTACAAGAACGATCATATAGAAACGATTGGTATGGAACGATCGTACAGAAAAAACGATCGACCAAATTCACGTTGGTGGAACGACCAATGAGAACGATCGTATGGAATGATCGTACATGATGATGCATCATATGGATTTGTAGGGAACGATCGTTCATTGAGTATGAATGGGGCATGGCCGATGACCGATCGTTCATATATGCTTCAAAACTTGAAATTCTATGCACATTCATCAAACGTGTGGCTAATCGATCACTTATATCATGATTTCCTTCTTCTACAGGGAAAGTAGACTTGGCTTCTCTAGCCATGGCTAATATTTTTCTTGTAGATCTCTTCCAAATCTGAGTAGAATATGAAACTTATCGATTGAAAGTTGGATTTGTCTCGCAAACATGAAAATCCATAAGTAGAAGATGAAACCAATCAAGCTGGGAATTCATTTCGCAGTGAAAGCACCAAATGTTGACGTCAAAATTGGACATCAACATCCAATATAATCTCGTAGAGATAAAACGGTGAATGAAATTAAAAACATGGCAGAAAAAGTAAATGAACACGCAGATTTTATAGTGGTTCGGCCGTCTTGGCCTACGTCCACTTCATATTTTTATTGATCTTGTACTTGATTATGATCATAAGGATGTTTGGATTAGCTAGGATCCATTAGTACAAGAGTGAGGAATAAAAATGACAGAGCCAAGGAAGCCGAAAGAAGGATCCTATTTATAGGGAATGACTGTTGTATTTATAGGAGAAGACGTGCATGGATTGAGCTGAAATTTTGCAAGAAGAATTTCTAGATCCGTAGGGGCCTACAATAACGATCGGTGGCCCTAACTCAATATTTTGGAACGATCAGCCAAAGTTTAGCCGATCATTATTTTGGCCTCTGATAGATGTGTGATCAATAGTGTAGGCTCCTCATGATGTAAGATACTTGCTCTTCAAATTTCATGCAATTCTGATGTACTGTTTGTGAGGTTTCGCATTTTCCGTGAAACTATGGATCATTCTGGCTGATTTTGTATGATCGTTATGGAACAATCAGTATGTCTTTCCATGATTTGGAAGATTTGTCATGCGATCATTTTTATGGGCTTCACTCTTCAATATATTGATGCTTTGAAAGTTCCAAGTGCATTGGCTTTATAGATTTTGATATATTGATCGATCTTCGTCGATTTATGCTGCTTTATGGATCGTTTTAGATCCATGCATATAAATTCTTCATTTATTCATAACTCGAGTATACGAACTCCGATTGATTTGAAATTTGAAATGTAGCCTCATGGAGCTTTGCTTATTACTTCATAATGATTACATATTGATTTGGACCCGGTCCGAATATGCTCGACCATCATCCATATTCATTTATACCACTGATCCTCAAGGCTGGTAACCATCTGTTTTTATCAAATCTACGGTATCACGGCCTTGCCAAAAGACGACACCTATTTAAGTTAGTTCATCCCGTAGGCGTTCTTCAACCGTCCTAGATTGTCGGTTCTTGACTCACTTGAATGATTTTAGGTAGCTCAATGTTATATCCAAACTCGTCCCGTCTTAGTCGTGTGCGACCATAGCTTTCACAGTGATAAAAGTACATGTCCATGTTGAAGGTATGCAGCATAGGCCTTTTAAATTTGACTTTTGTCACTGTTCATAGAATTCATTTTACCTTCATCCGCATGAAAAGCATCAATGTCCAATTAGTCATATGTCACTGTTAGGGTTGTAAATCGGTCGGATCGGACCAGACGGAGGTGTGTTCAGTTTACGTTCTAAATAAAATCGAATCGGACATGGACCGGACAAGATTTATGTTCGTAAAAATTTTGTTGTCCTAGCTCATGTCCTAAATGAAATCGGACGGACTCGTACATGCATTTTTCGAACACGGACTCGAACGGACACGACGGACATTGCTATTTACATCAAATTTTATGTTGTTTAATAGAATTTCTATCAGATATACTGAATTATAAGAAATTCGGACGAATTCGAACGAACTCGGACCGGACAATATTTTTGCTCGTACAAATTTTGTTGTCCTCTCTCGTGTCCTAAATAAAAATCGAACAGACGCGGACGGACGTATTTCGGTTACGGACATGAAGGGATATCGGATAGTCGTACAAAATTATCAGCCCTAGCCACTGTCCAATTAGGCCGAGCCCTTGATTGATGACTATCTCATTTCTGCCATATGGTCCAAAGGGTGTCATTTTACCGATCAATGCTTCATCAGGAGATCCAAAATTTACCCATTTTTATGCCAAAGTTTAATTGGTCATTCAATCAATTTTAAATGGTCATAAACTTCAGTGGTGAAAAAATTAAGTACTTTGAAAACCCTTGAAAACACGTATGTAGAAGAGAAATGTGAATCATGCGATCAAACGACTGTTCCAGATGTTAGCCTACTACAAGAGAGCAAAATTAAATCTCTCTGAAGCTAATTTTATTTGGCCATGGAATCTAATTCTTTCGTGAAATGTCTCTCTTCAAATTGCTGATTGTTTCTCTGCCAACCTTCAACTCGATTTCCACTCAGAAATATATCTCTTCGAAATATCCAAAAATATTCATTTATCTCGACCCATTTTGTCTAAAACCCTAGCTGCCTTTTTATCTTTCGTCATCCACTATCGATCTAACAGCGCTACAACCTTTCCACCATTAGCTCTTCTGCATACCAGTGCCTCCGTCGCCCAATCCACTCGCATATATAAATGATTTTGCTAGCTCCAAGCAATTTTAAGAGGTATTCGCTAATTGCTATTTGTCTAGTTATTTGACTTTCCATTTTATTATAAGCTTGCAAGTTTTTGTGAATTGAAATATACACATGACTCTTATGATGTAAGACTCATGTGCATCTATTCTCTACTATATATCTACAACTGCATTTTCTTCTTCTCTATCAATTTCAAAATCCTTTCGTTTTCATTTGGCTGTAATAGGTCACTCTCTGTTATGGATTTTATCATAGTTTGTGTCTTTATGGTTTGATTTCAGAATTGAATTGAGATATAGTGTTTCATCTTATTGATGTGTCTTAAATTTTAATACTTTTTCCTATTTTGTTCAGCTAAAGACTAGAACTTTATCGTATATCCTCTTTTAAATATTTTTGTTCATTATTGAAGACATGAACTGTTAACATTTTGAATAATTGGGAAAGTGTTGGACATCATGTCGAGAAGGCTAAGCGTTATGCGTTACTTAACAAGTCTACATATTTCTTTTTAATAATATATGCTAAAAGTTTTGATGCCTTATAAGATTATTATGATAGCATCTCCTCCATGAAGTTTTAATAATTTTTTTATATGAAGTCTTCATTTGAATCACCCATATTGGTTTATTCTTTTAAATTTTTACAAACCATGATTAAATTCGTTCTATGTTTTGTTTATAAGTATGAGTCAATTAAAATTTTCAAAGAAAATATGACATTTGTTTCTTATATTTTTGGTAAGGTTCCTATCAGTAGACAAGAAGTTAAAGTATATGTACATTTATTTGATTTTCATTTATTACCAAGACGCATAGTTTACAAGGAATTGACATGAAACAAATATATATTTTTCAGAAAAATATATTCCATATCTGTTTTACTTCATAATAAGCTAATTCACTTCAATATGAAAGGACAACCATATTGCATGTTTGTTCATCAACTGGAAGCGGTAGTATATGTCTGCTACATACTGCTTAAGTGTTGGATGCATGTCATAATACATCACGTTAAAGCAAAGTCACAATGTTATTGGAGAAAACTTAATGAGGCAATGACAATTTGTCCAACTCGTCTCACCACTAGCATATATAACTTAGGTTGATTATACTTGTAATTTTCATATTCTATCACATATATATGGCTCTTGCCTTCAATTTGGTTATTGTTAATTTAGTATACACGAATTCTACATCCATTTAACAACTTGATTTTCCTTATATATAAGTTATGAACAGTGTCGTATACTTTTCTGCAAGTCTTAGAATTTCTATCCCAGAAGTTCATAAGACATAGCCAACCGCACCCTAGAGTTGAATCATTCAAATACCTTCACTAAATGCCTTAGTTTACACCTTTTTCTTTAATACACACATGGATCAATGACACCCTTTATTTAGCACTATTTGTAGCCTCTTGATATCAACCGCAAGTTTATATTTAAATATTAGATCCATATGACAAGAGAGAGAAAGAACGAATATTTAAATAGAAACTTATGGCTGATATCGTGAGACTACAAAATGGTGCAAAATGAAGGGTTCCATTTATCCTACACACATATATAAAGCTCATATTTAACTGTTTAATGTGAATATGCATCTTCGTATCTTCCTTCTTATCTTTATCCATAATAAGGAAATTGTTTGTATTACTCACTACTTTTATGTCATCTCAACTGAAATCAAGCGCATGCATGTACACACTATATTATGTATTTGTAATATAATAAAAATGATAACTATAAAAAATGTTCTTGAACATTCATTTAAATTATTCAATGCATTTTATTTAAGAGGTTGCACACTTGTCAGTATACTTTATATTGGTTGTTAATTGTGGTTAAATTACGTTTTTTTATAAAAGGGATTGAAAAAGTATGAATCTAGAATAGAAATGAGATATGTTCACCATTCTTACCTTTCAAAACTATGTTTTGATGACCTTTTATCTATGGTTTTTGTGAGCTACAATGATAATAAGTTGGTGCTATTGTTTCAGTTTGCTTTTAACTACTTATTGTGAATGCAGATGTATCATTAGATGCAGTGCTCTTTATTTGTTGATTCCTTTCTCCTTTTCCACTTCCATACTCATCCAACATTCTTTCTCCTTTAAGTCCTTAATATATGTATCTTCCTCTCGCTATTTTTAATTCCTTTCTTCATTATCATCTTTGTATTTTTATTATTGCAGGGTTTTATCTTTTCTTATAATCGTTTTTTCAAGGTTATAATTATTTTATTAACTATATTGAATACCAAGTACATCATCATAATACCAGTGAAACGAAATTTCCAAATTATAAGAAATTTTAGTTTACTATGCATCATTGTGATAACAAAACTTTGTGATAAAACTCATACGTAGACTTAAATGCACATAAATATCCACAGATTCAGTTAACTTTCTTTCCATGATCTACTTCATGCATCAGGCGGATGAGTTAAGGCTCCTATGATGTTTCAAAAACAACTATCTGAACCTGGATCCAATTGAATTTAGATATTAACTTGCTAGCAAAATTTTGTTGTGACATTTTTAAAAAATAAAATTCTTTCCATGAAATTAATCTATTTGATAAGAATATTTGCTATATGTCAGAATTTAATTAACCATGGCCAAATATTCTATTATAACTTTTATAATCTACAGGATATAACAGGCGGGTGTGTGTAAATGAGAATGGCATATGCTAGTTTTCACTGTATATGCTATATATGCAGTACAAATTTGGTGAAGAAAATACAACTTTAGCAAGCAAATAAACATAATATGTACCGTTGATGATGTACGGTGAGCGATTAATATGCACACAGAAGTTGCATGCCACTACATTAGTATATACATATATATTATACGATAACTAATTTAAAGGAAAGAATGATAGCTTCTATGGGACATAGATTAGTTCCTAACATATATTTAAGAAATGCTGTGTGCAATCAAAAAAAAAAAAAAATACATCAAAATTATTCCATGCTTATTATTTAGAGATTTTGATTTCAAAATTGTATATATTATTTGTCCACAGACAGCTCCCCGGCTAAGGGGGAGGGTTGGAGCCCTGATAGCTATGCTTTAGCCGTTTGTAATTTGCGGGGACATGTAAATAATCCTTTAAAATAAGTTGAAAATCTCAAGATCGAAAAGTGAATCTGTGAGAGTCTAGCAAAAAGTAGAGGTCTGTTGGGACGAGTCTACCGGTCTCTAGCTCTACTCTTCGGAGTATGGTTTTAAAAAATTGCATGTATTAACGTGAAATCAAGATGGAAAATCTTTTTCCTTGGTTTTACACAATGTGAGAAAATGTTGTTATTTTTGTTAAATCTCAATGAAAATTTTTTATAGTCCCTACAAAAGTAGGGGTCAGTTGGGGCAAGCCTACCGGTCTCTAGCTCTACTCTTCGGAGTATAGTTTTAAAAAATTGCATGTATTAAGGTGAAGTCAAGATGGAAATTCTTTTTTCTTAGTTTTACACAATTTGAGAAAATGTTGTTATTTTTGTTAAATCTCAATGAAAATTTTTTATAGTCGCCTACCGGTCCCTAGCTCTACTCTTCGGAGTAGGGTTTTAAAAATTACACGTATTAAGGTGAAGTCAAGATGGAAAATCTTTTTTCTTAGTTTTACACAATATGAGAAAATGTTGTTATTTTTGTTAAATCTCAATGAGAAAATTTTATAGTCCGTACAAAAGTGAATAGTTCTGTTGAACATGATAACGAGTTGTGCAAGTAAAAAAGTATTGTCTTTTTTACTGATTTTGCTTGCTTATTCAATTTTATCTTACTTTGTATGTTTATTATCGCTAGATTGTGTCAACCTTTGTTGGTTTTCAAGAGTTTATTCGCTTTGTCACTATCATTTTGTGTTTCATGATATTGAGGAACTGTTACTTCATTTTGAGGAGCTTGCTGGTGTAGAACAAACCCAGCTTAATGAGCTGAAGTTATTTGGTGACCACATCAAACAAAATAGCCTTTGTATCAATGGGATAAAGGAGTGTGGTTTTAATTTGCCTCTTACATCTAAGCTTTACTATATGGAATTTGATTTAGGAAACTTCAATAGTTGGTCAGTTCCAAATTTGCTTCCTAATATACAGAGTAACATGAAGGCAATTTCTTGAAAAGATTCATTTGTCAATATTAACCACTTGAAGAATGCTTGCTGGATTGCGACCTGAAGTGTTTGCATGAAAAGTTTATTTTCTACTAGGAGTCCATCCCACTAGTGCTCATTCTAACATATACTCAACAAGTGTGTAAATTTTATCATTTGAATACAACGTAAGTTTTAGTGTTATCCAAACAACTAGTGTGTAACACGTGCGTTGCACACGGTAATATTGTAAAATATAATATTATATCTTTAATGTTAAAATGAGAACTTTGTTATATAATGTATGATAAAATTAGTGAAATAAATGAACTACAAATTAAAACTGGTATTATGGTTTTGTATAATTTATCTTGTATAGCGCACGTGCGCACACACACATATATAATAATAAAATAATTTATTCGGTTTTGTTAATATAGATATAACATACATGTTGAAACTGACGTATGTTAGTAATTTTTTAGATGAACTGAAAAATATTATTTAATGAAATTTGTTTAAATAAATCAAATATAAAATTATGTAATTAGTTTACATACATGGACTTGAAAATAAACGATAGGAAGAATCGAGAGGAATTTTGTAAAAAATTGTATAATTTCGATGTTGATATGTTGAACCTAAAACATAATTTTATAATATAATGTATAATAAATTATTATTTTTTGAAAACCTAGAAGAACCCGGTAGGCCGGTAAACTCCTAAGGAGGATACAGTAAAGCCGTCTGCTGATCCAAGCCCCCACACCCCCGGGTAAATTTATATAGGATAGGGAAGCGCATGGTAGGAATCGAACTTGGTTCTTTTTACCAGAACCCAAGCCTCCTTTACACCGTGCTGCACCCACGGACATGTATGATAAATTCTTCATATAAAGGAATTAAAAATTATTTACAAATTAATTTGTTATGATGTTTATGTACATAATTTATGTTATGTGATTTATGTATCTTTATACTTGAATAAAAAATAGTCTTACAATTTTCCATAATGTGAGCACGTGTGTGTTAAAATCGACATATATTTTTATGAATCATTAGAAGAATAGATTAACTATTCATTGAAATTATTTAAATTTGAAATTTCGTAAATAGTTTGAATACATGGATTTAAATATAAAATAATATAAAATAATTGAGGTCGGTTTAGGAAATAATTGTAAAAATGTTAAAATATATGTATTTGAAGCTAAAAATAGAATTTTTCAATGTAATACAATATAAAAATTTTAGATATATGAATAATATATTAAATATGGAAATATTGCTTATGCATATTATTTATGTTAGGTGACTTATATATCTTTGTATTTAAATGAAAAACTAATTTTATCATCTTTGGGCCTGATATGAATATGGTATGCATATTGAAACCGTTATATCTTAGCATTTATTAGATGAATTAACAAAAATTTGTTAATTGAATTTATTTGAATAATTTAAATTCAAGATCACATAATTAATTTGAAAATATCGACTTTAGTATACAATGGTAGGTGATATTATGAAGTGTTTTGTAAGTAATTGGATAAATTCAAAATGTAGGTTTTTGACGTTAAAAAGGGGTTTTACAATGTAATGCATGATATACATATTGACATAAATAAGTAAAACTTTAAACTTGTAATTATTATTTATGAATATAATTTATGCTATGTGATCGATGTATTTATATAGTTGAATGAATTTTTTCATCATTTTTGTTAATATGAATATGGTTCATATTGATCAACTTATTTGACAAATCAGTGAAAAATTGCATAATGAAATTATTTAAATAGTTTTCAAGTTATGTATTGATTACAATATATGACCTTAAATGTAAAATATTGTAAAGGAATTAAGGGGAGGCTGTAAATGATTATAGAAAATTTATAATGTAGGTATTCGGAGTACAAAAAATATAATTTTGTAATATATTTCATGATAAATTTATTGAGAAAAATGTGAAAAAAGGATTTATTATTTTATTTATGTATTCACTTTAAGTTCTTTAAGTTATATAACTTAGGTATCTTTACATTAATCATTTTTTTAAATTTTGTTAATATGAATGTGGTGTACATATTGATATTTTCATAAATTAGTAAACGAATTAACGAATATTAGTTAATTGGATTTATCTAATTAGTTTAAATTTAGATCACATAATTAATTAATACGTATAGGGTGAAAGGTAAAATATTAGAAGAAAAGTGAGGTAAATTTTGTGAATAATTATGGTAATTTTAAATATAGGTATTTGAAGTTAAAGTAGAATTTACAATGAAATGTATGATAAATTTATTGAAATAAATTAACTACAATTTTTTATTATTGATTTATGTGATTTATATATCTTTATAGTTGAATGAAAGATTAATATTATGGTTTAGTTGATTAAGTGTTATACATATTTAAATTGTCGTTCTTTGGTATTTATAAGAAATATTAAATGAATTTATTTAAATAGCTTAAATTTTGGATTATTTAATTAACCTAAATGTGCGGACTTAAATATAAAATATTAGAAGGTAGTTGATAAATTATATGTAAATAATTATATAAACTTTAGAATACATGTACCAAAATGTAAAATAATAGAAGAGAATTAGTAAAATAAGTGTAAAGTAATAAATTAAAGAATTTGAAAATAAAATATCTAAAGAGAGAATCAAGGAGAAGAGAAAAAATTCCTAGAATCAAGGAGAGGGCCCGAAAATCTTCTGCTTTACTATTATCTAATAGATGTACCCACTGATCATGGATGCTAATATGGAATATGCAACAAGTATGGAAAATTTAAACTCATGCTAATCTTTTTATGAGTATTAGATTTGCATTACTTACATATAGAGAAATATTTGTTACCTTCATTTGATGGAGGTTAATGTAATTTAAGATGAAGTTGGCATGATGGGTACATTTAAAAAAGCATATACTAAGCAACTACATTTTCTTCTTTAGAATTTAGGTTTGGGACTTTAAGCATTAGCTTCCTATTTTTTATGTGGTTGTAAGAAAAGTTCATATGCCCTTGGATATGTATATATGAACTTTTGTGCTTTTTTGATTAAAAGTGCTAGCTAAATTACAGTTTTCGAAAATCTTTAAAAAACAAAAAATAGAATTGCAGTATTTATAAGTAGATGTTAGGAGGATTTAAGTATATTCTTATTAAATAACATCAATTTTTTTACAACTATCAATTGTATAGAAAAAAGGCTGAATTCTTGTTTGAAAGTGCAAGTTAGTTTGCTATTTCTACCCAAAAAATGCAAGTAAACTCGGCCTTTCTTATTATTCATAAATAATGACATGATTTATTGTTAAAAATAATTTTCTTATAATACTATATAAAATATGGATCTATAATTAATTTCTATTTAGGTCCCATGCACATAATTTTTGTAATCAAATATTCAGAATTTGGTAAAAGAAAAAAAATTCTTTGACTTTTCTTTTGAGTATTATTTGTGGTCAATTTTGTTCTTTGTACATTCTGTCACTATTATGTTGTAACAACTCGCCTTTTCGACCCTCAAAAATCGATACTAATACATCCATGGTATTCACGTGTCAAACATTCAAGTGCCGAAAAGGTAGAGCATTGGGGTTAAAGAAAGAAAGACAAAACAATGTGACGAGTAATAAATAACATACAACATGTCTTTACAAAAAGAAAAAAAAAACATTAATATAGATACTATCATTAGAGCAAACTACTTTATCATCATCCTGGATAATTATAACATCCCGTCCTTACAAATGCTAATAAATACAACATGAATAAATAGCAGAAGATAAAATATGTAATACGCCTTGGAGGATCTAGCTCGTCTCTTGAAGCTGCAAAGTGTTTAGCTGAATCAGAAAAATACGTTCGGGCTAACCAGAGCATTATAAGAAAAATAACATCCAGATTAGTCTAGTAAAACTAGCATGAGAAACACAATTAGATGGATTTTACTTAATGTTATAAAAACTTTTCAGAAGTAAAAGTATCTAGTAAGACCACGTCGCTTATAAACACGAACGAGTTTTTAACTTAATATAACCAAATCATTTTTATTATAAATTTGGTGATATTATAATAATGTCTGAGGGTTGAAAATAAATAAGAAATCATAGCCGAAATTGTTACATTAATTGAATTCCAACACAATAAGTTTATAACTAAATCCATAGGGAAACGTATTGGAGATTGGATTTTCATCAATGACAATGCTACTGGGTACTGCATGTCACATTACACCTCTAGAAAAATATATCAAGCTCCTCACATGGACCCCCTACGAATCAAAGCCGTCCTGCCCCTTTAAAATGATAAGCAGGACTACATCATTCCACAAGCACCAAGACTTCTAAACAATGTGCACCAGCCATGGCCCCACCCTTCCTATGCGCACGCATACCAAATCCATAAATATGGATCCTAGATCGAGGAATGACTTCTCCTAATAGTAGCGAATCATATAGCTTTGAAGCATATCCTCTATTTTAGTCATTACAAGGTTGTGAGGCTTGTGAGGTCGCAATTACCTTTTTTCCCTTTTAGCAATTCCACTTGGAAAGCTAACACTGCATTGCAGGCATCATGCAATGCTAGAATTCATCCATACAAGTTGTTCAGGACAAGAACAAATCGAATGCACTACTTTTATTACATCCATTTTGAAATCACTCTCAGGATTAGTAGCAAGTAGCCTTGCACTTCAAAAACCCCATCTTCGATTCCATAATCTCAAACAAGTCTTAAATCTCTTCCAAAGCATAGAACGCGCATATGGTTTAGAGTGGTTACGGTTTCGAGTCATATCATATAAGTACACTCTTTTGCTTACCGCTCGCTCCAAAACCAAATCGATCGTTCCAGTAAACTCAACTTCGTTTCTTTTGGAAATAATCAAATAACACGTAAGAGCGAAGAACACCTCATAACCGTTTAAGCGGATGATTTCTTTATTATTTGTCTTATGAGAATAAAACGAGATTTATACACACAGTACAACATCATTGAAGATGACTATGCCATATAACTCATGTGTTTCTCCTAGATATTTCTAGAGTTATATTTTGACCAAGATTTGATAGTCGGTTATTTAACTATCAAATAAACAAACAGTCAAACATTGTTTAATTCCATGTGGAATCCATTAAGCCTCCTTAGTTAATCCTCATTAATTAAAACACTTCAATTACTTGATTCAAAATTTCTTCACAAAAGATCTATTCACAAACCCCTTATACTCCTTTTAATACCAGGAAAACATTCATATACTTATCTCACCGATATAAGTATATTACAAAATATTACACTTTTAATACTTAGAAAATATATGCATATACTTATCTCAACGATATAAGTATTTTAACAAAACCTTAAGGAAGCTTTTACCTTTTCCAAATTCATATTTAAATGAACCAAAAACAAATATCTTTTGAATCATTATTTACTATAAACCAAACCACTAAACCACTATCATCCGGTGTTAAGTATGAAAAGAATGTTTCCACACCACCATAATTAAGAAGGATTATTTATCAAAATCAAATGTCATTTCTTTTATAAAATTCCCTTCTTATAAGCCCATTTCATATTTACAAATCCTTTTATGAATCTCCAAATTAATTTATAAAACTTTTTCATAGATATCTAAAATGATTTTAATTTATAAAACTTTTTCATAGATATCTAAAATGATTTATAAAATTCCTTTCTATTTATAAAATTTTTATGTTTCTAAACTCTTTTATAAATCTCCCTTTATAAACTCCTTTATAAAAATTCTTTATAAAATCCTTTATAAGAATTCTTTAACCCATTTTTATAAATCTTATATAATTAACACCAATCTTCATTATGACCAAAATATCACTTATAAATGCATTTTTATTTATAAGTTAACATTTATTAATCTCTCCTTATTTATAAAAACCATTTATAAGTCTCTATAGCAAAATACCTCTTATAAGACTTCTTTGAAAATTATCATTTATAATCTCCTTTACAAAATATCATTTGTAAATCTCCTTTAAGAAAAATCCTTTTTATTAAATAAAATCCTTTTTATAATAAATCTATCATTTATAAACTTCCTTTACTAAATTAATAAATTACTTTTAAACATTATTAATAAACTAAGTAATTAACTTGAAAAAATTATTAATAAAATAAGTAATTAACTTAACCCATCATTTATTAAATCAATTATAACTTAAACCATACTTAAATAATTGATTTATTCAAACCATCATTAATAATATAATTAAACAACTTTAAATGATATAATAAATAACTTAGTTTAAAGCATCATTTAAAAAACAATTAATTAACTTAAACATTATTTATAAAATAATTAAAATTATTTATAATTAAATAAACACTTAACATCAAATCATTATGAATTTGAAGTTAATTTAAATCCATAACCTTTTAAATTTGGAAAGAGGCATACCAACCGCAATGGTACTTAAACAGGCTACCACTTATTTTTAACTCAATTTTCAAGACATATCACCGGTATTTACATAAGTAGGCATATATGTAAATAAAATCAATTAGCAATCATTAGCTAATCCATCACATATCTAACATTAATTAATCCTCATATTAATTAACTGGCATATGAATAAATGTCCAAATAAATATAATAGCAGAACGGAGATTTATTCTACTAAAATATGTCATCAATAATCTAGTCAATTAAAATATAGAAAAACGGTGTTTCTACTAGACAGATGTCCAAAATAATCTATTCCATTTAATTATTGCAGATCGGTGTTTTATTTGGCCAAATAAATAATAACCATGAAATATAATTAATTTAACTACATTATTTTTTAAATAACGTAATTATAATTTAACATTTTTATTATATAATAAATTATACTTTAACCAAACTATCAACAAGTTAAACCATAGTGTTCTAGATGTCGTTACGAGTCTAATGCAAAAATCCATAGGTTAAGCGGATTTAAAATGAGTAGGATATTCCATTTTAAAGTTGACAACTTTTATTATGTAATTAAACAAATAAGTTTAAAAGCTTTCTCACTAAACCCAAATCCCAAAGCCCACATCCAAACTCAAACCCGAACATAACAGCTCCTTCCCAAACCCTATTTCCCCAAATTGATTTTGATTTCTCTCCTCCCACTTTTAAAATGCTTTAAACCATTCTACGTGCGCCACGTACACGTGTACGAGTCATCTACACCATCATTCACTAAACTCTGACCACCAACCTGTCCTACTTTGCGCCCTCATTCCAACGGCACCCTCGTCCCAGTCTTTGGTCACCTATAGCACATTCCGACCATGTAGCCCAAGGAACAAAATGCATACAGGAAAAAGAACACCTTGTTCATCAAGCAAACCCCATTGCCTTAGCCAATGATAACCATCATCGCCCCATCAGGGGCTCCGCCGCCCTCATACCCATCTCCAGGCCAATCGCTACATACTCGATTCTACAAACCCCACCCACGATCGAAAACCCGAGCTCCAACATAAACAGCCCTAAAACCCTATATCCACCTCGTCTGACCTTCTCCAACCATGGACAAGCCGCCACCGCACTCATACTTCCGCCTCGACCCCACTCTGCTTCCAACATCGACCGTTCCTTCCCTTGACCACTAACCTACCTGAAATTGCCATAAGAACGGAAAATGTTCGTCTCTCCCCCTACGTCGATTAAGACCTCTAAAAATCTCAAAATTACCTCTAAAATTCATAGCTCGTCAAGACGAACTTGACTGTATTCTCCGATATCAAATTCGTGATCGTCAGAAAACCCTTGTTATTCAACAACCATTGTCTTTGGGCATTTGCAAGCCTACTCGATGAAACCTTGAGCTATCATTTTAAAAAAAATACTAGAGGTCAAAACAAAACACATTTTATATTGGAACATTTGGCTGATTGTCAAAAGAATTTGAGATACTGATTTTTACTGTGATGAGGAGGTTGTTTTCTTTATGACAAGAAGTGAAAATTGATAAAGAAGAAGAAGAAGTAGAATGGTTGATGCAGAAGTGAAACATGAAAATGAAATGAAGGGTGAGGTAAAAATGAGATACGAGAAATGAGGAAAATGCATATATAAGATAAAGGAGAAAAAAAAAATCCAAAATGCCCTTTTATCAAATTTTCAACCTTCCATCATAACTCTAGCCACCAAAGTACAAACCTTTTGATAATATAGCGGTTCTTAGCATGATCCATTTATTTAAGTTAATCTACATACACAAGGGATCTTTTCATTTCAAATCCATCTTATCATATTTAAATTTTAGGTATAATTAATTCTTATTATTATTATTTTACATATTTATACTTTTCAAAGTAAAATGTTTCCTTTAAACACTTTAAAATGTTGTTTTTAAGGTATAACCAAAGGTATTACAACCCTTTTACAACTTGTAGTTCGATAAAAGGTCGAAAATTCGAAAAAAGGGTTTCGGTCACATTTTCAGTTTTACGTCGAACTACTTATTTATTTAAAAAAATTCAAAAATGTATTTTCTATCATTAGTTATAAATTAAAAGAGGGTTATTTAATTATTAATACCATTGATTTAGTATTTAAAAGAAATCAAATATTAACAAATCAAAGAGGTAAAATTCCGGGTCGTTACGTTCTTCTCCCTTTAAAAGAATTTCGACCCTGAAATACCATCTCAATCAAATAAAGAAGGAAGTTAGCTAACCCAAAAACTTCCCCTTTTTACTTTCCATAACCATTTATGAAAACATTTCATAAAACACAACTTTAGTTTAGAAATCGGTATAATACCCTACTACCTCCTGAGGGTATATACAATTATCTGATTCAGACTATTCACTTTGAATTTATTTCCCTTAAGTAACTCAAGATCCAAATACCCTGTTTTATTTCAAAACCTCTTTTGAAATGATACTATATATTTTCACCATAGAAAAGATATTTATATAGCCCGAGTAAACCCAAAGTTATATTGAGGAACTGGATAATGCCAAATAGTATCCTATATCCTCTTACTAGAAGGGTAATACTTAAGAGAATTGTTTACCATCCGAACACATCTCTTTTCTATTTTTTAGTTATTTTCAGACCACACGAACTAGTTAACAAAAAATACTCCCATTTATAAAATTCCTTTTTTTTGAAACAATACTGTATATATTTGCAAACAAATAGTTTTAATAAAATATCTATTTTCAACTTATTTTGGGTTTATTCTTATTTGAACTCGTTTTGGTTGTACAATGATAAAGTGAATAATTTACTAAGTGCACTACAACGTTCGCCTAGGCAAACATTCAATCATCACTTAAAAGATTATTGCGATCATCACAAAACAAATCGAAACTCATTCCCTAGACCAATCCAAATGAAATACTCTTTACTTAAATGACTCTTTCCAACATAGTCATACTTGTAAAAACTTTAAAGTAATACTATTATTACTTTCTCTAAAAATCATTTAAAATAATATATATATGTATATATATTTCCTTTTGCAAATCAACTCATGCTCTTGGTATTAAATCAAAATTGTTTTATCAAAACAATTCCATATGAAATTATTATGGTAGCATTTCCTAATAAGAAACTTGAAAATGAACACCGATGATGTTGCAGTCATCATCAGAATTATTTTCCAGCGACGGAAGTGGGTTTAATGCTTTCTATCTCCTTTGAAATCCCATAGAAATATTTCTGTTTATAAATATTTTCAAATAATAATATTATTATTTTCCAAAAACCTTAAAAACCTTTTCCCAAAAGCATCGGGATTTAAGTCCTCAAAAATTTCTTCTTTGAATCCTTTTTATTTACAAGTCACTTTTTTATAAATAAATTTTATAAAATCACCTCCTTATATAAACTCATTTCCAAATATTTATCCTAAAATATTCTAGCTTTATTGTAATAAACATCATTATTGAAATTTAATTTTAACCCCACATTAACATTGAACGCCTTATAGTCAAATTATGAAACTTAATTTACAAGGTGTTTGTTTCAATATTCCCCCAATTATATTTACCCAATCCATGCTTTTAATAGGGAAATTACCGAGGGATCAACAAACAATAGTCAATGCTCAAAACTGGACGAGCATAACTAAACAACCCTAAACGATAATAATTGCATTTTATCATTTCCAAACAAACAACACATCAAAAATAACTATATCAATTTTCAAAAATTATTCTTTTATATATAAAATATAATCTTGGGTAAAATTATTTCATTTACCATTTTCAAAACAATACTATGTTGGCGGACCTTATTCAAGTATTTAGAGATCCCTATCAATAACGTTAGCTACTCGTACTGACTGAAATCCATGTACTACAAAACAAATCAATCAACCCAATATAAAACATTTTTATAGTACTAACAAATAGGTGCTCCCATATATAGGCTCAAACTCTTTCTAGGGTGTCACTTACCTTATCCCTAATGAGTTTGCCCCACCAGTGCCAAGATTCTCTGTTAACCTTCAGCTCTAATACCAATTGTAACAACCGGCCTTTTTAACCCCCAAAAATCAACACTAATACATCCACGGTATTCACTTCTTGAACATCCAAGTACCGAAAATATAGATCGTTGGAGTGGAAAAAAGAAAGAAAGACAGAACAGAATCTCACAACGTGACAAGTAATATGTAATATACAACAGATCTTTACAAAAAGAAAGCAAAAAATATATAAATGAAAAATGAAAATTTAAAACCCAAAATGCCCTTTTATCAAATTTTCAACCTACCATCATAACTTTAGCCACCAAAGTACAAACCTTTTGATAACATGGCAGTTCTTAGCATGGTCCATGTACTTAAGTTAATCTACACACACAAGGGATCTTTTCATTTCAAATCCAGCTTATCATGTTCAAAATTTAAATATAATTAATTCTTATTATTATTATTATTTTACTTATTTATACATTTCAAAATAAAACGTTTCCTTTAAACACTTTAATTGTTGTTTTTAAAGAATAACCAAAGGTATTACAATCCTTTTACAACCTATAGTTCGATAAAAGGTCGAAAATCCGAAAAACCATGTTTTGTTCACATTTTCAGTTTTACATTAAACTACCTATTTATGTAAACAAAACTCAAAAATGAATTTTCTATCATTAGTTATAAATTAAAAGAGGGTTAAATTATTAAAACCATCAATTGAATATTTAAAATAAATTAAATATTCACATATCACAGAGATAAAATTCCGGATCGTTACATATGTCCCATTTAATCTTCTATTTTTATGACAATTTATCGCATTACGATCATGTTAAATTTATGTTGATGGTGGTTCCTTTGTATCGCTACTGGAATTATTTTTAGTTATTATACAATGTAAGGACCCATAAATTTATCAATTGGATAAATTATATTTATTTTTTTTAAATTCAAATATAATATATTTTTAACATATATTATGATGTTTTAAAACAATAAATAATAATTGTTTAAGTATTTACAAAAATATATACTTTGAAAAAATAACGATAAAATGATGAAAACCATTTTATCGATAAACAACTCTAAAATCGTAAAAATGTCGCCTACGGACACGGATACATACACTTAATTTTTAATTTTTAACTAGAATATGAAACAAAATAATTTATTTTATTTCTAGAAAAAATAAAAGTATTGATGACACCATTAGTGATGCCCTCATATTTAATAATTGATTTATGAATTTAAAATGAGATTTAATGATTGTTATAATTATTCAAATAATTTTTTTAAATGGTAATAATTCATTTTAAATAGTTATAAAGTGAAAATAAATGATTTATAATAGTTTTTTAAAGACATATATGTTGAATTGAAAAATATAAGAAAAATAATACTGCTTTATTAGTATAATAGCAATTTTTGTAAATAACTGTTAATATTGTTAACAAGCAAACTTGTCAACACCCTAAAGTTGAATTCAAAGTGGAGATGACTTTTTCGAGACTCTCATTCAAAAGGTTGAAGCAATTGATATCTCTCAATTTGGTTAAGCTATCTATAATCCATTTTATTTTCTCCAGTTTTCCTTTCAAATCGGTTATAGTAGCCGGAACTTCTTCTTATCTAACCTTTCAAATACGACGAAACACCTAAAATCCTTCTTATATTTCCTTTCGAACAAGTTATTTGCTTTAGTACTCTGTCGAAATCCTCCTATCGAATCAGTTGAGGGGACCCTAAGGTTGGCTTTAATGAGTTAAGGATGTGGGTTGGATAGATTGGTTTCGACTTCTTCGGAAGCTAACCTTCGACAACTTGAGTGTAAGTGCTAAGACTCTAAGGATATTGGCTATGCTAAGGGTTTCAACTCACTTTAATGATAACCCTTCGATCAAGTTGACACAAGATAATTATAACTGAATCTAACAGAGACATCAAATCAGCCAAATATCTAAAAATTCCATAATCTTGCTTTTATTAAACTCACAAACTAATCAAATTCCCAATCTAATTTGAAAATTAGGGTTTAAAACTTAAAAAAAAAATACAAGATTGGAGTGAAAGAATTTGGATCCCTAAAATCAAACCCCTAGGGTCTTATTTATAGGTGTGGGTTGGCATCTTTTGACTCGATGCTTTCGACCTGGTCGAAAGGTGGCCTTGTAGACCTTTCGTCGCCTTTAACATTTGTGCATCCTTCTGCATTGCATTTAAAAGGATTTGAATGCTTCTGTCTTCATCGAAAGGAGTAGGTGAGCCTTTTCACCTTGTGCTGCTTCGTTGTTTCAAGTAAGAAGGGGTATGAGCTTTCGACCTTGTTAACAGGTACATCTTTGGGGTTTCGAAGGTATTGAAATATTACAGGTTCCAATGCAGAAGGTAACTTCCGTCAACATACTTGCGGCTTGATGCAGAACCCCTCTTAGTTATGAAAGGCTTCGACTGGTTCGAAAGGCTTAGTTATGCTTTCGAAGGGGTTGTTCCAACAAAGCATCTTTTTGAGTGATTTGAATGAAAGTGAAACCTTCGGTTTCGAAAGGTTTGGCACGCATGTGAGTAGCTGTTATTTGCTGCCTTCGAAAGGTATTCCCCAACTTATTCGAAACGTCTTCATGCTGGTGCAAGCTTCTATTTCAAAAGGAAGCAATTGAAGTGCAAGGATGCTTTCGACCCTTTTAATCCCTTCGAAAGCTTGTAACACATCTGACCCTTTGCTGTAGCATCCCTTCGACTCTTTCAAAAGGCTTTATGGATGCTACCATCTTTCTTACAACCTTCTCTTCTACTCATCTTGGTTTCGGCAAGGTTGAAGTGAGAATTGATGGTAAATTTGCCCCCCCCCCCCCCCCCCCGCGAAGGGATTCTTTTGAATTTTCAAGTCATCTGCTTCGATACTCTTCTTTATTTTAACACTGAGATTTCCCTCCTTTTCATATTCGTGCACAAATCCTAGCCGTTTATTTAAATTTGATCTTGCGGTCTGTTCTTCATGGTGACTTTTCTTATAAATCACGCTTCTTCCTTCCCCTCTTTCATCTACCTACGATTGAAAGAAACATCCACCAAGAATTAAAATTCTTAATTTCTTAATGGACTCCTATTCCAACAAACAGAAGCATGAATTCAAAGTAAGTACTCATCATCTTGCTTTTGAACTAATTTTCTACACTAAATTTTGATTTTAAAATTCGTGAAGTTTAAATTTGAATTACTATATTGATTTCATAAAGATAATTTGGGTTTTTCATTCACCTGAAAGTATCATATGATTCATTTTTATGGCTTAGTTTGTTCTGTTTCCCACATCAATTATATCTAAAATTCATCTAATTTAGAGCTTTTTCTTCTTTTCCTCCTTTTTCTAAAGGTTCGAATTTACATTTTGGGGATTTTTATGATTATCGATTGTAAATCCACGCTCAAATCAATTTTGTTTTAATTTTTTAAAGTATTGGGTTAAAATTGAATTTGGGAAAGAAAGAGTTTTCTGGTTACTTCATAAAGAAGTTTAAGCCGTATAAATCGCAATTTGGCGTTGTAATTTTACTATTCTACCCCTTCGAAAGGGGTTAAGGCGGCTAACTTTTTTTGCTTCTTCAACCTCTTTCAATGGGGTCGAAAGGAAGTCCAGTGCCTATCTCTTAATTGATCTCGTCAAAAGGTTAATGTAATTAATATGATGTGGACTTCTTCGAAAGAATAACTATGCTTTAGTATATTCTGATGCCTTTCGAAGAAGTTGTGTTAGGAATCGATTCTTCGACTCCCGAATATTGATATTAATACGTCCACTGTATCAACTACCGAACAATCGAATGGCGGAAAACCGAACCCTTAGGGTTTAAGAAGAAGAAAAAGATAGAAGAAGTAAGAAAGAAAAAGCAACAGAACAAAATCAGAATCTCATAATCGCAGAGGAACAACATATAATAGATAAATGAATAATCTTTAAATCAAAAGAACTGTACATTTTATACATTACATCATCAGAGTCAATATACAACACAACACAATAATGGACAGTTATATAAACCTGTCCTCACAACTGAATACACGGCGGAAAAGATAATATCATATACAAGTGATACGTTTCGCCATCCAGCTCGCCTCCTGAGCTCCATAGCATCTCCTGAATTCCAGAATGACCTGATAACCTGACTCTAGACTGCCCATGTGGAAATTGGTGGGCACCCAGAGTTTAGGAAGGGAACAATAAACTCCAGGTCAGTCATGGGACTGGTGTGAGAACTTAAAACAGTTTATCTTTAAAAAAACAAACAAAGAAATATTTTAAAATAGATCCGCAATGCTTTTGGAAAATGAAACTACCATAAGGCCTCCCGCACACACACACAATGCAAACGCAGAATCGGAGGAGATTTCTCCTTATGATAGTCAAACATGCTTGATACGCAGAAAAATTTCTTTGATATTATTACTATAAGTGCAAAGTGCAGGAAAATATTTCGAAAGTATAATATAAATCTTAGCCAACATACGACCATTATCGTATGCCCACTATAGCTACCATCTAAACAGTGGTGATCACCATAAGTAAATGGCAGGTTCTACAACTAAAACCGTACAAGGTGCATATTGGAGTTTGGATTTCCAACAAATGGTCAGGCCAAGGAACTTCCCATTGCCACATGGGTACACCTCTGGTAGGACGCCCCGAGAACCTAACCAGATCTCTGCCAACACAAGGCCGTGTTACCTCTGCAAAAGTAGGTAGCTACTGACACGAGTATGTCATCCCCCGGTTGTAAACAACCTTTATCCGAGGATCCTCAACCAACAAAAATCACAAAGTCATATATATTTGCGATATCCACATAAGTTTAGTATCTGGGCTCCATACCATGATACTACTTCTATCCAGAAGGAAATGCACATACCCTAAGGGGCGCTACTCCCTATAACCTTGTTGCATCTTTCCTGTTTTGACCATTACCGGGTTGTGAGGTCTGACGAAGTCTCGTCCACAAAGCTACGCTTTTCACAAAAGCTATGCTTTGATCCACAAATGATCAGCAACACTTCGTATGCCACATTACCAAATTGGGAATGTATCACTAGCAACCATCAACTACATAACCTCTGAGCTCATACATCTCAGAGAAGGGTGTTAAGCTAAGAGAATAAATTCTCTGCCAACAGAAATGTATTTGATAGAAACCAGCTTTACATCTCAAATTGTAACATCAGATACACATCCATACAAGTCCGTTCCGGGATCGAAAGGAACCGAAGGCACTTTCAAAGAAGCCCTTGCAATCCGGATATTCACTAATCACGTCCGGAATTTCCATCACAAAGGGTGATAAAATCTCTATATCGGAGATCAGCCGATGCAGAGACATTCGACGGTAATCCTTCCGTTTTCGAAAATATCCGGTCTTCAACAACGGTCTTCAAATGTTATCCATTACGACGTATCACTATTCGGAATGGGATTTTTGACCCAAAGGTCTTCTTCCGCCTAAACCAAATAACGAGCGCTTATTTTAAAATAAGTGTAGCATTCAAATTCAAGCAAATCACAACAAATACCCATTTAAAGGTAAATATTGATACTCGATTATTTAACTATCAATAGATATGCACAACATCACCAGATTCCAAATAATTTCCCAAATTATTTATTTTCCAAAAATATCTTTACAAGATAAATTTTTCCACACTTCAACCATTTGAAAACAAATTTCAAATCACTTTTCACCTTTACAACTTTTGAAAACAAATTTCAGATCATTTTCCTTACGCGGAAACACTTTCAAATATTTATTCATTTTCACTGGAAATCTGCCGAGTTCAAATACTTTAAAATAATTTATAACACTTATCCAAAATATATCGAGAAAACACTTTGAAATAAAACTATTTTTCTTTAAACACTTTACTTAAAATATTAGTTATAAAAAATATTATACCAATATTACATATAACTTAAGTCCAAACTAATTTTGAAAATAAAAATTAGTAGATAGAGTATAACTATTTTAAATAACTGTTTTCTAAAAAAAATATTGATTAAATCTTAGAAATAATTATTTCTATATCAACTTAATAAATCTTTACTTAAAGGATTTTAAACAATTTAAGAAGTTAATTTCTCCAAAGTATCCTTTTCAAAACCAATTTTAGAATTATATACATACATACATACATACATACATACATATATATATATATATATACATATATATATATATATATATTTCAAACTTATTCAGAAATTTATTTGGCTTCCCAAAGAGAATATACTTTCATTTCAAAATGGTTAATTTAAACCAATTAAATAAATCCTTACGGGTTTACTTTAAATTTACGTTCCAAATCCGTAAATTTATTTCCATACTTCAAAAATAAATCAATGTTTATTTTTAAACAAATTTCCCTTTCCTTTATAAATTCCATGGTGAATTTAAATTTCCAAATATCTACTGATATACGATTTTCAAATCGATTTCAAATATTCACTTTCAACAACAATTCAATTTTTCAATTGATTTCAAAAACAACCAAATCAAATTCCATATTGATTTTCCAAGAAATTAAACACCAAGTGAATTTCATTCAAATCTCAAATTGAAATCAATTTCTACTAAACCCCAAATAAATTTTCTAATTGATTCCAAATTCTTTTCAAAACACCTAATAAATTTCCGAATGGATTTTCAAAAGATTTAAATTCAATCACCAAAAAAATCAATTCCCAAATGGGTTTCAAATTTTATTTCTTTTTTTTTAAATAAATTCCTTTTAGAGAAAACAAATTCTTTTATTTTCAAACTCTTTAAAATTCGTATTTTGAATAAATTCTTCTACCTTTGAACAATATTACCCGAAATCCATTTATTAAAGCTTTTCCCATATTTTGAAATTTTACTCAATAAGATTAAAAAATAAAACTTTATTATTTTAGAATTCCTTCTTTTAAATTTATCCAATTCTCAAAAATAAATTTTAATATAAACTTTCAACCTGAATTTTCAAAAAAATCAATTTTTTATTTATTTCCGGTATCCAACGATACCAAAATTATATTCCTAAATTTTAGCCTTCAACGATTTCAACCACAAAGATAATCACGCAGAGATTATAAATAATCAACAGACAATCATTGAAACTAATTCAATTATTTGAGGAATCCAGTTGGATCCCTCCAACCTGTTTTCCTGCATCCACAGATGTTAGCACATACCAATCCCGTTTCAAGACGGGATATCGCAGTACATGGGTTTATATAAAATATTATCCGCTATTATGCGGCGCAATAGGGTCTCATCCGCTATATAATGCGGGAAAATCAACTCTAAATACATATATAATACCAATCCCACCTCACGGTGGAATATCGTGGTATATGTGTTTAATATAATAACCTCCGCTTAATATGCGGCGTATAGGGTGTATTTCAATACAACAGATAGCAATTTATCATCCAAGCATACAACCAATGTAATCAAGCAATTTTAAATCTAACTATTTAAAATTAAATCAAAACAAATTCGATTGAGTGAGAAGTTCTCACCTTGCTTTCAAATACAGTTGCAGTGTTTCGTTCCGAATAAAATCAAACGCCCGTTTAATTTTACCCAAAATTCACACTAGCTCCAATCAATTCCAATCCAGCTCCATCGCGTAGTATTCGACAATACAATTCCAACGAAAGTCGTTTCGTGCGAAACGGACCTCGTATGAAAAAGTTACAATGTTTTAAAGTTCGAACGAATTTATAATATATCAATTTACAATTTTTTTATTTATTTTATAATCTTAATCCATCATAGCGGTGCATTCCTCTGCCCTAGATCATGGCCGCTGAAAACACCTTCTTCCTCATCAGGTCATCGCGCACGATGCAAGAACCCATTCGGCCGCCTACAACCCTAAATATCGCGACCTATATACTCGACTTCACAACGATCAGCAAACACCATTGCGTAGCCCATCACGCGAGCTACCCACGGCCTCAACATCATCAAGCTCGGCCACCCACTTGCGCATAAAAACGCGTGCAGACGTTGAACATTTAAGCTTGATTTGTCGACGATCTACCACATGAAATCTAATCATAACCTTTGAACTTGTAGATCTCGTTGCTCTCTACAAGTTTGCAGAAGAAAGTTTTACGAATTGGTTAATGGATTTGAAGAAAATGAGGGAGGAAGGAGGCGATTTTCTGGCCGTGTAAATGGAAGTGGCGGCTAGGGCCTGAAACCCTAATTGCTTTGCAAAAGTGAAAATTTGATGTCCTTAGATAGAAAATTGCCAAAACACCATTCATCCGATTTTTTTCCGAACTCGAAACGAAGCATGCCGCCTTGCGTTTATAATGTTTTACACCTATTCCGAACGCAATGGAATATGTATCGGAAGCCAATTCGATCGTATTTGGAAGATACGTTTTCAAATCGACTATTTAAATTTAAAATTCACTTAAACCGATTTCAGTGCGTTTTAGCTTGCCCCAGACAAACCGTACATCCGATTGACACAAAATTTGAAATCTTACAATAATTTAATATTACGGATCCGATAAAACTGGTTTCGTCGAAATCCGAGACTGTTTGAAAAATGGCTATTTTCACTCGTTAATTAAATATTAAAATATTCAATTTCCACAAATTAACTTTTAATTCAATTTTAAAAGTTCTATAACATCATTCTAACTCCAGTATGATTTAATACAACTTTACAAATCAATTTAAATCAACATTAAACCCAATTTCCAATTATTTCTATAATTTCAAATATTAAATTATCGATTTAATTATCCAATTAAATCTAGATATTCGAAATAAAATTTTATTCAACTTAAAAATTTACTTGTTAATATTTAAAATCAATTAAATATACGAATTTCAAATGACAGAAATTCTGGGTCGTTACAAGTTGCCTAACGTGCTTTACTAAATGATTACCTAGTACATACTTTCGAAAGCATAATTTTTATTTTATAGGTTTTGAAACCTCTAATACATGCCTAATTCTAATTTATTTTAGGAGATGTGTGGAGTTAGAGATTTGTTTTTTTTTATAAATTAGATTGAGGAAAACATACATTGTTTAAGTTGAAAATCAAATCAAACCTTTCAACTTGATCGAAACCTACTATTTTGAATCAAGTTTGGTTTTGGTATGCTTTCGAAATTATATACCCCTTTCGACTTTTTCAACATCCTTTGTAACTAATTGGGATTCGACCATCATTTTATACAAATATTGTCGAAACATCCCAAAGCCTTTTCATTTATATTAATATTGCGCAAACCCAAACCTTTCAATTCAATTGCCATACAGGGTTTTGACAGCATTCATATTCTCTTAGTAAAACAAAGTTCATGGGTTTCGATATCGCCGAAAGGTTTATTTGTCTTGTTTATTGAATGTTGTTAGTGCATATTTATATCTGAATTAGTTGTGTAGGATTTAGCTACTCCTTTCAACAATAAAGTTTTCCTTGAGCTTTCGACATTGTTGTTGTTTGTTGGAGGTCCACTTCCATTTTCTCTTTTGACACTGTTGAAAGCTCAACGAATTTCATTTTCCTAAACTAACTCTAACATTCTTTCAAGGATATGAAATTTCATATTTTTGTTGATATTTGAATTGTTGTAATAGATTTTCGATATCCTTGAAAAATATTGATTATATATAACAAATTATAACTTTTTACTGAAAAGATTTCACCTGGCAGGATCATGGTTGTGAAAAAGAATTCTCAAAAACCAGAAAAAGATACGGTATCGATGATGGAATCTTCTCCAAATAAGATTGAAGCAATTTCTAAACATTCTTTAATATCCTCCTAGGATGAGGTGGACTCTATTCTAAATGATTTCAGCATCACTGTGGTAGAAGTCATTCCCACGAACGATTGCGACATCGTTCAAAATCCTCCTGAAGGATATTTCACCTACACTGCTATCCATATTTGGTATGGTGGCTTCCTGCCTTTCCCGGATTTCTTGGCTAAATTCTTCACCCACTTGGGCATTGCTTCCATCCAGCTATCTCCAAATGTATATACATATCTTCTATCCTTGGAACTTATGGCTCAGGAGTCAGAGATTCCGTCACTAAATGCTGAAATTTTGGACTATCTAGTCCAATTAGTTAACTCAGCAACCCGAACAATCAAATTTTTAGAGCCAATCTCCTCAAAAAGCTGATTTCCGAGGGGTAAACAAATTCAAAGATTGGGAAATGCAATTCTTCTTTGTCAAATGCTTTCTCAATATCAGTGAAGCCTTCTCTTCCCCACATAAGTTGATCACAGTCTTTATTTTTATTCAGTTACTTTCTTTTTCTAATCTACACTTCTTTGTCAGGTCCTTTCGCTAAAGATCTAAATGACGCGGATAAGAGAACTGTCAAGCTATTGATTGCTGCTTCGAGTAGCATAGGAAATAGGCTTACTTTGTTGAATCCCTGAAACATTAAAAGCATTCTCTCCTACCACCAGGTCAAAGGGTACATGGCCAACTCCCTAGTTCCACATGCTTCTCGGAGTAAACGCTTCCTATCTTTGGGTGATTCGAAGAACTTATCCCCAATGTCTCCAATTTGCCCCGACCACTTCGATAGGATTAAACGTAGTACTTGCAGTTTGTTGTTGTGTTACTTTTGTAATTACTTCACTGGCTTGTAATTTTTTGAATCTTCAGCAATTGCTCCTGAGGTTGAACCATTCAGAAGTGATCCGGCTCTCCGAACTTCTACATCCCGTACACCATCTCTGACTCAGGCCATTGCTAGGTCAAAGATCGATACTAAAAGAAAATTGGATAAAGTGGCCATGGTGGAAACATCCCTCAAGAAGGCAAAGATTGTTGAAGTTCCAGATTCTCCGCCACTAAAAGAGGGTGAGGCTTTTGATATGAGTAAAACATTGGAGAGTCCAATTATTAAAGCTTCTATTGATCGATCCAAGACGACTCCTTCAAAGGATGATCCGTTATCTTACATCGTCATTTCCTGCTCTCCTCACGTCATTGAGCAAATGCAAAAGGAATTAGGAACTTCAACTCCCTTTGGACCCATGTCACCCATGTCTACAAGTGAGTTTGAAAAGATAGTTCAATCTATCTTGAACCCTTCATCCTTTGCTTCTATTCACTCACCTTCTTTTGTTCCTGACCCAGGGGGTCACTGTCGGTCTCTTATAGGACAACTTTTGGTACGTTTCATATTATTTATCCTTCTTATCATTGTTTCTCTCTGAATGTTGATTTGCATCATACTTTTCCTTTTAGATTTCCAAAAGCATGCTCTCTCTACAATAAAATGCATTAAATCTTCCACCGAAACATCCAAACTTCGAGAGGAAATTTCAAACTTGAACAGCCAACTAATCTTCCTGTTTGCTGGTAAAAATGAAGCTACGATGGAACTGAAGAGATTAAAACCCTTTCTTGCTCAATCAGAGTCTATTATTTCTAAGGGAAGAAAAGCACATCAACTTCTGGCTAGTGAAAATCTAGCCTTGAAAATTGCTCTGAAAGAGTTTGAAGATGAAAAGGCTCAAATGGCGGCAAAATAATCCTCTCTCATGAAAAAGTTGGAGAAAAAGAAAAATTCTCTAAATTTGGATGTCAATGTTATCTTTGATGCTAAGTAATGGGTGTCTCAATTCCTAAATACTTCCTTTGATGACATCATTGTTAACTCGTATGAGGATGCCCTAAGTCTTTCTTATGCCGACAACATAGAAAAATGCCCAAATTTAAGCTTTCCTTCACTCGACCCTACTCTTGTCAAAAGATTTATGGCCGAAGTCAAAGAAATGGAGCAGAGGGTTCGAGTTCCTAAAAGAAAAGAGATTGATGCCTCCAAAATATTATCCTTCGAAGTCCCTTCCCTTGAAGTAGATTCCGATTCTAAGGATGAATGTGATAAAGATGAAGCTCCAAGGAAGAAGGCGACAATGGTGATGATGGCAATGATAATGAAGATGACGATGATAATAATCATGATGAAGATGGAGGGTAGGGTTCATGTGGCAATGAGGGTGGTCACACTGATGTTCGTGAAAAAGATGATGATGACAACACCGGGGCTTCAGAAAAGGTCAACCCCGATCCAATTATCCATGAAGTAAGCCCACTTGAACCCCCAAAGCCTTCTGACGTTCAAGAAGAGACTGCGAACATCAATGTTAAAGAACAAAGAGAGAAAAAGCAGGTCTCTCAAACCACGATCCCGTTTCTCAAGGGGGATTCCTTGTCTAAATGGCTTTCACTTCCAAGATAACAGTGTTTACATCTTTTATTTTAGATAAGGAAGAAATCCATTCACCCTTATAAAACCAAGCTTGAAAGAAAACAAGAAGAAATAAATAGCTTGTATAGAGAGTTAGATAAGCAGTTAAAAGAACACAATATCCTCTCCGATTAGTATCATAGGCTTAACAGAAGTGCAACAGTGTTAGGGTCTTTTAAAGAACAAGAAGCTGCACCACGACCGAGGAGGACACCCCTTCGATATGATAGCCTTTTGAAAGAAGATCGGGAGTTAATTACGCTATTTTGGATGTTGGTTGAAGAGAGGAACATCCTTGTAGACTTCTTATAGAAAGCATATTGTAGACACTCAACTATAGATTTTTCATACTTAGGTGATTTTAGTGGGGTCTACTTAAGCGTCTATATAAGAGATGTTTGGATGAATTTGGATCTGATCCATATCCAAGAGCCTACTGGAACTTACCGTAAATCAAATCGATTCCCCAAGAGTTGCCTCCTAAAAACTTAAATACCATTAGGATAAATTTGTCTCAGAGTTATTCAAAAAGTCAATTTTGTATGAACCGGATGAACATTCATAATTATGTAATGATATTGGTTTGTGAATTTTTTGCTCTAGTTTCCTTTTATACTTAGCTGTATTTTGTTACGTTATCAAAGAATGAATGTCCACTAAGCAACCTTGTTTCTCGAGATTATTTAAGCAAGTATGTTAAACTAAGAAGAGATTATCTAGAAAAGGCTTCACTTTTGAAATCTTCAAAATTAGTCAGATATTGCTTTCTTAGAGATTTGCAAAGACTTTACATTGAATATCCTCGTGTTCATTTCAATTTTCTTGGTGAAGAGAAAGAAAAAGTTCTTAAGGAAATCCAGACATATCATACCAAATTGTTATGTGGTCGTGATAGTCCTTCTGCCGGGGAGTGGGACTATAGCAAATATCTTCCAATATTGCATCGGAAGGATTTAATGCCCCTTTTGACTCGATGGTTACCCTTTCGGCTAATTCCTTGAATAAAGTCAAAATGGTTGTTTCTCAACTTTAAACGTGAAACAAGTGTCCAATGGAGTTGTACCTTTTGTTTCATTTTTACTTAAGTTGCAATCCTTTGACAAGCACCATTGTCCAAGTGGTTAATTGATTCGGCTTTGGTGCAAAAGGTCACAAGTTCGAAACTTGCTTTTGAACGTTTATTGACATGGGATATGTTGTACCAATGATTTGTTGTATATAAAGTACCATTTCAAAAAAAAAAAAAAAGTTGCAATCCTTTATTGTTATAATAAAAGAGATTAATTATTTGAGTCTTGACTTTATTTTCTTTTTATTTGTTTAAATGGAAGTTAAAGTTATCTACAACGCTACTGTTGCTAGATTCAACATCTCGCTTTATCAGTATTAGGGATAGGCTGTTAGCATTGAAAAGAGGATGCTTCTTAGTGATCCTTTGTCTACTCGCTTTCAAAACAATGCTGAAGCTCTAGAATGGCACAAAAGATATTTTCTTCAAAAGAAAATAGTTAGAAATCTCAATGATTAGATCGCCAATCTAGAAGCGGGCGTTAACAGTAAGATTGAAACGATTTCCATATTGAAGCGTAAAATTAAATCAAATCCTTCAACTGATTTTGACCATAAGATGTCCAAACTTCCCCAGCAAATAAGTGATCTGGAGATTAAGTTAAAAGATAGCCAAGCTCGATGTGAATCACCTGAATTCATCATGGGGAATAGCATTTCAAACATCGATTCATCATCTTCTCCCATTATTTCATCTATTGCAAAATCAACAATGTCTACTTCCCTTGCCATCCAAAAGTTTTCTACTATGACTAATCCTCCTCCAGGCTTAGAAAAGAAGGTAGCAGGAGAATGGTGTAGGAAAGTCAAATTTGAGATGATGAAATAATTTGATGAACAATAGAAAGTGGGAGACTTGCAGTGCATAAATGAGTATGGAGCTAAGATTCAGAAACTTGAATGCAGAAAGTATCTTCTTCAGAAGCATATTGCTAATTTAGAAAGGGAAACTAAAACTCTCAAAGGTGCAAACAAAACCCTTAATCTTCTTTAAAGACCCACATTGAATTTATTGGTGACGCCGATAAGGTAAAGAAAAAAGAAAAGAAACTTAAGGAAGTTCTTCGTATTGCGATTCGTCGCATCATTGATCCTTTAATTGCCGAGAATTTAGATAAGGTTGTTCAAGATTTGTGAAATATATATTTTGTACCATATACTTGTAAATAATTTCACAAATTATGAAAATTTTGTAAATATCACCTGATTTGTAGTCTTTTCTTATAACGTTGTTTCTGAATCAACTTTCTGATAACTTGGTCTATGGTTTTTATATTTGTTGATCCATTCAGTTTTCCTTTCTGATCTTATTCCTTGAAAAGTATGAAGTAAACAATATTTTTTATTGTTAACTTGAAATCTTTATTGAAGTTTATCTACATTATTAGCAGAGGTTAGCAGATCATTATGTAATCAAATGGTAATATGTGAAAAGTAATTCGAGAATTGAATACGGGTGAATGTTTTGAAACCCATCTTTGGTAATGAAGAGAGAAAACCAAGAATTCAACTTCAATTATATTGATAGAACACTAGAAATCCAATGATAGAGAACCAGAAATTCAATTCTGGGTTTAATTATTCATCTTCTGGAGATAGTCAATAATAATCGTGTAATAGAAGTCCAAAAATTATTGTCTGAAAGTTTATAGTAAAAGTATAATGACCCAGATTCGAGCATAAATAAAATTTAAAATTTAGAAAATCCCAAACCTAGATTCGGATATTTTTGGATGATAACCAGAAGTTTATAATAAATCTTCTTAATTGGTATTTTTAACCCAGATTCAGGCATTAATGAGTGAAGTTCAATAATTAATAGTAATAGCCCTGAAACCCAGATTCAGGTATGATGAAGATCATAGATTAAAAGACCCAAAACCTTGATTCGAGTATTAATAAGTGAAGTTTCAAACTTAATTATGAAAGGCTCGAAACCCAGATTCGGGTATTAATAAATGAAGTTCAAAAATTCTTCTTTGATGACTAGTTGGAGGCTGAAGATTCTTATTTAAGCACTCTGTTCTATACCGCTCCTTGGGTTTTAATTCTTTTGACATGTGTTTCTCTTTAGGCCTTGTATATTGTTGTTGTTTGCCATGCCGTTTCTTAGGCTCGAATGTCTTAGTCCGTTGTTTGACATGCCGCTTCTTGGGCTTGGATGTCATAGTCCATTATTTGATATGCTGCTTCTCGGGATTGGACGTCTTAGTCTGTTATTGTCCAGTGCGCTTGATTAGATTATCCACAAGCAGGACCCAAGGACTTACCCAATCTTCCTCCAGGAGGTGCCTTGACCTGGCCATTGCGTGGCATGATCAAGGGTTTGTTTGGCGCCTTGGCCTGGCCATAGCTTGGCAGAACCAAGGGCTTACTCCATCCTCCCTATAGGAGGTTCCTTGACCTAGCAATAGCATGGTGCGATCAAGGGCTTGTTCTGGCCAGGCCATAGCGTGGTGGGACCGTTCGTCCTTCCTCCAGGAGACGTTTTGACCTGGCCATAGCTTGAGCGGTCAAAGGCTCGTCGTTGTTTTAGCCTGACCATAGCGTGGCGTGGAAAGGCTTGCTCTAACCTCCCTATAAGAGGTGCTTAGACCTGGCCAACTCGGCGTGGACAAAGCCTTTGATCGTTTAAGGTAATGCCCAAGTACAAGGAGAATTTCACTCCCAACCAAGTGGACTTTTCTCAGTAAAGAAGCTCTTTATTGACTTCATCTATGATTTTTTACAAACCTATTAATTTTTCCTTGTCTGAAATAGTTGAATATCATTCCTTCGAGTGCTCTGCGTTGGTTTGTTTCCTGACCATTCATCATATGGTAGTAGCAATAGGATCCTCCCAGGTTCCATTCATATTTAGGCTTTCTCTTCAAGGATGGCCAATAATTGAGTTCGTCCGTGGTTAACAAGTAAGCGTTCTCTATAGATGTCGTTAAACTACATTCTTTAGGGAATCTCGACTTGAAGCTTGTTTCTTAAGGATGGTATCTGGATCTTTTATTACTTGATTTTGGAGTTTCACCCTCAACGACTAGTATTCTTTTCAAAACTCTTTGAAGTTCCTATTTAGGCAGTGTCCCACTCGTTGCTTAATGCCATTTGTGTGCAAGGAGGAATAATCATCCATCATTACTTCTTCAAGGATTGTGCTTTGGTGTAGAATTGAATTGTTTTCCTCATTTGATCAAACAAGTTATCACTTTCATTTTTCTTTTCACCTAAGGCAAAGATAGGAGTAGGGCCAATATGAAAAGGGTTTAAACTCCATTTATTTGGATCATAGGATTTATCTTTCTTTTTTCTTATGATCCTTGAGGCCTCCATTCTTAACAATTGTTCTTCATGTAGATTTGAATCATTAACTGTTCCATGGGAGAATCAAATTGGATGTGGCTCCGAGAATCCTTGCTCGGATCTTTTGACTTTGCTAATCATGATGAAGTAAAGTCTAAAGAGGGTAAACTTGGGATAGAAATGGGTTTAAGGAAAGTGGAGTTGGAAGTTCAGCAAAATCGGAGGTTCAAGCCCTCCTTCTAGCGCCAAAATGTTAACAAGAAAACTTGTCAACATCCCAAGTTGAATTCAAACTGTAGATGACTCTTTCGAGACCCTTTTTCAAAAGGGTTGAAAAAGTTGATATCTCTCAATCAAGTTAAGATATCTATAATCCGTTTTATTTTCTCTAGTTTTCCTTACAAATAGGTTATAGTAGTTGGAACTTCTTTTTATCTAACCTTTCGACTAAGACGAAACACCTAAAATCCTTCTTATATTGCCTTTCAAACGAGTTAATCTACCTCAGTACTCTATCAAAACCCTATATCGAATCAGCTGAGGAGATCCTAAGGTTGGCTTTAATGAGTTAAGGATGTGGGTTGGATAGATTGGTTCCGACTTCTTCGGAAGCTAACCTTTCAACAACTTGAGTGTAAGTGCTAAGGCTTTAAGGTTATTGGTTAAGCTAAGAGTTTCCACTCACTATAATGATGACCCTTCGATCAAGTTGACACAAGAAAATTATAACTGAATCAAACTGAGATATCAAATCATCCAAATAACTAAAAATTCCATAATATTGTTCCATTAAACTCAAATAGCACAAACTGATCAAATTCCTAGTCTAATTTGAAAATTAGGGTTTACAACTTTGAGAAAATACAAGATTGGAGTGAAATAATTCAGATCTCCAAAACCAGACCCCTAGGGACTTATTTATAGGTGTGGGTTGGAACCTTTCGACTCAGTGCTTTCGACCTGGTCGAAAGGTGGCCTTCTAGGCCTTTCGTCACCATTAACATTTGTGCATCCTTGTGCATTGCATTTGAATGGATTTTAATGCTTCTGTCTTCATCGAAAGGAGTATGTGCGCCTTTTCACCTTGTGTTGCTTTGTTATTGCAAGTAAGAAGGGGTAAGAGCTTTCGACTCTATTAACAGGTACATCTTTGGGTTTTTCAAAGGTATTGAAATACTGTAGGTTCCAATGCGGTAGGTAACTTTCGTCAACATACTTGCGGCTTGATGCAGAACCCCTCTTAATTATGAAAGGCTTTGACCAGTTTGAAAGGCTTGGTTATGCTTTCGAAGGGGTTGTTCCAACAAAGCATATTTCTGAGTAACTTGAATGAAGGAAAATCCTTCGGTTTCGAAAGGTTTGGCACACATGTAAGTGGCTATTATTTTCTGCCTTCGAAAGTTATTCCTCAACTTATTCAAAACGTCTTCATGCAGGCGAAAGCATCTATTTCGAAAGGAAGCAATTAAATCACAAGGATGCTTTCGGCCCTTTCAACCCTTTCGAAATCTTATAACACATCTGACCCTTTACTGTAGCATCCATTCGACTCTTTCGAAAGGCTTTGTTGATGCTATCATCTTTCATACATCCTTCTCTTCTACTCGTCTTGGTTTCGATAAGGTTGAAGTGAGAATGGGTGGTAATAAATAATGATTTATATGATTTTATAATTCAAATGAGATCATTTTTATTAATTAAAAATTGTTAGAAATTTATTTATAATTTTTTTTTAAAATATATATATGTAATTTAAATTATAAGTGAAAATGTGATTGGTGATCGGTTTCTCGATTTTCAACGGTTTGACAAGTGGAAGTTGTTCAAAGTCAATGCAAAGTTGTTTATATGTCATGTGCACATATATAACATAGTAATACATACCCTAACACATACACACATATATATACATGCAACACATTTATACATTTATAAATACATAAAGTTAAAAATATCTTAGATATTTTCCATTTACTTACTCTTTAAGTATCCAAAAGTCAAATGCATATACTAGGAAGTGAATGAAGTGATGGAGGCATATGAGGAGGAGGGGCTAACCTATAGAATTACGGATAGGGGGTGTGATTAAGACTTTTTACACAAATTTTTTCCTATAAATACCCACCTACATTCACATATTCATTCATACCATTCTCTTCTTCCTCCTTCTTCTTAAAGCTCTAAGAGCTCTTCTTTAATGGCTTCCTTCTTAGGAAAATTATGAAGAAATGATATCAAAGAGAAAATAAAAATACACACACACACACACACACACACACACACACACACACACACATATATATATATATATATATATATATTACCATTCGACCTCAAAACCAAGTGCAAACACCTCCATATTCCCTCTACTACTCACACAACCCCTATATCACAAGTTGAGGCCAAGCACCACTCATCCAAGATCAAGGCCGAAATCACCAAAGGATAAAGAAGTCGGGGAGCTTTGGAGAAAGGAAAAGAGGATGAAGTGCTGCCGAAATCGATTCGGGAAGCAACGGAAAAGTTTGGTGGAGTGGATAAACATAGTGAGTACTCAATGTTTATTAAATGATAAATAATCTCTATAGCTATTTTTATGTATGATAATATGACCATTTAATCTCTTAATGATTTGTATGAATGTTTGTTAACTTTGTTGATTATATGAATGTTGATATGGTTGATAACTTGGTTGTGTTAAATTATGAAAAATCATAACAAAAATGGTTAATTAACAGAAAATGAATTCCTGTATGGGGTTTATTGAGCCTCTTCATGGTTTAAAGAATATAAGAAGGTTGAAAATAAATATTATAATATTATAATATTATGAAATGATTTAAAAGTAAAAAGAGATTTAATATAGAAAATATGGGTCTAAATGTTTTAAAATGGTTTATAAAGGTTTTATAAATATTAGAACTCAATTTGGAGAATTTTTCACAAAGAATGAACTTGGAGTCCAAAATAGGCGCATCGCGTAACGACAGTTTGTGTGTACGCGCCGTAAAATGTTAAATACTTCTATAGGACGGAATTGAAGTCAATTTCTTTGCAATACCAATTTTCCAAACTACCATATCCATAGTTTTCAAACAAAGAAAGAAAATCGATATTTCGATAAGTAAATTTTGAAATATGAGTAAAACAAGTTTCTGAAAAAATCACGGTTTTGCAGTTCGGAATCCATAAAAGAATTTCTTTGAAAATGATATTTTAAAATTGTTTAAAAATATGAAATAAATTATAAAGATCTTTTAAAAAATTTTAAAAGGGATTTGAGTTATAAAAATGAATTTCCAAATGATAGAAAAATCGTTTTGATCAATATAGTTTAAAAGCACTTTTCGCAGCACTTTTTCATGGCACTTTTCTATAACTTTTGAAATATTGTTTTAAACGTGACCATTATTTTTCAAATATTTTTCAAATTTTTTTAAATGATTAATAGAGTATTTTAATGGTGATTTGAAGGATTTATGGAATGGTTAAATAAATGTTAAATGATTTAGAGTCGATCAAATAACTTGAATGCCTTATGGGTGATAGAGAGATAGTGTCTAGGCTTGAGTTTGGAAAACCAATTTCCTACTTTCCTTAGCTATCCGAACTAGACTAATGGAGGGAATAGTAAATTTGATTTACTTGGATCAAAATTTTATGAAGTATAAAGGGTATAATTTTCCAAATATAAATAACTTGGATTTTATGGAGATAATCTTTTTATATAATTGGTGTTAAATCCCGAAGTGGAAACTCATACTATTCATGAAATTTAAAAGGTGATTTTACCGTTATTCCACCCGTAGTACTGTTGAATACGGGAATTGATATTGAGTGGAATTAGAAGAGTTCTGTAGATTCTGCTCACTTAATATTTACTAGGTTTGGATTAACATCCTCGATAACATGGCTTTAACTCAATCAAAATTTTGAGTTTTGAATTAAGAAATATTTGTCAACATTTAAGTGAAACAATTTGGAAATATTTTCCTAAGTGAGAAATTAAACGATTTAGAATTATTACAAAATTCAAAAAGTTTTAATTAACCAAAAAGGATTTGGTAAGTGAGGCTTAATAATTACATATACAGTTAAGAAGATAAATGAAATAATTTAAAATAATAGGTCTCTCTGAGATATTTATGAATGACTAAAAAAGATGAATTGAATGATGATTGATAATCACATATTAACTTAACATCATTTTAATCGATGATTGGTTCAGAGGATACAGGGTCAGATTAGGGTAACTCCTATTCGAAAACCACTATGAACCAATGTCTATGTTTGGAAATGAAGATATGATGATGATGATTTTTGAAGTCGGGGATCTTTATGATGAAGGGCTGCTTGCCACTAGCCCCTTGGGGTGAAATTCGCCATATCATGTATTTATGGTGGCGTATTGCTCTGTTATAAAAATCTTCGATTACAAGGACTAATCGCTACCAATCCTAGGAATAATTCTTGATGGGATGTGGTAGGAGGTGTGCTTTCATTTTCGTTCAGTCCCAGAACGAACTTGTATGGATGTATGTCTGACATTGCATTTCTGAGATCACAACGTTGACTTTTACAAATGTACATCTGTTTGGCGGCGGAGAAGGCAACTTCTCTTAGCTTAACACCATTCTTTGAGACGTACGAGCTCAGAGGTTGTATGTTCGTGAAAGTCAATAGTGATTGAAGGAATGGAAATGTGGCATTCAAAGTGGAACCTATGATGATCAAAACGAGGCTTTTTGGAGCGTAGCCTCACATCCCAGGAATGGTACAGGAACTATGTGGTCAGAAAGACATATTTTTGGGCTATTATTGAGGGAAGATGTCCCTTTAGGCACTTACTTCCTTATTGTATGAATGGTCAGATATTGGAGGATGACGGAGATCGTGTAAAGCCTAGTCTAGTAATACTCAATTCCATAGCAGTACAACAGCGTAGTTCGGAGGCTGACGGAGATCATGTAAAGACATGTGGAAACTATGCGTTATGCGTGGATTTTTCAGGTCTGAATGGTCACTAGTTCCCTATCATGTTGGAAATCCAATTCCAATATGTTGCCTTCACGGTTTTGATTGTAGAACCTACTTTCAAAAAAAGTAGCTAGTAAGTCGTCAAGTTTAATCAATGTAACACTTTCGGCTGTCTATGATGTATTATTTGAAAAGTGTTTTTAATGGAATGACATTAGAAATAATATCAAATTATTTTGGTTTAAAGTGTTTGGTTATCATAAGGTAAAAACTCGTTTGTACTTATTTGTGGACGTGGTGTTATGAGATACCCTTCTTTTCAAAGGTTTTAAATTGGCATCAATTTATAAATTGAGTATCTCACACTGGTTTATCAAGCTTGATATAGGTATTTTTAATTCTCGGGTCATATCCGAGTAGTTTCAAGTTTAGTTGAAGACAATTAGAGTTTCCAGAGGAGAGCTAGAGATCTTCATCTATGGTATGGATGTATTCTATTATCTGCTGCATCTGTTGCATTTGTTTTTATTTTTCAGCATTTGTAAAGACGAAGGATTTATAAGTGTCCAGGATGAATCTAGGTTAGACTCTGATATTGAATTCAAAATTTTCCGTCGTAAAGATTATTGTTGAAATAATATATGTTATTCTGTTCATGTGAGATTCTGTTTTATCTTTATTTTCTTTTTTCCCTAACAATCGAGCTTTCTAACACTTGAATTCGCGGCACGTGAATACCGAGGATGTATTAGTATTGATTATCGTGGGTCGAAGATCTCGAATGTTGCATTTGGTATCAAAGCTTAGGTTAAGCAAACACCTAGGCTTTGGTGGGGGTAAAACTCATTATAGATAGAGTTAGTAATGCTCTTGAATGAGTGGCTCATTAGAGTAGGGTTAGTAACACCTTAGAATGAGTTTTGAGAGTTATATATATGAGCTCGTAATTTTTATTTGATATAAAAATATTTTGTGGTGATTAATCTGTCGAGTGGTTTATGAATTCTGGTCGGTGCATGAAGAGATCTATATAATAGATATGAATTCCTAAATACTTAAACAAAGCAAATCGACACACCGTTTTAAAAGGAGTATTTCTTATATATACGAAAGTGTAAATATTTGTGTGATTTAAAAATTTTATAAAATGTTATCCATTTGTAAAGTTCCAAGAATAAGGTTGGATTTATTTGGTGCTGGTGGAAATAATCTTCTAAGTATCGATCATATGTTAGCTTGGGCAAAATGGTATCGAAAACTTGGTAAATTATTCTCCTTGTCATTGGAGGAAGAAGGCAAGCTCAAATCCGAACAAATTGAATTAAGTTATTTAGATAAAAGGTTTTAAGTCAAGAAATAAGTGGTATAAACCTTCTAATAATATCTTGGTATACCACTTAGGTCAGGATATCTTATTTTCCCAAGGATGAGTTTTGGATGACTCCAAATCAAGCAATAAGAGCAAGCGCAACACAAGAAGTAGAAAAGAAATTAAAACTAGGATCTTATGTTGGCATATACTGTTGTAGATGTGGTAAAGAAGGATACTATGTAGTTCTGTGTAAGGATAGGAAAGAAAAGGAAAGGGATAAAAGGAAAGCAGAGAAAAAGAAGAAAGAAATATCTTTTAGGTTTGATATATTCTGTTACAAGTGTAAAAGGTAAGACGATTTTCTATGTGGGTGTCCTAAAACGAAGAAGGAACCTACAATTCGGTCGGGAAAGGTAAAGGGTTACTACCATTGCAAGGGACTAGGACATATGGCTAAAGAATGTACCCGGACATGCATTTGGTGCTACCAGGGTAACACTTAATAAATGACTGTCCAAAAATGAAGGTGGCTGACTTAAGGCCTTAAAGATAAAGTACCGTCTACCTCAAAAGGGATCCAAGAATAGTATATTTAGTAGTTCAAGTATCTATATATGTATGATGGTGGTGTGGATAGGTTGTATTCCCTAGGGAGTTATCCCTAAAAGTATGTAATATAGCTAAGAATGGATGTATAAATATGATGTTAATTAATAAACTTCTCTTTGGATTATCCTCTCGGAGCACTTCTTCTATCTTATATCCAATCAAATTTAGTGAGATATTCGAAATAAAAAGATTACATAATATAGAGAAGTGTCTTTATAAAAAATGTTTTAATTAAGAATATATTTTATAAAAGTATATTTTATAAAATAAAGTGTAATTAGCAAAGATAAAATGATGTTTGAGAAAGATGGATTTGAGAATTCATATCCTAATGTTTTGAAAAAGTATAAAAGGGAAAGTTATGTAATATAAAATAAGTTTGAAATTAAATTTATAATGAGATTTGTTAATAAACAAATTTCAAAGGAATTTTGAAATAAGAATTATAATGGTATTATTTCAAATAAAGGATAATCGATTTCTTTTGGAAGAAATATTTCTGGTAATAAATATTTTGAAGAAAAGATTTGTAAAGGTATTTAAATGAAAAATAAAAGTTTTATGAGATTTTTTCATAAAGATTAAAAAAGGTTTAATAAGTTTTAAGTAGATCATTTAGTTACACGATTCTGATCTAAGATTCGAGTATGCAACTTCGAGGTGTTTACACCAGTTCGAAAAAGGATTTATCACTCGATTCTTGACGACGAACATTGATGAGGATTTGTGTTTGGATACTTACGTTTTCTATCATAGTTGAGAGTTATGTAAGGAAAACTAATAATTCTAATTAGAAAGCCTAATCAGAGTCCGCACTAGAGGATCGGGTGATCAATACTAGTTCGAAGGTAAAGTTGTGGATTCAAATAGTACATCGAATCGGATGATCTGTATACATCATATGAACTTAAGTTTAAAAAAAAATATTTCGGGCAAATACCTTTGGGTTTTATTTGGTGTAATTTCGGGATAAAATTCTTTTAAGAGGGAAGTCTATAACGACCTGCAAATTTATCAATTTGATAAATTATATTTATTTTTAAAATGTTCAAATATAATATTTTCTAACATATATTATGATGTTTAAAACAATAAATAATAATTGTATAAGTATTTACAAAAATATATACTTTGGAAAAATAGCGTAGAATAATGAAAACTATTTTATCAATAAGCAGTTCTGAAATCGTAAAACGTCGCACAAGGAGCTGGATACATACACTTATTTTTAATTTTGAACAAGAATATGAAATAAAATTATTTATTTTATTTCTAGAAAAAAATAAAAGCATTGATGACATCATTAGTGATGCCCTTATATTTAATAATTGATTTCTGAATTTAAATTGAGATTCAATCATTATTATAATTATTCAACTAATTGTTTTTAGATGATAATAATTTATTTTAAATAGTTATAAAGTGATAGTAAATGATTTATAATTGTTTTATAAAGATATATATGTTGAATTTAAAAATATAAGAAAATTAATATCGGTATAATAGCAATTTTTGTAAATAATTTTTAATATTAATTTATATGATTTTATCATTCAAATGAGATCGTTTTTATTAATTAAAAAGGATTAGAAATTTATTTTCAAATTTTGTTTAGATGTATATGTAATTTAAATTATAAGTGAAAATGTGACCGGTAATCGATTACCCGATTTTTAACGGTTTGACAAACGAAAGTTGTTCAAAGTCAATGTATGATTGTTTATATGTCATGTGCACACATATAACATAGTAATACACATCCTAACACATACAAATATCCATATATATACCTAACACGTTATACATTTATAAATACATAAAGTTAAAAATATCTAAGATATTTTCCATTAACTTACTCTTTGAGTATCCATAAGTTAAATGATCGTGCTAGGAAGTGAATGAAGTGATGGAGGCACATGGGGAGGAGGGCTAACGTATAGAATGATGGGATGGGGGGCATGTGCATGGGGTAGAAATGTAATTACACATTTAGATATTTTTACACAAATTTTTTCCTATGAATACCTACCTACATTCACACATTCATTCACACCATTCTCTTCTTCTTCCTCCTTCTTCTTAAAGCTCTAAGAGCTCTTCTTTAACGGTTTCTATCGTAGGAAAACAATGAAGAATATATCGAAGAGAAAATAAAAATATATCCACATATATATGTTATCATTCGACCTCGAAACCAAGTGAAAACAACTCCATATTCCCTCTACTACTCATGCCATCCCTATATCCCAAGCTAAGGCCGAGCACCACTCATCAAAGGTCAAGGCCAAAAGCACCAAAGGAGAAGGAAGCAAGTCGGGGTGCTCCAGAGAAAGGAAAAGAGGAGGAAATGTTGCCGAAGTGCTGTCAGAATCGATTTAGGAAGCCACGTAAAAAGTTAGTGGAGTGGATAAAATTAGTGAGTACTCAATGTTTATTAAATGATAAATAATCTCTTATCTATTTTTAAGTATGATAATATGACCATTTAATCTCTTAATGATTTGTATGAATGTTTAATAACTTGGTTGATTATATGGTTGATTATATGGATGTTGATATGGTCGATAACTTGGTTGTGATAAATTTTGATAAATCATAATTAAAATGGTTAATTAATAGAAAATGAATTCATATAATACGTGTATGGAGTGTATTGAGCCTCTTAATGGTTTTTAGAATATGAGAAGGTTGAAAATGAATATTATAATAATATGTATGAAATGATTTAAAAGTGAAAAGGAGATTTAATATGAAAAATATTGGTTTAAATGTTTGAAAATGGTTTTTAAATGTTTTATAAATATTAAAATTTTATTTGGAGTGGTTTTGACAAACAATGAATTTGGTCAAAAATAAGCGCATCGCGTAACGGCAATTCGTGATTTCACGCCGTAAAAAGTTAAATTCTTTTATAGGATGGAATTGGAATCTAATTTTCTTTGCAATAATAATTTTTTGAACTATGACATCCATAGTTTTCAAACAAAGAAAGAAAATCGAGATTTCGATAAGTAAATTTTGAAATACGAGTAAAATAAGTTTTTGAAAAAATGCGGTTTTGCAGTTCGGAATTCATAAAAGGATTTCTTTGAAAATGATATTTCAAATTTCTTTTAAAATACGAAATAAATTCTAAAAATCTTTTAAAATTTTTTAAAAGTGATTTGAGTTATAAAAATGAATTCCAAATGATAGAAAAGTCGTTTTGATGAATATAGTTTAAAAAGCACTTTTCGAGCGCTTTTCTATAACTTTTGAAATATAGTTTTAAACGCATCCATTCTTTTCCAAATCTTTTGTAAATATTTTTAAATGATTAGTAAAGTATTTTAAAGGTCATTTGAAGGATTTATGGAATGGTTAAATAAATGTTAAATGATTTAGTGTCACTCAAATAACTTGACCACCTTATCGGTGACAGAGAGATAGCGTCTAAGCTTGAGTTTGGGAAATCAGTTTCCTGCTCTCCTTGGCTTTCTAGACTACTCTGAAGCAGGGAATAATAAATTTGATTTACTTGGATCAAAATTTCCTAAAGTATAAAGGATATAATTTTCCGAATATAAATAACTTGGATTTTATGGAGATAATCTTCTTATACTTGGTGTTAAATCCCGAAGAGGGAATCCGTATTATTCGTGTAATTTAAAAGGTGATTTCTCCATTATTTCGCCCATAGTATTACGGAATATGGGAATTGATATTGAGTAGAATTAGATGAGTTTTATAGATTCTGCTCACTTAATATTTACTGGGTTTGGATTAACATCCGATATAACATGGTTTTAACTCAATCAAAATTTTGAGTTTTGAATTAAGAAATCTTTGTTAACATTTAAATGAAATGATTTGAAAATATTTTCCTAAGTGAAAAATGAAATGATTTAGAATTATTCCAAGATTTAAAAAGGTTTAATTAACCAAAAAGGATTTGGCAAGTGAGGCCTAATGATTCTGTATACTATTAAGAAGATAAATGGAATAATTTAAATTAATATGCCTCTCTGAGATATTTATGAATGAATAAAAAGATGAATTGAATGATGATTGATAATCACATATTAACTTAACATCTTTTTAGTCGATGATTGTTTCAGAGAAACCGGGGTCGGATTTGGTAACTCCTATCCGAAAACCACTATGAACCAATGTCTATGTTTGGAAGTGAAGACATGATGATGATGATGATGATGATGTTGATTTTTGAAGATGGGGATCTTCATGATGAAGGGTTGCTTGCCACTAGTTACTTTGGGTGAAATTCACCATATCATATGTTTATGGCGACATTAGTTATTTGTTATGAAAATCTTCGATTACAAGGACTAATCGCTACTAATCCTAGGGATTATTTCCGATAGGACGTCGTAGGAGTGCCTTCGGTTTCTTTCAGTCCCAGAACGAACTTGTATGGATGAATGTCTAACATTGCATTTCTAATTTCACAACATTGACTTTTCGAATGTATGTCTGTTTTGGGGTAGAGAAGGCAAATTCTCTTAGCTTAACACCCTTCTCTGAGACATACGAACTTAGAGGTTATATGTTCATGAAAGTAAATAGTGATTGAAGGAATGGCAATGTGGCATTCAAAGTGGAACCTGTGATGATCAAAGCATGGCTTTGTGGAGCGTAGCCTTACATCCCAGGAATTGTATGGGATACTATGTAGTTTTGATGGACATAGTTTTGGGCTATTATTGAGGGAAGATGTCCCTATAGGAACTTGTTGCCTTATTGTATGAATGGTTAGATATGGAGGCCGACAAAGATCGTGTAAAGCCTAGCTGAGTAATACTTTGTTCCATAGTAGTATAACAGCATAGTTTGGAGGCTGATAGAGATCATGTAAAGCCATGCGGAAACTATATGTTATGTGTGGATTTTTCGAGTCTGAATGGTCACTAGTTCTCTATCATATTGGAAATCCAATTCCATTACGTTGCCTTTAAGGTTTTGATTATAGAACCTACTTTTAATAAAAGTAGCTTGTAAGCCGTAAAATTTAATCAATGCAACACTTTAAGTTATCTTTGATATATTATTTGAAAAATGTTTTCGGTAGAATGTCAGTAGAAATAATATCAAATTATTTTGGTGTAAAAGCGTATGGTTATCATATGGTAAAAACCATCTATATTTATATGTGGGCGTGGTCTTATGAGATGCCCTTCTTTTCAAAGGTTTTAAATCGAGTATCTCATGCTAGTTTATCTAGCCTGATCTGGGAATTTTTAACACTTGGGTCAAATTCGAGTAGTTTCAGGTTTAGTTGAAGACGCTTGGAGTTTCTAGAGCAGAGACGGAGACCTTCTTCTATATATGGATGTATTCTATTATCCATTGCATCTATTTCATTTGTTTTTATTTTTCAACATTTGTAAGGACAAAGAATTTATAACATTCGAGGCTTAATCTTGGTTAGACTCTAATATTGTATTAAAATATTTCTGCTGTCAAGATTATTGTTCAAATAATATATGTTATTCCATTCGTGTGAGATTCTGTTCTAACTTTATTTTCTTTTTTCCCTTAACAATCGGGCTTTCCGACACTTGGATTTGTGGCAGGCGAATACCGAATATGTATTAATGTCGATTTTCAAGGGTCGAAAATCTCGGATATTACGTACAACCTATATTATAAACTACTTGAATTGTAATGCATAAATTATCATGTATATGATATTTGTGGCTTGGAGTTTGTTTATTATGCTTGCTGCTTTTGTAATCATTTCATTACAAATGTTATGAATTTCAAAACCATATATTGAATTATAGCATTTTCAATATTTAATTGTTCTATATTGTAAATTTTCTTTAAATTTTTTTATTTCAATACTGTAAATAATTTTATATTGAACATATTATAATTGTACATATTAAGCCTAAAAGTGGGCAACACCCAAAATAATCTAAAAAAAACAGAGAGATGTAACAAAAACTGTAAGAGAAACAAAGAGAACACCAAAATTTTGTAGTGGTTCGGCAAATATATGGCCCATGTCCACTTTATCATTATTGATTACAGATTTGATGTCACTGGTACAAGGATTTGATAAGACTAACAGCCTAGAAATACCAAGTGTAGCTTCCCTAGTGACTTTGGTTGAGGGGAGATAGAAGATAAAGAAAGCAAGTGCCTAAAATCCCAACTTCCATAGGTGTTGTGTTTATAAGGAAATCGTCCAGTAGAATCATCATATCTTCATACGCTAAGTCTTAATTAAAATCTGAAAAAGCAGGAAGGGAAGACGAAGTCTTGAGAATTGTAAAAAAAACTTTGCACGGACCAATTTTTTGGATGAGGAATTACTTCTTCCCTCCTTTGGTCTTCTATTTCTGATCCATTAGGTTCTGAGTACTTTTCCTTTGAGATCGTGTTGCTTTCAAGAGGTTCTGATATCACTTGTATTTGTCTGCTTTCCTTTAGAAATTCCTTGAAGTATTCGCTCGTTCCTTGAGGAGTGGACTTCACAAGGATCACTCAAGTCATAATTCTCCAAATTATCTTTTCGGACCCCATAAGAGGCCAGAAAAGTGGTCGGTACCAAGTAGAGTATCTTGGTACCGAGTTCTATCCTTAGCTCGTATTTCCCTCCAATTTCTCGAGTTCATCCATATTGTCCTTTCAGGCATGTTCCCAAGTCTATGAATTTTTTCATCTTTGTCTTGACCTCTAGATTCATTTGAAAGCTGCTTAGTTAGAAAGCCAGATAACACTTGCCCCCCTAAAGTATGCATCTATTGGAAACAAAGCATGCTCTGGAACAAAACAAACATTTATCATATCCTCGTACATTTGTTGGTTATTCAGGTGTTGCTTCAAAGCTTTGTCTCCATTCCATGGATACATGTTCAACTGCTATATATAGTAGAAATTCCTTTTTACATGCTAAGGACAAGATTCGCACTCTGGAGACCATTCTATACCTTAGCTAAGTATGCACTACCTTCCACCAATTTTCCTCCTTTATTCCTCTATAATTGGGATAAAGTTTCAACTCGATACCGAGTTGTTTTGGTTGGTAATGAGTGGAACGACTTCATCATTTCTGCACATATATAAGTTAAACACTTAGCCTTTATCTCATTTCACCGTTTCATTCCTCGATTACCATTTTGCCTTCTTACCAGTGCCAACTTAACTCAACCACACACCTTTGCCTTAAACTGTTTGCCGACAATCATTCCAAGTTGTCACTGCCTTCCTATAGCCGCCTCCGCCTTAAGATTACCACTTCGACCATCGTTGCTTTTCGGAGAATTCAACCCCGCTCTCCTCAATCAAATCAAACCCAAGTTATTTCAAGCCCTAGATCTAGATCTGAGTTCTTAAGGTGGGTTGCCGCTATGTTTTACGGATGATTTGAAGTCGTGGTCATGTCGTCTCGACCGATGGGGGTGATGATGATTTGGGTGATCTTGTCAAGTGATTGGTCAAGGAAAATGCTATGTCTTTATAGGTGTCGTTCTCAAGCCATACATGAGGAGTGCTCGTCGCTTTAATCCTAAGTCCTTGCACTCTAAAGAACTTTTGGCTAACCCCTATCAAGACATGGTCGATCACGTATCGCCATTCAAATTTTAATAGGATAGTTATCCTCTCAAAGAACAGTCATATTAAATATACTCCAAATTCAAATGGTAGCATTGTAGAGCATATCCAATTACTGCGCTTTCTGTGTTCTTGTAAGAGAAAAATTTCCATGTCTCTCCATACAGTGATTTTGTTATTGATTATCCAACGATAACGGGTAAAATCTGATGCACGGTTCCTTCGTGCAACATTGCTTGTTTTTCTTGCACGAGCGAGCTATCTATATAGGATGGTCTATTCTTTGTGTGTAGGGCACAAGACTCACACTGCATAGATTGACACTTCCACTTGCCCAGTCAACATTCAAAATCTGATTGGTCAACACATGTCGACTTCCATTGGATTCTGGGAATTGGCCATATGGGTTTAAATTTGAAAGAGAATTCCAAAATAAAACATACTTGACCATGTTGAAAACCAAGTTTTCATATCCAGAATGACTCGCCATTCCCCTAGATTCCATGTCTGTGCTAGACCATCAACTCCTCCCGAAGCTAGGTCTACCATGGCTCGAGCTTCAACCCCCAAGACATTCAGGTTTAGGCGTTCAATTATAGATGAATTTCTTACAATTATCATTCCCTTAGAACCAATTCAAGAACACCTCCTTCTTTAAATGAATACATCAGCTTAAGAGTCCTAGATGATCCGCTCGACCAAGTGATAATGATTCATACTCCAAAAATGCTTTAGAACATCATTTGATAACACAGAAATCCCTAAAGGTGATGTCTTACTTCCTACTCAGGGAGAGCAAGCACACAACCCTTCGACAGTTATTCTACTTGCAATGGATACATGTGCTTAGGCAGCGCCATACCACCCTTTAATTTATTCTTGTATATGATTCTCCAAAACCTCAGGTTAGCTCTATCCCAAATTCATCCCAATGGATATGCACTGCTGAGCTCCCATACGTGCTATTTATCAACTAATTCCAACGATCTTTGACCTTCCAACTCACATCCTGAGTTTCAAACATCGACGTGATTCGTTGTCTTACAACATCACCAAGGTCTGGTGCTGATGAAAGGCCATTGAAGATCTCCACAGTAAACGTTCATACTTCAAGAATGAGTATTTCTTCATCCGTTGCTTGTAGGGATTTAACAGGCCTTGGCTTTCCAACAAGATCCATTTCACTTCACTCTTCTCGCACTTGGATTTCCTCCATCCAAACATTTAACTTAATATCCAATTCCTTCACAAATATTCCAGCTCGAGACACAAGTGATAAGCAAGTCCAAAGTTTGAAATCTCTCAAGAGAGTTAGCTTCCTGCACGGCACCGCCGCTTACCATCTGACGAACGAGAACCTTCGAAGATGCAATCTATTACATTCAAAGCATTTTTCCATCACTACAACCACTCTCTAAGCAGTTCCTGAATTCCTACCCGATCTTTGCCTCCCACTCATGGTTCTAGTGACAATATCCAAGGGGAAGTCAAAGGTCCGTTGGTACGGCAAACGTTGATATGCCGACCAATAGAGTAGTAAAAGAGCCTGTTGCCGATGAAGTTTGAGAAAAAGGGGATGGAATAGTTAGAATGCAAGCGATTCAAGAGGAGAGCAATGAGGAAGAATGGAGAGAAGGAAAAGAGAAGGAGAAAGCAAAAGAAAAATACGGAGAAAGCGATGAAGGAGAGGATACAAACTACAATATCAGTCAAGAGGAGGATGAATTTTATAGTAAGACGTCTCCTGAAGGCACTGAACTTCCTGCCTCACCTCATCCAAAGCATATAATTATCAGGACTCCCAAAGAAATTGCTAAACCGAGCAGGGTGCCATTATCCAAGGCGATTCCTTTGGCCAGTTTTTCAAGAGACATCTTTGATTCATTGAGCAATTCTGATATTTAAATCGCTGACCTCCTTAAGGAGGGCTCTTTGGGCTTCGCTTTCCCTTTTGAGGGTTTCCTAAATGAAGGAGCTGAGAATCCGTCACTATTTGCTTCTGAACATGGTCCGTAGTGTTCTTAGGGGAACATAAGCACTTCACACACTACTAGGATCACGAATATGCATTCCTTGCACTCGTTTAATTTTTGATGTTATGAAACTTATACAAATCCTTTCTCCCATTTCAGATACCATGGAAGGAATATATTAGTAATCTTCACTATGGCATTGGTGAAGAGAGAAGATACACTCCTGAATTACATCATTCCAGCTATCGACGTTGCAAAGAAACAGAGGAGGAGGGATTTTGAAGAAAAGAGAAAAAGCGAGTGGCAAAAGAAAACAACTAGGTCGAGAGGGACCAAAAGAAGAGGCAAGCCGTAGAGAGGCAGCCTTATGACCACAGAAAATGTCACAAAGACTCACATGATCATCGTGACTCATCTTCTAGCATTCCTCTGCCTTTTTTTAACCCCAACTTCTACACACTAACAAACTTTGACTTCTCGTTCCTTGACCACAACCGTGCCCCTTTAATCCAAAGAAATCATCACTTTTCCAACTCTTAACCCAACTCCATCAACCGGCATGCAGGACGTTTTCCCTGACCGCTACATAACCGGGTCATGTTTGACTGACACATCAAATATATTCGCAAAGATGAAATAGACCATAAGGTCCAATGGATCAAAGAGCTCATCGATTAAGATTATGAGTAGAAGAAGCTTATTTATGCCCTCTCTAATAATATAATTAATCAAATGAATATTCAGTGATTTGAAGCTTAAAAGAAGACTTACGACAGTCTAATAAAGGGGTATGAGAAGGACTTTGAGGAAATCAAAAAAGAAAAAGAAGTGGTCCTGCAAGTAGAAATGAAAGCCAATGATCTAATGAAGCAAATGAGAAGAGCTCATACCATGCAGAAATCACGATGAAAGATTTGCCGAAGACTGCCCGTAAGGACAAAGTCATTTTGAAGATGCAGCTTGCCGAGAAGGACCTAGCCCGCACCATGAAGGATGAAAAAATCCGAGCCACGATCAAACCTATCAAGAATAGGCAGCTGAATCCAAAATCTTTAGGCTGAAAAAAAACAAGCTTGAAAGCAATCTGTTATTAGCAAAGGTTGAGAAACTGGAGATGGAAGTTGACTATACTGTCATTGCGCATGATCTAAAAGACCTCAAAGAGCAGAAAGCCAAAGTGAGAGTAGAGCTCAATACCACTCTTTAGCACTTCTTCACCAATGTGATACAGTACAAGAATCCGATATGGCTGGAAAGCAAATGTGTTATTACCCTCGCTGATGCCTAGGAAGAACTATTGCATCGTTAAGACACGATCGATGAAGCACTTACTGAAGATGAGTTAATGGCTAAGTTCTTTGATGCTGAGGATATAGCAAAACTTAAAGAGGGAAGACTATCCTTGCTGTGGAAGATGTTGTCGATGAGGCTGCCACTGAAGCTCCTATCGGCCCGAGTACACCAGGTTAGGCAGAATCATTAACTCCCAAATCTCCAGAGCTTATAACAAAAATTCCAGCTTCGGCAATAAGCACTCCCATTGACCCTTATATTCCATCCTTCGTTGATCCAATAGTCTAGCATTCACTGGAAGAAGGGAAAATATCTAAATCTCCTATTCTGCAATTAAGTCTAAGCGAAGATACATACCTTGTTTCTCCAATATTCGAAGTCCTGCGGTTCTCGCTTAAGACTGTAACTAACCTCCACTTCTTCGTTTGCAAAGTTACAGGTCATCCTGATCTTCCACCTCCTCCCTCGCCAATCACTTAAGGCATGGGCACTACTGTGATCACCACTGAGTCAACTCCCATGATTATGGGACTAGCTGTTCCAATCCTTCTCTCCATCACAATCCCTAGTTTTAATATGGAAAGAATTGCAGCTCTGGAGGGATTAGATGACGTTTCCTAGTCCTAAGGAGAAGACATCACCATAATTAGTGCCATGGGCCCGATCGAATCTGTTTCTTTGGGGAAGCAGTGGAAGATTGACATATCAAAAGTTAAAATAAGATAGAGCATAGTCTCGATGAGTCTACAAGTTTGACGATCCAAAACTTCTTCTAGTATTCCTTCTCTTATTATTGGTCATTCGAAGAGTGATAGCGTTGGCACTACTATGTAGATTTATGAGCTTCATTCTGGCTGTCTTGAGACCCTGCTACCATCATTTCTGAAAGAGATACTACCCCTTTTAGAGGAGACACACCAAAAGGCGATAAAGGCTAGAAGTGGCCTTGCGATGGCCCAGGAAACGATGCCATGAAGAAGAAGAAGATAGGCCAGAAGGAATAGACTCCTTGGCTATTTTCCGATGAAGGCAAGATAGTTTCTGCTTGTATGTTTAGGATGTACCCTTTTCTTTTTCGTTTTGTTGTATATAGGTCGTGTTTGTGCTGGAATGGCCCCTACAAACCTTGATGTATAAAAGTTGAAGTAAAGAAAAATAGCTTTTCTTTTGTGATCACTATTTCTTTTACTTTTTTGCACTTTTGTATTTTGTACTTTCCTATATACAACTTCCTGCAAACATAATGTAATCGGTTGTACTACAATTTATCTATATTATATTATTTGTTTCTGAGCAATGCTTTTATTTACTGCAACTCTATGCATACAAATAAAATTCCTGCAATTTCTTTAGTTACAATCTATTATTTAATCTTGTTTATAGCTGTTAAAGTGTTTCATTTGGCTAAACAAAACTATGACTGTTAACCAACTCTACGGTTATTCCTGTTTATTTTAGGTTGAGTTTCCTTCAAATATTAACAAGTTATAAGTAATCCAAGTTCCGTGCAATGCCAAATCTCCGGGGAATAGCGGCTTGATTGCTATCTTCGGATGTTCCCAATCTCGTCGATAACCAAACATGATGGGTGTTATCCATAAGTATACATTTTTAAACCACGGCAAAGCGCGTCCTTCTTAGCTGTCAGTGAAACCATAGCGTTTATATTGTTCTATCGCATAGCAAGTCCTATTTTTGGGACTTGTTGCTTTGAATGTCGAACTTAGAGCATTGTCCTCCGACCATGCCTATTTTTGGGAATTGACCGATGACTAATCATGTAAGAAAAACTATCTGATTTCTCGAGTCCGATTATGCTCTTCCGATCCTGATCCTAGATCGAATGAGTCTAGTTGTCCCTATTTTCATTTTTTAGCAACTATCCTCGCTTACCCTCGGCCGAGAATGCTAGGCCAAAAGTGCAGTCATGAATTCCCCAACCATAGATTGATTCGTATATCCAAGATCCTATGCCTTTGGACACCTATCTCAATTCATCTGCTCTCAGTCCCACCTATCTCCATGTGCTGATCGAGAGTTCCTATTGACCATCCTCGCTGATCCTCAGCTAAGCGTATCCTGCCAAGCCGCCAGCATATTTAAGAAATTTCTAACCATGCACCAGTTTCCATCTTCGAAAACCAGCTTTATTTTCTACCTTCCCCCAGGTATTCCTTCTTGACCTTGCCTATTTCCAAACAATAGTCAATATTGAGGGAATGAGGTCGAATTATCCGATCAACCCTTACAGTCAAATTCCTTCATCCAAATCCTAGACTAAAGGAATCAGTTCCAGATTACAGTGCTAATTGTGCAGGTAAGACTTTGCTTATAAGAACATGGTTCCATTGGTTCAAGAAGCAAACTTTTATTTATAAATAGAAGATGTGGCGAGTCCGGCCTTATTATATTTCCCCTAAAATTCTTCGATGGCTTACATATAAAAAATAAACTAAATAAAACTAAGTAAAAAAAGTGTCATAGCAAGTGATATTCCATGCCCGTGGAATCAGGATTCTATCGACAGTAGCCAACTAGAACACTCCATCTCTAAGCATTTGTGCGATTGCATAAGGACCTTCCCAATTCGGACCAAGTGCCTCCATAGCTGGGAGAACTCGTTTCAAAATAAGATCCCATATCTCAAAAGTGTGGCTCCGAACCCTCGTATTAAAGTGTCGTACTACTCTTTTCTGGTGAGCGGCAACCCTTAACTCTACCTCTTTCCTTTTCTAATCAACCAAATCAAGGGACTCAAGTAAGAGTTCGTCATTCACCTTGGGATCGTAATGTCTTTTACGATGAGAAGGGACTTCCAATTCTATCGGGATCATAGCCCCTGATCCATAGGCTAAAGCGAACGACGTATGTCCAATTGTGGACTTATGAGTCCTTCTATAGGCCTATTATGCCAGTGGAAACTCATTGACCCAGTTACCCTTGGCCTTAATTGACCATTTTTTCAAAGTGGACTTAATGATTTTATTCACGGCCTCCACTTGTCCGTTCTCCTATGGATGTGCTACCGCTAAAAATTGTTCTCAATCTTGCACCGGTTGTAGAAATCCTTGAACTTGGTACTTTTGAACTGGGTTTCATTATCCGTTATGATCTTCTAAGGTATGCCGCACCTACATATGATGCTTGTCTTCTTGAAGTTGATCACCTCTTTTGTGTAATCATGGCAAGCAGCTCCGGTTTGGCCCACTTCGTGAAATAATCCATCACAACTATTGCATCTTTGACTCCTCCTTTTACCATTGGTAGCACACCGATTATGTCAATTCCCTAAACTACAAATGGCCATAGGCTAACCGTTTGCGTCAGCTCTATGGATGGGGCTCTTGAAACTTCCATAAATCTCTAGCAACGGTCACATCATTAGTGTAATCAGTCACATCATGATTTATTGTTGGCTAGAAATATCCACAACGAAGTGCCTTTTTTGCTAATGTATGACCCCAGTGTGATCACGATAACTACCTTTATGGATTTCCACGAGCATTTTCTAGCCTCGTCCTTAGCTACACACCTACGCAAGGGGATAAAGAATCCCCTTTTGTAAATCACTCCTTCTTACACCATGAACCGTGGTGCTTTTCGAAGGAGTTTTTTCCATTCATTCCAATCTCTTAGGAGAATCCCCTTGAGTAAATAATCCTTAATCTGAGTTGTCCATGACTTCTTCTATAACGACCGCTCTATACTACCGACAACCAATATACTTGTACAATTGCGCTGTAGCGGTGCTCGACTGATGCAGGGAGATCATCTGTGGTTGTAAAGTAAATAACAAATCACAAAACTCATCGTATATCTCACATCGCATCGTATCGTATAAAATATAATAGAAAAACATCTCAGATATAAAACAGGCAAGGCAGTAAATAACTGAATGAATCACAACCCCAAAGTATATAAATCCATACGGTAAATAGCATAAGTGATAGGGTTATATATCAGATGGCAACTCATAAATAACTGTCTCTAAATATTAAGGCACTAGCAAGTTCCATAGTGATGTGCAGTGGAATAGCAAATAAGTACGTATAATAATATGAGAATAGCCTCCTGCCATCCACCTAACGTGCTCAACGTGCTCATTAGACCTAATATCCCTAATCTACTCATTAAAGAGTAACCAGAGTAATAGAAAGCAAAACATAAAACTCCAGGTCAGACAAAAGTCTGCTGTGAGCGATAGAAATCTTAAATGCTAGAAAGGCAATAAACTAGGACAAAAGGTATGGAAAATCATACCTAATATGTTCTTACGTCCACAAAGTTAGCACATATAAAGGATATATGCTCCTCTATGATATTTATCATGGATGTACAGTGTATCAAGATACTAAGGGTGTCGAGATATCGGCATCGGTAATATTTACATCATGTGACATCCCTATGGTGATAGAACAATCAAGTAACATAGCATCCATCAACCATCCTCATGTTCACTCGCTCAATACGTTGGATATATGATACTCATTTGACCTCGTCGATGACTACGCAACATCTTAGTTTCCCAGTACTCGAATCCCTGCCACTTAGCCGACTAGGAAACTAGAACGCCCATCGTATGTGATCTAGGGAACTATGGATCTAGACATCATGTGATCCGCAGGCCATCGTATCCCCAAGTGAAGTATCCAAGGGCTATCATATCCTAATGGATATCATCACACATACCCTTGCTTTACGAGTACACTTCAAAATCTATGAACATCAACAATCTCTTTGCATATGCCATCCACAACAGAGCTTATCCAGGAACTGTCTATACAACTCCCGCCTGAAGTCACTACAGTTGGAAACTACTCCAGATAGCCATTATAAGTTATAGAGTGTTAACATGCATCCCGTACCTGCCTCCAATAGTCCCCTCAGTTCGACTCATCGTCGCCTACTCTACCTCTGGAAGTATAGCTATCCATCACCAAATGGCCATAACTCGAGCATATGAAATCCAAATGATCCAAAAATCAAAACATAGCCTTATGGGACCTTCCTTACCACCCCATATCAATAGCATCAAGTTTGGGATAAAACCCATAGGTCACTACTGTAACGACCTACATTTCGGAAGGTTTAAATTGACAATAATCCATACATGTCCAATCTAAACAATCCGAAACATAGATAATCAAATGGGTTAATTAAAAAAATAAGAAAAGAAGAAGGAAACAACATAGAATCTTGCAGTGGAATGACACAGTATAATAATCAAATAAACAGTTCATGAAGTTGTTTATTATACTTTTGCTTATAATTTATACAACAGTTATTAGAGTTGTATATATACAACAGAACAAATAAAATAATACAGCAGAACAAACAATGATGGAATAATACTATTAATAATATACTAAATCTTTTTCTTCGTCCTCCATAGAATAATCTTCAATAAGCTGAAAACTCAGGTCTGACCCGGGCGTAATGAAAAGACAAAACATTTGAGTCAGGACTAAAATATCGATATGTAAATCATGTCGATAACACGTATAACATGAGCATAATAGCGTCAGAGATGTTAACGGGGTTTCACATCTCCTATCCAATATATAACATGCATGCAATAAATCAAGAGACGTTACAGGATTTTCCATCTCCTAAGGATCCATCAAAATATTTATATGTTGTAGAATACGCTATGTATATAATGTCTAATCGGTAAAATAAATATTTTTCTTAGCATTAAGGCTTTACATTGATCCCCCTTAATGTGTTTTTAAGCATTGTCGTATAGTTTGCATATAAAACACCAGTAAACCATCGGTGGATAGGGATGCACCATGATACGACAACACTAAACCAAAATCGTAGTGGTCTCGTATAGGGATAAAAGTATGACAAGGGACGTGTGTAACGACCTGATAAATTTATGATATTTTTATAAATTTAATTTATATGTTTGCTAATTTAATCCAGTATAAAATTAAAGTCTTAGGATTTTAAAAGGATGAATGTAGGAGTTAGATAGTAACTGTAATTACAGGTAGAGATTTAAAAGGTTATATGACATAGATTTGAAAATAACTGAAAGTTGTGTTGTAGTTATAAGCCTTAATTTGTTGGTTTAATGGTATTAATGTAACAATAACTGAATTGGATTACATACACACAAACATTTGAAAATTTATTAGGTGGACTAAATTGGTTAAAGTTCATAAGTTGTGCATTTCAATTTAGTAGAAATTCTAAACGATAAACGAAGATTTAAATAAACGCTAAATTAAAACTATGTAAAATGGTGACTTAAGGCCTAGTTATAGGAATTGGAATATAATCCAATTTGAATTAAGTATAAAAAGGATTTGATTTATATGTAAGTTATTTTTCAGAGTATTGAATAAAAATTTGGAATCCAATTTTAATTAATGAAAATAACGTTAGTATTAGTAATAAATAGATTTCAACGCAGTAACCAAATGAATGGGATAAAATGAATATATATTGAATAGAAATGAAATAAAAATGGGTCACCTTTAGATGGAGTAAAATTTAAGAAACCTATAAATGTGGAATTAGTAAACATTTGTAAAAAAAAAATATTGCCTAGAATAAAATTCATTTAATATAAGAATTCAAAGGTGGAAGATTTACATTTGGATTGAAAGGTATGATTAATTGAATTGGTGATTTGGGAATTTAATCCAAGGGTTACTCTAAAAATAAATACGGATAAAAAGAGGTTAAACTAAGGAGGGGCATTAATTGATTTTAAGGCTTATTTAATACGTTAATAGGCAAGACTCCGCATTCATACATTTATACAAAGCTAAATAGAAGCACAAGTGTGATATAATGTAAATAGATGGATATCAACCTTTATTTATATGTTAATGGGATTAAATTTCTATTGTATAAAAACCGCAATTTAATGAAGATTGAAATAGCTAATTCATACGTTAGTTGATTTAGCTGGAATATGAAGATATTTAATGGAATAGTGAAATCAAATGGGAATGGGTTTCCATTGTTCATTTGAATTCACATTCATCATAAAAACTTATTTGAAAACCAAAGGAATAATAAAGGAATCAAGACTTAATTAGTAATTTGGATTTAAGACATGGCAATTTGGATTTATTGCAACATTTAATACCATAGAATTTAGTAAAGCTTATTCAAATTTCAGTTGACCATTTGTGATATAACTTTTTGAAAACAAGACTTTATTTATGAATTGAGTATTTGATTCAACGAATGGTAATTACTTCATTTAAAAATGGAATTTAACGTAAATTAGTACGTTATTAAAGTTAAATGAAAGCTGTAAACATTTGACTTAGAGAACAATTGAGTGAAATCTTAACTAATGTAAACTTCATCATATTGACATCCATAACTGTGAATCATAGGAAGTGAATATAATAAATTAATCAAATTTATAATGTTGAATTCGATTGGATTGGAATTAATAAATAGTTAAGAAAATTAAGGGAATGGGAATAAAAATTTATTTATAATTTGGAATTTTAATTACGGTGAAAAGGGTTAACTGCAATTAAAAGTAAGTTGAGATGGAAATCAAGTTATTTATTTAATTTGGTTTAAGATGAGAGTGTATAAGTATAAGATTAGGTAATTTGTGAGAATAAATTTATAATTCCCAATTAATAAGAAAGTGCAGAAATTAAAATTGCAAATTTATATACCTATAAATTTTTATTCACATCCAAGCTTGTTAAATTTATTGGGATTAATTGAACTATCTAAGTAATGAAATTTGGCCAATAATAGGAGTTGAAACATAAAAATTGATTTTTTATGATTTATTTAATTGATTTAATAATATTAAAAATAGCCATTTTTGTCACGGACTCGGATTTCGACGAAACCAGTTTCATCGGATCCGTATCGGTGAATTATTATAGGATTTCAAATTTCGTATCGATCAGACTTGTCGTTTGATCGTACGGACGATAAACGCCTTGAAATTTACGCATTTTGAAATCAATTTGAAATTTTGTTTTTTTAGCATAACTTCTTCATACGATCGAATTTGGTCGCGAAACCTTTTCCATCGCGTTCAGAATATTTTAAAACACCTATTTGGATATATAGTTTTAACAAATTCGGTTCCGGAGGCATAGCGGGCTTTTTGGGCCATAATCTGTTGCGTACGTTCATCTATCTAGCCTATCTATTCTAACCCAGCCCAACCTATATATATATACAGCTACAAACCCTAGTCTATATTCTTTAGCTGTACGTTCATTTCTTCACTCTTTTCTCCTCCTAAAAATGTATACACTTCAGATCCAGTTTCAATGGCAAATCAAAAGCCAAAATTCAAAAAAATTCAGAAAATTCCACAAAAATTATATGTCGATCTTCTCGAAGCGCGTTATCCACTGGTATAATTCGTTTCTCAATTGGGGCTGTCGTTTGCTCAGAAAAATTCAAACAGTCCGTGACCTTCCATCACCATCGTCGAAAACTTCGTCAGATCGCCAAACCCTTTCTGGGTATTGAAGAGAGGACGATGGGGAGCGCATCTATATGGTTTTTGTGTCGATTCAACGGTTGGATTGGTGGCTAAATTCGAGTTAGGGTTTCAAAACCCTTGTGATTAGGAGGCGGCGCAATCAGTTTTCACCCACCTGGGCCTTGCGCGCGGCCAGGGAGAGGTCGGCAGGAGGAGAGGGGCGAAGGTCAGGCTCTGTTCTGGTCGAAGGTGGTTGCTTTTGGGGCGGCGTGCGTTGCTTAGATGGACTGGGCCGTGCGTTCCAGGTTGCTGGTGTGCGTGTTTCTCTGGCTTGGCTTGCACGATGAATTGGATGACGTGGACATGCAATTTGTGAGTGAATGTGTTCACTTTTTGCTAATTTTAAATTTTGTTGCAAATCGATTTTTCGTCATAACTTTTTCATACGACATCGGTTTCACACGAAATTTCTTTTGTTAGGATCGTAATTAAATTCCGGACTTGATGACGCTGGTTTGGACGAATTCTGAGACGGGCGAATTTTTGGGTTTAAATCGGGTTTAAATTCGATTTAAATTCCAAAGGTGAGTGTTTTAACCCACTCACAATTACTAGAAGCTTTTATGTTTGTTAAATAAATTTTAGAAATGAATAGAAATTTATTTATGAGCTTTTGGGCATGTTATTTCATCCATATCTGTTGAATTGCATTTTTTTGAATTTAGCTGTTAATTTAAATTGATTGATTGCATATTAATTGGCTGTTAGAAATTATTGTTTGCATAAGAACTGCTAGTTAACAGTTATGTAAATTATTATTGAGTAAACTGTTAGATAAATAGTTGATAAATTTAATTTGGGAAAAAACTGACAGTTATTACCTGTTGTATATGTTCATAGATATATACTGTTATTGATTGAAATTGGTTGATGGTTGCGATTGGATGATGGATGTTGTTGATGAATGAATGTTTATTGCATATCATTAAATTTGCAAATTTATCATGCATATTTCATTTTTCGGGATTGTGGTTTGAAATGATAAAACCGCAAAGTTTTATTTTTAAATTGCGGATTGAAATGATAAATATCCGTATCACTTGACCATAGGATAGAAAATTATATACAGGCACCGCGGTCTATATATAACTATTTTAATGTGATTTCTATGGTTTGGATGGAATACGGTTTATAATAATCTTAAATTTTATACTGTATAAATATTTTTCTTCCGTATTTATGTACATGAAAAGTTGGAAATTTTGAAATAAAAAGGTGTATAAATTCCCTTAGTAAAATGGAAGAAAATTTAGAAAATGGAGTTGGATAAATTTATATCATATGTTAAATGTTAAGTTTGGAAATTTAAGATATGATATTTATAATTGGATTTTTCCCAAGAAAAAAATTGAAATGAATATTCTAATATGAATTTGAATTGGAAAAATATTCTAATATAAATTGGAATCGAAAAATACATATGTTTTATTACTAGAAATTGGAGTTGTTTAAGGATTTATGTGAATATTCAAACTAAATAATAAAACATTTAATTTGTTGAAAGAATATATTCCAATTTTAGTTTTTGAATATTAATACTCCAATGGATTTATATATATGGAAATTGAAATGGTTTTGGAACTTAAGAGTGATATCTAAATTATGGTCTTAACTTTAGATAAAGAAATATTTCCATAAAGCCATATAACTTATTTCTTTACAAAGTGACAGTAAAGTTAAGCCCTTGAAATTCATATACCGTTGAATATCCAAACCATTTGAGTTTTAAAAGTTATGGTTTGAAATTATGGATTTCCAAAAATATTATGCTTTGAAAATATTCGATTTTCAGATATTATGAAGTTAAAGCCTTTTTATTTTTGGAAAGAAATTATATTTGGGATAAGTGGTAAAATATGGTTTTGGGTTTTGGAATGATATCGTAATATTATGGTTTTGAAATGGATTATATTCTGGTTTTAAAAGTATAAACTGTTTTAAATAACCGCGGTGTTATAATAACGATGGGTTGGCAAAGAGACCGGGATCGGATATGGACATACTCTCTGTCGATACCGAAAACCACTTTGACTAACCGTGTACGCGGTGGAGATTCCAGAATGAAGTAGGTTGGTGGCGACGATTCCTGTAAGGTAAATACGTGGACCCGACTCCCGTGAGTTGGCATAAGGTGGCTAAAACAGGAGCGATCGACGGGTTAATGAGGTCATTCCTCTGATCGGACACTCCTCTTCGATATTATACTATGACTTTGGATTGATTCAGTGGCCACTTCTATTTTTTTGATTTGGGGAGTTGTTTCGAGGTGGGCGGTTGCTGCGGCTTCGCGTTACCATCGGCCCGGAAGCGTAATTGGTATATCTACCCTGGCATTGCCTAGTTGTGCCGTGTCACCTACCCTATCGCGCCTTGTACGAGTTTGGTTTTCTCCCGTAGCCCGTGTGGTATCCTCTAGTGGCTTCCCGATCAGGAGGGACTATGATATTGGATGGACTACTGGGACTATTACGTGTTAAGGGCTATATGGGTAACCCCTTAACGCTATTAAAAAGTAAGTTTATTTTATAAATAGACACTATTATAATAGCGCAATATACTACATAGTAAATAGTTTAACGGATCCTTAGGAGATGTAAATCCCGAGCATCTCTTGAGTTACTGCACTCATATTTATTTCTGTTTATTTAACTCACATAAGATATTCTAGTCTGACTCGAGTGTTTTTGTCTTTTCAAATTCGCTCGGGTCAGTCCGAGCATTTCAGGATAGCAGATTTTAGCTTTGGAGGACGAAGACGAAGAATCAGTATTATTTTATATATAGTATTGCACCACACTCTTTCTATTCCGCTGCATTGATTGTATTGGTATGTGTAACTCTGATATTTATTTTGTAAAGAAGAATCAAGTGTTTTGTAAACCGTTTATGAACTGTATATTTATTATTATATTTTATCCTTCCGCTGTGAGATTCTATTTTGTTTTATTTCTTCTCTGTTTTTTTTTTTTTTTCTTATTTACCCCATAACAATCCGCCCTTGCGTATGCTTTGAATTGGCACGTGTGTCGTTTAAAGTGTGTGAAAAGGCGGGATGTTACAGTTGGTATCAGAGCTTTGGTTTAGCGATAAACCTTGGCTTTGTGGGGTTTGACTCTTTGTTAATAGGGTAGTAATATCCTATGGGAGTCGCTGAGTGTATATATATGAGAGAGCGTACTTGTTAGTATTGATAAAAAGATTTTAATATTGTGTTAATCTGTTCCGCTTTGTATTTATGAATTCTGGTTGATGCATAGGACGCTATGCCATCAATATGGATTTTTAAACACTTAATAGGACAGACCGACATAATATTTGTTTTTAATATAGGTGAATGAAATAATTTCGCCTATTATATTTTCTATATATAAAAATTATTTTATAAACATATATATATATTTGGTTGTTATAGATTGGATGTTAGGCAATAAGAATATTTGTAATAAATTGAAGCTAAGTGAAATTATAATAAACCAAATTTGGAGATTTTAGAACTTAAGTCCGGGATTTTTCCGAATGTGCTTTCAAAGAATTTATGAAAAATAATGATTTGGTTTATAAGAAATTTCTTATATAAAAAGTATAATTTGGAAGTATAATAATATTGTCATATATATGTTTTCCGATATGAATATTCCGTTTTAAATTCGGGAAATTTGTTTTAAAAGAAGATTTTGGGGAAATAAATTATGTACTTTTCTCTCCGTCGCTGGAAAATAAATTCGGTGATGACGGCCGCATCATCGACTTTCATTTTCGAGTTTCGAAGGGGAAAGGCCGCTGTAGTAAATACTACTACAGAATTGTTTTGAATTTATTTGAAATTTTAATTGTTTAAAGATAATTGGAGATATAAGAGTTGTAAGAAATTATATTATCTATTATTTTAAAGTAATTTTGAAATTTGACCCGGTATTAAATTCTTAAATTTCCATTAATAAATTGTTTAAAATTATGTTAGTGAAAAAAAAAGGGGTTAAGTAATAAATAAATTAAAACCTCTAATTTAATTAAGAGAATTATTGCAAGGATATAAAGAGAAAGTGAATACGTAGGAGAGAGAATAGTAATAAGGATTAACATTGAATTGAATTAAAGAATGGAGATTTAACTTGTATAAGTTCAATTGCAATTTCTTTAACATAAATAACTTACCCAAATATAAAAGTTGAAATGTTAAATAAGAAACTAGAATTGAATATTTTACAAGTAGGAATTTAGGAAAAATTGAAGTATTCAATAAACGACTGTATAAATAAGAATTTAATGGTATAAACTTAAGTTATGATTGAAATTTTACTAAAAAAAAAAAAAAAATTAAGTTAAGAATTACTAATAGGTGATATGAACTTAAAGTAAATAAAATGAAATTCTAAATAAGAATTGATTGTAGGATTATTAACTTAAGTATGTTTTAATTTCCTCTATTCCAATATAATGGAAACCTCCACATTAAATAAATGAATGAGATTAAAGGTAAGTAACAAATATATATATATTAATTAAAGGAATTAAGAAGAAACATGTAAATTGTCACTTACATTCTTAAAATATATATAACTTACCATAAAATAAAGGTTGAAATGTTAGTAAGAATATGTAAAAGAAAATCTTGCAAGTAAAGCTTGAAGCAATAAAGGTATTCAATAAATTGCTGTTATTAATGAGAATTTATTTTATAAACTTAAGTAATAAAAGGAAACTTAAGTAATAAAAAGGAAATACAAATATAATGAATTTGGTGATAATTGGAAAATAAACTTGTAAGAAACAAAGAAATCCCTCATAAATGAAGGAAAGAAAAATCAAAACACTGAATTATGAAATAAATGTATAATGAGATATTTTGGTGTTGATTTGAATTGTTGGTTGATGTATGTTGTTGGGTAAGGAATTATGGAGTTGTTAGATTTACAAATAATCTATCTTTGTTCCATCTTAGGCTGTTGAGCAACGGATGTACTTGATAGTTATTCTTCATTCGTACAACTTCAGAATTTGAACCCGAACAACTAATTGTTGTTTGATTAAATGATTGTTTGTTGAATGTGGTGTGTGCTGTTGAGAAAAAAATTGTGGTTGTTGCATTTGATTGGATATGAATGATTGAATCCACCTAAACCTTTCACTGTAAAATAAATATTTAACCTTTTAGATTTTATTAGTAAATACAGGTGTTGGAAGCAACTGCTACTGCTGTTGGTTCCAAAATAATAAAGCGTATATTGCCCGACAATAGGTACGTTTTCGGATTACGTTTAAAGCGATATTTTATATATTTTTCCCGTGTTGGGATATAATATTTTGATTATATATGTAATATACTTGTATATTTGGATATTATATTTTCTCCAGAGTCCCTCCGTACAAAGGAGACTCTGCCAAAAATTTTCGAAAATTTTGGACTTAGAATTTTGTTAAAATATTTTTCCAACTTTAATAACTTAAGTATTAAAGGATATAATGATTATAAAACAGGAATATTTCATTTAGGAGGATTAATCCAGGAAAATATTGTTTATAAATTAAAAATTGAAATAAAAAGTACTGTTTATTCTTCCTTCTCCCTTCTTTTTTTCCTTTTCGGGGACGAAAAGTTTTGAGTGGGGGAGATTGTAACGACCTGATAAATTTATGATATTTTTATAAATTTAATTTATATGTTTGCTAATTTAATCCAGTATAAAATTAAAGTCTTAGGATTTTAAAAGGATGAATGTAGGAGTTAGATAGTAACTGTAATTACAGGTAGAGATTTAAAAGGTTATATGACATAGATTTGAAAATAACTGAAAGTTGTGTTGTAGTTATAAGCCTTAATTTGTTGGTTTAATGGTATTAATGTAACAATAACTGAATTGGATTACATACACACAAACATTTGAAAATTTATTAGGTGGACTAAATTGGTTAAAGTTCATAAGTTGTGCATTTCAATTTAGTAGAAATTCTAAACGATAAACGAAGATTTAAATAAACGCTAAATTAAAACTATGTAAAATGGTGACTTAAGGCCTAGTTATAGGAATTGGAATATAATCCAATTTGAATTAAGTATAAAAAGGATTTGATTTATATGTAAGTTATTTTTCAGAGTATTGAATAAAAATTTGGAATCCAATTTTAATTAATGAAAATAACGTTAGTATTAGTAATAAATAGATTTCAACGCAGTAACCAAATGAATGGGATAAAATGAATATATATTGAATAGAAATGAAATAAAAATGGGTCACCTTTAGATGGAGTAAAATTTAAGAAACCTATAAATGTGGAATTAGTAAACATTTGTAAAAAAAAAATATTGCCTAGAATAAAATTCATTTAATATAAGAATTCAAAGGTGGAAGATTTACATTTGGATTGAAAGGTATGATTAATTGAATTGGTGATTTGGGAATTTAATCCAAGGGTTACTCTAAAAATAAATACGGATAAAAAGAGGTTAAACTAAGGAGGGGCATTAATTGATTTTAAGGCTTATTTAATACGTTAATAGGCAAGACTCCGCATTCATACATTTATACAAAGCTAAATAGAAGCACAAGTGTGATATAATGTAAATAGATGGATATCAACCTTTATTTATATGTTAATGGGATTAAATTTCTATTGTATAAAAACCGCAATTTAATGAAGATTGAAATAGCTAATTCATACGTTAGTTGATTTAGCTGGAATATGAAGATATTTAATGGAATAGTGAAATCAAATGGGAATGGGTTTCCATTGTTCATTTGAATTCACATTCATCATAAAAACTTATTTGAAAACCAAAGGAATAATAAAGGAATCAAGACTTAATTAGTAATTTGGATTTAAGACATGGCAATTTGGATTTATTGCAACATTTAATACCATAGAATTTAGTAAAGCTTATTCAAATTTCAGTTGACCATTTGTGATATAACTTTTTGAAAACAAGACTTTATTTATGAATTGAGTATTTGATTCAACGAATGGTAATTACTTCATTTAAAAATGGAATTTAACGTAAATTAGTACGTTATTAAAGTTAAATGAAAGCTGTAAACATTTGACTTAGAGAACAATTGAGTGAAATCTTAACTAATGTAAACTTCATCATATTGACATCCATAACTGTGAATCATAGGAAGTGAATATAATAAATTAATCAAATTTATAATGTTGAATTCGATTGGATTGGAATTAATAAATAGTTAAGAAAATTAAGGGAATGGGAATAAAAATTTATTTATAATTTGGAATTTTAATTACGGTGAAAAGGGTTAACTGCAATTAAAAGTAAGTTGAGATGGAAATCAAGTTATTTATTTAATTTGGTTTAAGATGAGAGTGTATAAGTATAAGATTAGGTAATTTGTGAGAATAAATTTATAATTCCCAATTAATAAGAAAGTGCAGAAATTAAAATTGCAAATTTATATACCTATAAATTTTTATTCACATCCAAGCTTGTTAAATTTATTGGGATTAATTGAACTATCTAAGTAATGAAATTTGGCCAATAATAGGAGTTGAAACATAAAAATTGATTTTTTATGATTTATTTAATTGATTTAATAATATTAAAAATAGCCATTTTTGTCACGGACTCGGATTTCGACGAAACCAGTTTCATCGGATCCGTATCGGTGAATTATTATAGGATTTCAAATTTCGTATCGATCAGACTTGTCGTTTGATCGTACGGACGATAAACGCCTTGAAATTTACGCATTTTGAAATCAATTTGAAATTTTGTTTTTTTAGCATAACTTCTTCATACGATCGAATTTGGTCGCGAAACCTTTTCCATCGCGTTCAGAATATTTTAAAACACCTATTTGGATATATAGTTTTAACAAATTCGGTTCCGGAGGCATAGCGGGCTTTTTGGGCCATAATCTGTTGCGTACGTTCATCTATCTAGCCTATCTATTCTAACCCAGCCCAACCTATATATATATACAGCTACAAACCCTAGTCTATATTCTTTAGCTGTACGTTCATTTCTTCACTCTTTTCTCCTCCTAAAAATGTATACACTTCAGATCCAGTTTCAATGGCAAATCAAAAGCCAAAATTCAAAAAAATTCAGAAAATTCCACAAAAATTATATGTCGATCTTCTCGAAGCGCGTTATCCACTGGTATAATTCGTTTCTCAATTGGGGCTGTCGTTTGCTCAGAAAAATTCAAACAGTCCGTGACCTTCCATCACCATCGTCGAAAACTTCGTCAGATCGCCAAACCCTTTCTGGGTATTGAAGAGAGGACGATGGGGAGCGCATCTATATGGTTTTTGTGTCGATTCAACGGTTGGATTGGTGGCTAAATTCGAGTTAGGGTTTCAAAACCCTTGTGATTAGGAGGCGGCGCAATCAGTTTTCACCCACCTGGGCCTTGCGCGCGGCCAGGGAGAGGTCGGCAGGAGGAGAGGGGCGAAGGTCAGGCTCTGTTCTGGTCGAAGGTGGTTGCTTTTGGGGCGGCGTGCGTTGCTTAGATGGACTGGGCCGTGCGTTCCAGGTTGCTGGTGTGCGTGTTTCTCTGGCTTGGCTTGCACGATGAATTGGATGACGTGGACATGCAATTTGTGAGTGAATGTGTTCACTTTTTGCTAATTTTAAATTTTGTTGCAAATCGATTTTTCGTCATAACTTTTTCATACGACATCGGTTTCACACGAAATTTCTTTTGTTAGGATCGTAATTAAATTCCGGACTTGATGACGCTGGTTTGGACGAATTCTGAGACGGGCGAATTTTTGGGTTTAAATCGGGTTTAAATTCGATTTAAATTCCAAAGGTGAGTGTTTTAACCCACTCACAATTACTAGAAGCTTTTATGTTTGTTAAATAAATTTTAGAAATGAATAGAAATTTATTTATGAGCTTTTGGGCATGTTATTTCATCCATATCTGTTGAATTGCATTTTTTTGAATTTAGCTGTTAATTTAAATTGATTGATTGCATATTAATTGGCTGTTAGAAATTATTGTTTGCATAAGAACTGCTAGTTAACAGTTATGTAAATTATTATTGAGTAAACTGTTAGATAAATAGTTGATAAATTTAATTTGGGAAAAAACTGACAGTTATTACCTGTTGTATATGTTCATAGATATATACTGTTATTGATTGAAATTGGTTGATGGTTGCGATTGGATGATGGATGTTGTTGATGAATGAATGTTTATTGCATATCATTAAATTTGCAAATTTATCATGCATATTTCATTTTTCGGGATTGTGGTTTGAAATGATAAAACCGCAAAGTTTTATTTTTAAATTGCGGATTGAAATGATAAATATCCGTATCACTTGACCATAGGATAGAAAATTATATACAGGCACCGCGGTCTATATATAACTATTTTAATGTGATTTCTATGGTTTGGATGGAATACGGTTTATAATAATCTTAAATTTTATACTGTATAAATATTTTTCTTCCGTATTTATGTACATGAAAAGTTGGAAATTTTGAAATAAAAAGGTGTATAAATTCCCTTAGTAAAATGGAAGAAAATTTAGAAAATGGAGTTGGATAAATTTATATCATATGTTAAATGTTAAGTTTGGAAATTTAAGATATGATATTTATAATTGGATTTTTCCCAAGAAAAAAATTGAAATGAATATTCTAATATGAATTTGAATTGGAAAAATATTCTAATATAAATTGGAATCGAAAAATACATATGTTTTATTACTAGAAATTGGAGTTGTTTAAGGATTTATGTGAATATTCAAACTAAATAATAAAACATTTAATTTGTTGAAAGAATATATTCCAATTTTAGTTTTTGAATATTAATACTCCAATGGATTTATATATATGGAAATTGAAATGGTTTTGGAACTTAAGAGTGATATCTAAATTATGGTCTTAACTTTAGATAAAGAAATATTTCCATAAAGCCATATAACTTATTTCTTTACAAAGTGACAGTAAAGTTAAGCCCTTGAAATTCATATACCGTTGAATATCCAAACCATTTGAGTTTTAAAAGTTATGGTTTGAAATTATGGATTTCCAAAAATATTATGCTTTGAAAATATTCGATTTTCAGATATTATGAAGTTAAAGCCTTTTTATTTTTGGAAAGAAATTATATTTGGGATAAGTGGTAAAATATGGTTTTGGGTTTTGGAATGATATCGTAATATTATGGTTTTGAAATGGATTATATTCTGGTTTTAAAAGTATAAACTGTTTTAAATAACCGCGGTGTTATAATAACGATGGGTTGGCAAAGAGACCGGGATCGGATATGGACATACTCTCTGTCGATACCGAAAACCACTTTGACTAACCGTGTACGCGGTGGAGATTCCAGAATGAAGTAGGTTGGTGGCGACGATTCCTGTAAGGTAAATACGTGGACCCGACTCCCGTGAGTTGGCATAAGGTGGCTAAAACAGGAGCGATCGACGGGTTAATGAGGTCATTCCTCTGATCGGACACTCCTCTTCGATATTATACTATGACTTTGGATTGATTCAGTGGCCACTTCTATTTTTTTGATTTGGGGAGTTGTTTCGAGGTGGGCGGTTGCTGCGGCTTCGCGTTACCATCGGCCCGGAAGCGTAATTGGTATATCTACCCTGGCATTGCCTAGTTGTGCCGTGTCACCTACCCTATCGCGCCTTGTACGAGTTTGGTTTTCTCCCGTAGCCCGTGTGGTATCCTCTAGTGGCTTCCCGATCAGGAGGGACTATGATATTGGATGGACTACTGGGACTATTACGTGTTAAGGGCTATATGGGTAACCCCTTAACGCTATTAAAAAGTAAGTTTATTTTATAAATAGACACTATTATAATAGCGCAATATACTACATAGTAAATAGTTTAACGGATCCTTAGGAGATGTAAATCCCGAGCATCTCTTGAGTTACTGCACTCATATTTATTTCTGTTTATTTAACTCACATAAGATATTCTAGTCTGACTCGAGTGTTTTTGTCTTTTCAAATTCGCTCGGGTCAGTCCGAGCATTTCAGGATAGCAGATTTTAGCTTTGGAGGACGAAGACGAAGAATCAGTATTATTTTATATATAGTATTGCACCACACTCTTTCTATTCCGCTGCATTGATTGTATTGGTATGTGTAACTCTGATATTTATTTTGTAAAGAAGAATCAAGTGTTTTGTAAACCGTTTATGAACTGTATATTTATTATTATATTTTATCCTTCCGCTGTGAGATTCTATTTTGTTTTATTTCTTCTCTGTTTTTTTTTTTTTTTCTTATTTACCCCATAACAATCCGCCCTTGCGTATGCTTTGAATTGGCACGTGTGTCGTTTAAAGTGTGTGAAAAGGCGGGATGTTACAACGTGAGGCAATGCCCAGGGTAGGATACTACCCGTTTACCCTTCCCAGCTGGTGGTAACGCATCATAGCCATGATCGCCCATCGCGTCCAACACTCCCATAATCGAAGGGTGATCATCAACAACCGAAATAAGGATATTCATACAAAGAAGTGTGTCCGCTTGGGGTAGCTAGCCCACTTCGTTCTGGATCATCACTCCACGTACGGTTATTAAAGTGGTTCTAGTATCGACAAAGAGTATGCCCATATCTGGCCTCGGTCTCTTTAATAACCAAACGTCGTTTTACACACCGGTTGGTACTTTTACATTTCGAAAACAATTCGTACCTGATATCAAAATATCATATTCGCTTCAAATTCAAATCCATTTTGAAATCATCATGTTTACTCAAAAATCATAATCGGTTCGGCACATCGTTTTCACTCCAATATCTCGATTTCACTTTCAAAATCGTTTCAAATTTCGATTTAGATTATAACTTCATTTTAACCCAATTAGCATTTAAATCCATGATTTAAATACAAACATTCCCACTATGACCAGTTTGACTTTGTAACAACCCGGTATTTTCAACCATTCGCATCCACACATTCCAGACTTGACTTGATCAAAATACAGCATTGTAAATAAATTTAGAGCAAATGAAATACAATCACAGAATCACAAACACAGAAATATCAGAATAACTCGCAGCGGAAATTAAAATACCATAGTAGTTCATGAAGCTACTATAAAAAAAACTCTCAAAACATTACATAATAGCAGTCTAAACATATACAATAGAAATCCCAAATATATAGAAGTTTATAAATACCAAAACTGAAATAGAACAACTGAAACTGAAAAGGAATAGATAACTAGACAAGCAGAATCTCCAGCGATTCCTACCTCCAAAAAAGAAATCCAAAGCTAAGCTGTAAATGCCCCGGCTCACACGAGCGTAAAGTAAAACACAAAACACTCGAGTCAGGACATATATACTTATATAATGTAAACCAACTCAAGTGAACTGTAATAGTAATGTACAATAACTTAAAGGATGCTAGGGATCACTCATCCTTTAAGGATCAGTTAAACTATAAATTAAATACATCCCGTGGTTAGAATTCCAAAATGGTAATATTATTATTTTTTTCTCTTCTAAATCAAATAACATTTAAAAATTCAATATCATTCAATATCCATTTCAAAATATCAAAATATCGTATCTTTTCAAAACCACATTCATTTTATTTAAAATACCATTTCAACACACATTTCAAAATAGTTTATATTTCAAAACAAATTACTTCAAAATCATTAAAATGAAGTTATTATATTTAATGATTAAATTATTAAATTTCCAAAATTTTAATCTTTCAAAGTTCATTTATTCACTAAAATTTTATAAAACAATGAAAATTCAACTTTCGCAACATTTAGAAAATGCTACGGAAAGTTACTTTTAAAACAATTCAATTTAACAAAAGATAGCATTTAAAAATGCTGTAATAGGATTACTTAAATTCAAATAAAATCTTAGTTAATTTCAGCAACTACATCACTTACAAAGTGCTATAGTAGCCTTTAATTCAATTTAGCCATTTAGTTCATTTCTATCAACTACAGCATTTACAAATGTTGCAATATCCTTTACATTAGAAATAATAGCATTTCAAAAATGTTGTTAATTGAATTCCAAATATGCAATATAATTTCACAAACAATTAAATTTTTATTTAAATCATTTTAAACTTATAAAATTATACAATTTCACTTTTAAAACAATCATTTAAATAACCTTATATTCATGATTTTATAAAGTTAAATTTTCATTCAAAAATCAATTTAATAATAATTTACTTATAAAATTCAACATTTAATTTCAATTCTTTATAATTAAATTTTGAGCTTAACATTTAAGTTTAAATTTTCAAATATAACTTATTTTTCATTTTATTTACTTAACTTAAAATTCATTTTTAAACAAAATTCACAAACTTCCAATCTAAGTTATATTTCAAAATTCAACTTAAATATTCATTTATTTAACCTTTTAACTTATTCAAAAATCATTAATACTTTATAAAATCATTTTGAATTCATTTGAATTCAAATTTTTAATTAAGTTTTAAATCAAAATATTATAATATTTACATTTCTAAAATACTTTAAACATTCTAGAAAAATTTATACTAACCACGGGTCTGTATATCATTTTCTATCCTAGGTAAAGTGATACGGATATTATATCATTTCAATCCGTAATTTACAAAGAAAACCCGAGTTCTATCATTTTAAACCTGCAATCCCAAGTAAATAAAAATAAATAAAAGATCGTTCAGGCCTATCATTTCAGCCCATAACGATTTTCCCTTATTCTAAAGTCTGTTCGGGTATGTATCATTTCAACCCATAGTGATTCTATCTACAGGAAACTTGCAGTATGATAAACTGGTAAATAAACAGAATAACATCATATAACAGTAATAGATGATATGACAAGTGTATAAATAGGGTGAACATCATATGATCATAGCATAAGCAGTTATAACATAATAATAATATCCACAGATTCACAGGGTGTCAATTTACTACTTATATAAGTACGGAATGTCTGGTGAGAAATACTCACATGTATAAGCTGGAGATGACAACCAAATGCACAAAAAAAGATCTACAAAGGCACAATAACACGACGATGATTTGAGAGTGGGAGAGCCAAACCTAATTGCCTTGTCAAATCAAACAACAAAGTACAAACATGAATTACAACCAAACTATTACAAAACAATGCTAGGAATAAGCATGTAACACAAAGCTAACGCTTTTGCATTTGCATTTTCATTCAACATCCTATGCTTCACCTATGGGCTATAAAAGCACTATAATAGGATGGATTTGGATCAGGTTTGGATCAAGTTCTGGTCATATAGGTCGGCCATAACAATATATAAAGGAGAGAGAGATATATGTGTGCATCAGCACACAACTACAAGGCAACAACAAGGATTTCAAGGCATAAATGGCTTCGGCCAAGGGATGATTGGGCATGGCCTGATCTAGAAGGATCAACTACAGGTGTTACAGAGGTCTAAGGCTCAGGTTGTGGCTGGTGGTGGTGGTGTATGGTCAGCCAAAGTGGTTGAAGTGGTGGCAACAAGGGGAGTTCGGCTATGGTGATTTAGTGGAGTTTTTGTCATTTTTTTGGTGGATCACCATCATGGATAGCTTTAGGTATGGAATGGAAGTGCAAAGGGGGGATGATGGCTGGAGTAGGTGGTGGTGGAGGTGGCCAAGGTGCTAGAGTAGAGAGGGGATGAACTGCATAAGAGATTGCAAGTGCGGAAATCAAGTAGAAAATGTATAAAAAAAAGAAAGATTTTTACCAAAATTTTTACAGGAGATTGGCCGAACTTTTTAGGGTTGAGAAGTACTTTGTTTTCACATGAAAATGAAGTGGGTATGCAGCTGAAGCAATGAGATATGGCCGGCAATTGAATACATGTGATGTTTGGTGTGAAAAGGTAAGTTGAAATGTGAAAAGGCAAGGTATACAAAAGGTCAAAACTCTTCATATTTCCAAAATTCTTTTTACACTTTAAATACATATAAAATGATTATAAATAAAATAAAACACAGCAAAATAATGAATGAATAAAATAAATAAATAAAATTTTAAATAAATATAATTAAATTAAGAAAATAGCTTAAAAATAGAAACTAGGTTATAAAAATTGAAAATAAATACGCTAAGCTTTGGAAAAATTATAACATCACTTTAAAAATGTTTTAAAATAAAATATATACCTAATATGTCATATAAAACATATTAGAACATGATTTTAAAAATAAAAATATTATTTATATAAATTAAAATAGATAATTTTATTAAATAAATCAATTTACACCCAATATTGTAAAAAGCATAACTTTCACAATATAAATCGATTTCAACGAAACGAAAATTAGTATTCTTAAAATTTAATATATTTTCATAATAAAATATAAAATTAAAAAATACAAATATTTAAATTTTAAATTTTAAATTCAAAGTTTGACCAAATTGACCAAAATCCACATTTTTGGAAAATATACAACTTATTCAGGTTTGAAATTATAATTCACACAAAAATCAAAATATAATTTTAAAATAAAAAAATTATTCATTTTAATAAATAAAATAAAGTTTTTTTGAAATCAGCAATTCAATTCAAAATAATTAAAATATACCATTAAAATAATCACAAAATACTGGGTTATTACACTCTCCCCCACTCAAATCTTTTTGTCCTCGAAAAGAACGAACAAAGAAAATAAGGAAAAGCAAGATAGACAACAAATAGTACCTGAAAAACAATTTCGGATTCGAAGCACGAATGCTCTCCTCCATCTCCCAGGTACAATCTCGATCATCAGTACCCTATCATACCTCGATCAGATTAAAAGATTTCCTTCTTAGCTGCTTTGTACCTCTATTGACAATACGAAGTAGCTTACTCTCGACAGTCAGATTAAGCTAAATATCCAAAGTATCAAGAGCAGATTGCTGAACAAAAAGAGATGGGTCAAGAAGATACTAGATGAGATGTGAGATGTGGAATACATCATGCACTCCAGAATGCTTCTTGGGCAAATCCAAACGATAAGCTAAAGAACCAACTCTTCCCATAATGCAGAAAGAACCCTCGAATAAGAAAAAGGGTAGGAATACCTAGAAGGAAAAATAGATTGAAAGACAAGGATGAACCCTTATTTTAAAACCATATACATTTCAATTTAAAATTTTATATTTACAACATTTTAAACATTTTATAATATGATAAATAGTCATTTGATTAAAATTTGATCGTTCGAAGTAAACAATATTTAAGACATTTTAAATTATTTAGACAAGTAAAATAATGATCAAAAATATTCTTTGTATAATACTTTATCAAAATAATTTTATAACTCGATGTTTTAACAAGTTTACTTTCGTTCCTGCAGACTCTGGCTATGCGTTGATCAGGCGCAAGGCTAGAATTCTCTAGGTACTTAATAGACTTGTTTCAACACCCAGTAAAAATACTAGAATACCTTTTTTAAAAAAACAACAAATATGGAAAGTACAATCCAAACAAATCAACCAAACCAAACATGTCGATCATGGAGCGCGGATACACAATGGTTACACCTGAATCCCCCAGGAAACATCCATACCCGAAGGCTGACTACCGCAGCCCTGCGATTACGCCATGAAGACTAGTAGTACCGTAGATACACAATGGTTACGCCTGGATCTCCCAGGAAACATCTGTACCCTTAGGCTCTCGCAGCCCTTGCGGATTACGCTACCAAGCGACCCGATAGATCATAGATACACAATGGTTATGCCTGGATCCCCCTAGGAAACATCTGTACCCTTAGGCTCTCGCAGCCTCTGTGAATTACGCTATGCAGCTGCGCTCGTAAGACAATGGAGATCGCCATGGAATTCGATGGACACTTGAATATCATACCCGGAAAACCCAAATCAGAGAGAATAATATCGATAGAATGAATCCACTGTGTGGCCACAAAGTGGATATCAAGCAGAAGGCATTTTCCATATCTTTACTTCGAAAATATGTATCATATAGTACCTTTCAAAATCACTTTCAAATATCATACTTATATAAAGTCCATTATATATAGGATTTCATTTCAAATCAAATACTTTCCAAAATCAAAAGTAAATCACACTTTTATAGACTTCAATTATATAAGATTTCAATTTACAAATTAAGTACCTTTACAAATCAATAGTTTCAAATCACTTCAAACTTATACAGATAAATTTTATATAAGTTCGACAACTCCCAAATCAAAGTATTTAAATAAACAAGGTTCTCAATTTCAATTCCTTTCAATATCAATTCATTTTCAAAATCATATATGATTTCGCCAAATCATTTCTTCCAAATTATATATATTCAAGTTCAAAGTTTATTAAAACAATAGATTTATAAAATAATCTGTTATTTCCTCTTTACCAGCGACCTAATACCCAAAAGGATGCCGACCTAATACTTTAAGAAGGATAACGACCTAACACTTTAACAGGCTAAGAAGGATGCCGACCTAACACTTTAACAGGCTAAGAAGGATGCCGACCTAACAGGCTTGAGAGGGTTGCCGACCTAAGGCCTAAGCAGGATACCGACTTAAGGCTGAACAGTTACCGACCTAATGCTTTAACAAGGTTGCCGACTTAATGCTTTAACAAGAACGCCGACCCAACCACCTTTAACAGAATGCCGACCCAAGATAGCTACCGACCCAAGATAGCTACCGACCCAAGGTAGCTACGGACCTAAGATAGCTACCGACCTAAGTTGCAACCGACCTATGACTAATGTTAAGTCGTTCACGGCCCAAGCAAAGGAAGAAAAGTTCAATGCAGCTACTTGGCACAGTGGCCTCTTAACTCGTACACGATCCAGTTGCCAGTTAACTCGTTCACGACTCACGACCTGGCTTGAGTCGTCCTTGACCTAATGCTACTAGATGTAAGCCTGATGCCGTATTACCGATACGAGGTTGTGTTGACTCGGGGGCGACCTGGGACTTGTGCAAATGGACCTATGTGAAACCATGGAGGGGCCAGATGAGTCGGCCACGACTTACCTTAGACCGGTCACAACTTACGACCTAAAGGGGGGAGATTTCCCTATAAATACCAACCTACCTCAAACATGAAAGGGACTTTTGGCTGATCTCTTTAAGCGCCAATACTCTGCTGAATTCTCGACTCACTCGACACTTCAAGTATGCAAGGCATCTCAACTAACCTCGAGAGGAAATCTAACGCAATCTACATGGATTCTAAGAGTTCTTCTGCATCAAAGTTCTAGTTGTTTGGTCTCATCAGAATTGTGATTGAAGATTGTTGTGAAGTTGTAATCGATTCAGTAATAAAGAGAATTAAAGTGGACGTAGGCTTACCCTAAGCCGAACCACTATAAAAGCTGTTGTCTTTTCTGCTTTCTCTGTGATTTTTCTACTTGTTTTTAGTTCCTGTGTTCACGGGTGGTGCTTTCGCTCAACTTCAATCTACGCCGGGGTGTTAGCGTCTGATTTTTACGTTAACATTTTTGGTGCTTTCACTGAGAACCCAACTTAGGAAACTTCCACTATTGCTCCACGAAGGATTGTTGAAAGGATTTCTTTTAAAACCAGAAGTTTATTGGAAATAATGGCTCCTGGGAGAAAACGAAGTTCTGTAAGATCCGACAATGTTCAAGAGAATACCGCTACCTCTCCTCCTTCAAGTCAAGCAGCTCCAACTGTTGGAGTTACACGAGCAGAATTGGACGCCGTAGTTTTGGGATTGAATCAGCAATTGAATGCTCAGAATGCGCAGTTGGAAGCCCAGAATGCCCTGATCTTGAGTAAGTTGAATGATCTACTAGGGGCAAATCGTCAACCGGTTAATAATGATGGGAACCCTACTGTGGGAGTTCAGGATGTTGAAGGGAAATTTCTCAAAGAGCCGTAGACCCTGGAGAAAGTACTCCTCCTCAAGCTGGAGGATCAGGACCGCAGCCGACCCTCCGTGAACGACTGTCAAGGCAGAATTCAGAGAGAGTGGCTGATGTGTACCCTCCAGAGCCTGTAAATGATGAAGAGTATTTTTTGGGTATGGTTCGTCAAATCATGAAGGAAAGTATGCGAAGAGATGAAGATGAGAAAGAGTGGGGATTTGCTCCAAGCAAAACTCCATTTACTGAAAAGATCTTGAAGGCAGAGTTCCCAAGGAAATTCGTTCCCCCTACTATTCCGGCTTACAAGGGGACGAGTGATCCAAACGAGTTTCTGTATAAGTACGACTGGCATATGACTGGTGCCAGGGCGTCAGATGAAATTAAATGTCGATATTTCCCGGTATATCTCGAAGGTGTGGCTCTTTTGTGGTTTACAAAGCTGCCAGTCAGGTCCATTGATCAACTCTCCGATTTGACCAGGAAATTCAAGGAGCAATTTCGATTGTATGCTTCTAAAGCAAAGGATATAATGTCACTGCCAAGTCTAGAGCAAAATCCGGGAGAATCCATCAGATCATTTTTGAATCACTTTAACATAGCATTGGCTGAGGTAGATAATGCTGAGCCACGTATGGTCCTGACATACTTGATGAGGGCGATTGACAAATCGAGTGAATTTGGAAAATGGTTGAAAATGAAAGAACCAAACTCACTTGACAAATTCTACAAGAAAGCGGATGAATTCATGCACTTGGAGAGCCTCCAAACACCGGCTAAGGTGGTATCAGCGGAAGCCAGGAACAATGGTGCTGCTTCGAATAAGAAAGAACCTAACACTCAGAAAAGGGGAAACGATGGTGGAAAGAAACAGGGAGATGCTAAGAAAGGCCGTTCTTTCAATTTTACACCCTTGACTGATACCCCTGAAAACATCTAATTTGCAACCAAAGATGATGTCAATTATCCGACACCACCTAAAATGAGAGTTGCAATTAAGATGGAAAAAAGTGGAAGGTTCTGCCGGTTCCACAACCAGCCCGGCCATGACACCAACGAATGCCGCCAGTTGAAAGAGGTAATTGAACAACTCTTGAAGGAAAACAAACTCCAACAGTATGTGAAAAGGAACAGAAATGCCCCAGCTTCGTCAACTCAAGGACAGCAAGTTCCCGCTCACCGTCCTGGCTCAAGTGAGAAGGCCGTGGAACATGAATCGGAAAGGCCTGTCATCAATATAATAACTGGAGGACTTCACCCAGCAGGCAGAAGCTGGGACGAGATGGAAAGGTATGCCCGGGCCTTGAGGCATGTACCAGCTGAAGAGAATGTTTTTGTTTTAGAGAATGATGCGCCTTTAAAGCAACAAAAGACTTCCACAGATGATATTGTTTTTCGTGCCAGAGATTCTTTGGGTATCGAGGCTCCGACCATAGATCCTTTGGTCATATCCGCTGGTATTGGGCCGGCAACTGTGAGAAGAGTTCTAGTTGATTGTGGAGCTTCATGCAACATCCTCTTCAAGAAGACCTTTGATTAAATGAAAATTCCAATGGCTGACGTTCAAGCTTCGTCGCTTAAGATTGCTGGGTTTGCTGGAGAACCCAAACAGCCGATTGGGACCATAGATTTGTTTGTGGAACTTGGAAAGGGACTGAGGAAGGTGGCTCGAAAGCAAACCTTTATAATTGTTGAAGAATTCTCTGCCTACAATGCCTTTTTAGGCCGACCAACTCTTGCTGCATTCAAAGCTGTTCTTGCTTCATGGTGTTTGACTCTAAAATTCCCCACAGATAACGGAGTTGGTATGATTAAGGGAGACTAAGATGCGGGGAGAGAATGCTATCTTACAGAGCTGCGTGAATCAAGGAAAAGAGAAATGGGAAAAGGTGCGGCGGCTCAAGTCCGCACCAAGGAATCAACCTTGTAGCAATTACAGGGTGGACCCTGCACTGGCGAATGTAGTAGCGCACGAAGAGAGATGGATCCAAGGAAAGCCAGCGCAGGGGAGAATAGGGTAGTACCGGTAGAGGTAACAGTGCCGGTGCCCGTTGACCCAAAGGACCCAAACAAAGTGCTTAATGTGGGTTCACAACTCAACACAACAGTTCAGAATGTTCTGATTTCATTTTTGAAGGCTAATTTGGATATATTCGCTTGGACTCACGCTGACATGTGTGGAATATCCCCAGAGATTGCAGTACACACTCTGAACATTGATCCAAAGTTTACGCCTGTGAAACAGAAGAGAAGAACCCAGGGTCCTGAGAGAACGGCAGCGTTAAAAGAAGAAGTGGATCGGCTCATGGAGAACGGTTTCATCAGAGAATCTACTTATCCAAATTGGGTATCGAATCCAGTGCTGGTGAAAAAGGCTAATGGAAAGTGGAGAGTATGCATTGATTTTTCAGATCTGAACAAAGCCTGCCCCAAAGACTGTTTCCCGCTGCCCAGGATCGATCAGTTGGTGGATGGGACGGCAGGACATGAATTGTTATCTTTTATGGATGCATACTCCGGATATAACCAAATTATGATGCATGAGCCAGATCAAGAGGATACTAGTTTCATCACAGATGTTGGACTCTACTGCTACAAGGTCATGCCTTTCGGACTCAAGAATGCAGGGGAAACTTACCAAAGGCTTGTCAATGCCATGTTTAAACCACAGATTGGCAAGACAATGGAAGTTTATGTTGATGATATGCTAGTAAAGTCTAAGAAAGCAGTGGACCATATGGATCACTTGGCAGAGATGTTTTCAGTAATCCGCAAGTACAGAATGAAGCTTAATCCCCTGAAATGTTCATTTGGAGTGGAGTCCGGAAAGTTTTTGGGTTTCATTGTGAGCGCTAGGGGCATTGAAGCCAATCCAGCTCAGATCACTGCCCTGAGAGAGGTCAAGGCTCCTAGAACGAAGAAGGAACTGCAAAGTCTCAATGGAAAGGTTGCTGCTTTGAGTCGGTTCATTTCCAAAGCTACTGACAAATGCATTCCATTCTTTGATGCTCTGAAGAAAGGAAGGAAAAACTTTGAGTGGACTCCTGAATGTCAGAAAGCATTTGATGTGTTGGTTCGTCATATGGAAGTGCCTCCGATACTTTCAAAGCCTGACAGTGGTGAAGATCTCTTCGTATATTTGGCAATTTCGTCTCATGCTCTCAGTGCAGTGTTGGTACGGGAAGACGCAAGAATTCAACGCCCAGTCTATTATATCAGCAAAAGATTCACTGGGGCAGAGATGAACTATTCAAGATTGGAAAAGCTCGCCTATTGTTTGTTAATCGCATCAAGAAAATTGAGGCCGTATTTCCAAGCTCATCCCATCAAAGTCCTCACTGATCAACCCCTAAAGCAAGTCCTATTCCATCCTGAGACTTCGGGCCGTCTTTTGAAATGGAATATTGAACTCAGCCAATATGACATCACTTACCATCCCCGAAAAGCAATCAATGGACAAGCTTTGGCAGATTTCATCGCAGAATGTACGGATAAGGGTGATAATGAGGAAGAAGTCACTGATAGCATCCCAATCCAATGGAAATTGTATGTCGATGGCGCGAGGAATGATTACTGTTCCGGAGCAGGAGTTGTCCTTGAAACCCCAAAAGGGCGATCGCTATGTTATGCGCTGAGACTAGAATTCCCTTCGACGAACAATGAAGCTGAATATGAAGCTCTCATCGCTGGTTTAAGGATCGCTAAAGAACTAAACATCAAGGCATTACAGATCTTCAGTGATTCTCAACTTATCGTTTGCCAAGTCAGGAAGGAATTTCAAGCTAAAGGAGGGAATCTACCCGTCTATTTATCAAAAGCCTGGGAGCTCCTTCAAGATTTTGACCGATATTCAATAAACCATATACCCCGTGAAGAGAACATAAAGGCGGATTCTCTCGCAAAGTATTCAAGTACTTGTGAAGCTCAACTATTGGGATTAGTTCCCGTCGAAGTCTTGTCAGCTCCAAGCACAGATGAAATGGATGTTGATTGGATTATGAATGTATCCCAAGAACAAGAATCATGGATGACTCTGATACTTGGATATCTACTCAATGGTTCTTTGCCAGAAAGTTCAAAAGAACGATAGAAGTTGATGAGAAAAGCCTCCAGATACATAGTTCAAGATGGTCATTTATACAGACGAGGATTTTCAATGCCATTACTCCGATGTGTGACAAAGGAAGAAGTTAAGACAATTCTAACTGAAGTACACGGAGGGGAATGTGGGGATCATACAGGTGGTCAAACTTTAGCAAAGAAAATCCTTCGTTATGGATACTTTTGGCCGGAAATTAATCAGGATGCTACTGACTATTCCCGAAAGTGCGATAAATGCCAGAGATTCGCCAAAATTCCTAGGGCACCTACCACTGAGTTAACACAAATGGTCAGTCCATGGTCGTTTGCCATCTAGGGAATAGATCTCATTGGGCCTTTGCCGACTGCCAAATCGGGGATTAAATATGCTATCGTTGCTGTTGATTACTTCACTAAATGGGCTGAAGCTGAACCATTGGCTACTATTACCTCTAAGAAAATTATAAGTTTTGTGACTAAAAATATCATTTGCAGGTATGGTGTGCCTCAGAAGATAATCACAGACAATGATACTCGGTTTGAAAGTGAGGAGTTCCAAGATTTCTACAAACGATTCAAGATCCGAAAAAGCTTCTCAGCAGTGGCTCATCCGCAGGCAAACGGGCAAGTGGAAGCAGTAAACAAAATCATCAAATCAACCATCAAAAAGCAGCTGGAAAAAGCAAAAGGTGGTTGGGTCGATAAGTTACCGCTTGCACTATGGGCATACAGAACCACCCACAAAACTGCGACTGGGCATACTCCATTTTCATTAGCATACGAATCAGAAGCAATGATTCCAGTGGAAACTGAAGTCCCCTCACACAGAAGGATCCATTTTGACCAAGATGAGAATGATAAACTACAACTGGAAGCACTTGACCTCCTTGACGAAAGAAGAGAAGAGGCTAGGCTTAGAATTGCAGCTCATCAACAAAGGATAGCCAGGCACTTCAACTCCAAAGTTCGTCAGCGCAGCTTTGAAGTTGGGGACTTAGTCCTGAAGAGGATTATGACAGCCATAGGTGTGTTTGGACCAAACTGGGAAGGGACATATGTTATTGGCGCAAAACTTCTTGATGGCACATTCGAACTCACAACTGTCGAAGGAGAACCAATCCCACGAGCTTGGAACAGTAATCATTTGCGTCCTTATTTTACTTGAAAGCATTGTTGAAATGTTGTAAAAGAATTACGAATATATGATTCTTGTATTAAAAGCAATTGTAAAGCAAGTGAATAATGAAAAGCTATAAAGTGGATGTAGGCCCAGCTTTTGGCCGAACCACTATAAATCTTGTGTTCTCTACTATTATAAACTGCTTTGTTTTATTTCGACATATAAAATACGTTAAGTGTGTCACTAAGATGTCGATTTAATAATGCAGGCAATAAAAGCAAAGCTTACCCATCGCAAGAACAAGCGATCTCCGACACCACTCAGCAAGCAAACACTAAGCCATTCAAAATTTCCATACTCAAATCCTACAAAAGAAGTGCTTCGAACAAAAGTTAGCAATGTGGATGGAAGTGGACCATTTCTAACTAACTGCAAATGTTTGAACAAACAAACAACCAGTTAAATAGCCTGTGTCTACCACCACCAACTCGCTTAACTATGAAGTATATTTCTTTGGATAAGGGAAATTATTAGCAACTAAAAAGGGATTGACACTTGCAAAAGACAACGGGGATCGCCAACATGAATAGATGGCAAAGAGACATGGGCGAGCAAGCATCAATCAGCAAAAGACCTCTTCGGAGGCACAAGCCCTCTTCGGAGGCACAACTCTTCGGAGGATAAAGACCTCGAGCGGGCCTAGCCAGAAAAAGAGAGATCTTTCTCGATACAAAGTTGCGGAATGATCGGTCGATACACTCCCGTGAATCCGTCCAACCGAGAGAAAGAAACTCCAAACTTCCAGGCAAAAGCCCTACTCAGAGGCACACGTTTCACCGAGATTGAAATAAAACTTCCAAGTGTTGAAACATGAAAAGCCCTCTTCGGAGGCCCATTTCACCACAGTTGAAATGCTAAAAGACCTCGAGCGGGCTAAACCAGAAAAAGGGAGATCTTTCTCGATACAAAGTTGCGGACTGATCGGTCGATACACTCCCGTGAATCCGTTCGACCGAGAGAAAGAAACTCCAAACTTCCAGGCAAAAACCCTACTCAGAGGCACACATTTCACCGTGATCGGTCGATACACTCCCGTGAGATGAAATGTGAAAAGCCCTCTTCGGAGGCCCGCTTCCCAGCGAACAGGGAAAAATAAAAGCCTCTCCCAAGGGGCAGAAACAAAAAAGACCTCTTCCCAGAGGCACAACCAAACAAAAAGACCTCTTCCCAGAGGCAGAAACAAAAAGACCTCTTCCCAGAGGCACAATCGAACAGAAAGACCTCTTCGGAGGCACACGTTTCACCAAGATTGAAATAAAACTTCCAAGTGTTGAAACGTGGAAAGCCCTCCTCGGAGGCACAACTCTTCGGAGGCACACGTTTCACCGAGATTGAAATAAAACTTCCAAGTGTTGAAACGTGAAAAAGCCCTCCTCAGAGGTGTAACTTTTCAAAGAAGCATTTCGTCGGAAACGCAAAGCAAAGATCAGAAAGCCCTCCACTGAGGCGCAATATAAAAAAAAAAAAAACTTTAACTCTCAAAGGAAGAATGATTCACCTATTCTGGAAAATACTCTTCCTCAAAAAAGAAGTTAAAGTGCCCTTCAGAGGCCCGCTTTACCACATAGAAGAATTCACTTGGTAAAAATATGCGTATGCACAAAAGGAAAAGTGATATCTTCGAAGGATGAAGCGTAAAAACTCATATGGAGGGAGTTGTACTCTATTTTTAACGAAATAATATTCCTCCAAGTATGGAATAATTATTCTCCATAAAATAAGAGTACAAGTCCCCCCAAAGTATAAAATATTGCAACGAGCTTATGGTATAGGGGCAACATGGTATAACTACATTGGTAAAATTACGCTCAAACAACATACCACAAGCTCACTGCGATATCATATAAAGAAACTTGTACAAAAATGAATAGTAAATGCATTCTCAAATACAGACAGAAGTTTGTACAAACAAAAAGAATCATTTTATTCAATACTGTCAAAATTTTGTACAGGTACAGGTTTCAAAATAAAAAGAAAAAGAAAAGCAGAGGCCGATACCCACACAATCTCCGGCCAGTACATGCAAAAAGCAAAACGTAAAGATGAATCGAAGCAGGACCCCTTACTTCTTCTTGTCCCACCCTTAGAGCCTTCACCTGACCTAATAGGCAGCTTTTCAGGACGGCTTGGGAGAGTCGGGGATGAAGGAGAAAGGATTACTTCCGGATCAACTTTCGCTTCCTGAATGTCTTTCCCTCTCTTCTTGGAAGTGACACGCTTCCTCCTCCTCCTTGAGGAAGACTCACTTCCCGGGGTAACAAGAGCAGATAATTTTATGTTATCAGAAGTGGTTCGCTCCGGAGACTCATTGCCTTCTCCAAGCCCTTCTCCCCCATGTTCTTGAGAAGCAATAGGATCATCCAAGCCATGAAGAGCTTCTATTTGCTCCTCTTGCGACCCGGGTTGAGAGGCGGACGGAGGAGTGACCTGGAGAACCGAAGGAGGAACAATTGGAGGAGAGGAAGTCTGAACGATGCTCGACACTTTCTCTACAGAAAAAAAGAGGTTAAAGTCAGTAAAAAGAGGAGATAAAGGCTCGTTGAGATTCAGAAAATAGTCAAGAAGCTCATCAAACCCATAAGAAGCAAATGAGCAGTCTACTTGAGAAAGATTGACAATAGAGTTACCTGGAGAAGTCGGCTTCCTGATATCAACCTCGTAGGCCTGTGCTTCAGCACTCTCGTCGCCTTCATCTCCACCCTGTATGCTTGTGATCTCAGTGGTAACTTTAGTAGGGGATGGAGAATGAGAACTGGAGCCGATAATGTCGATTTCGGCCGAAGGAGAAGGCTGAACTGGAGCAGTTGAGATAGTTTTTCCTAAATGTTCCCCTACTGCCATTTCGGCTCTTAATTTTGCAAGTTGTTCCTTCCCCTTGGCAAGAGCAGCGCGAGCACCGTCATCTAAATAATGTCCCTCAAGTTCTGATTCAACATAGCCAGCACCAAGCATGTCAAGTGCGGCCTCCCACACTTCAGCCAAAGTAATTTCATACTTGGGACCTAGAAAGGCGAGACTACCGCGCCCCAAGACGCTATGCAGGTAGAAGTCAAACAGTGTCGAGCTGATGCTGGTCTTCGTTGCCTCATGAGACTCTTCAGCTACAATTTTACCGGCAACGGCCTCATCACGCTCTCTTTCAGCCTTGGAGAGTTGAAGCTTTAGCATTTGAATTTCCGCCTCCTGAGAGTTGACTTTCTCCCGTAACTCTGTAACCTCAGCACGATAGCTTCCCGCTGTTTTCTGCTCAGCTTCAAGTTGTGCCTCAGCATGTCGCTGAGCGGCGTGAGCATCGCGAACTTGCTTTTGAAGTACTTCTTCTTTTTGAGTATATGAGGTAGAAGAAATAGCAAGCTCTTGTTTAAGTTCCTCAACTTTCGCTTCAAGCTCTTCATTGTAAGCAGTGTTGCTCCTCATTTCGGTATCATGCTGCTCAAGAACCTTCTGCCATTCGGCCTTGTCATTCTCCATGGTCACCATGGCCTCTATATTCGCACGGTTGACCCTTTGAAGCTCATCAACAAGCTTTTGCCACCCTGACATCCGCTTGATATCAAGTTTAACAGCATCAAGATTTTGCAGCATTGCTTGTTTATCAATAGGGACCAAGTCAAGATCGAACCGCACTCCCTTTAGGCACCAGTGCGGGAAACGGCTTTGCAGAGTAGCCGGGCCTGATCCAACTTGGAATTTAGGCCTGCTGATTATTGTCTGAATGTCTGTCTTCCCGAGAGCAGGAGAGCCAGAAGGAATGTCAAGTGAGATGGGGGCAGTGACCTTTTCAGGAGTGGTAGTTGCATGCTTCTCACCGTGCCTGGCACGCTTGCTTGGGTCCTCGACTGTATGACTTCTTCCCCGGTCATCATGAGATTTTCTTTTGTGAGAGTCGTCACCTCTCTGGGAAGAATCATGGTGCTCCTCCCTTTCTTTTCTCTCATAACGCTCTTCTTGAGCCCTTCTCTCCTGAGCCTTTCGGGAGGCTCTCTCTTCATCGGTTTCTCTGTAAACGGGAAGGTAGCGCCTATAATCATATTGACTACGCTTCCCGTAGCACTGAAAATCGTCATAGTAAGAGCCGCTGCGTCCCATCGGAGAATCTGAAATAAAAAAGAGAGACAAGTCTTAAAAGTCTTCAGAGAAAAGAAGCATAACTTTAGAATCTTCAAAGTACAAAGAGTTAGGAGTATAAAAGTGCCGAAAGATTCTAAGTGTGTGTGATGTGCAAGCTACGCGCATCAAACTACGAACCACTCTTTGATTGCAGGGTGATCGTGGGGGTAGTAGTTAACGTCAACTCTTGGGTCAACGGAGCTTGTTGCAAAGAAGAAGCCGCTTCCACTACTGAAGAAGAAACCCTGGAAGTGACAGGATTGTCTTTAAAATCTCCTGTGAGGTAGCAAAGAGGTCGCTCAACCCTTCGAAAGTGTCGTCCCCGCTCTGCCTAACAGGGCTTGTTTTCCCGGCTTCTTCGCCAGACTTCCATGAATGTTGGGGAGATCCCTGAGGCTCTTCTTCCTCAATAACTGGGGCAAGTGTGAATTTGCCAAATGACCCCGCAACATCGACAGTAGTAGAGCATTTCACTAGAGAAGCTTCGGAAGCGGGATCTTTTGGTACGGGTGCGTCAGAAGAAACCGGGGCATCTGATGCTCTAGCCGGGGAGTCTGGGATCTCATGAGGATGTGTAGAGCGAGAGATGTGTAAAAGCCCGTACTGATGCAAAAATTCATCCCTCAACAAAAACTTTGCACTTCTCTCTTCTGCGGCCACGGCACTCAGTCTTTCAAAAACTTGCTTATGGATTGGATCTCTAGAAGGGAGAGGAAGTGCTAAAAAGAGCAAAGAATGAGATTAGCAATTGATAATTCGGATCTCGGAAAAGTTTGGAAATGGAGAAAATAGAAACAGGTAATCTTACTTCCTACTCTCCAGATGGCATAAAACCATGGGGGGCGGCGAGCAAAGAAAAACTGGTTCAAAAATCCATGAACACTTTCAGTAAGATCAGAAATAAGCTTGCGGTTTCTAGCACTTCTCACAATAACAAGAGAAGGATGGTCTTTACTCTTTGTAAACGAGCATAGGTAGCGAATTTCTTCAAAACTCGACAAGCGATCAAGAGTTCTCCTAAACAAAACACACAACCCCATCAAGATGGCATAGCCGGTTGGATGAAGTTGGAATGGAGAGATTGTCAACCGAAGGAGAAGGGTTCGAAGGAAGTCGTTAAAGGGGGGAATCGCCCCACTTAAACACATTTGACGATTGACTGCGACGAAACCGTGGGGAGGACTGTCGGCAGTATCATTTGGCCCGGGAAGTATGGCATCATTTTCAGCAAAACCAAATTGAGTACGTAGCTGAATAAACGCTCTCGGAGTTAGGATAGTCGAAGTTCTCTCTGGAGGGTTCTCTATGGGAATGGCTATTGGAAAGGTCTCTTCAGCTTGAGCTACCCCTTCTTCTTCTTGATGGGAAGTCATTCTACACAAACAACTGGATATTCAAACATGAAGGTGCACGTTTCCTAAGGTGTGTGGAGTGTTGTGTAAAATCAATCAAGCAATAAGCAAATGTAACTGGAATAAAAACTAGCAAGTATTTGTCAGTTATAAAGTCCAGGGTTCGTTGTTTTAATATGCAAGTGTAATGTTGATGCAAACAAATCAGTTCAAGTTAGCGATGCTTTGCATTAACACTTCACTTTAGTTGATTGGTTCACAGCATTTCATACAGTGTATTTAAGTTGATTACTTTATATCGACTAATCTGTCATTTGATGTGGGCAGTCAATGGCAGTATATTTGCCTTGGTTTTTTGTGATTGTTGTTTTCAGCAGGTTGTTAGCCTATAAGTTAATGTGGTCTGTGAAATAAAGCAACAAAGTTAAAACAATCCAGAATTTAAGCAGTTCAGTACAATAGATCAAGTTAAGAATTCAAATTGGAACTATGCTTTTAAGTGAGAATTCAAGTTGGGCATCCAAGTATTAACTCGGCCACGGTTTAAAGGTTAACTCGGCCGCGGTTTAAGGGTTAGATCGGCAGAAGGCTAGGTCTGCAGTTTTCCCCCCAAGGGTTAACTCGGCCACGGTTTAAGGGTTGGATCGGCAGAAGATTAGGTCTGCAGTTTTCCCCCCAAGGGTTAACTCGGCCACGGTTTAAGGGTTGGATCGGCAAAAGATTAGGTCTGCAGTTTTTCCCCCAAGGGTTAACTCGGCCACGATTTAAGGATCAGGTCGGCCAAGGGTTAGGTCACCCAAAATCATTGGGTCTCGTCCAAGGCAGTATCTCACTCAACCCGATAACCCGTTAACTTCCAGTAACAACAGAATCCACCATCTTCTCAAGAAAAACCCAAAAACTGATCCAAATCACCACAGAGCTACCATAAACCTAGCACAATGCTATAATCCTATGAATCGCAATGACGACATTGCCAATAACGATTGAAATCAATCGTAGCTTAACTCGAGAGCCATGCAAGGCATGTAAAGGCGATTTGGGGTCGGAAGGTAAAGGTTCGTGTTTCAATAATAGTCGCAATTGAATAAGGGACCAAATTCACTTACGTGGGATAATAGTAAGATGGATTGTTTGTCGATTAACTTGGATTCGCCTTTGGGAACTCGAAAAGTCTCTAATGGCAGAAAAGCATGTGGGAGCAGTTGATGAGGAGGAAGAAAACGAGCTAACGCTTATATAGGGCAGAAGCAAGTAGATGTGCAGATTAAGCCATCTCTTAGGTCGCCCGTGACTTAGTAAAATTTGGTCGAAGCACACGACCTACGACCTAGGCGTGTACTTCGAGGGGCAAGTGTTATTTCCTCTTTACCAGCGACCTAAGACCCAAAAGGATGCCGACCTAATACTTTAAGAAGGATACCGACCTAACACTTTAACAGGCTAAAAAGGATGCCGACCTAACACTTTAACAGGCTAAGAAGGATGCCGGCCTAACACTTTAACAGGCGAAGAAGGATGCCGACCTAACAGGCTTGAGAGGGTTGCCGACCTAAGGCCTAAGAGGGATACCGACTTAGGCTGAACAGTTACCGACCTAATGCTTTAACAAGGCTGCCGACTTAATGCTTTAACAAGAACGCCGACCCAACCACCTTTAACAAAATGCCGACCCAAGATAGCTACCGACCCAAGATAGCTCCCGACCCAAGATAGCTACCGACCCAAGATAGCTACCGACCCAAGATAGCTACCGACCCAAGATAGCTACCGACCCAAGGTAGCTACCGACCTAAGATAGCTACCGACCTAAGTTGCAACCGACCTATGACTAATGTTAAGTCGTTCACGGCCCAAGCAAAGGAAGACAAGTTCAATGCAGCTACTTGGCACAGTGGCCTCTTAACTCGTACACGATCCAGTTGCCAGTTAACTCGTTCACGACGACTCACGACCTGGCTTGAGTCGTCCACGACCTAAAGCTACTAGATGTAAGCCTGATGCCGTATTACTGATACGAGGTTGTGTTGACTCGAGGGCGACCTAGGACTTGTGCAAATGGACTTATGTGAAACCATGGAGGGGCCAGATGAGTCGGCCACGACTTACCTTAGACCGGTCACGACTTACGACCTAAAGGGGGAAGATTTCCCTATAAATACCAACCTACCTCAAACATGAAAGGGACTTTTGGCTGATCTCTTTAAGCGTCGATACTCTGCTGAATTCTCGACTCACTCGACACTTCAAGTACGCAAGGCATCTCAACTAACCTCGAGAGGAAATCTAACGCAATCTACATGGATTCTAAGAGTTCTTCTGCATCAAAGTTCTAGTTGTTTGGTCTCATCGGAATTGTGATTGAAGATTGTTGTAAAGTTGTAATCGATTCAGTAATAAAGAGAATTAAAGTGGACGTAGGCTTACCCTAAGCCGAACCACTATAAAAGCTGTTGTCTTTTCTGCTTTCTCTGTGATTTTTCTACTTGTTTTTAGTTCCCGTGTTCACGGGTGGTGCTTTCGCTCAACTTCAATCTACGTCGGGGTGTTAGCGTCTGATTTTTACGTTAACATAATCCAAATTTCCAAATCAACAAAATTTATGTCAAACAAATTCGTTTCCATTTCAAACATATATTCACTTTCAAAAATCATAATACTTTCAAAGTTATAAATCTTTCGAAACCAAAATACTTGAAATCATTACACTTTGAAAATCATAACATTTCGAAATCATACATTTGAAATCATAAAACATTCCTTTAATTCTTTACATTTCACAAATTTATTCAATTAAACCCAAATCTAAAATTTTCAATTTTAATTCAATTCAAACCATTAGTTTCAATTCAATTTAGCTTTTCAACAAAACGATTTCAAATATTATCAAATTTCAAATAAAGATTTGATCCATAAAATAAACTATTCAATCTTTCATATATTTCAAAGCTTAAATATGCCATATTTCAAAATTAAATTTTATAATTTCATATATCTCAAATTTTACTTCATTATTACTTAGGTTTGAAATATTCATTTCATAAATCCCTCATTTTTAAATAAACTCAAATTACAAGTAAACCAAATATCCTTTCATACAAATATAAACTTCAAATATTCATTTATCAAAATCAATTATCATTTCAAATTCACATTCTTTATCAAAATAAAGATTAAATCATTTCCAAACCATTTCAACCATCAAAGTATCTAAAATGGTTACTAAGTTTAAAACCATCCCTTTTTAAAACCTTCAAACTATTTATTTCTATATGGAAAAATCCAATTTACCATTGGGAAGATTATTATTCTATATATATACACACACACACACTTTATTCAAAACATTTCAAATCTAAATTCCATATCAGTATAATTCAAAATAGTCTTATTTATTTCACTCAACAAACAGTTTCAACCTTATATAAATCATATTACTTTATACTTTAATCATACCAAACTAAACTTATATTCTTTATCAAATACCCTATACCTTTCAAAATTACTTAGCTTTGAAAAGTTAACCTTGATTTGGAAGTGCTCGAACCTTCAAAATAGTTGAAGAAATCATATTTTCAATCCAAGAGTTGGAAATCACCAACAAATCAGTAAACCAATTCCAAAAGATAGTGTTATACCAAAACAAATCTGAATCTCGAGGACTGAACACCGGCTTACCTTAAATTATTTCAAATATATATATATATATATATATATATATATATATGTTTTGAAAATCAAATCATACTTCAAAATTTGAAATCAAAATTGGTTTCACAAAATCATTCGCATAGCAAAGCTACTAGAATGGCCTCTCCCCCACTCAGAAACTCGAAAATCAATGTCGATGATGCATGCATTCATCACCGAAATTATTTTCCAGCAACATAAGTGGGTTCTGGACTTTTATTTTCTCGAAAGAAACTTCTTTGAAATCTCTTCGAAATAATTGGAATTCATTCGAATACAATGGAAACATTTCTTATTCGGAAAATATCTTTAAATCATATTATTATTATACATTTTCCAAAATCTTAAAATCAATTTCAGAACACCGAAGTTCGATTCCTCGAAATTCAAATTCAAAAACCTTTCAGTTATAAATCATTTTTATATAAGTCAAATTCTTATAAAAAATTTAAAATTTCAAATCCTTTCGAAATTTCAAATTTTCATTTTTAAAAGGTATATAATCCTTATCGAAAATATTTCACTTTTATATATAAAATATGGCTATCCTTACCAAAATAATAATTTCGATGTGTGCACAATTTCAAAATACAACCAAACACAAATTCCTAAAAAATGATTCAAGGATAGATTTCAAACAAACAAAGATTCAAATTTAGAGGACTTTTAATCAAATAGAATTCTGGTTTGAGGATAAGCTCGAACGAAGATAAGATAATTTAATTACCAAATAGAAGATGATAAGCCTATATAAATCGCGGGCGACCTTAACCGCTCAACCGTGATTCATGAATATAATCAATTCAAAAATCTAAGGCAAATCAACATTTGATCGCCAGAGATAAAATCCAGATATAGCAGAAGGTAGATAGCATCGTAAATTGAGGATACAACAATCTCCGGTTAATCAATGCCAATTGTAAAGGAGTTTCACCCCTTTATAAATCATTCAAAGATTGGCGGAATCACCGATCTTTAGAGAGGTCATTCTAAAGTGGAGTTATGGAATGCCCCAAGATCAAAAGGATAAAATAGGTAAGACAAGACTGGATTTAAGAACAAGTGGGAGCATTCCAAAGTTCAAGGAATCCTAATCGATAAGAATCTTAACCAAGACATTTCTAACAAGGTGGATACAGAAGGAATGAAGTTTAGAAAATCTTGTTTTCAAAAAAAGAAAATTTTTATACCAAAATAATCTTTGAAAATCCTTTAAAAATCATTTGGAAATTATTTTATACTTCAAAAATACGCTCTCTCATAAGGAAATGATTCTGAGATTGATTTCACTCATTCTAGGGTATTTCTACCCTATCTCTAGTGAGTTTTCGCTCCGCAGGCTATGGTTTGCCTAAAACCAAAGCTCTGATACCAAATGTAACAACCCGGTATTTTTAGCCATTCGCATCCACACATGCCAGACTTGAATTGCTCAAAATACTACATTGTAAATAAATTTAGAGCAAATGAAATACAATCACAGAATCACAGACACAGAAATATCAGAATAACTCGCAGCGGAAATTAAAATACCATAGTAGTTCATGAAGCTACTATAAAAAAAACTCTCAAAATAATGACATAATAGTAGTCTAAACATATACAATAGAAATCCCAAATATATAGAAGTTTATAAATACCAGAACTGAAATAGAACAACTGAAACTGAAAGGGAATAGATAACTAGACAAGCAGAATCTCCAGCGATTCCTAGCTCTAGAAAAGAAATCCAAAGCTAAGTTGTAAATGCTCAGGCTGACCCAAGCGTAAAGTAAAACACAAAACACTCGAGTCAGGACATATATACTTATATATTGTAAACCAACTCAAGTGAACTGTAATAGTAATGTACAATAACTTAAAGGATGATTGGGATCACCCATCCTTTAAGGATCAGTTAAACTATAAATTAAATACATCCCGTGGTTAGAATTCCATAATGGTAATATTATTATTTGTTTCTCTTCTAAATCAAATATCATTTAAAAATTCAATATCATTCAATATCCATTTCAGAATATCAAAATATCATATCTTTTCAAAACCACATTCATTTTATTTAAAATACCATTTCAACACACATTTCAAAATAGTTTATATTTCAAAACAAATTACTTCATTTTAAATCATTAAAATGAAGTTATTATATTTAATAATTAAATTATTAAATTTCCAAAATTTTAATCTTTCAAAGTTCATTTATACACTTAAATTTTATAAAACAACGAAAATTCAACTTTCGCAACATTTAGAAAATGCTACGGAAAGTTACTTTTAAAACAATTCAATTTAACAAAAGACAGCATTTAAAAATGCTGTAATAGGGTTACTTTAGTTCAAATAAAACCTTATTTAATTTCAGCAACTACATCACTTACAAAGTGCTATAATAGCCCTTAATTCAATTTAGACATTTAGTTCATTTCTATCAACTACAGCATTTACGAATGCTGTAATATCCTTTACATTAGAAATAATAGCATTTCAAAAATGTTGTTAATTAAATTCCAAATATGCATTATAATTTCACAAACAATTGAAATTTTATTTAAATCATTTTAAACTTATAAAATCATACAATTTCACTTTTAAAACAATCATTTAAATACCCTTATATTCATGATTTTATAAAGTTAAATTTTCATGTCACGATTTTATAAAGTTAAATACTCATTCAAAAATCAATTTAATAATAATTTACTTATAAAATTCAACATTCAATTTCAATTCTTTATAATTAAATTTTGAGCTTAACACTTAAGTTTAAATTTTCAAATATAACTTATTTTTCATTTTATTTACTTAACTTAAAATTCATTTTTAAACAAAATTCACAAACTTCCAATCTAAGTTATATTTCAAAATTCAACTTAAATATTCATTTATTTAACCTTTTAACTTATTCAAAAATCATTAATACTTTATAAAATCATTTTAAATTCATTTGAATTCAAATTTTTAATTAAGTTTTAAATCAAAATATTTTAATATTTACATTTCTAAAATACTTTAAACATTTTAGAAAAATTTATACTAACCACGGGTCTGTATATCATCTTCTATCCTAGGTAAAGTGATACAGATATTTTATCATTTCAATCCGTAATTTACAAAGAAAACCCGGGTTCTATCATTTCAAACCCGCAATCCCAAGTAAATAAAAATAAATAAAATCGTTCAGGCCTATCATTTCAGCCCATAACGATTTTTCCTTATTCTAAAGTCCGTTCGGGTATGTATCATTTCAACCCATAGTGATTCTATCTACATGGAACTTACAGTGTGATAAACTGGTATAAATAAATAGGATAACATCATATAACAGTAACAGATGAGATGACAGGTGTATAAATAGGGTGAACATCATATGATCATAGCATAAGCAGTTATAACATAATAATAATATCCACAGATTCACAGGGTGTCAATTTACTACTTATATAAGTACGGAATGTCTGGTGAGAAATACTCACATGTATAAGCTGGAGATGACAACCAAATGCACATAAAAGATCTACAAAGGCACGATAACATGATGATGATTTGAGAGTGGGAGAGCTAAAGCTAATTGCCTTGTTAAATCAGACAAACAAAGTACAAACATGAGTTACAACTAAACTATTACAAAACAATACTAGGAATAAGCATGTAACACAAAGCTAACGCTTTTGCACTTGCATTCAACATCCTATGCTTCAGTTATGGGCCGTAAAAGAACTGTAATGGGATGGATTTGGATCAGCTTTGGATCAAGTTCTGGTCATATAGGTCGGACATAACAATATATAAAGGAGAGAGATATATGTGCGCATCAACACACAACTACAAGGCAACAACAAGGATTTCAAGGCATAAATGGCTTCGGCCAATGGATGATTGGGTATGGCCTGATCTGGAAGGATCAACTACAGGTGTTACAGAGGTCCAAGGCTTAGGTTGTGGCTGGTGGTTGTGGTGTATGGTCGGCCAAAGTGGTGGTTGAAGTGGTGGAAATAAGAGGAGTTCGGCTATGGTGATTTAGTGGAGTTTTTATCCTTTTTTTTGGTGGATCACCATCATGGATAGCTTCAGCTATGGAATGGCAGTGCAAAGGCGGGATCATGGCTGGAGTAGGTGGTGGTGGAGGCGGCCAAGTTGCTGGAGTAGAGGGGGTCGAACTGCATAAGAGATTTCAAGTGCAAAAATCAAGTAAATCAAGTAGAAAATGTAAAAAAAGAAAGATTTTTACCAAAATTTTGTACAGGAGATAGGCAGAACTTTTTAGGGTTGAGAAGTACTTTGTTTTCACGTGAAAATGAGGTGGGTATGCGAAGAGAAATATATTTTCCTAGATAGCCAAGTACGTTTTCAAAGTAAATTTTCAAATATAAGATAAAAGTTTTAATGTTGTTTTTAAAAGCATGTTTTATAAAATTTATTATTGCTAAATGTTTAAATTCTAAAGTAAGTATTTTTCAAATCTATTATCGTAGTAATTATTTAAAGGTGACTTAGAATTTTGTTTTAAATGATAAAAATCTAGATTTATATTTTACAAAGTAACCTTATTTTAAATATTCCTAAAGTATTATTTTTAATTAATTATTAAAGTAGTCTTTCTCTATTTAAATGTTAAAGCATATTTTACAAATAAGCGTTTTTAAATTATTTTAAAAATCTAAAGTTTTGTGCTTGGTGATTTCAGTGGAAATAGAAAATATTTGAGAAATTTATTATGTAAAAGGGAGATGGTTTGAAAACTGTTTCCAAAAAGAGATTTGAAAGCGGAAATATATCTTGTGAAGATATTTTGAGAATAATAAATAATTTTGTGAAATTATTTATATTGATGGATGTTAGTGAATATTAATTGATAGGTAAATAACCGACTATCAATATTGGCCAATGCGCTGATCGTTTCGAAGAGATCGGGATTGAGATTTATTTCTTGAAAACCACTTCGATCCGGTTTATACGTTTTCGTGGATAAACGAGTTCAGAGTCGAAGATGGAGCAGTGAAGTGCAAGGGCTAGTCGCTACTAATCCTGGGGATGTTTCCAAAATGGATGTAGTAGGAGTAGTGCCTTCGGTTCCGTTCGAACCCGAGACGGACTTGTACGGATGAATGCTTTCAGAACATCGTCAGGTGGACGATGAGCATTCTAAGTGAAACGGTCTAAAAAGGTAACGCATAGCCTCAAGCCTCATCAACCGGGACTGACTGAAAATCAGGGGTTATGCAGCAAGGCTAGGTGGGTAGCACCCACTTCAGGGTGGGGCCATCTCTGTCTAGATGTCCCTTTGTATTTTGGCTTAGTGGTGCGGTTGCTAATCCCAACCGTGGGGTGATCTTACTCAGGATTATCCAGTAAGGGGTAGTCTCGGTCTTGTGTTACAGGGGATCGAGAGTGATCCTCGGTACGGTGATCTAGGCCACGTACTATGAAAGGTAGTACCCCAGTGCCTAGTCATTAATTGGAAATCCATTCTCCCTACGCGCCTTTTACGAGTTTTGTTTGTATTGCCCACTCTGTGGCTAGTAGCTGGAATTTAATAATGTAACAATTTTGGCTATTTTAATAAGTATTTGTATATAGACCCTATTATAATATCAGAGGATTTTAATAAAAAGTGTTTTAGCTATCGTAAGGTAAAAACCCGACATGTTTATTTGTGGCGTGGTCTTACAAGATGCTTTTGTTTTCAAAAGAATTTTGAAACTTTAATAATCAATTTGAGTGTGGTTTTCTCACGCTGGTATTTCAGACTGACTCGGGTGTTATTTAACTATAATGCTCGGGTCAGACCGAGTATTATAGGATACAGGATATGATGTCGTGGAGCTCAAGAGACGAGCTGGATGGCGATACGTATTTCTGTACTTGATTATTGTTCCACTGTGTATCCAGTTGTATGTTATTGATGTTGTTGCACTCTGATGATGTACTCTGATGATGTATGTATAAACAGATATAGTTTTCTTTTGGGTAAAGATCACTGAATAGTTATTATATTTTATTCCGCTGCGATGGTAAGATTCTGTTGTTTTTTGTTTTCTTTTCTTCTACCTCTTCTTCTTTAACCCAAATGGTTCGTATTTCCGTTCAACTTGAGTTGATTGATGTAGAATAGTGTTGACTCAGGAGTACGGATGTGTGGGTCATTACACTTGGTATCAGCGCTTAGGTTGGCGACAACCTAGGCTTTGGTGGGGAAATTACCCATTAAGAATAGAGTCGGTAGTACTCTAGAATGAGTTTGAGGGTATTAATAGATATGAGCGCGTATTTAATAGTGAATATAAAATGCTTAATATGGTGTTGATTGATTTATTGAGTGGCATATGAACCTTTGTCGGCACAGTCTGGACAATTGTATCGAAGGGGTTTCTAAACACTTGAATAGAACATTTTGACACAATATTGTTTTTAAAGGTGGGTGAATGAAATAATTTTACCCAAAATATATTTTGTTATAAAAGAAATATTTTCTTAAAGGTTATATAACTTAGATGTTTGGATGATAATATTTTAAACAAATAAGAATATAAAAAAATTGGAATGACTTGTATAATCAGATGAAAATTTGTTTGAGCATAAATTATACAAATGAATTATAGTTGAAATTTGATTTAAATCAAATCTGTAAATTTAAAAATCCCGGAGATTTCGGAAGTGTTTTTCGAAGTGTTTTGAAGATAAATAATAGCATTATTATTTTGGGAGGTATTTCTGAAAGGGAAATTGTTTTAAATGGATTTTGAGGGTGATATAGCATTGAAATCACTTGGATCATTGGGAAATATTCTGATGATGACGGCCGCATCATCAGTATTCATTTTCGAGTTTCTAAGTGACAGATTGCTACTAAAAATTGATTGGTTCAAAAGAATAAGCTTGTTTTTGAAATTTCAAAGGAAATTTGTTGAGAATAAAAAAAAAATATTGTTTTAAAAATTTAGGAAGTGTGATTTTAAGATAATGGTGATTTCAAAATGATTTGAAACCAAAAGCCGGGTGATTAAAATCCTAGATCCTTGTTTGAATTGAAAATCCTGATGAGATAAGTTATAGACTTATAAGTTGAGATGATTTTTAAATAAGGAAGAAAAATAGTAGATGTGAATGTTGGAATTAAAATTTAAAGTGAAAGAAGAAAACATGAGAGTTAAAATAATTTAACTTGGATAGCGGTGAAGAAATTAAATTGTTGGGTTTAACCGATTGTGGCTTGAATGGAAAAATTTTAGCAAAATAAATGGATTAAATCTTTTGGATATAAATTGGATGGAGAAATTAAATTAAGTTGAAATGAATGGACTTAAACTAAGTTTAATATTGAGTTGGATTTGAATTAAACTGAAAATAAAATTTAGTTGTATTTGAATAGTTAAATAAGGACCAAAATAAATTTGTTTGGTATTTCGGAATGAAATAAAATCCAAACATGAATAATAAAATATATTAAACTCGAGAAAATTAACTAAAGTGATTTTTGAAGAAAAAAATATATTGAATTGTAAATGGGAATGTACTAATTTGGAATAAATTAGTAAATTGAATATGTTAATGAGATTTAGATTGGGTAATAAAAAGTTGAAAGTGTGAATGAACAATGGAATTATTATGGGTTGAAATAACTTAAGTAAGTGTGAAATGGTTATTGAATAACATGGTATGTTTTCAAGTCCCATAAATGGTTTCGAATGAAACCTATGCGAATATGAAATGCAAGTGAATGATTGTGAATAAATTTAAAAATGGAATGGAATTAAATATAAATTTAGTTGGAATCAATTTAAATTGGTTGTAAAACTTAAGTAATTATACATTCACATGGATATCGTCAAATTGCATAGAATAAAGTGTCGGTTGACATAAACGAAAGTAATTAAATTATATGAGTTGATAGAAGTTAAATAAATTGATTTTGAGATAATTGAATTGAATATGAGTTTGTTTTGCTTAAATGAATTGAATGTGAGTTGTTAACCATTTGGATTAAGTAAAACAATGTGTGATTGGACGTAAGCAATCAAAATTAATGTTGGAACATTGAAATTGCTTATGAAAGTGTTTAATGTACATTGCTTTTAGAATTGATGTGTTGTAGTTGTTTAAATAAGAGGAATGTTATAAACTTCATATATATAGTGCTTACATGTTTGAATTAAGTAAGTACAGGTACAGAGAAGCCGTTTGGCTGGATTTGATCTCGCAAAATGCTAAAATAATAAACCGCTTGCTTAAAAATGCTAAATAGAGGTACGCCTACGCAATAAAAATAGGGAATATGAACTATTTTTGTTTTTCCGACCGTGTGGGTCGATGTATGTATATTTATATCTCTTGTCAAATTGAAAAAGCTCCTCCGTACAAAGGAGACTCTGCCAAAATTTTCCAAAATTTTTGGGAGTTAGAAACTTTTTGAAAAAAAATTGTTAGCGACAAACGATTTCAAATTGGAAATTGAAATAAATTAATGGATGGAACTGATTTAAAATAAGAATAAAAATCAGTTAAATGGAAGATAGTCAATAAAATTCAATATTCAGAATTGAAGATAAATTAAATTCATATGGAATTGGAAATTTAGTTTAAAAATAAGTGGATATAAAGGCTAAAGTGGTAGGGTAATAATATAAGGGTATATAAAATGCTTATATTAAACTTAAGAAATGAATGGTGAAATTCTTAAGTAAATTTGGCATTGAGAAAACTTTCCCAAGTGAATAATTGAATGAAAATTAAACTGGAAGTTGTGAATTGGGTTGGTTGTGGATAAGTGAATAGGAATCAATGAATGTGAATGAAAAGGAAATTGATAGTTAATAATCAATGAATGTAAATACGTAGGGTGTACGTATATTATTTTGTTCGTATAGCAATTTAATCCAGATTCGAGCATAGAATTTCGAGATAGTATAACGATTTGAGTTAGGATTTTCACTCGATTTTCGACGGCGAACCCTGGATATGGATTTTTGATTGATTCGGGAAATTCTTTATCATAGTTATGACTATGTCAGGAGAATGACGGTTTCTGATCAAGAAACCAGATCCAAGTCTGCACTAGGAAGTCGGCTGGACGATACTAGTTCGGAAGTGAAATTATGAGATCGAGCGAGCGATCGAATTTGATTTTGCGTACGGATGGTATAAGTACATCGTACGGGCTTGAATGAAATAGATATTGAAACTATTGTAAAGAAATGGATAAAATGATTTTGGATCCTGTAATTGGATATTATTGCTAAATAGGATATGCAGGTATTATAAAGAGAAAGGAAAATTGGTTTTGATTTCTGATGATAAATTTGAATTGCCGGCCAAAAAGGTATGTGTTTAAATTTCTATACGAAATTTGATTGGGTTTTTGATCTAGCCACTTGGCCTTTTGTTTTCTTTTGGAATTTGGAAGCCCGTAGAGGCCTTTTGTAGTTGTACCGAGCTAGCCGCGCAAAGGAGACGCTGGCAAAAAATTTCAAAAATTTAGAGAGTTAGAAATTTTTTGAGAAAGTTTTGATAATTTAAATTTGAATAAATGAAGTAAATAATGTTGTTGGAAACTATGGAAGGTTTTGGGAAGTTGGTTGAAGTAATAGTGGGTCTCTAATAAAAAAATTATGTTATGGCAAATTAATAAAACGGTTTGGTTTTGGAAAAATAGTAATGGGTATTGGATCATTCTTCCTAACTAGTAATTTCGGGGACGAAATTCTTTTAAGGGGGGAGGAAAGCGACGACCCGGAATTTTTGGACATTTGAAATCAGAATATTTAACTAATTTTAAATATTTAAAAGTTAATTTTTAACTTGAATTCGAATATCACTATTTATTTGATAATTAACGTTTTGAATTTAATAATTTGAAATTGAGTAAAATGTTGAATCTGGAGTTTTAAGCCTGTTAAAAATAATTTGAAGGCTTGTAAAATTTATATTAATAGTACTGAAGATAGTAAAAGTGTTAAAAATTGAATTTGGAAGTGTAGCAGTTGCGTCGTCGTTAGCCTCGAGCAAACGAATGATAGGTGGCATGGGTTTCGATGATGGGTTAAGTCTGGAAAGGATGAACGCGAGGTCGCGTAGGGCCCAATCATTGGAGTTTGTGGGGTTGCAGGGGAGACGCGAGGCAAATGTCGCGTTGGTTGCGCAGCGGGTCATGGTGAGGGTAGGGATTGTTCGAGCTTGAATCTAGGGCTCAGGGGTTGGAAAGTTTCGTAGGGATTGAATGTAGAGATCATCGATCTTCTTTCCGGGCCTCGGCGTATTAAGGTAACATTATTTCAAATGTTTTAATTGATTTACTTAAGTTTCAGACATTGTAAATAAACTGCTGGCTATTTTTTTTAACTTATCAGAGTTAGCAGCAAGGTAGATTTCAACAGAAAATTTATTTATATATGATTTTGGAAAAAAATAGGAAATCAGGATAAAATATAAAAGGTTTTTGAAAACAGATTTGGAAATTTTTTATCAAAGATTTGATCAATTTAGATTTATATATATCATTTTATAAATATATGTGATTTCAAATAAAAAATTACGCACATTGTTTTTAGGCTCACAAATTAATTTTTAAATGATGTATAAGGTGATTAATTAGTTAATTAGCTTATTATTATTTTAGTTACTAAAGATAATTTATCTAATAGGAAATTGATCGATAGATTAGTTCAAAAAAAAAGAGTTAATTAATTAAATTTATTAAAAAGAAAATAGATTTTTCGATTTATTTCGAATATTTATAAATGGTATAAATATCTATACAACGTCTTAAATCATGGAGAATCAAGCCGGTGTGGATCGGATTGCGAGTTAATAATCAAAGGTGAGTTAATCTCACTCATCTGGATTTTATTTAAATTTAAATTGTTAAATTTAAATAATTGGTTGAATGGTTGAATTGATTTGATGTGCTATATTATAGTATATAATATATCTTGAAAGGATTGATTTCCCATATTATATAGCGGATGAGACCCTATGCGCCGCATAATAGCGGATGGTATTATATTAATCCCATATACCGCGATATTCCACCTCGAAGTGGAATTAGTATTGTGCTAACATCTGTGGATGCAGAGAAACAGGTTGGAGGGATCCAACTGGATTCCTCAACATTTATTTAAATTATTTAACATTCTCTGTTATGATTATTTGATCTTCTGTGATGAATTATATTGGAATATTGAATGCTATAGTTTCTTGAACATTTCGGTACACTGAGTTATCAAAATATATAGAACTGGATTTTTGAAATGAAAATAAAAGAGTAAATTTGTAGGTAAAATAATTATAGAGAATTTGAATAAATTAAAGGATAAATTGGAAAAGAATAAAAGTGATTTTTAAAATTCTAATAATTAAATTTCGAGTATGGAAAGGGGATTTTGATTAAACAGAGAAATAATGAATTTTAAACCTTAAGTGACATTATTTAAAGAAATAAAGAATTTATTTTAAAATCCAAGTTTTAAATTTATTGAAATAGATAAAGAAGGAATTTATTTCAAAATGGAGTAAATTGGAAATCAATTTGAAAATTGATTCAAGTGTTTGAAATTGGAAATTTAAAGGAGAATGTGACTATGGAATTTATAAACTGGGTTTATAAAAGTGAAGTAATATATCAATGGATATTTTGGAGAATAAATTAACGGTGGGAATTTATTAAGGAAAGGAGAAAATTGTTTAAAAATAAACAGTGATTTATTTTTAAAAAATGTGAAGAGAAGTATATTTTCCTGGATAGCCAAGTACGTTTTCAAAGTAAATTTTTAAATATAAGATAAATGTTTTAATTTTTTTTAGAAGCATGTTTTAGAAAATTTATTATTGCTAAATGTTTAAATTCTAAAGTAAGTATTTTTCAAATCTATTATCGTAGTAATTATTTAAAGGTGACTTAGTATTTTGTTTTAAATGATAAAAATCTAGATTTATATTTTATAAAGTAACCTTATTTTAATTATTCCTAAAGTATTATTTTTAATTAAGTATTAAAGTAGTCTTTCTCTATTTAAATGTTAAAGCATATTTTACAAATAAGTGTTTTTAAATTATTTTAAAATTTTAAAGTTTTGTGCTTGGTGATTTCAGTGGAAATAGAAAATATTTGAGAAATTTATTATGTAAAAGGGAGATGGTTTGAAAACTGTTTCCAAAAAGAGATTTGAAAGCGGAAATATATCTTGCGAAGATACTTTGAGAATAATAAATAATTTGGTGAAATTATTTATGTTGATGGATGTTAGTGAATATTAATTGATAGTTAAATAACCGACTATCAATATTGGCCAATGCGCTGATCGTTTCGAAGAGACCGGGATCGAGATTTATTTCTCGAAAACCACTTCGATCTGGTTTGTACCTTTTCGTGGATAAACGAGTTCGGAGTCGAAGATGGAGCAGTGAAGTGCAAGGGCTAGTCGCTACTAATCTTGGGGATGTTTCCAAAATGGATGTAGTAGGAGTAGTGCCTTCGGCTCCGTTCGAACCCGAGACGGACTTGTATGGATGAATGCTTTCAGAACATCGTCAGGTGGACGATGAGCATTCTAAGTGAAACGGTCTAAAAAGGTAACGCTTAGCCTCAAGCCTCATCAACCGGGAATGACTGAAAATCAGGGATTATGCAGCAAGGCTAGGTGGGTAGCACCCACTTCAGGGTGAGGTCATCCCTGTCTAGATGTCCCTTTTTATTTCGGCTTAGTGGTGCGGTTGCTGATCCCAACCGTGGAGTGATCTTACTCGGGATTATCCAGTAAGGGGTAGTCCCGGTCTTGTGTTGGAGGGGATCGAAAGTGATCCTCGGTACGGTGATCTAGGCCATGTACTATGACAGGTGGTACCCCAGTGCCTAGTCATTAGTTGGAAATCCATTCTCCCTACGCGCCTTTTACGAGTTTTGTTTGTATTACCCACTCTATGGCTAGTAGCTGGAATTTAATAATGTAACAATTTCGGCTATTTTAATAAGTATTTGTATATAGACCCTATTATAATATCAGAGGATTTTAATAAAAAGTGTTTTAGCCATCGTAAGGTACAAACCCGACATGTTTATTTGTTGCATGGTCTTACGAGATGCTTTTGTTTTCAAAAGAATTTTGAAACTTTAATAATCAATTTGAGTGTGGTTTTCTCACGCTGGTATTCCAGACTGACTCGGGTGTTATTTAACTATAATGCTCGGGTCAGACCGAGTATTATAAGATGTAGGATATGATGCCGTGGAGCTCAGGAGACGAGCTGGATGACGATACGTATTTCCGTACTTGATTATTGTTCCGCTGTGTATCCATTTGTATGTTATTGATGTTGTTGCACTCTGATGATGCACTCTGATGATGATGTATAAACAGATATAGTTTTCTTTTGGGTAAAGATCATTGAATAGTTATTATATTTTATTCCGCTACGATGGTAAGATTATGTTGTTGTTTTCTGTTTTCTTTTCTTCCACCTCTTCTTCTTTAACCCAAATGGTTCGTATTTCCTTTCAACTTGAGTTGATTGATGTAGAATAGTGTTGACTCAGGAGTACGGATGTGCGGGTCGTTACACGATGCTGCTTAGCGGAACGGGTTTTCCCCTCACTGGTATCCTAAAACTTTATAAAACCATATACTGTGCTCTTGCATCCACAATAGTCAAAATAAAACATTTCAAAATAATAGGATGATATGGAAACAAGTAAATCATTTCTAGATTACCCATCCCCATTCATTTTTGACTATTTCTTTCGGTTACGGTTTCTAGGGTCACTATTAACCTAATAGTTTTCATGGGCTGACTATTAACCTATTTAACACTTAAGGACTCCTTTTCCAGTTTCATAATATTCAGGGATCACTAAGAACCTATTGGCCCCTACTAATAACTTCATTGTTTCGTGGGTTCTCCCTGAACCTATTGTTATCTCCAATAACTTCCCACTTATTCTAGTTTTCATGGGTTGACTAGGAACCTATTGACATTTATTAATAACTTAATCCGGATATAGTTTTCATGGGTTCACTACAAACCTATTGGCCATGCTAATAAATCTTTCTAATCATAGTTTTCATGGGTTTACTATGAACCTATTAGCACCTGCCAATAACTTTTCCTAAACATAGTTTTCATGGGTTTACTATGAACCTATCTATCTGACAACTTCACTACTTATGCATCCTACATTCTGGTCCATCTGACCTCCTGGATGCAATTCTACTTATTCAGAAGTTAATTCAATTTATATTCACTACTAGATCAACTTAGCTAGTTATTCTGCCCTTTCTCCCAAAAATGTAGTTATGGGTCCATTATGATGTGAATATATATATTTGAAGAAGAAAACATAATATAATACCAACACCTGTGGTTCAATATCCTTGAAATCACTTTCATATAAAGCATGGTCAATCCCTTTAGCCTATTTTTTTATCAAGGAAAAGCTTCTTCAAAACTTCATACTTAAAACCATTTCATAACTCCTTTATCTATGGGTTTTCCTTTAAAGTGAGATTGAGTTATTTGTTTTGAAAATTAAGGCGTTCGAGACCTTTAAACCTTTAGTTTCGAAACCATTGGAAACTTCCTTTCAAAAGCATTAAAAAATTTCTTTCAAAACACTAGGCCTATGCCTTTCGAAACACCTTAAAGCCTTTCTTTCGAAACCTTTCTAATGTATTAAAGTAATGCTTATTAACTCTTAGAAGCATAGCTTCGAACCAAAGAAAGTATCCCTTTCGAAACCATTATTTATCATAAAAAAGTGTTTGGGGAAAAACTTGATAACATCGGAACCATCCTTTCGAAAAATTAAACCATATAAGTAAAACGTCTGAATGTTAGCTTTGAAACCCCTTTCGAAAGCTTTAGGAAGTGGCTCATATTTACAAAACAAATGCTACCTTTTGAAAGCATTGATATTTTCAATTGCTTCGAAAGGCATAAGGTCGACAGAAGGGTTTCGGCTAGGTCGAAACTACCCCTTCTGAAATCATTTGTTTGGAAACTGAGTAACTCATTCGAAAGCTATACTTTGAACAATAAGGCGAAAACCCCCTTTCGAAAGCTATTCAAAAGACCCATTCGAAAGCATATATTTCGACACATTCGAAAGCATTTAGTAAAACAGGAAAGCGCGTTTTTTAGAAAACAAAACAAACGTTTCATTCCCATCGGAAGCTATGTTTTGACACCATGCCTTCTGCCTTTCTCCAATCCATTACGTACCAATGTTGATACCTTGTGTATTGGTTTCGGCTTCATGGGTTTCGACCTAGTAGGTTTCGACTTGATTGAAGGAGGAAGCTATGAGTCGAAAGGTGCTTCTAAAAGAGGTGGAATCCACTTTTCTAGGTAAAAGCTGATCAATGCCAATAAAAGTATTAACTTTATAACTAACTTGCCTATTTGTAAACATTTAATTAGTTGCCATAAACTCTTCAAATTATTTTCCAAATACAACCGCCGCATAATTTCAGATCTAAACCAAGATTAATTTAACAAGTAAGCCCTTCCATTAAGCAAAATAATTAAATCATTTAGGTATTCCTTTCAAAGTAATTTAATTCTCATAATAAATCACTTTGGAAAAATCCACAAAAATCATAGAAATTAAATTTTAATATGTTATTTAACATATCTAAATTTCAAACCCAAATTCTCAATATAATTTCTTAAATAAATTTCTAAAACCAATTAACCATATTTTCCTTTGAAAATTCATAATCTCCATAACTTGGAAAATTACAAAAACTGAAACCGATCTTCAAAATCATATTTTACATGACATAAAATTATCTCATGGCATTCAAAATCCATTATAATCGGTTTTACCCTTAAAACCGTATAAAAACATATCTAAACAATTTTGTTTAAATCATACATGTTATAGTCCAAGCATATCATCATCCAAATCATCGTTAAAATGGATCTAATCTTAAACTCGAAAACAAATGATCGTAAAACAAAATAGAGATGATATAGATTATTATTCACCGTGATTAAATAAGGAGATTGGATTGAGATTAATTTCCCCTAGCTTGAATCCTTAGCTTTAGATTGAATTTATCTTCTTTTCTTCCTCAGCAATGGGCAGCTCTTCTTATATTTTACGTTTGTTTTTGTTTTGCTAAAACGAACGTGAATAGATGGAAACAAAAATATATAAGGGTAGTGGATTATGTGTGGCTATTTCCTAATAAGCCCTTATGTAAATTAATTTGCTTATAAACCATTTTTAAGCCCATTTAAACAGTTAAGCACGACCTTTAATTTTATTTTCAAATCTCAATCCCCTTATCACTCTAATTATTTACATTATTTTATTTTATTTATCTAATTAAATCTTCTGAATAATGTTATCAAAAATTAAGGGTGTTACAGTAGGTTCGCTTCTCCACCCTGTGTTGTTTTCTTGTTGCAAGTAAGAAGAGGCATGAGCTTTCGACTCTATCAACAGGTATATCTTTGGAGTTTCGAAGGTTTTTAAATGTTGGGGGTTCCAATGTGGAATGTAACTTCTGAAAACATACTTGCGGATTAATGCAGAACCCCTCTTAGTTATGAAAGGTTTTGGTCGGTTCGAAAGGCTTAGTTATGCTTTCGAAGGGGTTGCTCTAACAGAACATCTTTTCGAGTAATTTGAATGAAGGAAAAACATTTGGTTTTGAAAGGTTTGTTGTGCCTGTGAGTGGCTGTTATTTGCTGGTTTCGAAAGGTATTACTCAACTTATTCGAAACGTCTTCATACAGGCGGAAGCATTTGTTTCGAAAGGAAGCAATTGAAGCGAAATGGTGCTTTCGCCCCTTTTGACCCCTTCGAAAGCTTGTGACACATCTGAATTTTGGCTGTAGCATCCCTTCGACTCCTTCGAAAGGCTTTATTAATGCTATCATCTCCTGTACATCCTTCTCTTCTATTCATCTTGGCTTCGATAAGGTTGAAGTGAGAATCGGTGGTAAAAATGACCATCTCCTGGGGAGCATATGGACCTGGCAATGTCATTTTCTACTGATTGCTAACCTCCACATGATGAGAAGCTCCTTCATCTGCATCAGCTATTGCTCCAAATGATCTTCTAGATCTCCTAGATACCATTGGTTCATGTAGGCAAATTCTTTAAGTTCCTTAATGAAAATCATTTGGATCTAACATCTGGATGCTCCAATCCATAACACACAAATAGATCTGCACTTGAGAATCTTCTCTCTCAGTGAAAGCATCAAAATATTGAGCCTAGGCACGACACCCAAATTAATAATCTGAAAAGACAGAGAAATCTAGCAATAAGAAAAACAAAGAGAACACTAGAATTTTATAGTGGTTCGACAAATCTATGGTCTACGTCCACTTTATTATTATTGATTATGGAATTGAAATCACTAGTACAAAGGATTAAACAAGACTAATAGCCTAGAAATGCCAAGAGTAGCTTCCTTAACCTATGGTTGAGGGAAGATAGAAGATGAATAAAGCAAAGTACCCAAAAGTCCCTTTCCAAATGCCATATGTGATGTATTTATAGGAAATCGTCCAGTAGAATCGCCAGATCTCCATATTCTAAGTCTTACTACAGATCCGAAAAAGTAGAAGAGGAAGATGGAGTCCTCGGAGCCATAAAAATAACTCGGTACCGACCTGCTTTTTGGATGAGGAATCACTCCTTCTTTACTCCTTTGGTCTTTTATCTTCGATCCATTGTTTCCAAGTACTTTTCCTTTGAGATCGTGTTGTTTCCAAGAGTTTTTGATATCATTTGTACTTGTCAGCTTTTCTTTAAAACTTCCTTTAGGTCATTCACTTATTCCTTAAGGAATGGACTTTACGTGGATCACTCAAATCATAGTTCTCCGTGCTATATCTTCGGGGGCCCATAAGAGGCCAAAAAAGTGATCGGTACCGAGTAGATCAGCTCGGTACCAAGTTCTATCCTTAGCTCATATTTTGCTTCAATTTTCTAAGTCCATTCATATTGTCCTTCCACGCATGTTCCTAAGTTCGTGAATTTTTTCGTTTTCGTTCCGACCTCCAGATTCGTTTGAAAGCTGCTTGATTAAAAAGGCGGATAACAGTATGTTCAAGTGAAATCATGAAAATTGCAATAACTATATATATATATATATATATATATATATATATATATTCTAAGTTATATAATCAAACGGTACACACGCGCACACACACATATACACAAGGAAGGTTCAATGACACCCCTCTTTTGGAGCACCCTTTAGCACTCTATGAGTTGCAGGCTATTAAATGCTATAAAATTTTGTAGATTTTTAATCTAAATTATGAATATCATCTTTGAAAAATATGAGATCGTTTTGAAAATTTTAACCTCGTCTGAAAATATATCAAGTTAATATAACCGTTAACACATTTATGTTAGCCATGGATTTGAAATATCAAGTTTATCATGTTATATATATTTAAATGCTCTCAAATTTTATGGAGATGATCTCGAGTATTATATTAAAATATCCACAAAATTTCATAACATTTAAAATCGTGTAACTCAAAATATGATAGAAATGCTAAAAGTGTGCTCCAAAAGAGGGGTACAATCAAACCTTCCTCTATATTTGGATATGATATATCTTTCTTGGAATTTTATTATTACCTTATAGCTTCTTAAATATTTTTATTTTATGTTTCTATTGTCACAAATGATTTTTTATTGAACATGTTGTTATTATACGTTTAATTGAGATTATTTAAAACTTGAATAAATTTGGTTTTTAAATTTAAAATTCTAATGATCGGTTTTTACACAGTTGTTCGATGGTTGTACTCGTATGGTTGGACATGATGCGGTGGTAAATAAGTGTTTCGGGTTTAACGATGGACCAAAATTTATGAATACGGATAGGAAAATATTTAGTTTCGTAGTCTCGATCCAGCTATGCGTTTCCGATGGGTTGGTTTTGTTCTGTTGGATGATGGGCATTCTATTTTAATTGGGAGTTTCTGTTATCCTCATTAGGAGCTAATTCCTTCACATTTTCGTATACTTACGTTAAAAAAATCGCAGAAACACAGAAATTTCAACCGGCTTGTTGTCTACGGGGATACTGGATCCAATCTTTTGAATTAGGATTTTCAATTTCTGTAAACAGGTGCGTGTAACTGATAAATCCATGTAAATATTTCTGTTTGATTTATTATTTTGTCAAATAATTTAACATATCTATGGGGTGATTATGATTACAGTTTCAATTAGTGTCGGCTGATTTAACTTTGGTGAAACCCTATCAAAACCCTAGAACTATGTACTTAATTCAATTAGACGTGTAATTCTGAGCATGTTTGTTGGATAATTCAAATAAAGCTAACTTTATTTATTTCATTAACATTCCAGATCATTTTATCAACACAGATAAAATCATGCCGAGTTTATATATTGAGTTTTTTCCGTAAAACTGAGGAAGTACGATATCATTTCACATGCATTTGCATAACCAATATATTAAATATTAATGTAAGAGCGAGTACGAAATTTTGATGGAAATAACAAACAATTTGGTTTCTTTCCATAATTGTTGAAAGGAGTCACTTCTAAGATTTAATTTTAGAAAGATAATAATTAAAATTGAATACTCGAAAAATAAATAAATAGGAAAACACAATAGCAAATATTTGTAATTTTGATTTAGTATGGTTATAATAAAATGAAACAGTATCTTATGTAGTGGATAACACATCAGTTTAAACACAACAAGGTTGTCTTACTTCATTCTACTTTATGAATAAACCAAAATCTTAAGTATGTTTCATTGTACTTTAAAATCATATATGATAAAAGATGTTTGAATATTTTTTTTAATTAAAAGCAGTTGTTTGATTTTAAAGATATTGTTATGCATAATATGAAATATTATAGGGAATCGCTAGAATACAAATGCATGCAGACTAAAATGATTAACTTAATTTATTGACTGAAAATACCCATAACAAGACTACAGGAAAAAAGGGCTAAAAAGAAAGAAAAAATTGAACAAAAATTACTAAATTATAGAACCACCTACTAATAGTATTATGCATTGTTGTTAAAAATCTTAGAATCTTACGATTTAAATCCCGATTCAAATCGGATTTCTCCCTTTACGATTCGATTTACATTCTTATTCAAAGTTAGTCAAAACCACAATTTAAAATAATATTTAGCTTATACTAACAAATTAAAATATTTATTTGGATTCATAATTCCAATAATAATGTTTTCGAAACAATATAGAAATGCAATTAAAGAGAAAATTAAGTTTTAAGTTTAGCCGTAGAAGTTCAACCATTTAAATCAATTTCAAAATGTGTACATATCTTAAAATACAGATCTTTTGAGTCCACGATTTACTATTCAAATCCCGTTCGATTCAAAGTTTAAACTTTACGATTTACGATTTAAATTCCATCTTGAAAACCTTGATATTATGTATTCATAGGAAAACATTAGTGTTCTTCCTCATAAGAAAACATCTATCTCCTTTTCCGTTCAAATCCCTAAATCCTTTATTCTGAAAATTGAACAATAACCAAATTTAGAAATTGTAGGCGGGTCAACTTTCTCTTCTCATCCATGAATGTTATCATTTCTTGATTCTAAACTCTAATATATTGAAGTTTTCTTAGTGTTGAAATTCAAGACTAGATTCCAATAGTGAGTGTACAAATTATAATTTTGTAATTTAAATCCTAAAATCACTTCCAACAATCAATTACATGGCGTGATGTTACAAAACTCAAAGGTAAGAGATTACATATGTGTAATCTGCACTGGACGCCTGTTGAATAAGAATCCACCTCAATTTCTAATTAGGCCTCTATTCAACATATAATTTAGAGTTAAGAAATTATAACTTTCAGGATAGGAAAAGAAACTCGATCCTTTTGCGGTTTTTACATTGAAATTCTCAACATCTAGCTGTTTTTTCAACAAGTGCATAATTAAAAATTAAGATATACGCATGTTCGGTGGACCCAAATGTTAGGAGCCGATTCAAAAGGCACTTAGTTTGTTGATATGTATTTTTGTTATCAAATACTCCATGATTACAGGTGTAATGTTACAAAATTTTAATTGTAATCGTAATCAACTGTTGAAGGTATTCTTGTAGCTTCACCTCTGTCGTTGAGTTGTTACTGGTCGGTAGAGCAAAGTGATTCAAAAATCTAAACATCGTAAAAAAATTATACCGATTATTTTTCTAACGACACTAATACTTCGACACATGCAATCCTTATGCATATAAAAGAACAAAATTCAATATTATTATAAAATATAAAATAATTATCAATGAGAAACAAATAGGATTTGAACATTTTAGTTTTTAGTGGATATGAACGTGAAATGAAAATGGATGAATGTTGCAACATGATGAGAAAGAATACCGAGTTAAAATAGGATCTTGTATTATTTTTGAAGTTAACACAAATGATCTTTCTCTCTCATATTCCCTCTTTTCTTTTTCTATGTTCTCTTCCCCAAGTTGAACCCCAAATTTCACTTCTTCCTCCTTATTTTGATTTTTATAAACAATTTACACAATGGTATATTTGGCATTTCATAAAGGTATCACCAAGGTAAAAACATATAGAATTAAAGATTGACTTATGATAAGGTGTGTGGGTGCAGTTAAAGTGTTGCAATATTATTTGGTTCTCTTTTAGTTTCAGAATCACACAATCTGATGCATTGTTATTGCTTAGGATGAGATTATGAGATAAGTAAGCTAGATGCAAGACTGTATGGATATAAGCATATTGGGTGGTAATGGGGGAAACTGAAATATAACGGTGGACAACATCAGTGTTTTCAAGGAATCGGAGGAAGAAGCGAATATTGAGGTTTAATTTGGGGAGGAAACGTTAAAAAAAATTGGGATATGTGAAAAATAATAGCAATGCAGGATAATACTGTTTTAATCGGAAATCAAACCATGAAAATATACGAATTAACAAATGGAAGGTGGATAAGGAAGGGGGAAGGGGCTATGTGGTTTCATTCGGATTAATTTGCCTTATCGTCGTGCATATGTTTTCATTGTTGAGGAATTTTTGAAAGGTGTTAATGTTAGCATATTCAAATGTAAGTTTGTGGGTCCAGCAGACTTTTCTTGTTTTGCAATAGTTTGATCTGTTTTTTTTTTAAATCCTAAATCTATTTTAATTCTATATGTTTTCACCATAAACTTAAGGCTAGTTCTACTATACAAACAATTAACTTGTTCAGAGTGTATATCCATATAATATTGCACACTTCAAACCTCCATTGCATATTTAGTCTTTACTCAAGTGAATATTACATATGAATTTAAATTTACTTTTCAAGAACTTTGAAATAACGAAAATATTAGCTTCAATCGCTATTGATTAAAAAAATCATAAAAATGTGCATACCTCAATGTTTTCAACTACCAGTGCTTTGTAACCTTTTTTTAGTAGTTTATTACTTTTCATATGTGACCCTGATTGTAGAAGAACATGTAAGAAAATTCATAAGATACATTGGACCAATAAATAGTTGTGTGATGGCTTGAAACATATATTGTATCAATTAAACCCTAGTCATAATTTATCTTTGATTTTCTACGTAAATCCTAAATATTTCAATAAACAATCATTTGGTGTCCAGTGTACATGATCTAAATAGTTGTTTTTCTTGATGAGAAGAATCACAAACTTTTTGTAATCATGATAAAAATGGACCGAAAGCCAAAAAAAAGCGAGTGTGGTTTTGAAAAAAAAGGAAAAATAATAATCAAGTCATAGGAAAATTGAGAATGTGAAGATTAAATAAATAATAATGAGTGAGAAAGAAGAATAATATGAAATATATTGGTTGCGATGGAGGAAACAATGAGCAGATGGCCACATAGATGTATTAAAAAAATGAGAAGCAACAAAGTGTCTGCAAACAACAGCAACCGTCCAAAGTTCACGGTGTAAGCCCAATGTCATTTATCTACTGGCTAAAGTTGATTGTTAATTTGTTATTGATGCAATCTTAATGATGATGTTTACATTAAAACTGATAAAGGCATGTCAAGTTATAATGATTGTGTCATAGAATGTTTCAAAGTATCTATAACAAGTATTTCCCTTCTCTGTGGTTTTTTAGAACAGAAAATTTGTTTTTGTCAGATGATAGCAATGATAATGACTTACGAAGTAGTCTTCTTGAAAAACATAAAGATTACGACCTTGCGGAGATTGATTTCTCCATTAGAAAGAATGCTTCGAAGTTTATTATCAATATGATTTATCTTTTTCAGTTGGCTAATCATCATTTTCAAGTTTGCCTCATGATGAGATACCATTAATAGCTAAAGTAACAATAGTCCAATAATTTAAAGGTCCCGTCCGAGCCAAATTATATTAAAATGACAAACGGATAGAAGAAAGGATGGCAACTAGTTGACTTGTATTCAAATTATGATTCAATATATATTGGATCATGCTTTGGAGCTAAATTATTTGAGATTCATCTTAAAATATGTGGGACAGTGGATATGAAAGAATGCACATGTGAAAGCTTCCAATATAATCACTTAGAAGTCAAGATGCAAAATGGGAAGGCCAAGGGTTTATAACCGTGTAACATGAATGTATTCAACTTTTAAGAAAATATGGAATGAAGAAGAGACCTTTGCTATATTTGAGTTTTCGAATGATTCTATTATTGACGGCGACAAAACTGAAATTGCTTTTGAAACAGAAGAATTTAACGTTAGGAAGGTTGTTGGTACTCCTTATGGATCTTACATCGAGAAAAAAAGGCTACAACCTACTCCAGCTTAAGCTTCATTGGAAATGTTGTAGTTTTAAAGATGATAACACATGGAAGCTAGCTACCGACTTTTGTAATTGTGAGATAAAAGCAAGGAATTTGCCATCGTGGATATATTGTCATTATATGAAAAAATAGATGTACTCTATGGTGGACCACCATGCCAGGAGTAGGTGGATATAACCATATTAGAAAAGTGAATGATCCTAATTTTAGGGGTGTTAACGAAGTGAGAAAGGGATGTTTTATTTGCATTTGTTAAGAAAATTGTCAAATAATCAATACAAAATGAACACACTTCAAACTCATACCTTGTTGGAGCCATGCCACGTCCCTTAGCTACATTCTTCCTTCAGTTATGAAATGGAAAATAAGCAAATGGTTGTATATATGAACTTTATTTATCATCTGAAACTTGGATATGCATTACTAGAACATGTTGTTGACTCAAGTTTTCTAAATGCTATATAAAATATGCCCTTAAACGACAAAGTTCCTTGTATTACCAAGTATGACTTTGTACATTAACATGGGAAACTATGCCCTTACAAAGTATTGAGTGAAAGTTTTTCTTCGAGAGTTAGACTTGATGAGATGTTGCCCTAACTCTTCCATCACATAGTGTAGATGCTCATGGCGCTTCTCGTGTAGAATTTGAAACCCATGTCATATTGCCCTAACAAATTTTCATCTTGTTTATATCAACATCCATATGAAAATTATAAAATTGTGTAAAATAACCGAATGAAAATATATTTTGAGTTACCATATGTACAATTGGATATTGTTTTCATTTCATCGACTTTTTATTCAATTATTTGATGACGTATATTTTCATCATTTCATTTATAGTTGAATTAGAGTTGAATCGAATTTCGATTAATAATAGTATAGATGCAAGACGAGTATACATTAGAAATGTTTGTAAGGTGTGTTGCTCATTTTGTAGTATAGTAACTGCGTTCCTTTGATTGCTTGGATGATTCTTCTTTGAATAAGATATTTTTATTTTTATTGTTCCATGCTAAAGAACGGTAGCAGTAAGTATGCAATTTCGTAGAAAATGAATATAACCTAACCTTAGAAGTCGAGAATGGAGTGGGTATATGAAAAGGGAGAAAGTCACTTTAAAAATAATGAAAACAAGTTGGAACATGTCCTACTAATTAATAATAAAAAATATTGATAGTGTTATAAATTTACATAAAATTGGAATACCATTATGTTCTACGAGTATATATGCACGTCCAGATGAGTCTGCATCTAATCACAATGTGTACATAAATGCAGCAATATGCTTGTGTAGCGTTATTGCATACTATATAAAGCTTGACATAATAAAACATCGATTAAACAAAACAATTAGCATAGATAATTTTATAAATCTATTGCAAGGAACATAATTGACAATGCAATATATTACAATAGTCGTTCAAATTCTAAAATAGAAGAAAGAAAAGATAAAAAGAAAGAAAAGAGGTCTACTTATTTCACTCACAGCAAAAAAGAAACTAAATCACGTATTGCATGACGTTCGAATAATGAAGACACGTAATGATACTTGGTTCAAAAGACACGATGATGCATCAATGAAATGAAAGAAATATAACAGTGATCTGGTAAAAAAAAAGATAATAAGAGTATAAAGTATCAGCAAACACCTATTAAACAAAGCTTTCAATGCAGAGGAAAAGTAAATAATAGCTCTAAAATGTGACAGCAAAAAAATACACATCATGCACAGAAACACTCCGTTAAAAGTACAGATCTGCAATGCCTACTCTAAGATTCGCTTTAAGTGACTTTCGTCTTTGCACATCATGCAAATATCATTCCTTATAATATACACACAAAATCCATACTTGTAGCCATTAATTAATCTGAAATAAGTGTTTACAAATTTTAATTTCAATGCCCGTTTATCAAGCTACATGACTAATGAGAGCTGAAAAAATTCTTGTCAAAAACCCAATTTAGTAAATCAGTTAACTTTATTGTTTCTAAGTTGAGACATATAAAGGAGGAGGTCGTCTCGATCGAGCTCTACGACGCCGCTTGTCATTATCCATGGTTGGGCTTCTGTGTAGTACTTATTCAGCAGCTCCTGAAATCATTTTACATTATCATCTGGATGACTCCTAATAGTTAATAGGGACAGAGAGTTATACATATTATATCAAATAACATATACAGAGAGTTATACATTATGCCAAATAGTACTATGACAATAACATGTAGAGGTAACGTGATGTAAATACACAAAATCTAAATAGTTCTTCTATGGCATTGGAGTTGATATAAACGAACATTTAGTTAAATGCCAGTATTCAGAATTTGATTATACATGGAGATGAAACAATACTGCTAATCATCCAATAATAAGTTGTAGAATAATAAAACCAATTTTATCCATGATGTAAGCTTGAAACCTGTAAGTAACCTATTTTTAGCAACAAAATGAAACACATGACATAAATATATGAGGTTTTTTTTGGGTTTAACAATATAGGTAATATCATTTGTTGACACAGTTAATGAAGATCCATTATTCAGTCTCAAAGACACGATGAAATTCTTATTCAATGAATACTCTTTAGAAATAATACACACTCGCACACATTAGGATTTGTGGTCATATGTATATGTGCATGTATGTACATGACCAAAATCCTAATAGAGAGTGTGTGATAGAAGCGTTCAATAGGCCTTGTAATATTTACATTTTCAAAAGAAAAAAAGAGGTAGTAGGAAGGGCGGGGGGTGAGGGGTGTTGGTGGTCAGCAATATGGTACTGTTTAAGAATACTTGCTTAACATATTTTATCATATGTCCAATATCAACTGTATTGAGTTTTTATCTGACCACGACAACTTCTAATTTTTCCCAAAATGCAGCATAGTGAGATTTTATTCATGTACAGTATTCCTACATCATAGAGCTACTCATGCCAAAATTCACTATCCAATTCAGATTATTTAATTTTGAATAAGATCAATAATAGAAATCGCGAAGAAAGTTTATCCTGGATGCATACATAAAATATTGCAAATATCTTAGTTACTCATATCCTTTAATTGCAGACTACTATCATCAAATTCATTAATTTCATATTTAGTACAAATATAGATAGCTTACTCCTCAAACCCAATAATTTCCACATGCACTGTATATGTGGTCATACGTAGAACTTTGACAAATTCTTTGTAGTCCTTTACCACTTTTTAAAATAGAATTAAATAATAGTTAACTTGCATTTTGTCAGAAGAAGGTTAAAAGGAATTTTGTTGCCGATTTAAAAGTATAGTGACTTTACTTTTGTTCATGCTTATTGTTGAAATTATATAAACATTTCTCTTAGTTTTTATTTCAATAACAATCATAACATCCTTATTTCACAATAAAACCATATACAACATAGGTCACCTGGTACATTAAAAAAAAATCATATATAAAAAATAAAAAATAAAAAAAACCTTTGGTAATGAACAAATCAACAAACGGTCTATGACAAAGGGATTTACTCTTTTCAATACAATAATCCAAGAGTTACAATTCATTACAGCCTAATTGTTTGAGTTTTCTGTAATGAACATCATACTGTTACTGATAAGAATGCCTAACTTTTTAATGACATACATCGTAATATTCATTTTTTTTCGAAACATGTAGACATTAGTTGCATTTATTTGACATGTTGGATATTAAATGTTTAATATTTATGTTGAACATGTTGTTTATTTATGTTTAAACTTTTCTAACTGTGAACGCGTTTAATAAAAATAAATGATAATTTTGACAAAAAAGTCCACCGATACTGATGCTGCAAAACAATCAGTTATTAATTTCTAATACTTTTTGTAATATCAAATGTATACTTGTAATGAATAAGAAGCTTTTCATTAGATTATATTATACGATTAAATTACAATAAAAATGATTTTGCAGTATTTGATATTTGATGTATGTTGCAATAATAGCAGGTATTTTTGTGAATAAACAACCTTTCTTATTATAATTTTAGAAAATCAAAATAAGCAATGTTTATGCAACATTAGAGTTTAAAGAAAAATAAATAAAATGATCAGATAATAATTCCCTTTTTTGGAGAACTTCAAATAATGTCCTGGGTGAGACACAGTGTTCAGACTACTTGAAACCAATAAAAATTCATCTTGCTGGGTGAATTCAAACAATTTTATTAAGCGAAAAAATATTGCCTTTTCAACTTCTAGTTAGAATGAAACAATTATGTTCGACATTCACAATTCAAATCAATGGAAAAAATAATGAGTGAGGACGCAAAAATTGAAGCAAATCCAAACAGGGGAACATTTTAATTAAAATACATACATTAAATCAAATTATGTCAGAGAGGAAAAAAGAAGCTGATAAGACGCCTGACCTGTCATTGAATCACCTGTCGTCGACGCTGTCTCTGGTGATACCACCAATATCGATTCACAGGTAAGAGAAGCTGATTGTTGGGGAGTTTTTTTTAAGCTTTTATGAATCAAATGATGGTAATACATGGAATAAGGGTTTTGAGGAAATTGTTTTAGGAAGGCGGACGAATTTGGGGAGAAACACATTTAGTTGTATGAAGCGAGAGTGGAAATGGGAGGAACGCAAGTGGGTCTGATTGGATATGCAAGAGCATTTCGAGAAGTTCAAAAAGACGCGGTTAAAGTTAGTAGATTGAATTTTCATTATTAGTAGTAAAGATAATGTTCTTATTAATTTGATTAGGAGTTGTTGATTTTGATGAATCAGCTAATATATGACCAGCTGGTTTTCTAAGTTAATTCTAATAGTTTGTAACGCTATTAATAAAAGCACTTTTGAGAAGTCTTTTAGCGGAAGAGGCTTTATGGTGTATTCTACTGAAAAGCGTTTTTGTTTGACAATTAGCTGCCCATAAGCACTTTATTATTAACAGAGAAAATCATGTAGAAAAAGTGTTTTTGGTTGATGAATAGCTGCCTATAAGCACTTAATTACTAACAGAGAAAACATTATTAACAACTCCTAATAGTTTTCTAAGTTAATTCTAATAGTTTGTAACGCTATTAATAAAAGCACTTTTGAGAAGTCTTTTAGCGGAAGAGGCTTTATGGTGTATTCTACTGAAAAGCGTTTTTGTTTGACAATTAGCTGCCCATAAGCACTTTATTATTAACAGAGAAAATCATGTAGAAAAAGTGTTTTTGGTTGATGAATAGCTGCCTATAAGCACTTAATTACTAACAGAGAAAACATTATTAACAGAGAAAACTGTATTTTGTCACAGATCAATGTAAAATACTTGCAGTTGGGACCTACCACTAGAGACAAGCGGCTTGCTAGTAATCCAGTACCGTCAGCTACAAGTGAATGTTTGTTTGTGATGCATTATTAGTTTATTTTACACCCAAAAGAGTAGCTTTAAAAAAAGAAAAAACGTTGAAGGAATGTTAAGAAACCAGTCATTTCCCTTATGGTTGGAACTTGGAAGCAGAATAGCTGCTGGTATGAACTAGCAACAATCATTCATATTTCTTGATATCGTTAGATATACTATTTGGTCCTTATTTTCGACAAGCTTATATTATTAAGCTAGGAGAGAATGTCTGCACTTGTCTAGGTTTGAGAAAGTAAGCATCAAGTGTGTGAATTATTAACAGGGAAAACTGTATTTTGTCACAAATCTATGTAAAATACTTGCAGTTGGGACCTACCATTAGAGACAAACGGCTTGCTGGTAATCAAGTACTATCAGCTACAAGTGAATGTTAGTTTGTAGTGCATTATTAGTTATTTCACATCCAAAAGAGTCGAACTCGAGGTTTTAAATATAGGATTTCGGTTACGTTTCGTCTTGGCATTTTCACACAAGCTATCTCGTGTCGGAGAAGATCTCGGACGAGATGAGTGTATCTCAGGTGTACATCTCGAATTGACATCTCGGATCTTAAAGTGCATCTTGGGAATATCTCGAATTTATTTATGTTTCTAAAATTGATGTTTTAATGACTTATTTAACTCTGATTTTCAGAGTAAAAATAAAATTGTAACATATCTGATTTGCATCGAAAAAAGAATTGAAACTATTTTTTGAAGAAGAGTGGAGCTTTTTTAGCTTAATTTATTGGACAATGATTGAATACTATCCTCTTATTTGAAGATAAAGAAGAAATGAAGTCTTTTGTCGTGACACGTTAAGATTAAAAAATAAAAAATATGTTTAAGGAGTCGGTACATAGTACTTAGATTGAGTAGTTTCTTTTAAATCTATGTGAAAATGAGAAAAATATTATGTAAAAGAAGATTAATGTATAATTTCGGATGAGATCTCGAATTGAGATTTCGATCCATATATCAGGTAAGATTTGAATATCTCGGACAAAATGAGTGTCGGGGGAGATATGAAGGAGATTTGATGTCTCGTTTCGTCTAAAGTGTGGAATGGAGATCTCGGGTATGATATAGGAGATTTAAAACCATGGTCTAGCTTTAGAAAAGAAAAAACGTTGAAGGAATGTTAAGAAACCAATCATTTCCCTTATGGTTGGAACTTGGAAGCAGAATAGCTGCTTGGTATGAACTAGCAACAATCATTCATATTTCTTGATATCATTATATATGCTATTTGGTCCTTATTTTCGACAAACTCATATTAGAGTATCTGCACATGTCTAGGTTTGAGAGGGGTAAGCATCAAGTGTGTAAATTATTCACCCCCCCCCTCCCCACACCCCCCCCCCCCCTCAAAAATCCCCCAGCCCCTGCCCGGGTCCCCAGTTCTCTCTCCCTCTTTTTTTTTCTTTTTCTAACATCGAATTTATCACTTCTAACCGTCAACTAGAAAATTTGTTTTGAAATTCGAGAGGTTTGCTAAACCTCTTCGACAGAGGAGGCTGTACTCCTGAAGTTGGGCTTAATGTTTGGTTTTTCTAAAATGTACATGAATGTTTAAACTTTCAGCATTGGCATTATCATAGTAGTCGTTGTATATGTTCTTTTGTTAATTCTGCATTTCTTCAAAATTTTATTGCTCTGTGTATGTGGCATTTCTAAACTAACATTTCATTTCTTCTGCAGGTGTTGATTTTCTATTTGGCTTATTGTGAAGACAAACTTCAGCATCTGTTGCTTTGAAGTGCCAAATTATAATCCATTATCACAGAATATATTCAAGTTTAGTCACACTGATATAGAAAGATATACTTGCCATTTATTAAAATTCCCAATTTTAATTTTAAATGGAAGCTTCAACAACCTGGAAAGACCAAAATATTTGCCCCATCTGTCTAGAACCGCTCCATCAAGAAGCCTATCTAGATCAATGTTTCCACACGTTTTGTTACCCATGTATTATTTATTGGTCAAATGTGCTTAAGAAGAAATCTCCAGTACATCTATCTTCAGTCAAGTGCCCTTTATGTAAAACAGATAACCATTCAATTATTCACAATTTTGATGGAGAACATTTTCAGCGTCATTATCTGACACAAACCCATAGACATAGCTTTCTATCTGCTGCACATGACTTTAGATTGCATTGCTACAACAATAACATACGACTATCGAGCTGCACATCTGATATTCAATTATATTGGAAACAGCATAAATATCTTCGAAAAAATGTGTGGTTTGAGAGCTGGTTAAAGAGGGAAATTCAGGCTCTAATGGAAGAGGAAGACGTTGATATAATTTTTCATCATATTAAGGGAGCAATAGATAATTTTGTCAGTAGAGAACAAAGAGAAGGAGCGAGTAAAAAGCTGGCTGAAGAAAAACGTAAAGAGTTTAGAGGGCTGGTTTTGAATGCTGGAAATCCTTTTCTTCTTGGGAGAATCGAGAGATTTGTTGACGAAGTTGAGTTATTCCTTGTTTTGGGCTTTACTATTAAAGCTTATGATGAACTTTATATGCAAATTACGGCTGGGAGTTCTTCATCTGCGTAACAGTATAAATTACTCTTTTATAGTTGTTGATACCGGAACCTGAGTTTATTAGTTTGAAGTATATTTGATGGAGGAAGCTTTCATTAAGAGACAAAAGACCTGGCCATATTACAGTAGGTATGTAATCTGTATATTTTTTAAGTGACGTATTGTATTCTACTCGTGTTTTTTTTTTTTTTTTTTTTTTTTTTGCCTTTTCTGTTTTGTTTGCTTTATTTTTTTGTCCTTTTTATCCTTTTTTTTGTAAAATTGATGATTGAGCAGCATATAGCTGGAAAAAAAACCTTATACTGCATGTCCATTATATAAAGTCATTGATCTTATTAAGTGGTGGACAAAAAAGCGCTTTATCATTTCCTGTCTGGAGCCTGGAGGTCTGTGCAAATAAAATTAGTGCATTGTGTACGTTCGTGAAATTAGTACTCTTGTTATCTGTATTTGGGGGACATTCATGTGCTGATGTTGGGAATTTGATCCTTTCCTTTGATAGGAAACCAGGGCACTGGTTCATTTGATATCTTGAGTTGTCGGATATGAAACTTAACAGTTGAGATTAAAACTAGTGTGTTATCCACAGTCACCACTTTCTGATATTTATGAAGTTTTATCTGTACCCCAACAATTCATGATGGTTACTTATCATAGTTTAAAATTCGAACTTTTTCAGAATTTAAACTTTGTGCACATACACCATCAATTATATACTTAATTGTTGATAAATAACTAGGGTTCTGGCCAGGGGCTGATTTAGGTAAAAGCCAGCTGGGGCCTTTGCCCTAACTGGAATTGAGCAATGTAATTAACAAAAAAAAGGGCTAGAATTCAATGATTGGTCTTTGCTAAATCTACACTTTAACCGCTATCTAGTTCAGCAGTACCATATGCAAGCCCGTTTTTATGTCATAAGTACACATATATTTTGTCAACCACCTCTTTTATAGATGCCAGTTATTATTCGCTCACTCTTCTTTTGTGAGGTGAGACTTTGCTTTACTGGAATCCACAGCCAACAACATTAATTTTTCTTCTTCTACTGAAATCTTTGCCCCACCTGAATCGCTCTGCCACTGGTTCTAACTTTTGTTTCCCTAACTGTTCCGTTTATTTACAAAATAAGTAATTCATTCTCATGATATTAGGACATGAAGGTACATGTTATTAGTATACATGTTATTCCTTCAGCTTACACACACACATCGTGAATACCAAAAATTTTGACTGTTGACATAGAAGATTGTAAATATATGGAAGATTGAGTTAGTTGATGGTACAATCGTAACAACCTTAATCAAAACAATGCATATTGTGGTACAAATAGTGTTTTAGTACATTTTTTTGGGGTAGATTGGCTGAAATACGTTATTTTGATCTGTATTGTTAGGTTTTATTTATGTGTTAACAAGTGGATTCTTTATCTGGCATACTATAAGTAATTCACATTTTAAACCTGCCCATCTTTTGTATTTCTGGGATTAATATGCCTATCTGGAAAAGGATATAAATTGATAGTTAAATATAAGACGGAATAAGGTATATTTGCTCAATGTTTCTATTCCATTTGCCCAAATTTGTTTATATATGATACTTCGGCATGATACTGCATCACCTTCAATTACTTGTATTCTGTACAAACTTGGACACGGTATTACTTCAACTTCGTATGTGATATATTCTTGCATTATATTTTGCTAGTAGGCTAACATTTTACTCCAAAGTCTAGTATTTTTTCCCCTCTAATTTCCATATATTTATGTAATATACCATCTTTCAATACTCTGCCAATTTAGTCTGATCAAAATAACATCCAGAAACACAATTCCTAGCCATCAAAGCCAACATAACAGGACCTTTTGCTCCTTCTTCAGTACTAATCATCCCCATGTTAAAATTAAGATCTGTTTTAACAAAACCAGGGTGAACGCAGTTGATGTGTATGTCAGGATATCTCTTTGCAATAACTCTTGAATATGCATTCAACGCTGCCTTAGATATGCTGTAACTTGGGACTATATTTGGCCATCCATTTTCTTTCAGCCTTCCATCTTTCATGTCTTTTAAGAATCTTTCTAAAATGTTCTCTATGTCTCTTTCATTTATGCTGTCTATGTCATTAAGTTCAGCTCTGGTTTTCTCATTAGGAATTCTCTGTGTTCAGACAGGGACTTATATTTAGCTAGTGTACTTAATTTTCATTGAATCGGTCAAAAAATTAATTAGTATGAGAATTGAAATTGCACCTTGAGTTCTCCTCTTAAAGAAGAAAGGTTGACAATTTTTGCAGGGTAAGTGGATTTTTCCAGAAGAGGAAGAAGTGCTTCTGTAATTCTTTTGCAACCAAAGTAGTTTGTATCGACGCAGTTCAAAGCATCATCGTATGTTTGTCTAATGAATCCTTGAACTATATTGGCCACATCACCAGAGAGCTTCATAAATTAACATAAATTTAGTACATCCATATAGTCAGCGTATAAAGAACAAAGTAGATATGAGTTACCCAAGAGTCAGCATCAAGGTTAAGTGCTCTCAGTCCTTCAATATCTACAGAAACTCCAGGAACTCCTGCGTTATTCACCTACACATATTCTTACATAACATACTCATATAGGTTTCTAACTTATGTAACCATGGTTATGAGTACTTGCTATCATAAATACTTCTGCATAGCATTGTATATTATTGAATACCAGTATATCAAGCTTTCCAAAGTGAAGACGAAGAAAGTTGGCCAAAGAAGCAATGCTAGCAGGATCTTGCACATCTAGCTGATGAAACATAATGTCTAAATTTGAAGACTGGAGAGAACGGAGAGCAGCAATGCCACGTTTTTCATCCCTTGCTGTCATGATAACCGTTAACCCTTGTTCTGCAAGCTGTTGCACTATTGCCAATCCTATTCCTTTATTAGCTCCAGTCACCAGAGCACAGATATTATTACACATTGATTTTTGTGAAATGCTTCCCATTTTCTTTTTCTGTTTTCTGAAATGTGATACAAATGTACATGTTGTACACATGCATATATATATATATATATATATATATATATATATATATATATATATGAGCATTAAGAAGTAATTAACTGTGACTGACGTTTTTTAAATGAAGCAGACTTATTCTTCGTTGATATTTTATTGGTTAAGGTTTCCTTGTTCTTTAGGATTCATGGAAGAGTTTATGGGACTGCCATTTGTGCGTTACTTCAACTAATTAATGAAAGGATAATTTAACAAGGGAAAATCAGGATGGAAACGGTTAATACGTAGAATATTATTTTGGCAGGATCAGGAACATTATAATTAAACGTATGTACTTTTGTTATATTACCCCACAGCTATTCAATTATATTTTTTCAATAGTTTTGTAACAGTACGGTTACGTTGATGTTGAAATGAGATGGGGATGTCATTTTAATGTTAGCCTTCAAATCTTATAGATATTTCAGCATTATTATTGGATGAACCAAATTATCTCGGTCTTATAAATGAAAATGCTGAGGGTAAGTTCTTTTTGTAGCTAACTGCACTGGTAGCATCATCTTTATCACCAACTTCAAATTGTAAGATTCTGCAAGCCTTTTTTTTTTTTTTCCTTTTCTTTTCCTTGCTTATTACCCCATGTTTCGTAGGCTGCGTATATATTTTTAAGAGTTGTGCTGGCAGAAACAATATCACATTTACCCACTATTTCACAAAAATTTCAGTTTACATTTCTACTTCATCAATAGGGATGTGTTCGTCAACCCAACCCAGTGGGCCGTAGGTTGGACCAACCAAAGCAACCATTTAGGTTGTATTAGCAACCTTTAAGATTGTGTGTTTTTTTTCCAACATTTACAATGTTCGATAAGATGAGTAGATACAAATAGTAAAAAAGGAAACTAACTTTGTGGATGTCTTAAAAGCCTACTCTACGTTAATAAATGAGTTTTGTGTTTTACATTTCCAGCCGTTTATTTAAAAACACGGGATGCGGAGTTGATGGAAAATGGTTGGTTCGAAAAATGGTTTAAGGTATAAGATTAAAAATGATTTTGTTTTTTTATTTTTCGTATTTTAGTAAATTTTAACTATGTTTCCTTTTACCTCTTTCTTTTTATTGGAATAACTATGATTCTCCGGTTTCGTCATTTGGCATGTTTATTGAAAATGCAAAATATAATATGCATTTTCTACTCAAACGTTATCTTCTCTTTAAGTCTTACTCATCCCTATGTTAGGATTGCTTTGTTGCATGCGGATATCTAGAAATGATTTTGGGATGAAATGCCCAAAAAGACAAATACACAAACACACCACCAAACATAGTCACAAAACAAATATTCAAAGGTCAGATATATAAAGATAGCAAGCAGAGCTATATGTAACTGGAACTTAATCGAAGGCCAAAGTTTCGTTTATAGCAGAAGAAAGAAAGTTAAATGATACAAAATGCAAGTAAAATATGATCATACCGAACCCAAGCAGAGTCAGCTAACGTATATAGTTTTAGTTAATACAAGGGGTATGGGTTTAAATAGAAACACGCAAACATATAATGACATGCGTTAAACGACTAAAATGCTGTAAACAAAAAACGGTGGTTTAAGCAATGGAATCATAAAGCAGACATATAAAATATTCAAGTGAAAGAATATGCCTTTCTGCCCTTGTAATTTATGTAAGATGTTGTTTTTATACGATTTTAATGATGCAATCAAATGGTAATGGTGATTTTTCATTATCATACAATTATCAATGGTGACAACATTTTATTGAAATCGATATATCAATTTAATCGGTATGTTAACGATTTACTTGCCATTTTCTACGGTAAATTATCGGTAGTATTTCATTAAAACCAATGGTAATCGTAAGTTTACCAATCAATTTAAAACGCATGTATATTAATTTGATATGCTTTATTATAGCCATTCAGAATCAAACAAATGATTTAATTTAATTCGGCAATCAGATGAAATAATATCAAATTTTTTTTTTCTGTCTTCTATCAAGTAATATATAAACAATACGATAAAGATGCGTTATAGTATAAAAATATATCAAAGTTACAAACTTTTTTGAGCAAAGATAAACTTACCATTATTTGTGTAAGCTTTGTCAAATTATCATATATCAATCTTTGATATACCGGTAGATTTATAATGGTAATGCTAACCGGTTTTAATTTACCAGCAAAAATGGTACGATAATAGCATTTGAAAAATGGCAACAACCATGAAAGCTCTGATATAATTTACTGCTACAAGCTTTGGATGTAAGGGCGGAGGTAGGAGGTACGTGAATGATCTTGGAAGATGAGCGTTTAAATTTTAGGCGCTGTAAACTTTTACTTCAACATTACGTGTGCATTCTTTACTGATAAGCACTACCAAAATTCCTTTTTTTCCAATTCAATTCTTTATTCAGTTTCAATAGCAACTATCCCCTGTTTTTAGTCCAATTAGTGGGAGAGAATGGTGGAAAAACCTAAGATCAATTTTAGGTAGAATAACATAAAATTTAAAATTTAATACTGGAAAATAAAATAATATATTCATATAATATTGCGTGCATATATACACACATATATGCATATACAATGCTAAGTTGAGTGTTTTTGGAAAAAAAAAATCATCATTGATATAGATAGTCATGACTGTGAGTGAATGGGGATCAAAAGACAACATCAGACATGGTTCAAGAAGAGATGGAGCAGCAGAAAATTTATGAATGTATCACCATTGATGCGGAAATTAACGCATCAGTACATATACGAAATGCTCCAAGAACAGAAATGCGTGCAAGTGTTGTGATACTAGCAGCAAAGAATTGCTATAAACGTAAAGTTATTTGGACCGATCGCATGATACATCTACTGACCAAATGATTTTTCTGGAAGAATGATGGAGAAGAGAATACAACCAAGAGTGCATCAGTATATTTCTAGTAGTGTTTCAAAGATCCAACCCAACATCTGTCGACCACGGTTAAACTTCGACCTTGAAGCGCTAGGATTTTAAAAAAGAAATAACGCTGCGTGTGCATAAATCCACGGCTTAACCTCAAAACCTTAAAAAACCTCAAGACCGACACCTTTTTTAACCTGACTGTTCTTCATTTGACAAAAAAATTGTCGCATCATTCTTCATTTTTTCACATAATTAATATAACAAATAATTTCAAATCTTAGCAACTAACTTATGAGATTATTTTATTAATTTTGGACGACATAATACATTATTAGTGTACATTTTACGTTATCGTTAAAGCGTACCTTTTTCATCTTAAAAAATATAAAAATTTACAATTTTATGGTAAAAAAAAGTGTTACAAAATTATTCCAATTAATATTTGTTATGAAATGTTAAAAATAATTTTTTAAATTTCAACATATTAACTATAATCGGTTAAATTTAACATTAATTGAAATAATTTACATTTAAATAAATAAAATAAAAATTAATAATCAACGTGGTTCTCATGTACGACCGATTGAACAACTAGAAACTTTAACCTTGCACCAACACGGTTTGACTCACGGCTCGATCTTCGAAACTATGGTTTCAAGTTTGAAAGCTACACTATACCATGCAACAAAAACATAGAAAAGTTTCAAATATTAGATAGCATCATGATACTTGGGATTCCTTCGCTGCTTTGGTAGTATAAACATCATACAAGCATTCAAGATTCTACTTGCATTTCCCAATATAACACGGTAACCTTTTACAACAATACTTCAAAATAATTAGTTTTAAAGATAAAAAGCAGAATAGGACAAAGAATATTGGGATTGATGAAAAGGGTAATGATAATGACATCTAAAAGGTTGAGTGTTTTCAAAATTACAAAACTTTCTGTAATGTTATATATGTGTAATGCTATATGAATATTGTTAATACCTCAATTATTGATTTTGATGATAACCACCTTGATAACAACAAATATACATTCATAACAAATATAGACACTAATGTTTTGCCAAGTTATATAGTATATAGTTCATGATATTATACAAGTGTTGAATCGAAAACTGTATGATATAAAGACTTAAGAAAGGACATGAAGACTCATGAGTATAAACACCAAGATGTGAAGATATCAAGACTATAACATAATGTACGGAGTCATAGAATATTATTAAAGTCCCTGGTAGCGTTCTTTGATCTCCATTACCTATTTTCTATCTTTTATATTTTTAAAAAGCAAAATAAATTTTCAAGAAAATAAATTTCAAAATATTTGACAAGTTTTTCAATGCTCAAAAAGTTTATAAACTATATTCAAACTATTTTACAAAATAGCAAATTATTTTACATATTATAGAATCTTTAAAACATTTTAAAATAAACAAGATTTCAAAGCACACTTGCATATGTCGACATATTGGCAGATTGTATGTCGACATACATGCTGCAAAATAGTTTTTCAAATTTTGAAATGAAGCGTCTATTCATCATAACTCTTCGTGAACGGCCACATCTATTTATATACGGTATATAAAAGGTTTCGAACGAATTTTTTTAGTGGTTATTATCTTATTTTCTTCCCTCCTCTTATTCTCTTGAAAACTCCATTAAAATCATACCTTTTTCTCTTTAAATTCAAATAAGATAAATTCAAACTTCTTTGTATGGATTCAATATTACTTTTGTACCGTTTTGAAATCATCTCTCTCTCAAATCAAGGATCAAAGTGTTGTTGAAGAGGCTATATGATCCATTATAACCAAAGTTCAAGAAATTATCTTTGGAAAAACCATCAAACTCTATTTGTATTTGTTGGGATGTGATTATAGCCTGTTCAAATCAATTTGGTGCGCATAGTAGTCCGAAAATCCAAGTGGGTGTGCTTATAGCCCATCCAAATCAAGTGGGATGGACCCTAAGCCCGAAAAATCAAGAGGGTGTCTTGTAGCCTCGAAATTGAGATTGTAATTGGATTTTCCTTCCGTCCGTTTAAAGATTAGTATTTTAAAAGAAATATGTACAAGCATTGTACAAGACTGGATGTATGAGAAATCCGAACTAGTGTAAAATTTCTGGTGCCATTTCTCTAACTCTCTGCCTTACTTTATTGCTTTTAATTTTATCCGCAATTGCATTTGTGATTGATTGTTGATATATTTTTGTGTTGAAAATCTGAGATCTAATATTAAACTTCAAAGAAATTTAAAAAGGTATACAAAAGTTAGAAAACACTATTCATCCCCCTTCTAGTATTTAATTAGCCTTAAGATCCATAATTTTGCAACCCTCAAATATAGCATTATATATATGTAATGTTTATGAATATATCATTCTATTATTCTTCGGACTAAACTTTAAAACTTGTGTCCTTCGAACTATAATTGGTCTCAGGTTTTCTTTAAACTAATCCCCTTTTACCGAATAGCAGGTTTTCGAAAAAAAATACTTAGTGTTTAAATGCATAAAATAAGCATATAGAAAAGAAAAAAGATTGACTAGGCAATACAAACATACCTTGAAAAAAATTCCATGGCAAGTTTTATCCTGTCAAAATTTTGACTCAGTGTGATGATCACACGAGATATATGCAATAATCGCTAAAGTTTTGCTAATATCCCACTAAAGTGTTTAGCGGACTTCGACCGCTATGTCATTTCAGTTTAGCGCTATTTAATAGTAGATCCACTTAAAGTTCCATTAGTTTCCATTACGTCCGTTAAATCAAGAGTTTTTAACATCCACTTTAGCAACTTTAATAGAAAATATTAATTTGACATATTCTATTATAAACTCAATAAACAAATTAAAGGTACAGATCTAAGTTCAAGTCTTAAGCATTCAACATAAATTGAAACTCTATAATACTCACCAAGTTCCAATTGCATGGATCGTGATATTCTTCAAATTTGTTATGTAGGAGTAAACAAAGTTTCCATTTTCTACACAAATGATATGAGAGTGAGAATAAATCAACTTTGGAGATTTGATGTTATCTTCAGTATACATCTCCGTCATGTTCCGATATATCTCTGCTTTATCCTTTTACACATGCACCGATGTAGAACCATCGACCGCTTGTAACTGCAAAGTGCGAGATTATATAAGTTTTTCTAACAGTAATTATTGTTGATTGTCATATTTTTTGGTGTTTAATTATAATTGGTTGTTGATTTGGATTTGAAAATAATTAAATTAAATTAAATGAATAATAATGAAAAAAATAAATAAATTGTGAATAAGGTTGTTTACAAATTTTAGATGGTCCTGCAAATAACGATGATTTAACAAACTTTACTAAAATTAAAGTATGGAACTGAACAAGTTTATTATTTATGAATTTTTGAGGAAATTCATAAATAATAACTGAAATTATATTTTAAGTAAATAATTAAGAAGTTTATTGTTTTTAAAAATAGAACGAGACTGTGGAAAATAATAATGTGAGTTAACAATAAATCTTGTCAACACCTTAAAGAAAAGTTAAAGAAGTAAACGATTCCTTCGGACTTCTTTCAAATTAGTTGTAGTATCTCAAGGTTATAACTCAGTAGGGATAGTTGAAATCTAACTGAGTCGAAAGGATCTTTATGCCTTCAAAAAGAACCCCTTCGAAGATGTTGACACCGTTGTTATTGGAAGTATTCCTTCAAAAGTAAAGATATGCTCTGAAGTATTCAAACACCTTTCGAAGGAGTTCTCCCGAAGGGTTTAACTTCAATGACCACTTGCTGAATTCCTTCGAAGGACTAGTTCCCTTTAAAACGATTCAGAGTATAACATGTATATACTAAGTAAAAGTGGATTCAATATGCCATGGAATTTTATTTTGGATAAACAATATAAGTCTAATTGACTCAATAATATTGAAGTATCCTCACATCACTTTAGTGCCACATGAGCTTTGGACGTGATAATAATATGCTTTAGAGCCAAGATATCCAAATAAACTTCATATAATAGCATATGTCAAATAAGGGTTAAGAAGATAAGTGTGTATCATGTACAATTGATCATTAGACAAGCTAATGGCCGAAATGATCATCCTCATACTCAAAATCAATATTAGATCCATGCATCCTCTCATTTTCGTTTCTCATGAATGAATTACAAGTAGCAGAATTTTTTCCCAGTTTGATTTAGGGTTACAAGAATTTGATTTGGCCATGAAATGAAAATAAAATCCAAGAATTCAAAAACCGGTCCCCTACTTGGACCTTAGGATCGTATTTATAGATGCAGATTGATCCATTCCGCACCCATCCTTTTGAAGCTGTCGAAATTTCTCTCTTCCAACCTTTCGCATCCATCCTTTCGCCTTCGTCCTTTCGCTTTCGTAGTCTCAAAATTGCAAGTAGGTATTCGGGTCTTTTGTTTTGCTTAGATTAACCCTTCCGTCTCTATTGAAAGTTTACTAATAATGGGTATTATTCCGATATTCGCCAATACTGCTTTCGAGTACTCCTAGAGCCTTTCAACACCTTCAAAGGGTATGCTTCTTTTAGTGGCGAATGATTCAAGGTTCCTCAATGCGCTATTTGAATATAAGTGAAAGCACTTCCGATTTCTTCATCACCTTCGTAGCCTCTCCTTTGTTGTTAAGGTCTGATGCTAACATGATAGGTAACTACTAGAATAATTAAGGAAGGAAATTCAAATGGTTTAGAAAGGAGTTAATGGTGGTAGAAGGATCATTGCGAAAGGTCAATTGAGGAGGCTTAGTTACGAAAGGTGGCTTTCGAAAGTATTCCTGTTAATTAACGCGAAAGCCCCATTCTTTGGTGCTTGGGGAAGCAATATCAGTCACATGTGAAGTTTCCCTCATATTTGCGGAAGGGTTCAACCAATTCGAAAGTCTTATCTATACTTTCGAAAGGGACACTTTAGTAAAATGCTCCTCTGTGTAAGGTAAATAGTGGCAAAACCAATTGTTTCGAAGGGTTTGATACATGTGCGGAAGTCTGTTATCTGATACCTTCGAAAGGTGCTTTTAATACATATAAGACTCTTTTATGCATGCGGTACCAACTGTTTTGGAAGGATCATCTAAAGAGGAAGGATAACCTCGACCCCTTTCGAATCCTTTAGAAGCCCATACCCCATTTAATATTTTCAGAAGCATCAAATATCGTAACACCAATCCAATCTCTTCGAAGCTACTTCAATGCTTTCAAAACTCTACCTTGTACCCTGGTGGAACCCCTCTCTTTAATTCTTGCGCAGTCTTTACAATGCTTTCACATGCTTTCTTTTATTCCTACATTCTTGAGTGAGCTTTATGGTTAACAATGTGAATTTCAATGAAATAGTCTTATTTTGTGTAAATAGTAAAATGATTGATTTTACCGTGTTTGTAAAAAAAGTTTTATTATTATTGTTTTTGGGATGAATAAATAAAAAGACTTTTATAATAAGCAATAATAAAATGATTTTTTTACTTAAGAGAATAATAGATGCAATCATAAATTTGATGATTGTTGATATTAATTGTAGTTATCACATATTTTTTACGTTTGATACGTTATTGTAGTTAGAATGTATAATATTTTACCATTATCGCTACTAGTTGACGAGTAGTTAATTATGGTTAATTGATAATGGATGTTTTGATATTAATGTTGACTTGGTTAGCGCACATTCAAAGATTAATGTTGTATAGCTATTATGAGGTGATTAGTATAGTTTGTTGATATATTCTTACATCGCTGAAGAGAGTTGGGATTTAAAGAAGGGGCTGTCGTGCCGTGTTGCGTATGTTCATTTATATTGAATGAATTGTTCGTATTGCATTTTTGCTTATTAAATTAATTACAATTAAGAAAATTTAGCTACTTATTTACTGATGTTTATTATCAAGTATGTTATGCTCGTTTGAATTAATCTCATATGATTGTATCATGCTATTGATAGTCTGTTTTACTATGATTAGTTTCAATTGTTATTCGTTGAATGTTTATTTAATTAATCTATGTCATGCTTGTCTGTATTATTTTTCTTAATTGAGTTTTGTTGTTAACCGTTAGTTATATTACAATTGATGTTTTCTATTACTTATTTTCTTACTTGTTTATTTGATGTTTATGCATTAATTCATGTAGTGCTTATTTGGATTAATCTTTTTTCTTATTTGGTTACTATTGATTGTTTGTTTTGGTCGATTGTTGTTTGTTTTGTTGCTTAATTTTTCACTTGGTGTCTATTGTTTAACGTATTATAATTGTATATACCTTGTTTGACTAAAAATGCAAAGAGATTCCATGAAGATGAGTAATAATCTTAGAGGATTTTAGTGACTAAAGGCTTTATGAGTACCATTGAGGAATCAAGGATAGATGGGAGGTCCATTATGTGAAATATTAAAAATATGTATTTCAAAACCTATTTTTGGCTTCCACAAATATTTTAAAACAAAGAGTTTCTATTTCAAATAACAAGTTGGTTTCCTATATAAAACGATGTTTTCTCAAGAATTATTTGAATTAATTTAAAATGATGGTAAGTATTTTGAAAAATTGTTTTATTAACCTGATGATGAAATTTTTGTAAAAAAGAGATCTTTTGTTTTAGAGGGAGATGGAAGCCTTGATTTGGAAACAAAAATGTTTTGGTAAATGTTTTGCTTTTATGTTGTATAGGAACTCTCTTTGCTAGCAGGTCTCTCTTCGGTATATTGGGTGAGTTAACCCAGTGACTAGATGTAGAAATCACTTTGGAAGATGAAACGAGGATGAGTTTGAGGAAGGAAGGTTGTGAGTAGAATGAGGAAGGATTCTACTACAAAATGGAACGAGGACAGTTAGAAGTGTTCCGACGCCAATGGCTCGATGTTGAAGGGAGTCATGAAGATGATTATTCATAAAGGTAGGTTCTAGGAAACGTGATCCATGGATAGAATGCTGAATGGTTCTATCGTGGAAAGAAAAGAATATGGAATGGTTCCTTAATGATGAATTGAAATTAGATAGAGGAAGGAAAAGGCTCGAATACACGTGCTAAAGGGTCGTTGATACTCGGAGTGTTTTTTGATGTACTTATGAGTATGGGTATTATTAGAAAACTTATTGGGCACTTGGAATGGCTACCTGTAACACCCTGTAATTTTAACGATAATTAACAAAAAGGAAAATTAATTAATAATCAGGAATGGTGGAAATAGAATTTTTATAAACATCAAAATTTGTCTATGAAACAAGCACCATTGTGTTCATGGCCAATTTTTGATTAATTTTCGACATAAGGTTTCCCGATCGAAGTTCGAACGAATTTTTTTTTGATATGCGAAGTTTTCAAATCAAAAATAATTATATATGTAATTAAGAAAATAAATATAATTATAGAAATAAATATCAGTTAACGTTCGTTAAATGTTGATAATTGCCTAACAGTTAAGAAAAATAAATGTTAAACAAATTGGTTAAATATAGACATATTATATCATAACTAGGGAAGTAAACCAATAATTACCAAAATTAAATGACCGATAGATCCCTAACTTAGGCAAGTCGACCTCTAGCGGTCAACGATAGGGGAACCATAATCGATCGGTTATTAGTGTCGTCTGTAATTTTGACCTAGGCCGAATAACCTGGATTTAATATAATATAATCTAACGGCTGGTGTTGATTTAAACCTCTATAAATATGGGCCTAACCCCTCATTTTTCTTCTCATATTTTCTGTAGCAACGACGAAGCTCTGGCATTTTTGCTTCTCCATAAATTCTTAAATCTAAATAAATCTATTGTTTATATAAGTACATACAAGTAGACAATATAGAAGGATGATGGAGAAGAAGAATAGAGTCGAATTAAATCGCCAAAGTCAAGGTAAATTATAAATTCAGTTCTGAATCTAAATTAGAACCAAACTCTTCTTAAATCTTGATTTCTAATAGATATAGCATGCTTGTGGAATGTTATTCTGATAGGAAGAAAAATAGGAGTCAAACAGGAATAACAGAGATTAGATCTGGAGATTCGAAAAGCCAGAAAATGTGAAGGGGGAAATTATATACTTTTAGATAATATTGGATTATATTGTAACAACCCACCTTTTCGAATCTCAAAAGTCGACACTAATACATCCACGGTGTTCACGTACCAAATATCTATGTGTAGAAAAACATATTGTTAGGGTGAAAGAAAGTAAAGACAGACCAGAATCTCACATCTTGACGAGTAATATGTAGTATACACAGATCCTTAAAAAGAAAATGGTAAATTACATATATCAATCAGGGTAAACTAACCTATCATTAGCCTGGACAATTATAACAACCTCTCCTTATAGATTTTGATAAATGCACAACAACAAATGCAACGGAAATAAAGATGAGTAAATACATCTTGGAGGCATCCAACTCGTCTCTTGAAGCTCCAAATCATTCATAGATAAATTTGGACATATGCTCATGCTAGCCCGAGCTTTATAAAAGAATAACACCTGGATCAATCTGGTAAACCTGCGTGAGAAACACAATTCAAATGGATTTTAATGTCATAAAACCTTTCAAAATAGTGGTATCTCGTAAGACCATGCAGTAGATAAAAATGGATGTGTTTTTACCTTACAATAGTAAAATCATCAGTTCATAAGAAACCTTGTGATATTATAATAATATATAGGGTTTAAAATAAATATTTAATATAGACGAAATGGTTACATTAATTACGTTCCAACATATTAAGTATACAACTAAGTCTGAAAGACATTTATTGGAGAATGGATTCCATACAATGAAAAGGTAAGGGTCTAAACTTCAGTGTGGTGCACCTCTAGAGAAAATGTAAAGAGGCTGTAAAATATTTGCACCTCCGCTACTCAGGACCGGCCTACCCGTTTCTAGGTAGTACCAAATATGATCACCTCTTAGTTGCTGGCCAACAACCGTCTGAGGCACTAGCATACATAAATCGATAAATACTGGTCTAGATAAGGTGATGACCATTCTCTAATGGCAGCGACCCACTTAGCCTTGTGGTATGTCCATGCTTTAGTCATTACTGCTTGTGAGGTTAGAGACTACGTTTTATCTTTTAACAAATCCACTAGGAATGCTAACAATGCCCTTCAAGCAGCAATGTAATATCCGCATTCATTTATAACACCCATAATTTTTTATAACATTATTCAAGAGATTTAATTAGATAAATTAAATAGAATAATGTAAATGTTAAGTGATAAGGGGATTGAGATTTGAATAAATTTAATTAAGGCCGTGTTCAATTAATTAATTAAATGGGCTAAAGAATGGTTTTTAAGTTAATTAATCTACATAAGGGTATGGGAATTAGCCACACATAGCCCCTTAACCATATATATTTTCGTTCCTTACCATTTCATTTTCCATTCACGCTATTTTAAAAACAAAACAAAAATGTAAAGAAGAGGAGCCAGCCATAATCAAAGAGAAAAGAGAAGAGAAATTAAAGAAAAGCTAAAGATTAATGCCAGGGAAATAAATCTCAGTCTCAATCCAATCTCCTTATCTTAATCAAGGTGAATAATAATTCATTCTATCTCTATTTTATTTTATTTTATAATCATATGTTTTCAGATTTAAGGGCAAATTCGTTTTTATGATGATTTGAATGGTGATATGCTCGGATCAAAAATATATTAGATTTAAACAAGATTGTTGACATACAATTTCTCATGGTTTTAGGGCAAAACCTATTGATACTGTTGTTTAAATGCCATGAAATTTTTTTATGTTCTGTAAAACAAGATTTTGGAGTTGGGTTTTAGTTTTGATAATTTTTCAAGTTATGGAAAGATTACTATGAATTTTCAAAGGAAAATATAGTTAATTGAGTTTATAAATTTATTTCAAAAATTATACTAATAATTTGAATCTGAAAATTTTATATGTTAGATAACATGATTAAAGTGAATTTCTGAAATTTTTGAGGATTTTTCCCAAGTGATTTGCTATGCAAATTAAATTATTTAAAAAGGACTTATTTGCAATATTGGTTTTACTTAATAGAAAGGCTTATTTGCTAACTTAACAGTGATTTAGTTCTGAAATTAGTGGTAGCCATTTTAGTAAATAATTTGAAAAGTTAGCAACCAATCTTATGTTTACAAGTGGCAGGTTAGTTTGAAAGTGTTTTCCTTAATTACCGTTAATCGATTTTTACCCAGAAAAGTTGGTTCCGCCTTCTTTGGAAGTACCTTTCGACTCAAAGCTTCTGCCTTTAATCAAGTCAAAACCCCACTAAGACGAATCCAATACACAAGGTATCACTTAGATGGCACATAGTGGATTGGAGAAAGGTGGAAGGCACGGTGTCGAAAACATTGCTTCCGATGGGGTCGATACCTTTGTTTATTTTAGAAAGAGAATCACCTGCTTTAGTTTTATTTAAGCCTTAGAAGGAATCGAAGCATATGTTTTTGAAAAATGTTTTCTAAAGGCTTTCGAAGGGGGTTTCCAACTTATGTTTTAAAGAATAAGCTTTCGAACGAGCTTCTTTACATATAAAATAATGCTTTCGAAAGTATAGGTTCCGACCTAGTCAAAGCCCTGCTGTCGTTCTTTTATCTTCGAGTGTATTGAAGTCATCAATGCTTTCAAAAAGTTGTACTTTTTTTAAAGATGTTTTAAGCCACTTCCTAAATGCTTTCTAAATAATCCAAGGGTTTATAAGGCAATGGCTTCGAAAGGGGGCTTTGATGCCGTCCTTTAATGTTTTGTTTAAATGTTTTAAAGCTTTCGAAAGGAATGGTAACGACGTTATTAAGTTTTTCCCAATATTTTTTTTATGATAAAGGATGGTTTCAAAAGAGGTGCTTTTGTTTTTATTAACTTTGACCCAAATAATATTTTAATTATAAACCCAATGGTTTCGAAAGGAGGACTTTCAATGATTTCGAAGGGATACTTCCAAAGGTTTTGAAAAGCGATACTTTCAATGATTTCGAAGCTATGCTTCTAAATGATAATAAGTAATACCTATTACATTTGGAAGGTTTCGAAAGAGAAGTTTTAGAGTGTTTTGAAAGGCAGGGGCTTAATTTTTGAAAAAAGATTTATATGCTTTCGAAGGAGGCTATCTGGTGAGGTCGAAAGCAAGGTTTTAAGGGTTTTGACAACCTTAGTTTTCAAAACAAATAACCAATCTCATTTTAAAAGAAAACCATTGCATAATTAAATTAAGTATTTTGAAAAAGGGTTTTTGAAGAAGTTTTCTTTGATTAAAGGGTTAAAAGAATTAACCAAGTTATTGTGATTGCTTCTTCATATATGTATATATTCACATTGTAATGGACCCAAAATTGTATTATGGGAAAAGGGCACCAACTTGGTTGACCCAGTAGTGAATATAAATTAAGTTAATGTCAGAATGAGTAGAATTGAATCCAGGAGGTCAGGAAGACAGAATATAGGATGCTAAAATATTAAAGGAAGATATTGGCAAGATCCAATAGGTTCTCAGTAGCACATGAAAATTGTGTATAGTAAAAAATATTGGCAGGGGTCAATAGGTTCATAGTTAGCTCATGAAAACTATGTATAAATGAAGATGTTAGAAAGACAGGTTCATAGTAAGCCCATGAAAACTATAATTTGATACTAGCAGGAGTCAGTGGGTTTGTAGTTAGCCCATGAAAACTATATCCGGATTAAGATATTGACAATTGTCAATAGGTTCCTAGTCAGCCCATGAAAACCAGATTAAGAAGGGAAGCTATTGGGGTTACCAATAGGTTCTTAGTCAACCCATGAAAACTAGGATAAGTGCAAAGATATTGGAGTTACCAATAGGTTCATAGCAATCCCATGAAAACTATGTATTTGGACAGGGAGTCCTTAATTATTTTACCGGTTATTAGTCAGCCCATTAAAACTATTAGGTTAATAGTAACCCTAGAAACTATAATTATGACAGATGATTAAAATGAATGGGGATGGATAATCCAGCATAAATCCACTTGTTTTGCATATCATCATATCATATTGTTTTGAATTATTTTAACCATTGTGGATGCGGGAGCACATTATACGGTTTCGTAGTGGTTTTAAGATATTAGTAAGGGGAAAACCCATTCTGCTAAGCGGCATGGTCTCACTAGATATCTAAATGGTTTGAGATGGTAGATTATTATTTATACCAGGCTTTATGTCTGACACGAATTTTATGTTTTTCCTTAAACTCTTTGGTGCTCAGTTGATTTTGAGTAGTTTGAGATTTGAGGTTTTCAGACACCTCACTAGATTAGTAAAGCTTCCAGAGATGCGCAAGAGGTAAAATAGATATCTAGAGTTCTCTTTTATTTGATTCCGCTATGTTGTTTGAAATAGGAAAGTTTTTTTTATTGCTTGAGTATATTCTAATCATCCAAGGGGTCATATTCATATGTCGCTCTTGGCGTACGTTGTAATAAATATATTTTCTCTAAACGTGGATGACGATTGTGGGGTTATGTAATAAATTGGAAATGCTTTGAAATGGAATGTGATTATGTTTGATGTTTTAATTTTTTTTCCATATTCATGTGTTTTTGTGTATCAATGAATCTAACACTACTGTATTTGGACGTCGACGATTAATACCTATAGATGACTGCAGCATCCATAATCGTTAGTTTTGGGCCTCCAAGTAGGGGGATGTTATAAGTTGGTATCAGAGCATAGGTTTATGAAAAATTAAAAGAAATTAAACCTAAAATCTTTTTGAAATATAATCCAATGAATCAAAAATATGATCGGAGTTTGAGATAACGCTATAGTAACGTACTTGTATTTGATATATATATGTATGTATGTATATAAATACGTATTCCCCTCTCTCTTAGACCGTTCTTCTGTATCTTACTAAGGCTCGTATGCATATTACGAGAAAGAAGATATGGAGGCAGAAAACGAAAGAGGAAATCTCGGTGGAGGAAGCACCATAATTAATGGAAATGCTCGACCTAATACCAAAAGGAACCAAGGTCGACAGGCTAATGCTAACCAAAATGATGATCCTAATGTGGGTGTTGAAAATTTACCAGTAAATATGGAGGCGATGTATCAGTTCTTCTTCAATATGATGCAAGAAGAAGCCGTTGTTGGGAATGTGGGAGGAGAAAATCCTGTGGCTCCAGTTGGGATTAACCATGCTAAGTTGAGTAGAGACTACACCAGTATAGGTGGGAAACCATTTATGGGAATAGAATATGCCAAAGATGTAGAGAATTGGTTGTTGCATTGTGAGCGTATCTTTGCTGATTTGCATTTAGATGATGAACAAAAGAGAAGGTTGGCCTCTAGATAGTTGTAGGGGTTAGCACTTCATTGGTGGAACAGTGTTACTACCGGAGTTTCGAAGGAAGAGTTTACATGGGTTGAATTCAGAAGGAGATTTGAACAGTGGTTTTTATCCGAGGTTGCTAAGTCGGCATTGATGTGGAAGTTTATGGATCTAGTTCAGGGAGATTGTCGGTTATCGAGTTTGCCACTAGTTTGACGAGCTATCTCGATATGGGTAAGCTATTATTGACACAGACATCAGAAGGAATGAGAGGTTCATTCAAGGTTTGAGACCTGAATTTGCTAGATCAACCATGACACATATCCGCCATCCTTGTAGTATGGCAGTGGAGATGGTAATTCGCCATGAAGAGATGCTTGCTATTTGTGCTAGGGAGAAGCCAGTTGAAACCCAGGGTTCTTAGTGAAAGAAAAAAAGTTCTTTAAGAAGAAGGGAGATGTTGCCAAGAAGGCAAAGGCTGATTTACTTTGCTACAAGTGTGACAAAAAGGGTCATTATGCTAATGAGAGCCAGTCAGGCAAGGGGAAGAAGGATGTAGACAAGAAGAATGTGAAGTGCTTTAATTGTGATCAAGTTGTGCATTATAAGAACTAGTGTCCAAAATCGTTTAGGGCAGACAAGGGAAGGGTTTTGCTTTTCGATCATCTGCTAAGCCAACTGCAGCTGATAAAGGGAAGACCGTGATGGAAGGTATGTTTTTGATTCATAGTATACCAGTTTGGATACTATTTGATGCCCGTGCATCACGTTCATTTATATCGTAGTGTTTGGTTGATAGGTTATGCTTAGACCCACATATCTTGTGATTTCCTTAAGGGTTGCAAATCCAATAGGAGGGTATGCAACTTTGGGAATGAGATGTGACCATTTAGAACTTGATTTGTTGGTCATATGTTTGCATGTAGTTTGTATGTTTTCGATTTCTTAGATTTCAGAATCATTTTTGGTATGGATTGGTTGAGGAAGTACGTGGATAGGATATTTTGTTAGGATGGAGAGATATCACTAAGACACCCTGATAGTCATAACCGAATTATATTCTCAATGGCGAATTATGACTGGAGTAGTTGTGCTTTGTTAACTGCAATGGAAATGGGAGAAGAGCTAAGTCAGGTTTGAGTAGCAAGAGAGTTTGCAGATGTCTTTGAGTTGGTCACAGGGCTACCACCGAAATGAGTTGTTGAGTTTCTGATAGATCTTGCGCCAGGAGCTGAACCTATGAGTAGATCACCTAGGAGGATGACACTGACTGAGATGAAGGAATTGAAGGTACAGCTAGTGGATCTAGAAGGAAGGAATTTTATTAGATCAAGTAGTTCTTCTTGGGGAGCATCCACAATATTCATGAAGAAACCAGATGGGTCGTTGAGGATTTGTATCAACTGTCGTAAGTTGAACGAGAGAACGATCAAGAATTAGTATTCTCTGCCAAGAATTGTCGATCTGTTTGATCAGTTAGTGGAGCCAGAGTGTTTTTCCAGTTGGATTTGGCGACAGGTTTTCATTAGTTAAGGATGGCATAGGATAGCATTCCTTTGACCGCATTTCGAACTAGATACAGCTCGTATGATTGGTTAGTAATGCCATTCGAGTTAACGGATGCACCTGCTTTCTTCGTGGGTGAATGAATCGAGTCTTCCAAGAGTGTTTGGACAGATTCATGTTTGTGTTTATAGATGAAATTTTAACATACTCTAGGATGTCAGAGAGCATGTAGATCATCTTAGAGTTGTACTTGATATGCTGAAGCGGTATCTACTAAAGGAGAAGTTTTTAAAGTATCATTTTTGAAAGAAAGAGGTTAAGTTTCTTGGTTACGTAGTTTCAAAGAAGGGTTTGTCAGTCGATCCAGATAAGATCGTAGCTGTTAATAATTGGAAGAAGCAAGAGATGGTAAATGAGATTAGAAGTTTTCTTGGACTCCCTGACTATTTCTGAAGATTCATCAAAGATTTCTCGTGGATAACTGCGCCGTCGACTAAGCTAACCGGGAAGGAGGTTATGTTTGTTTGTTCCGACAAATATGACGAAGCATTCCTCAAGTTAAATAATTTGTTCACCAATGCACCGGTATTAGTAGTTCCAGACCGAAACAAAGGTTTGATGGTGTATACTGATGCATGTGAAACTAGATTGGGAGCTGTGTTGATGCAGAAGGGTATAGTGATTGCCTACGCTTCACGATAACTTAAACCGCGTCAAGTAAGATATCCTACTCATGATTTGGAGTTTGCTATGGTGATCTTCGCATTAAATATTTGGAGGCATTATCTCTTGGGGAAGAGATTTGAACTATAAATTTATCGTAAGTCTTTAAATACTTGTTCTCTCAGAAGGAGTTGAATATGAGACAACAAAGATGGCTGGAGTTCTTGGCTACTTATGATTTTGTATAGAATATAACCTAGGGAAAGTTAATGAATTAGCGGATTCTCTTAGCAGAAGACACCGGAATATGGTGTTGGCTATGTTGGCAAAATGGAAGGATCTAGAAGCTTTGGCTAGTTATGGTGTGCAGTTAAGATCGACTGCTAGTTCTATTCCAAGTACTGCCATGTTGTCATGTTTAGAAGTTCGATTAGTGTTGATCAAGAAAATTGCTTCTAAGCAGAAGGAGGATCCATTATTAGATGAGAAGATTAGAAGGCTTGAGGTTGGAACTGAGATCGATGATTTAAAAGTTTTTTGTCTTGACAAAAGAGGATGGTTGAGAAAGAAGGGACGGTTGTGTGTTCCAAATATTGTGGACTTGAGGAAAGAAATTCTTGGGAATGTCATCAATCCAACTTTACGATTCATCCTGGAAGGACCAAGATGTATCGAGATATGAAGAGAAGCTTCTATTGGGAAGTTATGAAGAAGGATGTTGGCTTGTGGGTTAGGCAGCGTGCAAACTGTCAACAAGTCAAAATCGAACATCAGAAGCCAAGTGGTTGCTTCAGCCTCTAGAGATTCTACTTTGGAAATGAGATTCGATATCCATGGATTTTGTAGACGGGCTGCCAAGGTTAAATGGAGGAAATGAAAGTATATGGGTTCTAGTGTAAACGTCGACCAAGAGTATCCATTTCATTCCAGTTAAGTAACTAGGACGGTACCTGTTGTAGCTAAGTTGTTCAAGAAGAACATAGTTAGACTACTTAGGATTCTTGGTAGCATAGTTAGTGATAGAGATGCTTTGTTCACTAGCGAATTCTGGAAGAGTCTACAAGATGTGTTTGGCACTAGGCTCAAGATGAATACTGCATATTACCCATAGATGGATGGGCAGATAGAGAGAGCCAATAAGGTACTCGAGGTTTGCTGAGAGCTTTTGTATTGGACTTTGGTGGATCTTGGAAAGGTCACCTACATTTGGTTGAGTTTTCCTATAATAATAATTATCAAACTAGTATAGTAATGTCGCCTTTTGAAGCTTTGTATGGAAGGCCTTGCAAATCACCAGCATGTTGGTTGGAGACTGGAGACAGATTGGTCTTAGGTCTAGATTTGGTTAGAGAGGCGTCACAGAAGATTGAGTTGATCCGAGAAAGGATGAAGGAAACTCAATCCAAACAGAAGAGTTATGCAGATAAGAGCTGTAAAGACCTAGAGTTCTCGATTGGAGACATGGTTTACATTTAGGTATCACCGATGAAGGGTGGGTATGGTTTGGGAAGTCATGGAAGCTGCATCGAGATATGTTGGTCCATTCCAGATTATAGAGAGGATTGGAAAAGTCACATACAAAGTAGAGTTGCCAAGCAGTGTGGCAGGTGTCTATAGTGTATTTCATGTGTCTCATCTTTGCAAGTATGTGCATTATCTAGAGACTACTATTCCTTTGACAGGGTTGGAATATTTAGTGGTAGAGCCTAATTTGACTTTTGGTAGACAACTAGTTCGGGTTGTAGCGATGAGAAAAGATTGAGGAACAAGATAATCAAGTTGGTGAAAGTTCAGTGGAGTGACAACGAGAAGGACTGTACTTGAGAGACAAAGGGCAAAATTCATGATAATTATCCTGATCTGCTTTGAGGGTATGTCTATATTAGATTTACATAGATATTAGCTAGTCAGGTAGGCTAGTACGGTTATTAGGAGTCATTACATATGATTGCTATGTCTAGTACTTAGTCCTTATTGAATTTCGAGGACTAAATTCTTCAAAGAGGGGAGCTAGTAACACCCCTAATTTTTGATAACACTATTCAGGAGATTTAATTAGATAAGTTAAATATAATAATCTAAATGCTAAGTGATAAGGAAATTGAGGTTTGAATAAATCTAATTAAGGTCGTGTTTAATTAACTAATTGAATGGGCTAAAGGATGATTTTTAAGTCAATTTATCTAATAATGGTATAATGCGATTTAGCCGCAAATAGCCCCTTACCCATATATATTTTCATTCCTTACCATTTCGTTTCCCATTCATGTCATTTTGAAAACAAAACAAAAACGTAAAGAAGAGAAACCAACCATAATCAAAGAGAAAAAAGAAGAGAAATCAAAGAAAAGCCAAGGATAAAAGCTAGGGGAATAAATCTCAATCTCAATCCAATCTCTTATCTTAATCAAGGTGAATAATAATTCATTCCATCTCTATTTTGTTTTATAGTCATATGTTTTTGAATTTAAGGGTAAATTTGTTTCTATGATGATTTTAATGATGATATGCCCGAATCGAAAATATATTAGATTTAAACAAGATTGTTTAAATATAATATCTCATGGTTTTAGGGCAAAACCGATCGATATTGTTGTTTAAATGCCAAGGAAAAATTATGTTGTGTAAAACATGATTTTGGAGTTAGGTTTTAAGTTTGATAATTTTCCAAGTAATGGAAAGATTACTTTGAATTTTCAATGGAAAATATGGTTAATTGGGTTTATAAATTTATTTCAGAAATTATATTGAGAATTTGGGTCTGAAATTTTGATATGTTAGATAAGATGATTAAAGTCAATTTATGGAATTTTTAGCGAATTTTCCCAAGTGATTTGCTAGGCAAATTAAATTATTTAAAAGAAGGACTTATTTGCAATATTGGTTTTGCTTAATGAAAGAGCTTATTTGCTAACATAACCATGGTTTAGATATGAAATTAACGGCAGTTATTTTAATAAAGGACTTGAAAAGTTAAGGCAACCAATCTTATATTTAAATGTGGCATGTTAGTTTAGAAAGTATTTTCTTTAATTGACATTAATTAGTTTTTACCCAAAAAAGTTGGTTCTGCCTTCTTTAGAATTACCTTTCGACTCAAAGCTTCCGCCTTCAATCAAGTCAAAACCCCACTAAGTCGAAACCAATGCACAAGGTATCACTTAGATGGTATGTAGTGGATTGGAGAAAGGCGGAAGGCATGGTATCGAAAGCATTGCTTCTGATGGGGTCGATACCTTTGTTTATTTTACAAAAAGAAGCGCCTCCCTTTGTTTAATTTAAGCCTTTAAAGGAGTCGAAGCATATATTTTCGAAAGAGGTTTTCTAAAGGCTTTCGAAGGGGTTTGCAAAATTATGTTTTAAAGAATAAGCTTATGAACGGGTTTCTTTACTTATAAAATAATGCTTTCGAAAGTATGGTTTCCGACCTAGTCGAAGCCATGCTGCCGTTCTTTTGCCTTTCGAGTGTATTAAAGTAATCAATGCTTTCGAAATGTAGTGCTTGTTTTAAAGATATTTTGAACCACTTTCTAAATGCTTTCGAAAGGGTCCAAGGGTTTCGAAGGCAATGGCTTCGAAAGGGGGCTTCAATGCCATCCTTCACTGTTTTGTTTAAATGGTTTGAAGCTTTGGGATGGTGACGACGCTATCAAGTTTTCCCAAATATATATTTTTACAATAAAGGATGATTTCGAAAAAGATACTTTCGTTTATATTAACTTTGACACAAATAATATTTTAAGTATAAAACTAATGGTTTCGAAAGGGGGACTTTCAGTGATTTCAAAAGGGATTCTTGCAAAGGTTTCGAAAGGGATACTTTCAATGGTTTCTAAGCTATGTTTCTAAAAGATAATAAGTAATACTTTATTACGTTTGAAAGGTTTCGAAAGAGAAGCTTTGAAGTGTTTCAAAAGGCAAGGGTCTAATGCATAGAAAAGAGATTTATATGCTTTCGAAGGAGGTTATCAAGTGAGGTCGAATGCAAGATTTTGAAGGTTTGGACAACGTTAGTTTTCAAAACAAATAACTCAATCTCATTTTAAAAGAAAACCATGGAATAATTAAATAAAGTATTTTAAAAAGGAGTTTTTGATGAATTTTTCTTTGATTAAAGGGTTAAAGGGATTAACCAAGTTATTGTGCTTGCTTCTTCATATATGTATATATTCACTTGTAATGGACCGAAAATTGTGTTGTGGTAAAAGAGCAGAATAACCAACTTGGTTGATCCAGTAGTGAATATAAATTAAGTTAACGTCTGAATGAGTAGAATTGCATCTAGGAGGTCAAGAAGACCAGAATATTGGATGCTAAAACATCAGAGGAAGATATTGACAGGGGCCAATAGGTTCACAGTAAGCGCATGAAAACAATGTATATGAAAAGATATTGGCAGGAGCCAATCGGTTCATAGTTAGCCCATGAAAACTATTTATAAATGAAGATGTCAGAAAGACAAGTTAGTACTAAGCCCATAAAAACTATGATTGTATACTGGCAGGGGTCTGTAGGTTTGTAGTTAGCCCATGAAAATTATATCCGGATTAAGATATTGACAGATGTCAATAGGTTCCTAGTCAGCCAATGAAAACTAGGTTAAGAAGGGAAGATATTAAAGTTAATAATAGGTTCCCAGTCAACCCATGAAAACTAGGATAAGTGTAAAGATATTGGAGTTACCAATAGGTTCATAGTAATCCCATGAAAAGTATGAATTTGGACAGGGAGTCCTTAATCATTTCACCAGTTATTAGTTAGCCCATGAAAACTATTAGGCCAATAGAAACCCTCGAAACTATAATTATGACAGACAGTCAAAATGAATGGGGACGGTTAATCTTATTGAATATGCGTTTATATGATTTTTGTTTGATGATAATAAACATATATATATTCATTTAAATGTATTTGTTAATGTACTATTTTATTTTTCATAGATTAAATAAATATTTGTTGAATAAAATAAATAACATAAAATTTGAATTCAAACAGAAATTTTATTCAAACAAATATTTATTACAATTTTGAATAGTGCACATTCAAGCTCTCACTATACATATACAATTTTGATTCTAATTACATCACAATTCAGTTTACGTAAATTCCTCACTACATATCACTCACACTCGTAGTTTATCTTCAATTTCATTCCAGTTATAATCCAGCATCTGAGAAATCTGCAAAAATATTCACTAACGCAGTAAAATTGAAAAAGAAATATTTTTGCAACATAAAATGAAATATGATTTTTGAAAATATGATTTGCCTCAGTTATTTGGGTTGTTCGTCATCATTTACATTTGAATTCATCAATACACGAACAATGTGACATGCACAGTGTATCACTGTACATGCCACAAGGCCGTAAACATCGATATACACTTGATAATGCTACAGGGACAGATGAGCACAGGTCAAACCCAAATAAAAAGATGGGTTCAACTCACGTGCAATATAAATAAAATCACAACTCTCAGCACAAGGTCCAACCCGAGTTTTGAAACTGGATTCAACTCAGCTCAAAGTAAAACCAAAGAGTAGTGACCACTAAAACCAGTTCAAACATGAAACAAGACTCAACCCAGGCAACAGTAAATGGGAAACAACATGAATGAACTAGCCTGGCAACATGCTCAAAGCTAACACCAAAGATGAACACAAGCTCGAAGAATCAGAACACATATCCAGATTGAACAACAAAGTGTGCACATGTCAATGGACAAATAAGCTCAAATAATCATGTGAAACAATACATCAATGAACTCGACCAGACACACATGAACATGAAAGCCAAACTGCAACAAGATCAACTCCAAATGCATCAATGCTTGAAGACTACAACAAAACCAGGGTACCACAAAGACAAATGCACAAACCAAATGAACTTGACCAAGAACTTATACAAAGCATTAGAGTCAAAGCACACATGAAGCACAATATTGCCAGGTCGAACTTTGTACAACATCAAACTGATACATGCAACAATGTAGACCATTATACAATCAGTAAACAATCAAATCTCAAGTGATAAAACAATTGTCCAGACTGAATACAATGCCAGACCAAGCTGCTACAAAATACACATATGCAGACTCGACTACAAGAGCACCACAAGTATACCAACTCAACAACAGCAAGTGCCAACAAAGAAAAGAGACTGAAGGCCAAGACTACAACGTCAAAGCACAGAGCAACCCTGTGTCAACAACAATGCAATAGTGTCATAACGTCACAGCAAACAAGGTGCACCAGACCAGGCTACATGATGATCAAAGTCAACAGTATCAATAACAAGTGCAGTAGCTACAACTTCAACCACAAAACCAAAATATGAGTGCAATGGAAACATATATGTGTATGCAACCAAACAGTGAAGTCAACAAGGAAATTCACGAAAACAAAATTGACCGAGATCAAAGTGTTAAACAAATCTCAAAGTCCAGTGATGGAAACAGTGAATAGCATGGCAATGTCGAATGCATGAGCAAGTGAAGATTTGTGTCAAAGGAGAGCAAATGTCAACAGTGAAGTAAAATCAGGCGACAAAGCTCAAAGTCAAAGGTCAGAAATAAACATGTTCGAAGTCGAAAGCAATAAACAAGTTCAAGTCGAGATCATGGAAGCATACAAGAGTCAAGCAAGGAAGCATACTGGAGTCAAGTCAGAATAATTCATGAATGCAACAACCAGATGAAGACGAAGCCAACTAAGTAATTCACAGTGAAAGTCGAACAATTAAAAATGAAGACCAAGTCAAAGCCGTAATTCACAGTGAAGTCGAAGATGACAGAAGATTAGAAGTGCAGAGATGACCAAGTCAAATAATCAAGTGTGTGCAATTTTTGAAAAAGTCAAAGCAAATTAAAAGAGGAAAGTCTCTGCCGTATTAATCAAGGAAAATCGAACGTTTGAAAATCAAAACCGTGTGTATCAAGTTGTAACAATATTAGGAAAGCAAAATTTAGGAAAGTATCGAATTGATTAGGGTCTCGGAATTCATATAAATACCAAACCCCAAATCATTATCATTGGTGTGGAAAAATCGAATCGAATCCAAATATAAACCCACAATCATCATCGGCAAGATAATCAATCAATCGAGTTCAAGCAAGCAATTAAACCAACAACGAAAGGGAAAAAAAATTACATACCACAATCGATCGAACTCGATCAAAGGAGCAGCTGCGAACGAGCGCAAGCAAAGCAACCAGAGAATCGATCATCAGAGAAGCAGCGAGCAAGGCAACACGCAAACCACTGTATCGATCAACAAAAAAAGTCGAAGCTTCAAAAGCCTAATTTTGGAAGCAAGGAATAAAAGAGCCGAAGCCCTAATTTCAGAAAGAAGAGGGAGGCCGCCATTTTTTCTTCACAAGCCAAAAGAAAGAGGAACGGGCAAAAGAATTGGGTCGGCCTTGTTTTATAAAAGGGGCTTTAGTTTATTTTATTTCAAATAGGGCTTTTGTTTATTTATTTAGGGTTTATTTTTATTAAAGGGGGATTTTGTTTATTATTTTTATTCTTTTTATCTGTTCTTTTCGAATCAAGTCTTGGTAAATCACCACCTAGGTTGTAGGTAGTGTCAGATTTTCTAGTTAGGATTAGTTCAGTGAGCAGGGTGTGCGAGTTTGCAAAACTCTATAGGCGGTAGCAGGGTGTGCGAGTCTGTTAGAGTGTTTGTAAGCGGGAGACTGTTTAATCCTAATAGAAATCCGGGAATGCAGCAGTAGGCAGGGGTTGCCGAAGCTGGGTAAATTTTGTGTGTGATTTACTTTTCAGCATATCTATTTCTCTGCAGTTTGTGTTTTGTGTTTAATTCAAGAAAATTTGCTATAACCCTATTCACCCCCTCTCTAGGGTTAATCTAGATCCTACAAGTGGTATCAGAGCGAGGTATTTTTCTTTAACTCTAGAGTCATGAATCCACCAAATAATGCTTTTTCTGAGGGGCAATCTATTGTTAGTCCACCCATGTTTGATGGGAATGATTATGCTTATTGGAAAGTTAGGATGGGTATTTATCTTAGTTCTGTTGATTATGATGTTTGGGACATTATTGAAACTGGCTATAAATCTCCCACTATAACTATTGGTGATACTGAGATTCCTAAACCTAAGGATAGGTGGGATGATAACGATAAGAGATTAAAAACTACAAATGCTAAAGCCATGAATGCTCTGATCTGTGCTCTTGATAAAACTGAATTTAATAGAATTTCTCATTGTAAAACTGCACAGGAAATCTAGCATACCTTGGAGGTGACACATGAAGGAACTTCTCAAGTCAAGGAGTCTCGTCTAGCCCTATTCAGCAATGAATACGAGAACTTTGTGATGGACAAATGCGAGAGCATAAAGGACATGTTTGGACGCTTTTCAACTTTGGTGTACAACGCTAGTGCGCTTAGGAAGGTATTCACTGAGGTAGAGCTTGTGAGGAAGGTGCTACGATTTTTACCAATGAACTCTGAGGCAAAAGTCACGACAATAAAAGAATCGAAAGATCTGAGTAAACTAAGCATGGAGGAGTTGATTGGCAACTTGATGACATATGAGCTTGAGCTAAAAGCAAAGGAGAAACGCAACAACTCCGAATCAAAGAAGAAGACGATTGCCTTAAAGAGCAAAGAAGAGAGCGATGAAGAAGAAGAAGAAGATCCAATTGAAGAGCTTGCAATGGCTGTCAATAATCTTAGAAAATTGTCAAGATTCAGGCCACGCAAGAAGAAAACAAGTGGTAATAGGCCAAAAGATTCTAACAATTCCGATAATGAACTGACATGCTTTAACTGCAACAAGCCTGGCCACTTCAAACAACAATGCCCACTTCTCAAAAACAATAGAGGAAAGAAAAAGAAGAAGAAGGCCTTTGCAGCGACTTGGGATGATGAAGAAGGAGAGGAAGTTTCGAATAATAGCTCAGAGGAGGCTAACTTGTGTCTTGTGGCAAAATCAGATTCAGAAGCAAGCTCAGAGGAATCAAGTGAGGTATGTGACTATTCTTATAAAGAACTTGTTTTTATGTGTCTTGATCTTACTAAAACAATTGATACTCTTGAATCTAAAATTGAGAAACTGAAATCTGATAGGAGAGTACTTGCTCATGAAAATTTTAGGTTAGAAACTGAACTTGAAAATATTCAAAACCTAGAATGTAAAAAATGTAAAATTTTAGATTCAGAATTATCAAGACTTAAGAATAGTTTTGAGAATCTTGAAAAAGAAAACTTGAGTCTTAAGGAAATCATTGACACTAGGAAAAATGATTTTATAAATAGATGCACCTCACTTGTAACTGAAAACACAAATCTAAAAACCAAAGTCCAAAATCTTGAGAAATCTCTGAATAACTTTTCAAGAGGAGAAAAATCATTCAACATGTTATTGGGAAATCAAATTTTTGCTAACAACAGAAAAGGATTAGGCTTTGGGAAAACACAAGTTGATGGTAATACAAAAGGTAAGAGTGTCTTTGATAGATGTGAAATAATTGGACATCATATTGAAAATTGTAGTCATAGGAACAAGAACACCAAATTTATACAAGTTTGGGCTCCTAAGAATTCTACAAACAAATATCTTGTCTATTGGAACAAGAATGAAAGGACAAAACAAGTTTGGGTTCCAAAGGGATTGTTTATTCACAATGCTTCAGCCACTAACAATCATGGACCTATAAAAACAAATAGGTCACAAAAATCTTTCATCGTGTAGGTATGGTGGCAGGCTAAGGAACAACAACAGTGTTCTCTGGATTTTGGCTGTTCCAGAAACACAACGAGCAACAAAGCAAAGTTCCTTAGCCTAGTACAAAGGTGACAGAATCACAATGGGCAATCATGAAAAAATATCGTAAAGGTAAAACAGGTGAAGGTATATTTATTTGATCGATATATTAAATGTGATAATCTACACCGTATTCTGAATTAAATCAGCCAATAATGTGAGATGATGATTTTTTTCTGACTTGTTCAACATAGTTGGCCAATTATATTTATGCCAAAAACACTATTCTTTGAATTACTTCATACATATACGTTTGGATTAAACATTGTGTTGTGTTGGAAGATAATGCATTTGGTTATAATTCGGCTAACTCTATATTCACAGTTTCTGATTATTTACACGACTTCAATTCAAATTCAAAAATGCTGTGAAAAATTGAGTTTGAGTTTTTATTCACACTTCATGGTCTGGTCTATCAAATTTAGTTAGTGATATTTTGGAGTGAAAGAGAAATTCAGATGCAGATCATATTGGTAATCTAGTTGACAGAAAACTTACTAGTTGAACGTGATTTATGGTGAGACATTTAGTAACTGCATCGTTTTTCAAAGAAAATATCTGCGTACTTTTCATTACAAATAATTTTCAATTAGCAGAATTTTTTTCTCATATAACCCCTTCAAGAAAATCATTGTTGACCATATTTTCAGATTAGTCATTTTTATTTGATTTTAAATGACAAATTTTGACTAATCCGACTCCCTACTGATTATCAAAAAGATAAATAGTGATTGAAAAGGTGATAAGTGTTGATATTTAACATACATTACTCAAGAGAGTATATTTGGAAAATTTCTTTAGGAATTCAAACAAGAGTTATAAAACTTTTTATTGGGTAAAGATTCCATGACCATTTCTATATCTATCATATTTCTATCGACCATTGTTTATCAAAACTTAAATATAGTTTGTTGATATGTGGTACTATAATCAGGGATCATTTGTTTTTCATTTCATAATTTTTAGTAAAAATAAATAAATATCCAAAGTATTCACTCTCATTTAAAAGTCCTCACGGTTATGCATGGGTGAATTACTTGGATTTTGGATTATGTGCTTCCATGCTCATTTAAAAGTCCTTACGGTTATGCATGTATGGAACGCATATCAAAATTAATTGATTAAATAGACAAGTTGATTCTAATCCCATTTAAAAGTCCTCACGTCATGCGTGGTTAGAAGATACTTGATTTCATTTTTTAAAATTAAATTGGAATACTACTAATCTCATTTAAAAGTCCTAAACGGTTATGCATGATTAGTAGATATTCAAATTCCTGATATAAATGTACCACAAGTTGATACAATTGTATGATTTTATATTAGAACATCATTTCCATTCTTTCTAAAAGTGGAATATGCACCTAACAAGGGTAGTTATGATTTTTGTTTGATTTTTATTGAAGTTTAATATTTATATTCAATTTGAGTTTAATGTTGGATTAATATTGGTCACTTTATCTCTATTTTCTCTAACACTATTATTCTTTTGCTGATAACAAAAGGGGGGAGAAAAGTTAAGATTTTGTCAAATAGAATCAAGCAAAGGTCAAATAATTTTCCATTTGCATCTAGGCTTATTTATATATTTCTATTTATATGCATATATGTAGGGGGAGCATCATGTAGAGAGGAAGCATTTAAATAGGGGGAGCAATTATATGTAGGGGGAGCATCATGTAGAGAGGAAGCATTTAAATAGGGGGAGCAATTAGAGTATATCATTGATCAAATACATTTAACACAGTCAAAATCTTAAATATATGTTTGTTATCATCAAAAGGGGGAGATGTTGAATATGCGTTTATATGATTTTTGTTTGATGATAATAAACATATATATATATATATATATATATTCATTTAAATGTATTTGTTAATGTACTATTTTATTTTTCATAGATTAAATAAATATTTGTTGAATAAAATAAATAACACAGAATTTGAATTCAAACAGAAATTTTATTCAAACAAATATTTATTACAATTTTGAATAGTACACATTCAAGTTCTCACTATACATATACAATTTTGATTCTAATTATATCATAATTTAGTTTACATAAATTCCTCACTACATACCACTCACACTCATTGTTTATCTTCAATTTCATTCCAGTTATAATTCAGCATCTGAGAAATCTGCAAAAATATTCACTAACGCAGTAAAATTGAAAAAGAAATATTTTTGCAATATAAAATGAAATATGATTTCTGAAAATATGATTTGCCTCAGTTATTTGGGTTGTTCGTCATCATTTACATTTGAATTCATCAATACACGAACAATGTGACATGCACAGTGTATCACTGTACATGCTACAAGGCCGTGCACATAGATATACACTTGATAATGCTACAGGGACAGGTGAGCACAGGTCAAACCCAAATAAAAAGACGGGTTCAACTCACGTGCAATATAAATAAAATCACAACTCTCAGCACAAGGTCAAACCCGAGTTTTGAAACTGGATTCAACTCAGCTCAAAGTAAAACCAAAGAGTCAGTGACCACTCAAACCAGTTCAAACATGAAACAAGACTCAACCCAGGCAACAGTAAATGGGAAACACAACATGAATGAACTAGCCTGGCAACATGCTCAAAGCTAACACCAAAGATGAACACAAGCTCGAAGAATCAGAACACATATCCATATTGAACAACAAAGTGTGCACATGTCAATGGACAAATAAGCTCAAATAATCAAGTGAAACAATACAGCAATAAACTCGACCAGACACACATGAACATGAAAGCCAAACTACAACAAGATCAACTCCAAATGCATCAATGCTTGAAGACTACAACAAAACCAGGGTACCACAAAGACAAATGCACAAACCAAATGAACTTGACCAAGAACTTATACAAAGCATTAGAGTCAAAGCACACATGAAGCACAATATTGCCAGGTCGAACTTTGTACAACATCAAACTGATACATGCAACAATGTAGACCATTATACAATCAGTAAACAATCAAAGCTCAAGTGATAAAACAATTGTCCAGACTGAATACAAATGCCAGACCAAGCTGCTACAAAATACACATATGCAGACTCGACTACAGAGCACCACAATTATATCAACTCAACAACAGCAAGTGCCAACAAAGAAAAGAGACTCAAGGCCAAGACTACAATGTCAAAGAACAGAGCAATCCTGTGTCAACAATAAAGCAATAGTGTCACAATGTCACAACAAACAAGGTGCACCAGACCAGGCTACATGATGATCAAAGTCAACAGTATCAATAACAAGTGCAGTAGCTACAACTTCAACCACAAAACCAAAATATGAGTGCAATGAAAACATATATGTGTATGCAACCAAACAGTGAAGTCAACAGGGAAATTCACGAAAACAAAATTGACCGAGATCAAAGTGTTAAACAAATCTCAAAGTCCAGTGATGCAAACAGTGAATAGCATGGCAATGTCGAATGCATGAACAAGTGAAGCATTTGTGTCAAAGCAGAGCAAATGTCAACAGTGAAGTAAAATCAGGAGACAAAGCTCAAAGTCAAAGATCAGAAATAAACATGTTCGAAGTCGAAAGTAATAAACAAGTTCAAGTCGAGATCATGGAAGCATACAGAAGTCAAGCAAGGAAGCATACTGGAGTCAAGTCAGAATAATTCATGAATGCAACAACCAGATGAAGTCGAAGCCAACTAAGTAATTCACAGTGAAAGTCGAAAGATTAAAAATGCAGACCAAGTCAAATCCGTAATTCATAGTGAAGTCGAAGATGAAAGAAGATTAAAAGTGTAGAGATGACCAAGTCAAATAATCAAGTGTGTGTAATTTTTGAAAAAGTCAAAGCAAATTAAAAGAGGAAAGTCTCTGCCGTATTAATCAAGGAAAATCGAACATTTGAAAATCAAAACCGTGCGTATCAAGTTGTAACAATATTGGGAAAGAAAAATTTAGGAAAGTACCGAATTGATTAGGGTCTCGGAATTCATATAAATACCAAACCCCAAATCATCATCAGTGGTGTGGAAAAATCGAATCGAATCCAAATATAAACCCACAATCATCATCGGCAAGATAATCAATCAATCGAGTTTAAGCAAGCAATTAAACCAGCAACAAAAGGGAAAAAAAAATTACATACCACAATCTATCGAACTCGATCAAAGCAGCAGCTGCGAATGAGCGCAAGCAAAGCAACCAGAGAATCGATCATCAGAGAAGCAGCGAGCAAGGCAACACGCAAACCACTATATCGATCAACAAAAAAAAGGCGAAGCTTCAAAAGCCTAATTTTGGAAGCAAGGAATAAAAGAGCCGAAGCCCTAATTTCAGAAAGAAGAGAGAGGCCGCCATTTTTTCTTCACAAGCCAAAAGAAAGAGGAACGGGCAAAAGAATTGGGCCGGCCTTGTTTTATAAAAGGGGCTTTAGTTTATTTTATTTCAAATAGGGCTTTAGTTTATTTATTTAGGGTTTATTTTTATTAAAGGAGGTTTTTGTTTATTAGTTTTATTCTTTTTATCTGTTCTTTTCAAATCAATCTTGGTAAATCACCACCTAGGTTGTAGGTAGTGTCAGATTGTCTAGTTAGGATTAGTTCAGTGAGCTGGGTGTGTGAGTTTGCAAAACTCTATAGGCAGTAGCAGGGTGTGCGAGTTTGTTAGTGTTTGTAAGCGGGAGACTGTTTAATCCTAATAGAAATCTGGGAATGCTGCAGTAGGCAGGGGTTGCCGAAGCTGGGTAAATTTTGTGTGTGATTTACTTTTCAGCATATCTATTTCTCTGTAGTTTGTGTTTTGTGTTTAATTCGAAATTTTTTGCTATAACCCTATTCACCCCCCCCTCTAGGGTTAATCTAGATCCTACAAATCTAGCATAGATTCACTTTTTTTTGCATATCATCATATCATATCATTTTGAACTGTTTTAATCATTATGGATGCAGGAGCATAATATATGGTTTTATAGAGGTTTTAAGATACTAGTAAGGGGAAAACCCATTCTGCTAAGCGGCGTGGTCTCACTAGATATCTAAATGGTTTGAGATGGTAGATTATTCTTCATACCAGGCTTTATGTCTAACTCAAAGTTTATGTTCTCTCCTTAATCTCTCGGGTGATCGGTTGATTTTGAGTAGTTTGAGAGTTGAGGTTTTCAGGTACCTCATTAGATGAATAAAGCTTTCGAAGACGCACGAAATGCATGATAGATATCTAGAGTTCTCTTTTGTTTGATTCCGCTGTGTTGTTTGAAATGGAAAAGTTGTTATATTGCCTGAGTATACTCTAATCGCCCTAGGGACATCTTCATATGTTGCTCTTGGCGTATGTTATGATAAATATATTTTTTGTGAACGTGGATGGTGATTATGGGATTATGTAATGAACTGGAAATGTTTTGAAATGGGACGTGATCCTCTTTGATGTTTTAATTTTTTTTCCATATTCATGTGTTTCTGTGTATCAATGAATCTAACACCGCCACATATGGTCGCCGATGATTAATAACTATGGATGACTGCAACATCCATAGCCGTTAGTTTTGGGCCTCCAAGTAGAGGGGTGTTACATCATCCATATAAGATTTTATAGGACTTAACAAACCAAAGGCATTACTCCTACTACATCCTTGGGATCAGTAATAAGTAGCCCTTGCACTTCAAAGAATTCCGTCTTCAATTCATCATCTTCAAGATGTCCATATTCGACTGGTTATGCCAGTTCGAAGTAGTTTTTGGATAATGTCACCAATCCCGGTCTTTTCGGACCGACAAACGATAGTTTTTCAAAACTAGCCAAGATTTGATAGTCGGTTATTTAACTATCAAACAAATAAACAATCAAATTCGAGATTTAACTTCATACAGAAGCCAAGTATAGTTAAGCACATAACTAAGCACTAAGCCTCTTTAATTAATCTTGTCATTAATTAAAACCACTTTGTAAATACTTGTATCTAAATACCTTTACAAAAATATATTCACAAACTCTTTCCACTCTTTTCAATACTTGAAAAATATTGGTATACTTATCTAAACTGTGTAAGTATACTCACAAAACATTTCACTTTTAATACTTAGAAAATGTATTCATATACTTATCTCAAAGGTATATGTATATTCACAAGTCTTGAGAAAGATTTAATTTCAAAAACCATAGTTATTTGGATTAAAACAAATGTAAAATAAAACATTAATAACAATAAATCTAGAACACTTTTGGTGTAAGTAAAGAATTGTATAAAAACTAGACCAATATACTTACCACCACTTTGCGATTACAAATAGTACCATCCCTCGATTAACAATATAATCAGACAAGTTAGAAACTATCATTGCCTCGACATACATTCTTAATTCTCAAGATAGAGAATCTCGGAATTTGGTTAAGTATGAAAGCAATACTTTCCATATCACCATAATTTAAATTGATCATTATAGGAATCAAATCTCATTTCTTTTATGAACTCGATTATAAATCTATTTTATATTTACAAAACCCCTTTTTTTAATCTCCAAATATAAATACAAAACTCATTTATAAATCTAAAAATATAATTATAAAACTCCTTTTATAGATCTCTGGATATAAATATAAAACTTCTTTCATAAATCTCAAAATATAATTATAAAGCCCAATTTTCAAATCTCAAAATATAATTATAAAACCCATTTATAAATCTCCAAATATTAATACAAAACGTCTTTTATAAATCTCAAATCTCTAAATATTAGTACGAAACTCCTTTTATAAATCTCAAAATATAATTACAAAACTCCCTTTATAAATCTTAAAATATAATCATTCCATATATCACCATAAATTCACAAATATGATTTATTATTCCAATTTATCCAAATGATTTTAATTTCCCTGTTATAAAATATCATGTACAAATCTATTCTATTATTTATAAAATACCATTTATAATCTATTTTTTTATACAACATTCTATATAAAATGTTTCACAAATACTTATTCCGAAATATTTCTACCTTCTTTTGAAAACTAAATCACTTTATTTTAAAAGATAAATTCCCCTTTATCCTTCAACTTAAACATCCATTATTATATTATTATTTTTTAAATAAATACTTCCTAAAATACTTTTAAAACATTTCCAAAAATGTTGAAGTAAAATCAAAAAGTTCAAAAAAAATTCTAACTAAAATATCACAGAAATCCAAAAGTCCGATCTAAAATCATTCTCGAATCAAAACCATTTCCAAATATAAACAACCAATAATAATATTTCAAAATATTATAAGGAGGTCAATAGCTACCATAGCACTTAACTAATGCTATTACTACCTTTATCACCGAAAAAGTTCAAGTTTTAACATATTTCATTGTCATATCCAATATGGCCAACTGCCAACTTTTAGCATTCAACAATTCATACAATAGGTATATAAATGGAAATTAACATGTATATAACTAAAATTTAAAATCACAATAGCGAGAAATCTGGATTTCTCCGCAAAATTCCTTATATTTTATTTTATATGTCATTCGCTTTTCAAAGCGAAATTGAACTAAACCAAACCAGTAAATCATTTAGGCACAAAACAATAATTTATATATACTATACATCATATACTATTCAATGAGAGGTGAGTCGACTCACCACAATTCCAATGGACGCTTAAGCATTCAAGTTTGATCTATAATCGAATGACGTTCGATTTTAGCTTAGAATTCCACTTGCTGTAAACTGTACAAAACCAATTACAGCACATAGATATCGCTTTTACGAGCATAACTCAAACGACCACATCTCGATTAGGCCTCATAAGAAAATGTTATTTAATTTATAAAATTTGGAGGTCAAAATATAATTAATTCACTTAACAACTTAATTAATACAATTACCCTCTACTAATCCATCTTCCAACCTCTTTAAGCACTCCCACCTATATATGAACAAGTGTACACTTCCATGGCAATGCATCACAATCCACCGACATGGTGCAAAACTCCTCTAAATCAAACGCCATCTTCACCATTGAATTTCTCTCCATGAGCTCCACTCGATTAGCCCTACCTTTTAATGCCGATCGCCCCTTGGCCACCATAACCCAAATGCTAACCTGTTATAGGTGAACATCACGACTCCTAAAACTGGACCGCACTACTCCAATTGATCACCAACCACTCCAAATCACACGAAAAACCCAAATCCATAAATGCCATAGTTTAATTCACCGTAAATCACACAAAATCGCAAACTTAGTTTCACCATAAATGGCCAAACTCCACCAACATCGACCGCACTCTACAATATTCTATAGATTTGAAGCCTACGTTATACAAACTCAATGAATCTATTTTTTTTTCGTTGATAGAATCTTTTGATTCTATTTTTTGAAAGCCATTTTCCATTTTCTTCTGTTTGCAGAAGATGAAAATGAAAAGAGGAAGGGAAAAGTCTTATGTTAGATTTGGTTCATTCTACAATTTTTGGCATTTTGCTAGACAACATTCTGTTCACGTATGAACCGCGAACAACATAAACTAAAATACGATCACGTACAACAATGTGACAAGATCCTAAAACAACAACACAATATACCGGTTATCATATTCTATGAAATTTCAAAAGTACCATCGTTTTCCGTATAATACGTCAAATCAAATTCAAATCAAATTTATATATTTAAATAGATTAAATATTTCCATTTGAAACGTTAAAAAATACGGATTGCTACATTCTTCCCCCATAAAAGAATTTCGTTCTGAAATTCCCAACAGTAAGAAAAATATCTCAACACCCTTAGGATTTTAAAATCAATTAATTAAAATGAGTTACTAATTTTATAAAATTCTATATGTTATGGAAAATTTCAGCAGCACCTCCTTTGCGCTCGATCCGACAGAATCACAATATCAATATAAACCCACATCGGGGACCTCCTACATCTAGGGACAACATAAAAACAATATATAATTATAAAATACCTTATAGGGTGTATATGACACATATCAAATACACCCGTTAAGCTATAAACACATACTAATTTGTCGAGCAATCAAACTCTACTCATGAAATCAAAAGCAACTAGTAAGCCTTTGCTTCCATGAACCTGTATCTTGCTTACACATCCTAAAAGAGAGTTAAACACAATAGATAAAACAATACCACATTTAATTACACTAATAGTATTTCATTTGATATTGAAATAATTTATGGTTTATGTTTATATTCGTATAATACTCTTCTACATCCTAAGAGTATGTATATGAAACAACAGATTTTTTTTACTTAACCAAGATGTTCAACAAATTTAAAATTTGTTTTAACTTACTCTCTCCTCAAATTTATAAGTTACAAGAACTAATTTACGTACACTCTCAACAAATCTTAGCTTCAACTTTTCTAGCAACTTGGAAGTTTTGTACTATCCAAAATCATCGGAAATTCAATTTCATTTCAGAAAATGAAAATTACCAAACAACATATCATAATGATATGCAAAACCAAACTACTATAATGGATACGATACATGCGTCTATATAATAATTTAACTAAAAACTTTTAGGATCAAACACTTAGATTTTATTTCAGATCATTTTGAAATAATAATATACACATCTTCTTTTGTGTGTCAAATCATACCTTTGGGATTAAATGAAAATATGTTTTACCAAAACAATTCTGAAGCACGACTACTTTGGTAGCAATCGCTTGTTTAGGAACTCCAAAATGAATGCCAATGATGCTGCAGTCATCACTAAAATTATTTTCCACTGATAGAAATGAGTTCGGTGCATTCTATCTCCTTTAAAATCCATTTAAATTTTTTTACTATTCATAAATTTTTTCAAATAATACAACTATTAATTCCTCAAAACTTTGAATAGTTCTGAAATATCGGGATTTAACTCTCAAGTTCTCAATTTTAAGTCTTTTTTACTTATATAACTTCACTTTCTTATATAAAATCATTTCAAAAATATATATCTTTATTTAGATTATAATAAATGACTTTTATTAAAATTAAATTTGAACCCAACATTATCACCTAACGCTTTATCGTCGAGCTATGAAACTGAATTCACAAGATGTATTTATTTAATTTAAACCAAACAATTGAACGCTCATAAACTGGCAAAGAAAAAATAGTCAAAATATAAATGATGGTAACTAAATATTATTATTTCCCAATAAACAAACACATCATACATATCTATATCAAATTCTAAAAATTACTCCTTTATATATAAAATATAATCCTTAGTAAAATTATTTCATTTACCAATTTTCAAAATAATACTGTGTCGGTATGCCTTGTCCAAGTGTTTAGAAATCCCTATCGATGTTGTGGCATCCCATTTACCAACCAAAATTCTTAAAGTACTCAACAAATCAATCAACACAATATAAAACATTTTTGTACCAATAACAAATACGCGCTCTCATATATAATATACTTAAACTTATTCTAGGGTGTTACCAACCCTATCTCCAATGAGTTTACCTGACCAAAGCCTAGGTGTTCACTCAACCTAAGCTCTGATACCACTTGTAAAACCCATCTTTTCAAACCTCAAAAGTTGACACTAGTACATCCACAACATTCAGCTGCCAAACATCTAAGTGCTGGAAAGATATATTGTTAGGGTGAGAGAAAGAAAAGACGGAACATAATCTCACATCGTGATGAGTAATATATAATATACACAGATCTTTAAAAAAACTATAATACAGATACATCAATCAGAGTAAACTAACATATCATCAACCTGGAAAGTTATAACAACCTGTCCTTACAAGTGATGATAAATACACAATAGAAAATGCAGTGGAAATAAAGGTACGTAAATACATCTTGGAGGCATCCAGCTCATCTCTTGATGCTATAGTTCATCCATAGCTAAATCTAGAAATATGCCCGGGCTGACCCGAGCATTATAAGCGAATAACCCCTAGATTAGACTGAAAAACCAATGTGAGAAACAACTAAAATGGATTTTAATGTTACAAAACCTTTTAAAATAATGGTATCCCATAAGTCCATGCGATACATAAAAGGATGGATTTTACCTTATGATAACCTAACCATTTCATAAGAAATCTTGTGATATTACAATAATTTCTACAGTTGAAAATAAATATTTAATCATAACCAAAATGGTTACATTAATTACATTCTAGCATATTAAGTATGCAACTAAGTCTGAAAGGCACATTTTGGAGAATGGATTCCATACAATGAAAAGGTAAGGTTCTACATTTCGTATAGTACACCTAGAAAAAATGTACCGAGGCTGCAAAACATTTTCACCTCTTCTACTTAGGACCATCCTACCCCCTTCGTAGATAGTACCAAATATGATCACTCCTCGGTTATTGCCAACAACCGTCCGAGTCACTAGCATACATAAATTCAAAAATACCGATCTGAATAAGGCGATGATCATACCCTAATGGGAGCGACTCACTTAGTCTTATGGCATGTCCCATATTTTGTCGTTACTTATTATGAGGTATGAGGCTATGTTTTACCTTTTTTAGAAAATCCTATCTGGAATGCTAACACCACCCTTCAGGTAACAATGCAATGCTAGTATTCATCCATACAAGTTGTTATGGGATTGAACACATTGAATATACTACTTCTACCACATCCTCAAGATTAGTATCAAGTAGCCCTGGCACTTTAAGAACTCCATCTTCCATTTCATTATCTTTAAGATATCCCAATTTGAATGCTTATGCTCGTTTAAAATGGTTTTCGAATAATATATCTAATTCTGGTCTCTCCGAACCGACAAAAGATATTTTTTAAAACCGGCCAAGATTTGGTAATCAGTTATTTAACTACTAAATAAACAAACAATCAAATTAGTGATTTAATTTCACATGAAAACCAAGCGTGGTTATACACATAAGCAAGCACCAAGCCTCTTTCATTAATCCGGTCATTAAATAAAACCACTTTGTAAATACTAATATCACAATAATTTTATAAAGATATATTCACAAACCCTTTCTACTCCTTTCAATACTTAAAATGTTAATATGCTTATATCATTCTGTATAAGTATACTAAAAAAACATTTCATTTTCAATACTTAGAAAATGTACCCATATACTTATCTCAACGGTATAAGTATATTCACAAACCTTAAGAATGATTTTATTTCTAAAACCTTACTTATTTGGGTAAAATCAAATGTAACTTAAAACATTGGTAACAATAAACCCAAAACACTTTCGGTAAAAGTAAAAGGTTCGTATAGAAGCTAGACCAAATATACTTACCACCACTTCTCGATTTCAAATGTAACATCCCTCGATTAACAATGGAATTATACAAGTTAGAAAACTATCATTGCTTGACATACATTCTTAATTCTCAAGATAGAGACGAGTTTCTATACCTCGAAATTTGGTGTTAAGTATGAAAAGAATACTTTCCAAACCACCTTAATTTAAATTGATCATTATAGGAATCAAATTTCATTTCTTTTATAAAATCAATTATAAATCTCTTTTATATTTACAAAACCCCTTTTTTAGATGTCCAAGTATATATACAATACTCATTTCATAAATCTTAAAATATAATTATAAAACTCCTTTTATAAATCTTCAAATATAAATACAAAACTCCTTTTATAAATCTCAAAATCTAATTATAAAACCCCATTTTCAAATCTCAAAATATAATTATAAAACCCTTTTATAAAATTCCAAAAATTAATAGAAAACTCCATTTATAAATCTCAAAATATAATTATAAAACTCCTTTTATAAATCTCAAAATATAAATCTCATATGCTTTCCATAAAATGATCATTCCATATATCACCAATGTGATTTGTTATTCCAATTTATCGAAATGATATTAATTTCCCTTTTATAAAATAAAATTTATAAATATGTTCTTTTATTTATAAAAAAACCATTTATAAAATATTCTTTTATACAACATTTTATATAAAACGTTTCACAAGTATTTGTTTCAAAATATTTTTATCTTCTTTTAAAATTCAAAATCACCTTAGTTTAAAAGAATAATTCCCCTTTTTCCTTCAAAATAAATATCTATCATTATATTACATTTTCTTTAAAATAAATACTATTCATAGTACTTTTAAAATATTTTCAAAATGTTTGGAGTAAAATAGAAAAGTTCGAAAACCATTTCTACTAAAATATCATAGAAAATCCAAAAATCCTATTTAAATCAATTCTTCGAATCAAAAACTTTTTCAAATCTATTTTAAAATACTACAACGAGCCCAACAGCTACTATAACACTTAGACAATGCCATTACTTTCTTTATCACTAAAAAAGTTCAACTTTTAACATATATCAATGTTATATCCAATATGTTCAACTACCAACTTTTAGCATTCAACTATTCATATAATAGGTATATAAAAGGAATCAAAATCAACAAGCATATAATTGAATTTAAAGTCACAATGGCCAGATATCCAGATTTCTTTACAAAATTCTTTGTATTTCATTTTAAATGTTATTCGCTTTATAAAGATGAAATTCAACCAAACAAAACCAATGAATCATTCAAACACAAAACAATAATTCATATCTACTATCATATACTATTCAATCAGAGATGAGTTAACTCACCAAAATTCCATCGGATGCTTATGCGCTCTAGGTCTAAAATGAACGACATTTGATTTTAGCTCAAAATTCTAGTTGCTTCAAACTCGACAAAACCAATTACAACACCTAGATATCGCTTCTACGAGCGCAAAGAAAAAGACCGCATCTCGATTGGACCTCATACAGAAAAGTTATTTAATTTATAAGGTATGGAGATTAAAATTTGATTAATTCACTTAAAAACTTAATTAATATAATTACCCTCTACTAATCCATCTTCCTCCCTCTATAAATATTGCCATCTGTATATGTACAAGTGTACATATCAATGGTCGTGCATCACAATTCACGGACATGGAGCTAAATTCCGCTAAATCCAATGTCATTTTCCCCATCAACTTTCACTCCACGAGCTCCACTCGACCAACCCCACCTTTCCAATCTCGATCGCCCCTTGGACACTATGACCCAAAACTCTAACCTACTATAGGCAAACATCGTGACTCCTAAAACTGGACCGCACCATTCCAATTCATTACCAACCACTCCAATTCACACGGCAAACCAAATCCGTTAATGCCATAGCTTAATTCACCCTAAATCACACAAAATCGCAAATCCTAGTTTTATAGTAATTGGTCGAACTCCACCAACATCAACTGCACTCTACAATATTCCATAGATTTGAAGCCTGTGCCTATACAAACTCAACGAATCAAATTTTGTATTTTTTTCATTAATTGAATATTTAGATTATAATTTTTGAAAGTTGGATGTCATTTTCCTTTGTTTATAGAAGATGAAAATGAAAAGAGAGTAGGAAAAGAAAATTCAAGAGGAAAATGAAAATTAGGGGAAAGCCTTATGTTAGATTTGGTTAATTTTACGATTTTTGCATTTCGCTACACATCATTCCATTCATGTACGAACCCGAATGGCACAAAAAATACAATCATGCACAATAATATGACACGATCCCAAAACAACAATAAAATACACTAGTTATCCTTTTCTGTGAAATTTCAAAAATACCAACGTTAGCCATAAAATATGTCAAACAAAAATTTAAATATCTTTCAAATTAAAAATTATGAAAAAGCCATATAAATTGATTTTAAAAACGTGTCATTAAAGTCAAATCATTTAATAAAAATTGATTTTCTTACTATATATCAAAGTCGAGTAATATTTGAATATTTAAATAAATTAAGTATTCTTATTCGAAACATTAAAAATTCCAAGTAGGATTTACTAACCATAGTTTTCAAATGGTTTTCAAATCCCATATTCAAGTGCATACAAGTGAATAGAATGCCAAGTATGATGTTCGCCTCGAGTCGAAGTGATAAAGGACAAGTAGAGTCTGCTCTAATCATTTAGGGAGTATTAAGTAACAAGAGGAATTTCTTAGATTGCATTAGGAAATTTAAATGGGATAGTGAGTAAGGCTCGGTGCTATGACAGTATGAATGGCACCAAATACAGGAGTAGGACTACTTCGTAGATCGAGAACATTATCGGTCCTGAGCGATGAGCGAAAAAGCAAGGGTTATGCCCAAATGGACTATGCCTTCTACTAGTGTAGATTCTGCTTAGGACATGCACCGTCTCATAGTAGTTTGCTAGTTTGTTTGTGATAGGAAGCAAGGCATGATAACCCTTTGATGGAAACTTTCAAATACGAATAGAATACGGCTAAACTATTATGTTCTCTTTATTATGCACTATGGGAGTTCCTTGGTATGCATGGTGTAACAACCAATTTTTCTATATAGTTTAAGCAAACAATCAACCACTCATGACTCACTCAAATTGAGTGGAAAGGCGGATAGTTAAGGGAAAAGAAGTAGAAACAAGGAAGAAGAAGAGAGAAACAAACAACACAGAATCTCATAATGGAATGAATAATCTATAATAAACAATAAATCTTTACACAAAGAAGAAATATAATATACATATATTTATCAGAGTATAGTAACCTATTTCAATCTGGATAGTTATAACAACCTGCCCTCACGATTGCGGTTAAATGCAACAATGAATGCAATGGAAAAATAACCATATACATGAATACGTCTCCGAGCCTCCCGCTCGTCTCTTGAAGCTCCAAAGCATTGAAACTAAATCTGTAATGTGCTCGGTCTGAACCGAGCATTATAATAAAATAACAGCCGAGTCATCTTGGAAAACCAGCATGAGAAAACACACCAACTGAATTTTTAAGTTATAAAAGCCTTTGAAATCAAAAGTATCTTGTAGGACCACCCACATGTAAACACAGATGGGTTTTTACCTTACGATAACCAAATCATCTTATATGAAATTCTCTGGTATTATAATAGTGTCTAAGATACAAAATACTTATTAATCATAGCTGAAATTGTTGCATTAATTAAATTCTAGCATAATAGGTATACAACTAAAATCATAAAGGCTCATATTGGAGAATGGATTCCATACAATGACTGGGCTACTGGGGTACCGTCCATCACGATGTATCTCTTGATAAAATAACATTGAGGTCGAACCTATCGACCCCTGCAAACACAGAACCAGCCTACCCTATACTTGATATTATCGAATATGATCCACCCTTCGTTAACCCTGAAACATACAAATGAGAGATATTATCGACTCTAGACAGGAATGATCATACCCTACTTAGGAGCGAACCCCTAAGCTCTGCTGCATCTCCCATGTGTTAGTCATTCTCGGTTGATGAAGCTTGAGGCTACGTTTCACCTTTTTGTATAGCACTTTCCACTTGGAATGATACAATGCCCTCCAGGCAATAATGCAATGCTAGCATTCATCCATACCAGTTCGTTTTGGGACTAAACCAAACGCTTGAGAGCTCCATCTTCAATTCCATCATCTTTAAGATGCCTTCACTTCGAAACACTTAAGTTGGATCGAAGTGGTCTTCGGATAATATATCTAATCCTGGTCTCTTTGAAACAACTTTCTATTATTTTTAATAAACTCAACCTCGGTTTTTTAGAAAATAAACGGTCAAAGATAAGAGCAGAGATCACCTCCTAACCATCAGTGGATGGATTTCCTTATCATTTGCCCTAAGAGGATAAAACGAGATTTATACGCACAGTACAACATCATCGGAGATGACTGTGCCATATAACTCACGTGTTTCTCCTAGCTATTTCCAAAGTTACATTTTGGGTCCAAATTTGATAGTCGATTATTTAACTATCAACAAACATATCCAAATCAGGGATTTTGTCATAAGGAAAAACCAACATTGGTTAAGCAAATAAGCGACCACTAGCCCCCTTGACTAATCTTTTCATTAATTAATATCACTCTGCAGTAACTGTATCAAGATAATTTTACAAGATTCATTCACAAGCCCTTATATTTCAGTACTTGAAAAATATCCATATACTTATCTCAATGGTATATGTATATTTACAAAACAGAGAAAGATTCCCTTTTTACACAATTCTAAACCATTTATAAATTCCTTTTTAAATCTCTAACCATTTATAACCCAATTTATTAATTTCTGTTATAAAACTCTCTTTTTATACACTCCTAAAAACATTTATAAACCCTTTATAAATCCATAAACCATTTATAAACTCCTTTTATAAGTCTATAACCCATTCTAAAGTTCTTTTATAAATCCCTAAAACCATTTATAAAATTCTTTCACCATTAGCCAATCTTCCTTTAAGTTCCTAAACCATGTTATAAAACTCCTCTTTCAGAACTCAAATCTGTTTTAAAATACTCTATTTATAAATTCTAACATTTATAAATAAGGTCCAATCACTTACTTTAACATTATTATATAATAATAGTTATTAATAATAAACGTTATAAATATATATTAATTATTAACTTCAAAATATCTTAGAAATAATATTTAATAATTTCAAACATTATTATAAAACAATAATAATTAATCTTTATTGTTATTATAAATAGTAATTTATTTTTAAAACATTATTAATAAATCCTTATTCTTAGTTTCAAACCATAATTTTTTTAAATAAATAACTTTTCAAAATATTAAAATATTGATAAATTATCTTAAAACCACATTAAATAAATTACTTTAAAAAATATTAAATATAAATAAATAACTTTTTAAAAAAATGTTAAATATAATAAATAACCTTTTTTAACAATGTTAAACATAAATAAATAAATTAGAAAAAACAGATAAATAGGTTGGAATAAAATATAAACTAAATCCTTTAAAACAAAATATTTCTGAAACATAATTTTCGGATTTAAAATCATTTTGTCCCAAAAACCAATTCCAATTCAAATGGCAATTTGTAGTACTTTTAAAATATTAATTCAAAGCCAATAGCTACCAAATGCTCAATTAATATTGATATTGATTTTCTATCACTACATGGTTTAAGTTTCAAACATAAAACAATGTCATAACCAAAAGAGCCAACAATCAAGTTTAATATCCAATAATTCATATGATAGGAATACTATTGAAATCAAAATTGCGACGGCCCGAATTTCCATTCCCTTTGAGTCAACAATAAACCACACATGTCCAACTCAAATTGCATGAATAAACGGATCTTTATGGGGTGAAAAAGAAAAAAAAGAACGTCACACCAATGGAATAATATATATAATATCAAACAATATCTTTACAGTGGAAATTTTTTAAAGACACATATATCATAGTCTAACCAAAATTCAATTTGGACAGTTACAAACATCTATCCTTACAATTGTTGACAAACAACAAACAACTGAGCAAAGCGGATAATAGAATATGTTCATACATAGATGAATATCTCCATCTCTCCTCTTGAAACTCCAACCGTCTTCACTGGCAAGGTGATGAACTACCTTTCGACAGTACATCTCTAGAGGCATGCACCTAGGGTTGAGATCCTCGACGCCTAAGTCAACATAAGACCGGCCTACCCCTTACGTTGGATAGTACCGAATATGTCATCACCCTGGTCGTTACCGACCATTACGGGTACCCGATTCATACATTCACCACATACTTAGACATATGTAGAGTAAATCTAGAAGGATGATGACATCTCCTAATTTGGAGCGACCCACTTAGCCTTGATGCTTCTACCCTGTTTTCGTCATTTCCAAGTGATGAGGCCTAAGGTAAACGATTACCTTTTCACATATCACATCATCTTTGAATGCCATATTGCCATTTCCATTGACTACTAATTGCCTTCCATAAAAATACAACCTTTGAGCTCGTACGTCTCAAGGATGGTGTTAAGCTAAGAGAAGTTGCCTTCCTCGCCACCACAGATGTATGTTTGTAAAAATCAATGTATGCAATCTCAGAAAATGCACTGTCAGACATCCATCCATACAAGTTCGTTCTAGGACTTGAACAAAACCGAAGGTATTTTCCTTGGCCGTTACTGGGCGAGATTTCCTTGTGGTTTTGAGGTTTTTCATAACAAAGAGACCACTGCTACAATATAGTGAATCGGGAGTTTATCCCCAATTAATCAACAAATAGTCCCTCGTTATTATTCATTTCAATATCCCCATCTTCAATATCTTCAATCTTCAAACACGTAAATTGGTTCGAAGTGGTTTTCGGATAGGAATCACCTAAATCCGACCCCTGTTCCTTCCATGCCAATCATCGCTTTAAAAGATGTAAAGTTCATATATGGATATCAATCATCAATCAATTACTTCATCTTTTATTTAAATCAAATATCTTTCTTAGATATATTCTCTTCAATTTATTCCAGTTACTTTTCAAGAGTATATGGAATCATTAAGCTTCATTTATTAAATCATTTGATTTATTTAAACCTTTCTTAAATCCTGCAATAATTTCAAATCATTTTCTCTTTTACTTATGGAAATATTTCCAAATCATTTATTAAGTCTTAATCAAAGATTGCTTATGTTCAAGCTATAATTTTTAACTTAGGGAAAATATTCCCAAATCATTCGTTAAATCCAAATCAAAGATTCCTTTCATTCAAGTCATAATTTTATTTTAGAGACAATATTACCAAATCATTCGTTAAATCTAAATCAAAGATTTCTCTCTTTACTTCAAATAATATTCTTGCAAATCGAAGATTTTCATGACATAGCGCTACTGCAGCCTTAAATATGGTAAATTTCACCTCCAAGGACTAGTGGCAAGTAATCCAACATCATGAAGATCTTTTCTTTTAACTTGAAATAACTTTAAATATGATCTTTTAGAGCATTTGGGATTTCCTTTTGATCTATTCCACCCATCGTCTAAAAGATAAAGCAAAGGCCAAGTAAGTTCAGTGTAACGATCCGATTTTTCAATGCCTGAAAATTGACATCAATACATCCACTGTATTAAATTCCAAACAATCGAAAACTGGAAAACCGAACCATTAGGGTTAAAGAAGAAGGAGGTAGAAGAAGAAATAGAAAACAACATCAGAATCTCACAAACACAGCGGAACGATGTATAACAGATAAATGACTAATCTTTAAAATAAAGAGAATTATATTTGTTTATACATCACATCATCAAAGTACAATAAAACTCATAATATACAAATGGAAAGTATCATAACCTGTCCTCATAAACTGACTATGCAGTGGAATAATAATCAAGTACAGAAGTGATACGTTTCGCCTTCTAGCTCGTCTCCTAAGCTCCATAGATTCTATAATACTCGGTCTGACCCGAGCAATATAGATAAATAACACCCGATTCAGTCTGGAAAACCAGCATGAGAAAATACACTCAGTTGGATTGTTAAAGTTTCAAAATCATTTTGAAAATCAAAGGTATCTCGTAAGACCGCTCCATAAATAAACATGCCGGGTTTTTACCTTGCGATAACCAAAACATTTCTTATAAAATCCTCTGATATTATAATAGTGCCTATATACAAATACTTATTCAAATAGCCGAAACTGTTACATTATTAAATTCCAGCTGCTAGCTACAAAGTGGGTTCTATAAAAGAAAATCGTAAAGGCACGTAGGGAAAATTTATTTCCATCAATGACAGGGCTACTGGGGTACCACCCGTCACAGTACGTGGTCTAGATCACCATACCGAGGATCCATCCTAAATCCCCTGCAACCAAAGACCAGAGCTACCATTTACTGGATAGTCCGGATAAGTACACCCTGCGGTTGGGATCAGCAACCGCCACACAGTCGAAATATAAAGGGACATCTAGGCAGGGGTGGCCTTACCCTAACTCGTTGCTAGCCACTTAGCCTTATGTGCACCTCCCCTGTTTTAGCCAATCCCAGTTGATGAGGCTCGAGGCTATGCATTACCTTTTTAGCACACAATCACTTAGAATGCTCATCGTCCCCTTGACGATGTTCTGAAAGCATTCGTCCATACAAGTCCGTTACGGGTTCGAACGGAACTGAAGGCACTACTCCTACTACATCCATTTTGGAATCACCCTCAGGATTAGTAGCGATTAGCCCTTGCACTTCACTACTCCAACTTCGACTCCCAGCTCTTGTCTTTCTCACGAAAATGTTCAAACCAGATCGAAGTGGTTTTCGAAAATAAATCTCGATTCCGGTCTCTTCGAAACAATGAGCGCATTGGCCAATATTGATAGTTGGTTATTTAACTATCATATAACATCCACAACATCCATCAGATTTATATAATTTTCCAAAATTATTTATTATTCAAAATATCTTTGCAAGATATCCTCCACACTTCAACCCTTTGAAACAGATTTCAAATCACTTTCCTCTAGCGGAATAAATTTCCTAATATTGTTTATTCCCAATGAAAATTTGCCAAGTCTTAATAATTTAGAATTTAAAATAATTTAAATCATTTTCCAAAAAATATATATTTTTAAACACTTAAAATAAAAATAAAAACTACTTAAAACACTTTAAAATATAAACTAGTTTAAGCACTTCTATAAAATACTAGTTGTAAAATTTATAATAATTTCTCATGTAAAACTTAAGCTAAAACAAATCTTAAAATAAAAGTTATAACATTCTATACAAGTTTTCAAATAAAAACTTTAGCCAAACAACCTTTAAAATAAAACTACTTTATAAATATAAATATTAATAATTATCTTTTTAAACCATAATACCAATTAACCTTTTAAAATAATTACTATTACGACTAATTTAATAAATATTTACCTTTAAAAATTTTAAACAACTTAAATAATAATTTCTCAAAAAACATTCCTTTAAAACAACTTTAAAACTTTTAACTTATACTTAAAAATCTGCTTTGAAAACGTACTTGGCTTTTCAGAGAAATACACTTTTCTTCACACCTTTAAAAATAAACCACTATTTATTTTGAAAACAAATTACCCATTCTTTTATAAATTCCACCGAGAATTTATATTTCCAAATATCCACTGACATCTTGTTTCACCTTATAACCCAGTTTATAAATCACATAGACTCATATTTCTTAAAAATAGAGTTTCAATCACTAAATCAATCTTCAATTTGATTTTTCAAAATTAACACCATTTAAAATAAATTTCTTTTCTTATCCAAATTTATTCAAAACTCATTAATTTCAGATTTGACTTCTTTACCCTGATTTAAAATCTTATTTAAATTAAAAAAATTCATACTTTCCAAATTTCTTCTTTGTCTTTTCCATACAAATTTAAACCTTGAATTTTTAAAATAAAATCTTTATTTTCTTAAATAATATCACTTAAGTTTTAAAATTCATCATTTCCCTTTTTTTTTTCAAAATCTCCTTTTCCATACTCAGGATTCATTTATTAAAATTTAAAAATCCACTTGTATCCTTTTCCCATTCATCCTTCAGTTTATTCCAAATTATCTATAATCATTTTACTTACAAATTCTCCCTTTTTATTTTCTTTTCAAAATCCAATCTATATATTTTGGTAACTCAGTATACCCAAATATGTTCAATCAAACCATAGCATCCATTATTTCCAATTACCATTGTAATCTATCACAGATTATCCAATAAATCTATAATAGAATAGTTAAACAAATCAAAATATTCTAAGGAATCCAGTTGGATCCCTCCAACCTGTTTCCCTGCATCCACAGATGTTAGCACAATTTAAAATACCAATTCCACTTTGAGGTGGAATATCGCGGTATATAGGGTTATATTATCTCATCCGCTATTATGCAGCGCATAGGGTCTCATCCGCCATGTAATGCGGGAAATCAACCACTCCATTATATATATACACACACTATATAATGTACCACATCCAATCAATTCAATCATTCATCCATTTATTTAATTTTAACCATTTAAATTTAAATAGCAATCCAAATGAGTGAGATTAACTCACCATTTACTTTCAATTTGCAATGTGATCCAAACCAGCTTCTTTCTCCATTATTTTTGACCTTGTATAAACAATTCACAATTTATTTGAATTGACCACACAATTTATTACTATTTAACAAATTTAATTTACTAATAATTTAATTGAAAATAAAAATTTTCCTTTAAAAAAATCTTTTAGTAACTATAATAAATCAAATAAGTTAATTTAACTAATTAATCACCAAATCCATTGTTTACAATAAACTAGTAAATTAAAAACGTGTACAATTATTTTCTTTATTATTTTCCCTTGAAACTTCATATACTAAAATAATTATATACATTTAAAAATCTAACTTTTATATAAACTCTATAACAATTTTTTTTAAATTCCTATTTCTTTCAAATTTTATCCATACAAAATAATTCCTTGTTTTATTATTTTCTCTGTGCATATACATTTATACATATGTTGATATTAAATTGCAAATATAAAATAAACTGAATCGTATACCTCACAACATCGCCCGCAAAGCCTAGTCGCGACCAACAGCCCTTGCTCACGCGCTTGCCCACTCTTACCACGTCGCATAGTGCCGCCGATATCCACTCGACTTCGTCGAGTCTGCCTCCTCCATCTAATCGCGACCCTGATCTGTTGCGGCAAACCGAGGGAGCACGTCTCCAGAACCTAAGCTTGACAACATCCAGCCTCCTGCGCTTCCAGCTCGTGCGCTCGAGCTCCTTTCCACCCATCCACTAATCGACACACCCGCCTACTACCACGCGACCTTCCGCGTCGTCACAACTACGAGCCTCCACAGATCTTCCTTCCACCCCGCGAACAATTCGTGATGCTTCTCGCATGCGCCCACTCAGCCTCGCCGTTCGATTCGAGCGCGAATTCATTCATCATTTTTTTAACGGATTTGAATTCGTTTTGAACTGAGAAGGATGAGGGTTTTCTTTTTAAACTAGGAGAACTTCAGCCATTTCTTTTGTTTTGATAAAAAAAACGAAAGGAAATAGAGAATGGAGTATTGCTTTAACGTTTTTCTTTTATTTTATTTTTTAGTACATAAGAAAAACGCACGTGTAAGAAGATGCAGGGAACGTGTCCTCAGGGTGGACAGGTGGTGGATGTGTTTATAGTGAATTAAAGGAATATATATATAATTTTAAATTTAAATTGTCTCAATTTACGCAACTCACAATCTCGATCTCCAATCGAGGCATGCCGCTAGGCGTTTATAATGTTATACCCCTATTACAAACGCAATGGAAAAGGTTCCGAGTCCTAATTCAATCGTATGGAGAAGATAGCTTTTTGAACCCAGTTATTATATTGAATTTTCGATATATACTTCAACGCGTTTATCTATCGTATGATCACATGACCTCTTCGAACACTACGAAATTTGAAATTCGATAATAATACAACATTACGGATCCAATGGGACTGGTTCGTCGAATTCCAAGATTGTGCCTCGGAAGGTTATTTTTAAATATCGATTTAAACGATAGAGATTCAAAACTGAACAAAACACCCTGAAACTCAAATTTAACATTTCAACTATCTCCAGTAAAATCAATATAAATTTTATAAGCCATTGAAATATTTTTAACCAGCTTAAAACTCAAGATTTAATATTATACCCAATCTCTAATTATTAAATTCAATAATTTAATTGCCAAATAATAATGATATTTGAAATTCAAGTTAGAAACTAACTTTTAAATATTTAAAATCAATTAAATATTTCAATTTCAAATATTCAGAAATTTCGAATAGTCACATTCCTCCCCCTTAAAAGATTTTCGTCCGTGAAATTACTAGTTGGGAAGAATGGTCCAATACCCGTTCTCTATTTTCCCAAACAACTGGTTTTTAACAACTTCCCAAAACCAAATAGTTTTTTTAACATTACCTAAAACCATCTTTTTAATAAAGACATCATCAACCTTACTAACTTTCTAAACTTCTTCCATTAGTTCCAACCAATATCTCTAACCCAACCATTCAAATTTAAATTTAAAACCAATTTTAAAATTTCAAAATTTCTCAAAATTTTTCTAACTTTCTAAATTTTCAAAAAATTTCGCCAGCGTCTCCTTTGCATGGCTTGCTCGGTACAACTACAAAATGGCTCTACGGGCCCCCAAATTCAAAAAAAAAAGCCAAGTGGCTAGACAAGAAAATCATCAAATTTCAAATAGAAATTTAAACACATACCTTTTTGTCGAGCAATTCAATTTATCTTCTAAATTCAAAACTTCCAATTTCCTTTTTGCTTTTAAAACACCTGTATACTATTTAGAGATAATGTCCAATCACAGTATCCAAAAACCATTTTATACATTTCTTTTCAAAAGTTTCATATCCATTTCATTCACATCCGTATGATGCACATATGTCATCCGTACGCAACATCCAATTCGATCGCTCTCTCGATCACACAATTTCACTTTCGAACTAGTATCGTCCACCTGACTTCCTAGTATGGACTCAGATCTGGTTTCTTGATCAGAAACCGTCATTCTCCGCATAGCCACAAACTATGATAGAGAATTTTCAAAATCAATCAAAAATCCATATCCAGAGTTCGCCATCAAAAATCGAGTGAAAAATCCCAACTCGGATCGGTATGCTACCGCGAAATTCTGTGCTCGAATCTGGATCCAATCACTATGCGAATAAATAAATATACGTACATCTTATGTTTTGATATCCATTGATTATTAGCTATTTCAATTCTCTTTTATTCACATTATTTTGATTTCTATTCACTTATTCACAATTATCACATTTCACAACTTTACTAAATCTCCATTCCAAAATTACTTAGTATATTTCCAATACCAAACTTACTTAAGAATTTCACCATTCATTTCTTAGGTTCAATATAAGCATTTTATATACTCTTATATTATTACTCTACTACTTTAGCTTTATATCCACCTATTTTTAAACTGGATCTCCAATCCCATAAGTATTCAATTTACCTTCATCTCTAGCCATATTCAATTAATAATTTCTTTAATTAGTCTCACTACTAATTTATTTAAATCCCAATGGATTTATTTCCAACTTTAAATTATTTTTAATCTACTACAAATTAATCTTTCAACTTCACTTTATCACTTAGTTTTTATCCATATTTAATCAGTTTGGATTCTAATTCCATATAGATTCAATTTGCTTTAATTTACTAATTAATCTTAAATCTCAATACCTTTTCCAATTTTTCATCCAGATTTTCATTTTCAATCCATCTTGAATTCAATTCATCTTCAAACTCTGAATATTGAATTTTATCAACTATCTTCCATTTACAACTTGTTCGTATCATTATTTTAAATCAGTTCCACTTACTAATTTATTTCAAATCTCAAACAATTTCTTATTTCCAAACTTTTATAATTTTAGTTCACTTCGAATTAATTTTATAACTTCAATTATTTTACACATTTTAAATTAAATATCATCCCAACATACAATTCCAATTCATCTGCTTACCCTCTTGAATCAATTAGTTTACTCACTAATTTTATTTAATCAAATCTTGACTAACTTCCATTGCACACAGTTTAAATCAACTCCCAATATTCAGTTTCAACTCTATTTTCTTACAAATGCAAATTCATTTGTCTATCCACAATTTTATTTCCGTTCCATTTACCAACCTTCTTTAATTGTCTTATCCTTCTAACTTTATTCTCTAGTCACACTAACCTTTATTTTCCCTTTTCAAATTGAATCTTATAAATTTCAAATTTTAAATAAAAAGTTTATTTCTAAACCTTTACTTCTTTTAGTTCCTTCGAACAAATTTACAATTCACTTTTCTTGACACAATTCAAATTGATTCCATTATTCAACTTTAATTCTAGTTCTATTACTCACAAATTTAAGTAAATTTGTTCTCCCACAAATTTACTTCCAATAAATTTTAAATTTTATTTACCCGGTCCAATTACATTCCATTTTAATTTGAATTTTTTACTCCTATAAGTTTTCCAGCTTATTTATATTCCAATTACATTTTGAATAAGGTTCCAAAGGCTTTGTTAAACAACTACTCAATATTTCGAAATCATCTTTGAAAATATATCCAAAATCCTTCGGTAAATTCAATTATCTCTTTGAATTTCAAATCTAACCCAGTTTTGCAAACAACTCCAATTTAAATCATTCGGGTAGCAATTCCTCTCTTGGAAACTCGAAAATGAACATCGATGATGCGGCAGTCATCACCGAAGTTATTTTCCAATGGACGAAGTGAGTTCAATGATTTTATTCTTTGTAAAACATTATCCAAATATTTTTTAAATCCCAAATCTCACCAGATTTCAAATCCAATTCCAAAAATATTTCTGAAATAATATCACTATTATTTCTCCAGATCCTTTGAAAGTCATTTTCAAACCCAAAAGGAATTTAAACTTTCCCAAAATTCCAAATTCCATATTCCAAATTCTTTCAATTCATATTCAAACATTACTCTGGAATTTTATTTTAAATTATAAATTATATTTATAATTCTCACTTCAATTTAATTATGTAATATGAATTTACTTTCTTAGCTTTAGTTATGATTTTCAATTTCTTATTCAATTTCTACAAAATAATGGTAATAATTTAATATTATTATCCCCTAACAATCAAGCAACAATATACTATAATAATTTACAAAAATTAATTCTTTTTTATACAAAAATAATTTAGGTAAAATTATTTCATTTCCCCTATTTTAAAACAATACTGTGTTATCTTGTTTAAGAGTTTAGAAACTCCTATCAATGACATGGCGCCCCACATACCGACCAGGATCCATAAACACTCAATCGATAAGTCAACAAAATATAACTTTTTATATTCATTAACAAATACGCGCTCATATCTATTAATACACTCAAACTCATTCTAGTGTACTACGGACTCTATTTTTAACGAGTAATCCCACCAGAGCCAAAGTTCTCGCTAAACCTTCTGCTCTGATACCAATTGTAACGACCTGATCTTTCGACGCCCGAAAATCAACATCGATACTTCCACTGTATTAAATGCCGAACAATCAAAAACTGAAAAACCGTACCATTAGGGTTAAAGAAGAAGGAGGTAGAAAAAGAAATAGAAAACAACATCAGAATCTCACAAACGCAGCGGAACAATATATAATAGATAAATGACTAATCTTTAAAATATAGAGAATTATATCTGTTTATACATTACATCATCAGAGTACAAGAAAATTCATAACATACAACTGGACAGTTATTATAACCTGTCCTCACAAACTGACTATGTATTGGAATAATAATAAAGTACGAAAGTGATATGTCTCGCCATCCAGCTCGTCTCCTGAGCTCTACAGCATCCTTTCCTGTATTCTATAATTCTAGGTCTGACCCGAGCATTATAGTTAAATAACACCTGAGTCAGTCGGAAAAACCATCATGAGAAAATGCACTCAATTGGATTATTAATGTTTCGAAATCATTTTGAAAATCAAAGATATCTCGTAAGACCGCCACAAATGAACATGCCGGGTTTTTACCTTACGATAACCAAAACATTTCTTATAAAATCCTCTGATATTATAATAGTGTCTATATATAAATACTTATTCAAATAGCCGAAATTGTTACATTATTAAATTTCAGCTACTAGCCACAAAGTGGGTTCTACAAACAAAAATCGTACATGCACGTAGGGAAAATAGATTTCCATCAATGGCAGGGCTACCGGGGTACCCCCTGTCATAGTGCGTGGTTTAGATCACCGTACTGAGGATCCACCCTAAATCCCCTACAACACAAGACCGGAGCTACCCCTTACTGGATAGTCCAAATAAGTTCACCCCGCAGTTAGGATCAGCACCCATCGCACAGTCGAATTATAAAGGGACATCTAGACAGGGGTGACCTTACCCTAATTGGTTGCTAGCCACTTAGCCTTGTGTGCACCTCCCGTGTTTTAGCCATTTTCGGTTGATGAGGCTCAAGGCTATGCATTACCTTTTTAGCACACAATCACTTAGAATGTTCATCGTCTCCCTGGCGATGTTCTAAAAGCATTCATCCATACAAGTCCGTTCCAGATTCGAACGGAACAGAAGGCACTACTCCACTACATCCATTTTGGAATCACCATCAGGATTAGTAGCGATTAGTCCTTACGCTTCACTACTCCATCTTCGACTCCCAGCTCTTGTCTTCCTCATGAAAATGTTCAAACCGGATCGAAGTGGTTTTTGGGAAATAAATCCGGATTCTGGTCTCTTTAAAACGATCAGCGCATTGGCCAATATTGATAGTTGGTTATTTAACTATCATATAACATCACAACATCCATCATATTTAAATAATTTTCCAAAATTATTTATTATTCAAAATATCTTCGCAAGATATCTTCCACACTTCAACCCTTTGAAACAGATTTCAAATCAGTTTCCTCTCGTGGGATAAATTTTCAAATATTGTTTATTCCTACTGAAAATTTGCCAAGTCTTAATACTTTATGATTTAAAATAATTTAAATCATTTTCCAAAAATATATATTTTTAAACACTTAAAATAAAAATAAAAACTATTTAAAACACTTTAAAATAAAAACTATTTTAAGCACTTATGTAAAATACTAATTGTATAATTTATAATAATTTCTCATGTAAAACTTAAGCTAAAACAAATCTTAAAATAAAAGTTATGAAATTCTATATAAGTTTTCAAATAAAAACTTTAGCCAAACTATCTTTAAAATAAAACTACTTTATAAATATAAATATTAATAATTATCTTTTTAAACCATAATACCAATTAACCTTTTAAAATAATTACTATTATAACTAATTTAACAAATATTTACCTTTAAAAATTTTAAACAACTTAAATAATAATTTCTCAAAAAACATTCCTTTAAAACAACTTTAAAACTTTTAACTTATACTTAAAAATCTGCTTTGAAAACGTACTTGGCTTTTCAGAGAAATACACTTTTCTGCACAACTTTAGAAATAAACCACTATTTATTTTTAAAATAAATTACCCATTCCTTTATAAATTCCACCGTGAATTTATATTTCCGAATATCCACTGATATCTTGTTTCACCATATAAACCCAGTTTATAAATCCCATAGTCTCATCTTTCTTTAAAACACGGTTTCAATCACTAAATCAATCTTCAAATTGATTTTTTCAAAATTAACTCCATTTAAAATAAATTTCTTTTCTTATCCAAATTTATTCAAAACTCATTAACTTCAGATTTGACTTCTTTATCCTGATTTAAAATCTTGTTTAAATTAAAAATACAAATTTCATACTTTCCAAATTTCTTCTTTATCTTTTCCAAACAAATTTAAACCTTGAATTTTTAAAATAAAATCTTTATTCCTTAAATAATATCACTTAAGTTTTAAAATTCATCATTTCCTTTTTTTTTAAATCTCCTTTTCCATACTCCGGATTTATTTATTAAAATTTAAAAATCCACTTTTATCCTTTTCCCATTCATCCTTCAATTTATACCAAATTCTCTATAATCATTTTACTTACAAATTCTCCCTTTTTATTTTCTTCTCAAAATCCAATCTACAGTTTTTTGGTAGCTCAGTATACCCAAATATGTTCAATCAAACCATAACATCCATTATTTCCAATTACCATTGTATTCTATCACAGATTATTCAACAAATCATAACACATAATAATTAAACAAATCAAAATATTTTGAGGAATCCAGTTGGATCCCACCAACCTGTTTCCCTGCATCCACAGATGTTAGCACAATATAAAATACCAATTCCACTTCGTGGTGGAATATTATGGTATATGGGGTTATATTATCTCATCCGCTATTATGCGGCGGATAGGGTCTCATCCGCTATATAATGCGAGAAATCAATCACTCCAATATATATACACGCTATATAATATACCACATCCAATCAATTCAATCATTCAACCAATTATTTAAATTTTACCATTTAAATTTAAATAGAAATCCAGATGAGTGAGATTAACTCACCTTTTACTATCAATTTGCAATACGATCTAAACCCGCTTGTTTCTCCATTATTTTTGATCTTGTATAAACAATTCACGATTTATTAACATTTGAATTAACCACACAATTTATTACCATTTAACAAATTTAATTTACTAATAATTTAATTGAAAATAAAAATTTCCCTTTGAAAAAATCTTTTAGTAACTATAATAAATCAAATAAGTTAATTTAACTAATTAATCACCAAATCCATTATTTACAATAATCTAGTAAATTAAAAATATGTACAATTATTTTCTTTATTATTTTCCCTTGAAACTTCATATACTAAAATAATTATATACATTTAAAAATCTAACTTTTATATAAACTCTATAACAATTTTTTTTTAAATTCCTATTTCTTTCAAACTTTATCTATACAAAATAATTCCTTGTTTTATTATTTTCTCTATGCATATACATTTATACATATGTTGATATCAAATTGCAAATATAAAATAAAGTGAATCATATACCTCACAGCATCGCCCCCAAAACCTAGTCGCGACCAACAGCCCTTGCTCATTCGCTTGCCCACTCTTACCACGTCGCACAATGCCGCCGATATCCACTCAACTTCATCGAGTCTGCCTCCTCCTTCATCTAATCACGACCCTGCTGTGTTGCGGCAAACTGAATGAGCATGTCTCCAGATCCCAAGCTTGACAACATCCAGCCTCCTTCCCTTCCAGCTCGCGCACTCGAGCTCCCTTCCAGCCATCTACGAATCGACACACCCGCCTACTACCACGCGACCTTGCGCGTCATCATAACTACGAGCCTCCCCAGATCTGCCCTCGACCCTGTGAACGATTCGCGATGCTTCTCGCATGTGCCCACTCAGCCTCGCCGTTCGATTCGAGTGCGAATTCATTCATCATTTTTTTAAACAGATTTGAATTCGTTTTGGAGGATGAGGGTTTTCTTTTTAAACTAGGAGAACTTCAGCCATTTCTTCTGTTTTGATTAAAAAAAGAAAGGAAACATAGAATGAAGGATTGTTTTATTGTTTTTCTTTTATTTATTTTTTAGTACATAAGAAAAATGCACGTGTTAGAAAATGCAGGGAACGTGTCCTCAGGGTGGACAGGCGGTGGATGTGTTTATAGTGAATTAAAGGAATATATATATATATATATATATATATATATATATATATATATATTTAATTTTAATTTTAAATTGTCTCCATTTACGCAACTCACAATCTCGATCTCCAATCGAGGCGTGCCTCTAGGCATTTATAATGTTGTACCCCTATTACGAGCGCAATGGAAAAGGTTTTGATTCCTAATTCGATCTTATGGAGAAGATAGCTTTTTGAACCCAGTTATTATATTGAATTTTCGATATAGATTTCAACGCATTTTTCTATCGTACGATCACACGACCTCTCCAAACACTATGAAATTTGAAATTTGAAATCCGACATTATTACAATATCAAGGATCTAATGAGACTGGTTTTATCAAATTTCGAGACTGTGCCTCGGAAGGTTATTTTTAAATGTCGATTTAAATGATAGAGATTCAAAACTGAACAAAATACCCTCAAACTCAAATTTAACATTTCAACTATCTCCAATAAAATCATTATAAATTTTATAGGCCATTGAAATATTTTTAGCCAGCCTTAAACTCAAGATTTAATATTTTACCCAATCTCTAATTATTAAATTCAATAATTTAATTGCCAAATAATAATGATATTTGAAATTCAATTTAGAAATTAACTTTTAAGTACTTAAAATCAATTAAATATTTCAATTTCAAATATCCAGAAATTTCGGTTCGTCACATTCAGGGCACTGGTTGCTCCATTCCTAGCCTTAGTTACACACCTTATTTTGCGGTTTAGCTCTCACAAGCCGGATAAATGTACTATTCATTTTCGCATACTCAATTCTTATTATATTCAATATTCTTCAATTATTGGTTAAGTGTTATAAACAATTCCGCTTAATCATTTATTCAAACTCTTATTAAAACTTCCAAACCATCTTTAAATTACTTAATTATTCTTTTAAAATCATTCACAAAAAATTTAGGAAAGAATTGTTAAGTTTAAAAACTACGTTTCAAAAGTTTTTAAAAACTGCTGCGAAGAAAAATTGTTGTAAATAGTGTTTTAAAAGCTATATTCTTCAAAACGACTTTTATATCATTTAGAAATCCATCTTTTAAACTTAAATTTCTTTTAAAACATTTAAAGGATTTTTAGGATTTATTTCATATTTATAAAACATTTAAAATATCAATTTTAAACTTTGGTCACTTTACTGCAAAAGCGCGATTTTCTACGAAATTGCTTTGGACATATTTTAAAATATATAAGATAAAATCTTGATTTTATTTCTTTATTTATTTAAACAAATATAAATGTTGATAAACATTTCTAGCTCATTTTATAACTATTTCAAAAAGGTTTGAGCATTCCATATACACTATTTAATTTTCAAAAGGAAACTGATTTCCTTTGTGCTTATCGACATGTATTAAGTTGACTTGCCAAAACAATTTAAAATCATATCAAACAATCAATACTTAGTGATCAAAGTAAGCATCCAATAGTAACCATAACACAACATCAGACATGTGTATATGTGTGTATAAATAGAGATGTTAGATAGAGTTTCTCATCATAAACCAAAGCGATAAACTTCCTACCGACATTCTAATCAACCAACACTTCACTAACTACTTCCTACCCCATTAAACACTAGCAAAAAAAATCCCCTTCCTTCTAATAGATTAGCTGAGGCTTGAGATTGAGGTTGGCCAAAACTATAGAGAAGAAGCGGTAGAGCTTTGAAGTTGAATTCCCAAGATTTTGATCCAAAAAATAGGTTATCTTGTATCTTATTTTAGGCCCTCTAAATCTTAAAATTTTGAAAATTTTTTAACTAAAAATTGTTGAAACTTATTTTCTCTTGAATTTAAAAAAAACAATCATTTGAATCTGAGTGGTTTTGAGGGAGATATAATAGATTGAAGAAGAGGTATTGTCGGATTGACAAAATTGAAGCCCGAAAATGCACTTCAAAGAATTGAGTTTCAGGTATAGCAAACCTTAAAATTGGAAAAAATGATCAACATTAAAGTTGTAGCCACTGGAATTTCATATGATTTGAAAAAAGGAATTTCTTAATTCGGATCAGTTATGATCAGAACAAAATGGGCTATTTTCTATGTTAAAAACTAGGCTAGAAAATACACTAAAAAGAAGTGGATTTTTGACATGGTTACTTCTCGAACGAGACAACATGGTCAACACAAAAGTTGCAGCCACTGGAAAAATACATGATTTAAAAAAAAATTCATTTTAGTTCAATTTTGAAGAAGTTATGGCCGAGATAAAAGAGGTAAAATATGGAGAAAAAAGGAGTCTGATTTGAAGAGATGAACATTGATTTTGAATATTTTTTAAATATTTTGACATTATTTCATTATAATGTTTTTATATGGCATGGAAGCCATTAAAGAGAAGAGGAAGAATATGAAGAAGCTTGAGAAAAAAGAAGAGGAAATGTGAATGAAAGTGAAGAAGGAGGTGGGTATTTATAGAAAAAGAATGAAGTGGTAAATTTACCAAAATAACCTCTTACCAATTTACCAAACTAACCTTACTTCAACCTAAAGAAACCTTTAATTTTCAACACTTACCATCACCTTTCACATTCTTACTTTATGTCTTAATCCCTTAAGAACTAAGCTTAGTAAAATAATAATTATTTTGGCTTTTAATGTGATATTGATTTGATGTTTACTTTTTCTTACTTTTATTAGTTCTTACTTACTTTTACTAATGACTTCTAGAAGTTTTCTAATTTATTTAGTAAAAGTAAACTTGATTAGAATTAAAATATGTACATTTATATGTTTCAAATATGTTAACAATGGTGCGATAAAGTTGCGGGAACTTTTAATTGGCAAAACGTTTTCCGGTCTTACTTTGACGTTTTTGTTAAACTATTTATTCATGTAAACCAGACTTTAAAATAAATTTCTTATTATCCTTAAATAATCAAAACTAGTAAATTTGGCTTATAAAATAATATCCAAATCTTTTTGTAAAAATACGACATAGATTTATCGATATGCGACGAAATTTGTCAACTGTTATAAAGCAAGTTTTATATATTTATCGAACCTTTATAAACTAAATTACTACTATTATCAAATGAGTTTGATATCGATTATATATTTTTTTAAATGGAGCTACTTTTCTTTTAAATAAATTTCTCGAATATTTATCCTACTTTATTGGAATCCGAATTTTGTCACTTTTGCAATGGAATATCCAATATCAAAAATAAGTTTACCATTCTTATTTATCATATAAAACATGATTATCTAAGTTTGAAAATTCTACATTTGAATATTTAAAATAATTAGATATCCCATTTTCATAGTGGTAATTACGGGTCGTTACAAAAATCAACAATCGCGAGGAATCCTTTTGGATCCCTCCAACCTGTCCCCTTACATCATAAACAATATATAATTATATAATATGGTTCATTCACTGTTAGACGGGTATATATAAAGGGTCGTCTGCTCTAGGGATGGGAACAAATCCAAACCATCGGATAAAACAATAAATCACCTAGACATTCAATCAACGATTTTTATTAACTATATAATATCATTGGTTAGCCAAAAAGGTAAGTTCAACTCACCGGAATTTTTGTTGTCGTCGAGGTGTTCCAGTTTGGAACTAAAATATAATGACGTCCGATTTTAGCCCAAATTTCAACTGTCTTCAAATTCGTCCAAACTAATTCCTAAGCGTAGTATTTGTTGATATGATCGTGCTGCAAAAAACCACGTTCAAATCCGACCTAATATCATCAAATTATTGCATTAATACGATCCAAGAATTTAAATATTATATTTTAGTTGCTAAATACATCATTAACTAATACAGTTGACCTTGATTATTTCTAATCTTTCTCCCCTCATCCTCTGTAACAACTCTGAATTTTGTGATTTATTTTAATTTCTTATTTTGATTATTTTATTTGAAAACTTTATTATATTTATTAAAATGAATAATTTTTGTTATTTTAAAGTATATTTTGATTTTTGTGTGAATTATAATTACAAACCTGAATAAATAGGATATTTCCAAAAAAGTGAATTTTTGGTAAATCTGGTCAAACTTTTACTCTTAACTTTAAATATTTGAATTTTATTATGAAAATAGATTAAATTTTAAGAATACTGCTCTTCATTTCGTTGAAATCTGATTTATATTGTGAAAGTTATGCATTTTACAATATTGTGTGTACATTGATTTATTTAATAAAGTTGTCTATTTTAATTTATATAAATAATATTTTTATTTGTCATATCATGTTTTAATATGTGTTATATGACATGATAGTTATATATTTTTATTTTAAAATATTTTAAAGTAATGTTATAACTTTTCCAAAGCATATTGTATTTATTTTCAATTTTTACAACATAGTTTCTATTTTTAAGCTATTTTCTTAATTTAATTATATTTATTAAAAATTTATTTATTTATTTTTATTCATTCATTATATTTTCGTGTTTTTATCTTTATTTATATGTATTTTACATGTATTTAAAATGCAAAAAGAATTTGGATATTTGAAGAGTTTTGACCTTTAGTATCCTTTGCCTTTTCATATTCAATTTGCCATTTCACACCAAACAACATATCTATTCAATTGCTGACTTTATCACCATTCCTTTAGCTGACTTTACCTCATTTTTCACGTACCAAAACATTCTCAAACTCAAAATGTACGGCCTCCACTTCCCGAGAGAAAATTTTTGGTAAAAATCTTTCACTTTTTTTTTCATTTTCTACTTGATTTTTGTTGATTTTTGCACTTGCAATCACCTACTTAGGTTTGGCTCCTCCACCTCCAGCCCCTTGGCCGCCTCCACCACCACCTATTCCAGCCACCATACCCTCCACTCCACTGACGTTCCATGGCCGAGCCCTCCAAGTTGAAGATCCACCAATTTTTTTGATAAAAGCCCCACTTTATTCATGCTAGCCGAGCTCCCCTTGTCTCTACCACCTCCAATCATGCTTTGGACGACCCATACATCACCACCACTAGCCACAACCTGAGCCTAGGACCTTTGTAACACCTGTAGTTGACCTTCCTAGATTTGACCTTGTCCATCCAATCATGCTTGGCCGAGACCTTAAATGGCAACAAAACCCACTTGTGTTGCCTTGTTTTGTAAATTCATGCACACATACCCTTTATCTCCTTTATATTGTTATGGCCGACCCCTGTTGGACCTCAAACTGATCCAAACCTGATCCAAATACATCCCATTATAGTGCTTTTTCAGTCCATAGCTAAAGCATAAGTCGTTGAATGCAAGTGTAAAAGCATTAGCTTTGTGTTACATGTTTATCTCTAGCATTGTTTTGTAATAGTTTGGTTTGTAATTCATGTTTGTATTTGTTTTGTTTGATATTGAACAAGTCAATTAGCTTTGTCTCTCCTACTCTCAAATTAATGTCATGTTATCGTGCCTTCGTAGTTCCTTATTCGTGCATTTGGTTGTCATCTCCAGCTTATACAAGTGAGTAATTCTCACCAAACAGTATTTATACTTATATGACTAGTAAACTGATCACAATTGAATCTGTAAAATATACCACCATGCTATATTTTCTATGCTATGATCATATGATGTTCACCCATGCTTATTTACCTGTTATACCATCTGTTACTGTCATATAATGTTATTCTGTTTATTTATATCAGTTTATCACACTGCAAGTTCCTTTTAGATTAGAATCACTATGGGTTGAAATGATACATACCCGAACGGATTTTAGAATATAAAAATCGTTATGGGTTGAATGATAGGCCTAAGCGATTTTTATTTATTTGCATTTACTTGGGATTGCGGGTTTGAAATGATAGAACCTGGATTTTTCCTTGTAAATTATGGATTGAAATGATATATTATCTGTATCATTGGACTTAGGTTAGAAATTTTATACAGACTGTGGTTAAAATATGTTTTCTAAATTTTTTAAAGTATTTTAGAAATGAAAATATTATAATATTTTGATTTAAAAATAATCAAAAATGATTTTTGTAAAGTATTATTGATTTTCTAAAAATTTATAAGTGGAATGAATTAATGGTAAGGTTAGAAAATTTGAAATGTTAGTTATTTTGGAAATTTTGATTTGGGTATAAATGGAATTTAAATTAAGTAGGAAAATATGATAAATAAATATAAATTTTGGATTAAAATGAATTTAAAATGATTTTATAAAGTGTTAATGATTTTTGAATAAGTTAAAAGGTTAAATAAATGAATGTTTAAGTTGAATTTTGAAATATAACTTAGATTGAGAATTTGTGAATTTTGTTTAAAAATGAATTTTAAGTTAAGTAAATAAAATGAAAAATAAGTTATATTTGGAAATATAAACTTAATTATTAATTTAAAAATTTAATTATAAAGAATTGAAATTGAATGTTGAATTATATAAGTAAATTATTATTAAATTGATTTTTGAATGAAAATTTAACCTTATAAAATCATGAATATAAGGGTATTTAAATGGTTGTTTTAAAAGTGAAAATATATGATTTTATAAGTTTAAAATGACTTAAATAAAATTTAATTGTTTGTGAAATTATATTGAATATTTGTAATTTAATTAACAACATTTTTGAAATGTTGTTATTTCTAATGTAAAGGATATTACAACATTTGTAAATGCTGTAATTGATATAAATGAACTAAATGCCTAAATGAACTAAGGGGTATTACAACACTTTGTAAGTGCTGTAGTTTCTGGACTTAACTAAAGTAGTAATTGAAATCTAAACCTATTACAGCATTTTACATGCTGTCTTTTGCTAATTGAATTGTTTTTATTAAACTTTCCGTAGCATTTTCTAAGTGCCGTGGAAGTTGAATTTTCACTGTTTTAATAAATTTAATAATAAATTTAATTGAATAAATAAACTTTGAAAGGGCCAAAATTTTGAGAATTAAATATTTGATTTTAAATATAATGACTTCAAATTTTAATGGTTAAATGAAGTAATTTGATTTGAAATATAAACCATTTTTAAATGTGACTTGAAAGGATATTTAAATTAAATAAAATGAATGTGGTTTTGGAAAGATGTGATATTTGAAATGAATTTGAAATTATATTGAATTTTGAAATTGATATTTGATTTAGATGTATAGAATAACATTTTTGAATTTTAACCACGGGATGTATTTAATTTATGGTTTAACTGATCCTTAGAGGATAGGCGATCCCAAGCATCCTTTAAGATATTGTGCATTACTACTACAGTTCACTTGAGTTGGTTTACATTATATAAATATATATGTCCTGACTCGAGTGTTTTGTATTTTACTTTACGCTCGGGTCAGCCTGAGTATTTACAGCTTAGCTTTGGATTTCTTTTCTGGAGCTAGGAATCGTTGGAGATTCTGCTTGTCTAGTTATCTGTTCCCTTTCAGTTTCAGTCGTTCTATTTCGGTTCTGATATTTATAAACTTCTATATATTTGGGATTTCTATTGTATATGTTTCAGACTGATATTATGTATAATGTTTTGAGAGTTTGTTATAGTTGCTTCATGAAATACTATGGTATTTTAATTTCCGTTGCGAGTTATTCTGATATTTCTGTGTCTGTGATTCTGTGATTGTATTTCATTTGCTCCAAATTTATTTACAATGCAGTATTTTGAGCAATTAAAGTCCGACATGTGTGGATGCGAATGACTGAAAATATCAGGTTATTATAGTTGGTATCAGAGCTTTGGTTTTAGGAAAACCATAGCCTGCGGAGCAAAAACTCATTAGAGATAGGGTAGAAATACCCTAGAATGAGTGAAATCAATCTCAGAATCCTTTCTTTGTGCTAGAACATATTTTCGAAGTATAAAATGATTTACAAATGATTTTTAGAGTATTTTCAAAGATTATATTGGTATAAAAATCTTCTTATTTTGAAATCAAGATCTTCTAAACTTTATTCCTTCTGTATCCACCTTGTTAGAAATCTCTTGGTTAGGATTCTTATCGATTAGGATTCCTTGAACTTTGGAACGCTCCCCACTTGTTCTGAAATCCAGTATTGTCTTACCTATTTTATCCTTTTGATTTTGGGGCATTCCATAACTCCACTTTGGAATGGTCTCCATAATGATCGGTGCTTCCGCCAATCTTTCAATGATTTGTAAAAGGGTGAAACTTCTTTACAATTGGCATTGATTCACCGAAGAATTCTATATCCTCGGTTTACAATGCTATCTATCTCCTGCTCCATCTGGATTTTATCTCTGGCGATCAAATGTTGATTTTCCTTAGATTTCCGAATTGATTATATTCATGTAATCACAGTTGACCGGTTAAGGTCGCCCATGATTTATATAGGCTTATCATCTTCTATTTGGTAATTAAATTATCTTTTAAATGAAATTTTGAAGTTTTGAAAGGATTTGAAATTTTGAAAATTTATAAGAATTTGACTTATATAAAATGATTTGTAACTTAAGGTTTTGAATTTGAATTTCGAGGAATTGAACTCCGGTGTTTTGAAATTGGTTTTAAGATTTTGGAAAATATATAATAATAATATGATTTAAAGATATTTTCCGAATAGAATTTCAAATGTATTCGAATGAATTCCAATGATTTCAAAGAGATTCCAAAGAAGTTTCAAGAAAATAAAAGTCCAAAACCCACTTGGGTCGTTGGAAAATAATTTTGGTGATGAATGCATGCATCATCGACATTGATTTTCAAGTTTTTAAGTGTGGGAGAGGCCACTCTAGTAGCTTTGCTGTGCGAGTGATTTTGTGAAACCAAATTTTGATTTCAGATTTTGAAGTATGGTTTGATATTTGAAAGATATATGCATATGTGTGTGTGTGTATGTATATATATATATATATATATATATATATATATATATATTTGAAATGATTTAAAGTAAGCCGGTGTTCAGTCTTCGAGATTAGATTTGTTTTGATATAACCCTATCTTTTGGAATTGGTTTACTGATTTGTTGGTGATTTCCAACTCTTGGATTGAAAATATGATTTCTTCGACTATTTTGAAGATTCGAGCACTTCCAAATCAAGGTTAACTTTTCAGAGCTAAGAAATGTTGAAAGGTATAAGGTATTTGATAAAGAATATAAGTTTAGTTTGGAACGATTAAAGTGTAAAGTAATATGATTTATATAAGTTTGAAACTATTTGTTGAGTGAAATAAATAAGACTATTTTGAATTATACTGGTATGAAATATAGATTTGAAATGTTTTGGATAATATATATATATATATATATATATATATATATAGAATAATAATCTTTCCAATGTTAAATTGGATTTTCCATATAGAAATAAATAGTTTGAAGGTTTTAAAAAGGGTGGTTTTAAACTTAGTAACCATTTTAGATATTTTGATGATTGAAATAGTTTGGAAACGATATAATCTTTATTTTGATAAAGAATATGAATTTAAAATGATAATTCATTTTGATAAATGAATATTTGAAGTTTATATTTGTATGAAGGGATATTTGGTTTACTTGTAATTTGAGTTTATTTAAAAATGATGGATTTATGAAATGAATATTTCGAAAACTAAGTAATAAAGAAGTGAAATTTGAGATATATGAAATTATAAAATTTAGTTTTGGAATATGGTATATTTAAGCTTTTAAATATATTAAAGATCGAATAGTTTATTTATGGATAAAAGCTTTATTTGAAATTCGATAATATTTAAATTGGTCTGTTGGAAAACTAAATTGAATTGAAACTGATGGTTTGAATTTAATTAAAATTGGAAATTTTAGATTTGGGTTTAATTGAATAAATTTATGAAATGTAAAGAATTAATGGAATGTTTTAATGATTTCAAATGTATGATTTCGAAAGGTTATGATTTTCAAAATGTAATGATTTCAAGTATTTTGGTTTCGAAAGATTTATAACTTTGGAAGTATTATGATTTTTTGAAAGTGAATATATGTTTAAAATGGAAGTGAATTTGTTTGACATAAATTTTGTTGATTTGGAAATTTGGATTATTTTTTAAATCTATTATTTTAAGAAACTTTGTAACTGAATATACGTAATTAGGATGATCTGGCGAAATCATATATGATTTTGAAACTGAATTGATATTGAAATGGTTTGAAATTGAGAATCTTGTTTATTTAAATACTTTGATTTGGGAGTTATCGAACTTATATAAAATTGATTGTATAAGTATGAAGTGATTTGAAAACTATTGATTTGTAATGGTACTCAACTTGTAAATTGAAATCTTATATAATCGAATTCTATATATTTGTGATTTGATATACTATTGATTTTGGGAAGTATTTGATTTGAAAATGAAATCTTATATATAATGGACTTTATATAAGTATGATATTTGAAATTGATTTTAAAAGGTACTATATGATACATATTTTCGAAGTAAACATATGGAAAGTGCCTTCTGCTTGATATCCGCTTTGTGGCCACATTGTGGATTCATTCTATCGATATTATTCTCTCTGATTTGGGTTTTTCGGATATGATACTCGAGTGTCCATCGAATTCCATGGCGATCTCCATGGTCTTACGAGCGCGGCTGCATAGCGTAATTCACAAGGGCTGCGAGAGCCTAAGGGTATGGATGTTCCCTGGGGGATCCAGGCGTAACCATTGTTTATCTGTGATCTATTGGGTCGCTTGGAAGCGTAATCCGCAGGGGCTGCGAGAGCCTAAGGGTACAGATGTCTCTTGGGGTATCCAGGCATAACCATTGTGTATCTGCGGTACCACCAGTCTTCATGGCGTAATCGCATGGCTGCGGTAGTCAGCCTACGGGTGCAGATGTTTCCTGGGAGATCCAGGCGTAACCATTGTGTATCCGCGATCCATGATCGACATGTTTTGGTTTGGTTGTTTTGTTTGGATTGTACTTTCCATATCTGTTTTTAAAGGGTTTTCCAGTATTTTCACTTGGTGTTGAAACAAGTCTACCAAGTACCTGGAGAATTCTAGCTTTGCGCCTGATCAACGCATAGCCAGAGTCTGCAGGAACGAAAGTAAACTTGTTAAGACATCGAGTTATAAAAGTATTTTGATAAAGTATTATATAAAGGATATTTTGATCATTTATTTTACTTTTCTAAATAATTTAAAATGTTTTAAATATTGTTGACTTCGAACTATCAAATTTGAATCAAATGACTATTTATCATATTATAAAATGTTTAAAATGCTGTAAATATAAAATTTTAAATTGAAATTTATATGTTTTAAAATAATGGTTCATCCTTGTCTTTTAGCCTATTTTCCCTTCTAGCTATTCCTACCTTTATCCTCTTCAAGGGTCCTTTCCGCATTGTGGAAAGAGTTTGTTCTTTGGCTTATCGTCTGGATTTGCCGAGAAGCCGTCTGGAGTGTATGATGTATTCCATGTCTCACATCTTCTATAGTATCTTCTTGACCTATCACTTTTTGTTCAAGCATTTTGCTCTTGATAGTTTGGATATTTAGCCTAAATCTGACTGTCGAGAGTAAGCCACTTCGTATTGTCGACAGAGGTAGAAGCAACTAAGAATGAAATCTGTTAGTTTGATCAAAGTACGATGGGGTACTGATGATCGAGAATGTACCTAGGAGACGGAGGAGAGCATTTGTGCTTAGAATCCGGAATTTTTTTCCAGGTACTATTTGCTTTTTCTATCTTGCTTTTCCTTATTTTCTTTGTTCGTTCTTTTCGATGATGAAAAGATTTGAGTGGGGGAGAGTGTAACAACCCTGAATTTCATGATTTAGTTTAATTGTTTATTTTGATTATTTTATTTGAAAACTTTATTGTATTTATTAAAATGAATAAGTTTTGTTATTTTAAAGTATATTTTGATTTTTGTGTGAATTATAATTCCAAACTTGAATAAATAGGATATTTCCAGAAAAGTGGATTTTTGGTCAATCTGGTCAAACTTTTACTTTTAAATTTAAAATTTAAATATTTGAATTTTTGAATTTTATCTTTTATTATGAAAATAGATTAAATTTTAAGAATACCGCTTTTCGTTTCATTGAAATCCGATTTATATTGTGAAAGTTATGCATTTTACAATATTGTGTGTACATTGATTTATTTAATAAAATTGTCTATTTTAATTTATATAAATAATATTTTTATTTGTCATATCATGTTCTAATATGTGTTATATGACATTATAGGTATATATTTTTATTTTAAAATATTTTAAAGTAATGTTATAATTTTTCCAAAGCTTAGTGTATTTATTTTCAATTTTTATAACCTAGTTTCTATTTTTAAGCTATTTTCCAAATTTAATTATATTTATTTAAAATTTATTTATTTATTTTTACTCATTCATTATATGTATTTTACATATATTTTACATTATTTATATGTATTTTACATGCATTTAAAATGCAAAAAGAATTTGGATATTTGAAGAGTTTTTGACCTTTAGTATCCTTTGCCTTTTCATATTCAATTTGCCTTTTCACACCAAACAACATCTCCATTCAATTGCTGACTTTATCACCATTCCTTCAGCTAACTTTCCATCATTTTTCACGTACGAAAACATTCTCAAACTCAATAAGTACGGCCTCCATTTCCTGGGAGAAAAATTTTGGTAAAAATCTTTCACTTTTTTTTCATTTTCTACTTGATTTTTGTTGATTTTTGCACTTGCAATCACCTACTTAGGTTCGGCTCCTCCACCTCCAGCCTCTTTGCCACCTCCACCACCACCTATTTCAGCCACTATACCCTCCTCTCCACTGATCTTCCATGGCCGAGCCCTCAAGTTGAAGATCCACCAAATTTTTTGATAAAAACTCCACTTTATTCATGCTAGTCGAACTCCCCATGTCTCCACCACCTCCAATCATGCTTTGGCCGACCCATACACCACCACCACCAGCCAAAACCTGATCCTAGGACCTCTGTAACACCTATAGTTGATCTTCCCAGATATGACCTTGTCCATCCATGCTGGCCGAGACCTTAAATGGCAACAAAACCCACTTGTGTTGCCTTGTTTTGTAAATTCATGCACACATACCCTTTATCTCCTTTATATTGTTATGGCCGACCCCTGTTGGACCTCAACCTGATCCAAACCTGATCCAAATACATCCCATTATAGTGCTTTTCTAGTCCATAGCTGAAGCATAAGTCGTTGAATGCAAGTGCAAAAGCATTAGCTTTGTGTTACATGTTTATCTCTAGCATTGTTTTGTAATAGTTTGGTTTGTAATTCATGTTTGTATTTGTTTTCTTTGATATTGAACAAGGCAATTAGATTTGGCTCTCCCACTCTCAAATCGTTGTCGTGTTATCGTGCCTTAAAAGTTCCTTGTTTGTGCATTTGGTTGTCATCTTCATCTTATACAAGTTAGTAATTCTCACCAGACAGTATTTATACTTATATGACTAGTAATCTGATCACAGTTGAATCTGTAAAATATATCACTATGCTATATTTGCTATGCTATGATCATATGATGTTCACCATGCTTATTTACCTATTATACCATCTGTTACTATTATATAATGTTATTTTGTTTATTTATATCAGTTTATCACACTTCAAGTTCCCTTTGGATTAGAATCACTATGGGTTGAAATGATATATGCTCGAACGGATTTTAGAATAGGAAAAATCATTATGGGCTGAAATAATAGGCCTGAGCGATTTTTATTTATTTGCATTTACTTGGGATTGCGGGTTCGAAATGATAGAACTCGGACTTTTCCTTTGTAAATTACGGATTGAAATGATATATTATCCGTATCATTGGACTTAGGTTAGAAATTTTATACAGACTATGGTTAAAATATGTTTTCTAAAAGTTTTAAAGTATTTTAGAAATGAAAATATTATAATATTTTGATTTAAACTTAATTAAAAATGATTTTCGTAAAGTATTATTGATTTTCTAAAAATTTATAAGTGGAATAAATTAATGGTAAGGTTAGAAAATTTGAAATGTAAGTTATTTTGGAAATTTTGATTTGGGTATAAATGGAATTTAAATTAAGTACGAAAATATGATAAATAAATATAAAATTTGAATTAAAATGAATTTAAAACGATTTTATAAAGTGTTAATGATTTTTGAATAAGTTAAAAGGTTAAATAAATGAATGTTTAAGTTGAATTTTGAAATATAACTTAGATGTTGAATTTGTGAATTTTGTTTAAAAATGAATTTTAAGTTAAGTAAATAAAATGAAAAATAAGTTATATTTGGAAATTTAAACTTAAATATTAAGTTAAAAATTTATTTATTAATAATTGAAATTGAATGTTGAATTATATAATAAATTATTATTAAATTGATTTTTGATTGAAAATTTAACCTTAGAAAATCATGAATATAAGGGTATTTAAATGATTGTTTTAAAAGTGAAAATATACGATTTTATATATTTAAAATGATTTAAATAAACTTTAATTGTTTGTGAAATTATATTGAATATTTGGAATTTAATTAACAGCATTTTTGAAATGTTATTATTTCTAATGTAAAGGTTATTACAGCATTTATAAATGCTGTAATTGATAGAAATGAACTAAATGACTAAATAAACTAAGGGCTATTACAACACTTTGTAAGTGCTGTAGTTGCTGGACTTAACTAAAGTTTTAATTGAAATCTAAACCTCTTACAGCATTTTACATGCTGTCTTTTTGCAAATTGAATTGTTTTTAACATAATTTTCCGTAGCATTTTCTAAGTGCTATGAAAGTTGAATTTTCACTGTTTTAATAAATTTAATTGAATAATGAATTTAGAAAGGGCTAAAATTTTGAGAATTAAATATTTGATTTTAAATATAATGACTTCAAATTTTAATTGTTTTGAATGAAGTAATTTGATTTGAAATATAAACCATTTTGAAATGTGACTTGGAAGGATATTTAAATTAAATAAAATGAATGTGGTTTTGGAAAGATATGATATTTTGATATTTGAAATGAATTTGAAATGATATTGAATTTTGAAATTGATATTTGATTTAGAAGTATAAAATAAAAATTTTGAATTTTAACCATGGGATGTATTTAATTTATGGTTTAACTGATCCTTAGAGGATGGTCGATTACAAGCATCCTTTAAGATATTGTGCATTACTACTACAGTTCTCTTAAGTTGTTTTACATTATATAAGTATATATGTTGTAACGACCCGTTAAATTCGATGATATTAAATGAGTTAATTTAATATGATTTCTAATCTAATTTAGAATGAAATAATAACTGAATTGAATTGCAACTATATAAATGAAAGTAAATTATATTTTGTGGATGTCAACATTGAATAAATTTATTTAAATAAAAAGATTTAAATGCATGTTTGGATAGAATATATAATTTATGGATTAAGAAGTGGTAAGTAATTAGAATTTAATTCTATAAAAATTTGGAATTGAATGTATGTAAATAATTTTGTAGGAAAAAGTTAATTAAAAATTTATTTGTGCATACCTGATTTAATTGAAATAACAGAAAAGACTAGAACTTGTTTTGCCTAGGTATTAATATATTGTTAAACTATAACTAAATAGAAAGTTTGGAAGTAAATAGGATATAAGATGACAAAGGCAACTAGTAAATTAATAAATGAATTCATAATAATAAGTAGTAATTAATGCATGAATATATTTGGCATTTGGGATAATTACAAAATTTTGCCCATTCATCTAATTTATTTAATTGATTCTAAATCTATGGCAACATTTTTGTTATTAATGGTTGTAAGTGATTTTGAATGTAAAAGGGTAACAATTATTTAGGTTAACCATTCATTGAGTATATTAAGTTAAGAATGGAAATAGATTAAAATAAATCTAAATTTATTTATTTTGTTTTGTTAATATGTTCTAGTTAATAAAAGGGAATTTATAAGAAATGAAGTCTGCACTAATGAAGTGTATTATAATTCAAATGTTATTTATACACATAAAATGTCTATTTACTATATAGAAAGAGTCTAAATCAATAAACGAATTTATTGAGGTTCCAATTTATAATTTATAACATTTAATGTAGACTCAGTTAATTTATTTGATTTAAATTGTGCTCTTAGCGAAGGTTTGTTTTGTAATTGAAATAGTTAATTCTATAAGATGAAGTTAATGCTAATTTTATTTATAATTGGACCTTTTGTTGATATAGATTTTAGAAAGCAGGATTTATAAATTTATTTGAGTATCAAATGCAACAATTGCATTTATTGCATAATAAAAAGGAATTTAACGGTTAAATTTTTCGTTATTGAAATTTAAATGGACTTTGAGGATAATGATGTGAAATCATGAACCAATGTTAGTGGTATCCTTATTTTGGATAAAAGGTGAGAATATAAAAGTTGAAAATCTAATAAATGGGTTTTGAGAATTTAATTTATAATTCCTAAATATAAGGAAGTGGAGAAATTAACACTGCAATTGATAAAATTATCAACTTATAATTCACACCTAAACTTGTTAAACCATTTAAATTGATTAAGAAATATAAAAGCGATAAAATTTGGTCAAATTTTAGAATTTTAATATAAAATTGGATTTTATGATTTATTTTAATTTATTTAATGAATATAAAAATAGCCATTTTTGCCACGGACTCGGATTTCGACGAAACCAGTTTCATCGGATCCGTATCGGTGCATTATTGTAGGGTTTCAAGTTTCGTATCGATCGGACCTGTCGTTTGATCGTACGGACGCGAAACGCCTTGAAATCGATTTAATTAAAATCAATTTGAAATCAATTTGGAAATTTTGTTTTCAGCATAACTTCTTCATACGATCGAATTTGGACGTGAAACTTTTTCCATCGCGTTCAGAATATTTTAAAATACCTATCTGGATATATGGGTTTAACATTTTCGTTCCGGGGTTAGAACGGGCTTTTTGGGCCATAGTTTGTTCCGTACGTTCATCTATCTGGTCTATCTACTCCAATCCAACCCTACTTATAAATAGACGATTATAAACCCTAGCCTCCATCTTCTATCATTTGTCTATACGTTCATTTTCGTCATCTCTTTCTCTTCCTCAATGGTTGCAAAACCTAGATCTATCTACAGTTCAAAATCAAAAGTGAAATTTCAAACATCTCAGAAAAATCCCTAAAAATTATATGTTAAAGTTCTCGAGATACGTAATCTGCTGGTACAACTCATTTTTCTTTTTGGTATGTGGTTTGACCAGAAGAAATCGATGAAGTTTCGGCCGTTCATCATCACCGCAACAAACTTCGTCAGATCGAAAATTCCCTTCTGGGTTTTGTAGAGATTCTCGTGCTGAGCTCATCTATGCAAATTCATCGAAGGTTCGACGGTCAGATTGTCGTATAGGTTCGAACTAGGGTTTGAACACCCTAACCGACGGCCGCAATCGAAGGGGGGCGCACATGGTCTAGCGGCGGCGGCCTGGAGTGGGAAGACACGTGGTGGTGGTCGGCGGCTCCCAGGTGGTCAGAGCGATAAGAAAATGATGGTCAAAGGCCGGTCAAAGTGGGTTGTTCGTGTTCACTGGGCACGGGTCGGAGCAGAGCAAACGCGGGTTTGGTTGCGTGGTTTTAGGGTGACGTGGCCAGATTTTTGGTGTGGTGAGCTGTGTTGTTGTTTATTTTATTTAAATTTTGATTTTCAAGCACGTTAACTCGAATAACTTTTACGTACATGTTCCGTTTCACACGAATTTTTTTTCGTTAGGATCGTAATTAAATTTCGGATCTGTTGACGCTGGTTTGGACTGATTTGGAGGCCGTCGAATTTTTGAGTTTAAATCGGATTTAAATTCGATTTAAATTCAAAAGATGAGTGTTTTAACCCACTCACAACTTCTAAAAGTTTTTATGTTTGTTAAATTTATTTTAGATATGAGTAGAAATTTATTTATAACTATTTGGCATGTTTTGTTCATCATATTTGCTAAATCGTGTTATTTAATTTAACTGCTAATTTATTTTATTTATTGCATATTAATTGACAGTTAGAATTTATTTATTTGCATAAGAACTGCTAGTAAACAGTTATAAAATTTATTACTAAATATAAACGGTTAGTTTAATAGTTGATTAAATTTATTTTTGAATATAACCGCTAGTTATTACCTGATATATATTATCAGATATATATTGATATTGAATTATTATTGGATGATGATTGTGATTTGGATGATGGATGATGTTGATGAATGGATGTTTTATTTTATATCATTAAACTGCAAGTTATCATGCATTTTTCGTTTCATTCGGGATTGTGGTTTGAAATGATATACAACCGCAAAATTTTATTTTTAAATTGCGGATTGAAATGATAAATATCCGTATCACTTGACCATAGGATAGAAAATTATATACAGGCACCGTGGTCTATATATAAATTATTTTAAAGTGATTTCTATGGTTTGGATGGGATACGGTTTATAAAAATTTGATTTTGATATTTTATAAAATATTATTCTTCGATATATATACATATGAAGTTAAAATTTGAAATTTAAGTTGTGTATAAACCTGTTGAATAAAAATGAAAAATTGAGAAAATGGAATTTGGAAATTTATCTTATATGTTTAAGTTTGGAAATTTTAAGGTATGATATTTATAACTGGATTTTCCAAGATAAATATAAAATGAAAATTCTAGTATAAAGTAAATTTGAGAAAATATTTAATTGCTAGAAATTGGAGTTTTATTTATGGAATTTATATGAATATTCAAGACTAAATAATAGAATATTAATTGTTGAAAGAAGAAAATCCAACTTTAGTTTAGAAATATTAATACTCCAAATGGATATATATATTTAGAAATTGAAGGGTTTTTTGGAACTTGAAGTGATATTTAAATTATGGTTTAAACTTTAAATAAAGAAATATATTTGAAAAGCCATGGAAATTATTTTTCTTTACAAAGTAACTTTAAAGTTAAACCATTTATTTTACATTCGTTGAATATCCAAACCATTCAAGTTTTAGAAGTTATGGTTTTTAAAATTTCGAATTTCGAAATATTATGCTTTGAAAGTATATTTCAAATATTTGGTTTCCAGATATTTTAAATTTTAAACCAGCATGATTTTGGAAAAGAATTATATTTGAGATAAAATGATATCATATTGTTTTGGGTTTAAATTGATATCGTATTCATAGTTTTGAAATGGAAAATTTTATTCTGGTTTTAAAGTATAAACTATTTTAAATGACCGCGGTGGTATAATAACGATGGGTTGGCAAAGAGACCGGGATCGGATATGGACATACTCTCTGTCGATACCGAAAACCACTTTGACTAACCGCGTACGTGGTGGAGATTCCAGAATGAAGTAGGTGGTGGCGACGTTTCCTGTAAGGTAATTACGTGGACCCGACTCCCGTGAGTTGGCATAAGGTGGCTAAAACAGGAGTGATTCTCGGGCCAATGAGGTCATACCTCTGATCGGACGCTCCTCTTCGATATTATACTTTGACTTTGGATTGATTCAGTGGCCACTTCTATTTTTGATTTTGGGGGAGTTTGTTCGAGGTGGGCGGTAACTGCGGCTACGCGTTTCCACCAGCCCGGATAGCAATTGGTATATCTACCCTGGCATTGCCTAGTTGTGCCGTATCACCTACCATACCGAGCCTTTACTACGAGTTTTGTTTTGTACCATACCTATGGAGTGCCCTCTGACGACACCCAGTACGGGGGAGATTACGGTACTGTATAGACTATGGGAATATATTCTGTGTTAAGGGCTATATGGGTAACCCCTTAACGCTATTAAAAAGTAAGTTTATTTACAATTAGACACTATTATAATAGCGCAATATACTACATAGTAAATAGTTTAACGGATCCTTAGGAGATGTAAATCCCGAGCATCTCTTGAGTTACTGCACTCATATTTACTCCTGTTGATTTAACTCACATAAGATCTTTTAGTTCTGACTCGAGTGTTTTGTCTTTTCAATTCGCTCGGGTCAGTCCGAGCGTTTCAGGATTTGAGGATTTAGCTCTGGAGGACGAAGACGAAGATTTGTATTACTAGTATCTACTATGTTATTCCACTACACCATTTAATTCCGCTGCATTGTTATTGGTATGTGTAACTCTGATATGTAGTATATAAATGTTTTGTAACCAGATTTATAAACTATACATTTTATTATTATATTTTATCCTTCCGCTGCGAGATTCTGTTTTCTTTTATTTCTTTCTCGTTTTTCTTATTTACCCCATAACAATCCGCCTTTCCGTATGGTTGAACTGGCACGTGTGTCGGTTTAAATCGTGCGAAAAGGCGGGACGTTACAGTTGGTATCAGAGCTTTGGTTTAGCGATAAACCTTGGCTTTGTGGGGTTTGACTCTTTGTTAATAGGGTAGTAATACCCTATGGGAGTCGCTGAGTGTATATATGTGAGAGAGCATATTTGTTAGTGTTATAAAAAGATTTTAATATTGTGTTAATCTGTTCCGTTTTGTATTTATAAATTCTGGTTGATGCATGAGACGATGTGTTATCAATAGGGATTTCTAAATACTTAATAGGACAGACCGACATAATATCTGTTTTAATATAGGTGAATGAAATAATTTTGCCTATTATATTTTCTATATGTAAAATAAATTTTTATATGATATTATATATATATATATATATTTTGTTGCAATAGATTGGGTGTTAGGAATAAACTTATATATAATAGGTAAATAAGATTGAATTTAAAATCAATGAAATTTGGAAATTTTAGAACTTAAGTCCGGGATTTTGAAATTTGCTTTCAAATGATTTTGAAGTATAATAATATTGTTATAAATATTTTCCGATATAAGTATTTCAGTATAATCCGGAAGAATTGTTTTAAAGAAGTTTTTAGAGAAAATAAGTTTTGTACTTTCCTCTCTGTCGCTGGAAAATAATTTCGGTGATGGCGGCCGCATCATCGACTTTCATTTTCGAGTTTCGAAGGGGAAAGGCCACTTGGTAAATTCTACTGTAGATTTATTTTGAAATTATTTAAAATTTTAATTGTTTTAAATATAGTTAGAGATATAAAAGTTGTAAGAAATTATTTATCTATTATTTTTAAAATAATTTGAAATTTGACCCGGTATTTAATTCTTAAATTTCCATTAATTAATATTTTAAATTATTTTAGTGAAATAAAAGGTAAGTAATTAATGAATTTAAACCTCTAATTTAGGTAAGAAAATTTATGCAAATTTATAAAGGGAAATTTGAAATTTTTAACATATGAGACAAAAAGTAATATTGTTGAACATTAAATTTAATTAAAAGATGAGGTAAAACTTGTATAAGTTCTTTTGCATTTTCTTTAACATATATAACTTACCAATATGAAAAGTTGAAATGTTAAATAAGAGATTGGAATAGAATATTATACAAGTAGGAATTTGGAAATGATGAAGTATTCAATGAATTGCTATTTTGAATAAGAATTTAATGATATAAAACTTAAGTTATAATTGAAATTTTACTAAAATTAAAGGTAAGTGTTATTAGTAGGTGATTTTAAACTTAAGTAAATAAAATGAAATTCTTTAATAAATAAGGATTGATGTGTAGGATTTTAAACTTAAGAATGATTTAAATGCTACTAGTTTAATATAATAGGAAGTAGGTAATAAAAAAAAATGACTGTAAACCCTAGTCAAAGAATTAATAAAATCCTTTACCTATAAGAATGGATGTTTTAAGGTTAAGAATTTAAGTGAAATTAAAAAGGGTTACTAAAATTAAGTATAATATAAATGTAAGCATAGAATGAATGATTGAATTTGAGAAGTGCATTAAATGTAATACAAATAAAAGAGACTTACATAGCCTAAATAAAATAAAAATGAATAATGGTAAGTAATAAGTAGAAATAAGGAAACAACCATTGAATGAGAAATAAAATTTGAAGTTTGTTAGAAATAAATGTAGATTATAAAAAGGAAAATTTATGTGGGTTGAATAAAAGAAAGGAAATCAAACAATTAAAGTATGTAATGAATTTATATAAGTTGAATTGATTTGTTGGTTTAAACCGATATTGTTTACTTTATAGTTGGCTGGGTAAGGAAATTTGAATTTGTTGGATGAATAAATAATCTATTTTGTCCCATCAAAGACTGTTGAGTAAATGATGTACTGGATAGTTATTTTTCATTCCGTACCATTTCAAGTTTTGAACCCGAACAACTATTTGCTTGTTTGATTGAATGGTTGTTTTGTTGTGTATGTTGTTGTTGAAGTTGATGATTGTTGAATTTATTGTTGTTAGTAGTTGAAACCATGTAAATATTTCACTATATACAAATAGTTAACCTTTTAGATTATATAAGTAAAATGCAGGTTATGGAAACAATTGCTACTGCTTTTGGTTCCATAATAATAAGCGTAAATTGCCCGACAAATAGTTACGTTTTCGGATTACATTTTGTAGCGTTATTTTGTATATTTTTCCCGTGTTGGGATATATTATTTTGAATATTATATATGATATTTTGTTATATTTAATATTATATTTTCTCCTGAGCCTTCCCGTACAAAGGAGACTCTGCCAAAATTTCCGTAAATTTTGGACTTAGGATTATGTTGAAATTGTTTTCCACACTCTAATTATTTAAGTATAAAAGGATATAATGATTATAAAACGGGTATATTTTATTTAAGGAAATTAATTTAGTAAATTATGGTTTATAAGTTAATATTTGAAATAAGATGTACTGTTTATTATTTCTTCCTTCTCTTTTCCTTTTTCCTTTTTGGGGACGAAAAGTTTTGAGTGGGGGAGAGTGTAACGACCCGTTAAATTCGATGATATTAAATGAGTTAATTTATTATGATTTCTAATCTAATTTAGAATGAAATAATAACTGAATTGAATTGCAACTATATAAATGAAAGTAAATTATATTTTGTGGATGTCAACATTGAATAAATTTATTTAAATAAAAAGATTTAAATGCATGTTTGGATAGAATATATAATTTATGGATTAAGAAGCGGTAAGTAATTAGAATTTAATTCTATAAAAATTTGGAATTGAATGTATGTAAATAATTTTGTAGGAATAAGTTAATTAAAAATTTATTTGTATATACCTGATTTAATTGAAATAACAGAAAAGACTAGAACTTGTTTTGCCTAGGTATTAATATATTGTTAAACTATAACTAAATAGCAAGTTTGGAAGTAAATAGGATATAAGATGACAAAGGCAACTAGTAAATTAATAAATGAATTCATAATAATAAGTAGTAATTAATGCATGAATATATTTGGCATTTGGGATAATTACAAAATTTTGCCCATTCATCTAATTTATTTAATTGAATCTAAATCTATGGCAACATTTTTGTTATTAATGGTTGTAAGTGATTTTGAATGTAAAAGGGTAACAATTATTTAGGTTAACCATTCATTGAGTATATTAAGTTAAGAATGGAAATAGATTGAAATAAATCTAAATTTATTTATTTTGTTTTGTTAATATGTTCTAGTTAATAAAAGGGAATTTATAAGAAATGAAGCCTGCACTAATGAAGTGTATTATAATTCAAATGTTATTTACAAACATAAAATGTCTATTTACTGTATAGAAAGAGTCTAAATCAATAAACGAATTTATTGAGGTTCCAATTTATAATTTATAACATTTAATGTAGACTCAATTAATTTATTTGATTTAAATTGTGCTGTTAGCGTAGGTTTGTTTTGTAATTGAAATAGTTAATTCTATAAGATGAAGTTAATGCTAATTTTATTTATAATTGGACCTTTTGTTGATATAGATTTTAGAAAGCAGGATTTATAAATTTATTTGAGTATCAAATGGAACAATTGCATTTATTGCATAATAAAAAGGAATTTAACGGTTAAATTTTTCGTTATTGAAATTTAAATGGACTTTGAGGATAATGATGTGAAATCATGAACCAATGTTAGTGGTATCCTTATTTTGGATAAAAGGTGAGAATATAAAAGTTGAAAATCTAATAAATGGGTTTTGAGAATTTAATTTATAATTCCTAAATATAAGGAAGTGGAGAAATTAACACTGCAATTGATAAACTTATCAACTTATAATTCACACCTAAACTTGTTAAATCATTTAAATTGATTAAGAAATATAAAAGCGATAAAATTTGGTCAAATTTTAGAATTTAAATATAAAATTGGATTTTATGATTTATTTTAATTTATTTAATGAATATAAAAATAGCCATTTTGGCCACGGACTCGGATTTCGACGAAACCAGTTTCATCGGATCCGTATCGGTGAATTATTGTAGGGTTTCAAGTTTCGTATCGATCGGACCTGTCGTTTGATCGTACGGACGCGAAACGCCTTGAAATCGATTTAATTAAAATCAATTTGAAATCAATTTGGAAATTTTGTTTTCAGCATAACTTCTTCATACGATCGAATTTGGACGTGAAACTTTTTCCATCGTGTTCAGAATATTTTAAAATACCTATCTGGATATATGGGTTTAACATATTTCGTTCCGGGGTTAGAACGGGCTTTTTGGGCCATAGTTTGTTCCGTACGTTCATCTATCTGGTCTATCTACTCCAATCCAACCCTACTTATAAATAGACGATTATAAACCCTAGCCTCCATCTTCTATCATTTGTCTATACGTTTATTTTCTTCATCTCTTTCTCTTCCTCAATGGTTGCAAAACCTAGATCTATCTACAGTTCAAAATCAAAAGTGAAATTTCAAACATCTCAGAAAAATCCCTAAAAATTATATGTTAAAGTTCTCGAGATACGTAATCTGCTGGTACAACTCGTTTTTCGTTTTGGTATGTGGTTTGACCAGAAGAAATCGATGAAGTTTCGGCCGTTCATCATCACCGCAACAAACTTCGTCAGATCGAAAATTCCCTTCTGGGTTTTGTAGAGATTCTCGTGCTGAGCTCATCTATGCAAATTCATCGAAGGTTCGACGGTCAGATTGTCGTATAGGTTCGAACTAGGGTTTGAACACCCTAACCGGCAGCGGCAATCGAAGGGGGGCGCACGTGGTCTAGCGGCGGCGGCCTGGAGTGGGAAGACACGTGGTGGTGGTCGGCGGCTCTCAGGTGGTCGGAGCGATAAGAAAATGATGGTCAAAGGCTGGTCAAAGTGGGTTGTTCGTGTTCACTGGGCACGGGTCGGAGAAGAGCAAACGCGGGTTTGGTTGTGTGGTTTTAGGGTGACGTGGCCAGATTTTTGGTGTGGTGAGCTGTGTTGTTGTTTATTTTATTTAAATTTTGATTTTCAAGCACGTTAACTCAAATAACTTAAACGTACGTGTTCCGTTTCACACGAATTTTTTTTCGTTAGGATCGTAATTAAATTTCGGATCTGTTGACGCTGGTTTGGACTGATTTGGAGGCCGTCGAATTTTTGAGTTTAAATCGGATTTAAATTCGATTTAAATTCAAAAGGTGAGTGTTTTAACCCACTCACAACTTCTAAAAGTTTTTATGTTTGTTAAATTTATTTTAGATATGAGTAGAAATTTATTTATAACTGTTTGGCATGTTTTGTTCATCATATTTGCTAAATCGTGTTATTTAATTTAACTGCTAATTTATTTTATTTATTGCATATTAATTGACAGTTAGAATTTATTTATTTGCATAAGAACTGCTAGTAAACAGTTATAAAATTTATTACTAAATATAAACGGTTAGTTTAATAGTTGATTAAATTTATTTTTGAATATAACCGCCAGTTATTACCTGATATATATTATCAGATATATATTGATATTGAATTATTATTGGATGATGATTGTGATTTGGATGATGGATGATGTTGATGAATGGATGTTTTATTTTATATCATTAAACTGCAAGTTATCATGCATTTTTCGTTTCATTCGGGATTGTGGTTTGAAATGATATACAACCGCAAAATTTTATTTTTAAATCGCGGATTGAAATGATAAATATCCGTATCACTTGACCATAGGATAGAAAATTATATACAGGCACCGTGGTCTATATATAAATTATTTTAAAGTGATTTCTATGGTTTGGATGGGATACGGTTTATAAAAATTTGATTTTGATATTTTATAAAATATTATTCTTCGATATATATACATATGAAGTTAAAAATTTGAAATTTAAGTTGTGTATAAACCTGTTGAATAAAAATGAAAAATTGAGAAAATGGAATTTGGAAATTTATCTTATATGTTTAAGTTTGGAAATTTTAAGGTATGATATTTATAACTGGATTTTCCAAGATAAATATAAAATGAAAATTCTAGTATAAAGTAAATTTGAGAAAATATTTAATTGCTAGAAATTGGAGTTTTATTTATGGAATTTATATGAATATTCAAGACTAAATAATAGAATATTAATTGTTGAAAGAAGAAAATCCAACTTTAGTTTAGAAATATTAATACTCCAAATGGATATATATATTTAGAAATTGAAGGGGGTTTTTGGAACTTGAAGTGATATTTAAATTATGGTTTAAACTTTAAATAAAGAAATATATTTGAAAAGCCATGGAAATTATTTTTATTTACAAAGTAACTTTAAAGTTAAACCATTTATTTTACATTCGTTGAATATCCAAACCATTCAAGTTATAGAAGTTATGGTTTTTAAAATTTTGAATTTCGAAATATTATGCTTTGAAAGTATATTTCAAATATTTGGTTTCCAGATATTTTAAATTTTAAACCAGCATGATTTTGGAAAAGAATTATATTTGAGATAAAATGATATCATATTGTTTTGGGTTTAAATTGATATCGTATTCATAGTTCTGAAATGGAAAATTTTATTCTGGTTTTAAAGTATAAACTATTTTAAATGACCGCGGTGTTATAATAACGATGGGTTGGCAAAGAGACCGGGATCGGATATGGACATACTCTCTGTCAATACCGAAAACCACTTTAACTAACCGTGTACGTGGTGGAGATTCCAGAATGAAGTAGGTGGTGGCGACGTTTCCTCTAAGGTAAATACGTGGACCCGACTCCCGTGAGTTGGCATAAGGTGGCTAAAACAGGAGTGATTCTCGGGCCAATGAGGTCATACCTCTGATCGGACGCTCCTCTTCGATATTATACTTTGACTTTGGATTGATTCAGTGGCCACTTCTATTTTTGATTTTGGGGGAGTTTGTTCGAGGTGGGCGGTAACTGCGGCTACGCGTTTCCACCAGCCCGGATAGCAATTGGTATATCTACCCTGGCATTGCCTAGTTGTGCCGTGTCACCTACCATACCGAGCCTTTACTACGAGTTTTGTTTTGTACCATACCTATGGAGTGCCCTCTGACGACGCCCAGTACGGGGGAGATTACGGTACTGTATAGACTATGGGAATATATTCTGTGTTAAGGGCTATATGGGTAACCCCTTAACGCTATTAAAAAGTAAGTTTATTTACAATTAGACACTATTATAATAGCGCAATATACTACATAGTAAATAGTTTAACGGATCCTTAGGAGATGTAAATCCCGAGCATCTCTTGAGTTACTGCACTCATATTTACTCCTGTTGATTTAACTCACATAAGATCTTTTAGTTCTGACTCGAGTGTTTTGTCTTTTCAATTCGCTCGGGTCAGTCCGAGCGTTTCAGGATTTGAGGATTTAGCTCTGGAGGACGAAGACGAAGATTTGTATTACTAGTATCTACTATGTTATTCCACTACACCATTTAATTCCGCTGCATTGTTATTGGTATGTGTAACTCTGATATGTAGTATATAAATGTTTTGTAACCAGATTTATAAACTATACATTTTATTATTATATTTTATCCTTCCGCTGCGAGATTCTGTTTTCTTTTATTTCTTTCTCGTTTTTCTTATTTACCCCATAACAATCCGCCCTTCCGTATGGTTGAACTGGCACGTGTGTCGGTTTAAATCGTGCGAAAAGGTGGGACGTTACAGTTGGTATCAGAGCTTTGGTTTAGCGATAAACCTTGGCTTTGTGGGGTTTGACTTTTTGTTAATAGGGTAGTAATACCCTATGGGAGTCGCTGAGTGTATATATGTGAGAGAGCGTATTTGTTAGTGTTATAAAAAGATTTTAATATTGTGTTAATCTGTTCCGTTTTGTATTTATAAATTCTGGTTGATGCATGGGACGATGTGTTATCAATAGGGATTTCTAAATACTTAATAGGACAGACCGACATAATATCTGTTTTAATATAGGTGAATGAAATAATTTTGCCTATTATATTTTCTATATATAAAATAAATTTTTATATGATATTATATATATATATATATATATATATATATATATATATTGTTGCAATAGATTGGGTGTTAGGAATAAATTTATATATAATAGGTAAATAAGATTGAATTTAAAATCAATGAAATTTGGAAATTTTAGAACTTAAGTCCGGGATTTTGAAATTTGCTTTCAAATGATTTTGAAGTATAATAATATTGTTATAAATATTTTTCGATATAAATATTTCAGTATAATCCGGAAGAATTGTTTTAAAGAAGTTTTTAGAGAAAATAAGTTTTGTACTTTCCTCTCTGTCGCTGGAAAATAATTTCGGTGATGGCGGCCGCATCATCGACTTTCAATTTCGAGTTTCGAAGGGAAAGACCACTGTGGTAAATTCTACTGCAGATTTATTTTGAAATTATTTAAAATTTTAATTGTTTTAAATATAGTTAGAGATATAAAAGTTGTAAGAAATTATTTATCTATTATTTTTAAAATAATTTGAAATTTGACCCGGTATTTAATTCTTAAATTTCCATTAATTAATATTTTAAATTATTTTAGTGAAATAAAAGGTAAGTAATTAATGAATTTAAATCTCTAATTTAGGTAAGAAAATTTATGCAAAGTTATAAAGGGAAATTTGAAATTTTTAACATATGAGACAAAAAGTAATATTGTTGAACATTAAATTTAATTAAAAGATGAGGTAAAACTTGTATAAGTTCTTTTGCATTTTCTTTAACATATATAACTTACCAATATGAAAAGTTGAAATGTTAAATAAGAGATTGGAATAGAATATTATACAAGTAGGAATTTGGAAATGATGAAGTATTCAATGAATTGCTATTTTGAATAAGAATTTAATGATATAAAACTTAAGTTATAATTGAAATTTTACTAAAATTAAAGGTAAGTATTATTAGTAGGTGATTTTAAACTTAAGTAAATAAAATGAAATTCTTTAATAAATAAGGATTGATGTGTAGAATTTTAAACTTAAGAATGATTTAAATGCTACTAGTTTAATATAATAGGAAGTAGGTAATAAAAAAAAATGACTGTAAACCCTAGTCAAAGAATTAATAAAATCCTTTACCTATAAGAATGGATGTTTTAAGGTTAAGAATTTAAGTGAAATTAAAAAGGGTTACTAAAATTAAGTATAATATAAATGTAAGCATAGAATGAATGATTGAATTTGAGAAGTGCATTAAATGTAATACAAATAAAAGAGACTTACATAACCTAAATAAAATAAAAATGAATAATGGTAAGTAATAAGTAGAAATAAGGAAACAACCATTGAATGAGAAATAAAATTTGAAGTTTGTTAGAAATAAATGTAGATTATAAAAAGGAAAATTTATGTGGGTTGAATAAAAGAAAGGAAATCAAACAATTAAAGTATGTAATGAATTTATATAAGTTGAATTGATTTGTTGGTTTAAACCGATATTGTTTACTTTATAGTTGGCTGGGTAAGGAAATTTGAATTTGTTGGATGAATAAATAATCTATTTTGTCCCATCAAAGACTGCTGAGTAAATGATGTACTGGATAGTTATTTTTCATTCCGTACCATTTCAAGTTTTGAACCCGAACAACTATTTGCTTGTTTGATTGAATGGTTGTTTTGTTGTGTATGTTGTTGTTGAAGTTGATGATTGTTGAATTTATTGTTGTTAGTAGTTGAAACCATGTAAATATTTCACTATATACAAATAGTTAACCTTTTAGATTATATAAGTAAAATGCAGGTTATGGAAACAATTGCTACTGCTTTTGGTTCCATAATAATAAGCGTAAATTGCCCGACAAATAGGTACGTTTTCGGATTACGTTTTGCAGCGTTATTTTGTATATTTTTCCCGTGTTGGGATATATTATTTTGAATATTATATATGATATTTTGTTATATTTAATATTATATTTTCTCCTGAGCCTTCCCGTACAAAGGAGACTCTGCCAAAATTTCCGTAAATTTTGGACTTAGGATTATGTTGAAATTGTTTTCCACACTCTAATTATTTAAGTATAAAAGGATATAATGATTATAAAACGGGTATATTTTATTTAAGGAAATTAATTTAGTAAATTATGGTTTATAAGTTAATATTTGAAATAAGATGTACTGTTTATTATTTCTTCCTTCTCTTTTCCTTTTTCCTTTTCGGGGACGAAAAGTTTTGAGTGGGGGAGAGTGTAACGACCCGTTAAATTCGATGATATTAAATGAGTTAATTTATTATGATTTCTAATCTAATTTAGAATGAAATAATAACTGAATTGAATTGCAACTATATAAATGAAAGTAAATTATATTTTGTGGATGTCAACATTGAATAAATTTATTTAAATAAAAAGATTTAAATGCATGTTTGGATAGAATATATAATTTATGGATTAAGAAGTGGTAAGTAATTAGAATTTAATTCTATAAAAATTTGGAATTGAATGTATGTAAATAATTTTGTAGGAATAAGTTAATTAAAAATTTATTTGTGCATACCTGATTTAATTGAAATAACAGAAAAGACTAGAACTTGTTTTGCCTAGGTATTAATATATTGTTAAACTATAACTAAATAGCAAGTTTGGAAGTAAATCAGATATAAGATGACAAAGGCAACTAGTAAATTAATAAATGAATTCATAATAATAAGTAGTAATTAATGCATGAATATATTTGGCATTTGGGATAATTACAAAATTTTGCCCATTCATCTAATTTATTTAATTGAATCTAAATCTATGACAACATTTTTGTTATTAATGGTTGTAAGTGATTTTGAATGTAAAAGGGTAACAATTATTTAGGTTAACCATTCATTGAGTATATTAAGTTACGAATGGAAATAGATTGAAATAAATCTAAATTTATTTATTTTGTTTTGTTAATATGTTCTAGTTAATAAAAGGGAATTTATAAGAAATGAAGCCTGCACTAATGAAGTGTATTATAATTCAAATGTTATTTACAAACATAAAATGTCTATTTACTGTATAGAAAGAGTCTAAATCAATAAACGAATTTATTGAGGTTCCAATTTATAATTTATAACATTTAATGTAGACTCAATTAATTTATTTGATTTAAATTGTGCTGTTAGCGTAGGTTTGTTTTGTAATTGAAATAGTTAATTCTATAAGATGAAGTTAATGCTAATTTTATTTATAATTGGACCTTTTGTTGATATAGATTTTAGAAAGCAGGATTTATAAATTTATTTGAGTATCAAATGCAACAATTGCATTTATTGCATAATAAAAAGGAATTTAACGGTTAAATTTTTCGTTATTGAAATTTAAATGGACTTTGAGGATAATGATGTGAAATCATGAACCAATGTTATTGGTATCCTTATTTTGGATAAAAGGTGAGAATATAAAAGTTGAAAATCTAATAAATGGGTTTTGAGAATTTAATTTATAATTCCTAAATATAAGGAAGTGGAGAAATTAACACTGTAATTGATAAACTTATCAACTTATAATTCACACCTAAACTTGCTAAACCATTTAAATTGATTAAGAAATATAAAAGCGATAAAATTTGGTCAAATTTTAGAATTTAAATATAAAATTGGATTTTATGATTTATTTTAATTTATTTAATGAATATAAAAATAGCCATTTTGGCCACGGACTCAGATTTCGACGAAACCAGTTTCATCGGATCCGTATCGGTGAATTATTGTAGGGTTTCAAGTTTCGTATCGATCGGACCTGTCGTTTGATCGTACGGACGCGAAACGCCTTGAAATCGATTTAATTAAAATCAATTTGAAATCAATTTGGAAATTTTGTTTTCAGCATAACTTCTTCATACGATCGAATTTGGACGTGAAACTTTTTCCATCGCGTTCAGAATATTTTAAAATACCTATCTGGATATATGGGTTTAACATATTTCGTTCCGGGGTTAGAACGGGCTTTTTGGGCCATAGTTTGTTCCGTACGTTCATCTATCTGGTCTACCTACTCCAATCCAACCCTACTTATAAATAGACGATTATAAACCCTAGCCTCCATCTTCTATCATTTGTCTATACATTCATTTTCTTCATCTCTTTCTCTTCCTCAATGGTTGCAAAACCTAGATCTATCTACAGTTCAAAATCAAAAGTGAAATTTCAAACATCTCAGAAAAATCCCTAAAAATTATATGTTAAAGTTCTCGAGATACGTAATCTGCTGGTACAACTCGTTTTTCGTTTTGGTATGTGGTTTGACCAAAAGAAATCGACGAAGTTTCGGCCGTTCATCATCATCGCAACAAACTTTGTCAGATTGAAAATTCCCTTCTGGGTTTTGTAGAGATTCTCGTGCTGAGCTCATCTATGCAAATTCATCGAAGGTTCGACGGTCAGATTGTCGTATAGGTTCGAACTAGGGTTTGAACACCCTAACCGGCGGCGGCAATTGAAGGGGGGCGCACGTGGTCTAGCGGCGGCGGCCTGGAGTGGGAAGACACGTGGTGGTGGTCGGCGGCTCTCAGGTGGTCGGAGCGATAAGAAAATGAGGGTCAAAGGCTGGTCAAAGTGGGTTGTTCGTGTTCACTGGGCACGGGTCGGAGAAGAGCAAACGCGGGTTTGGTTGTGTGGTTTAAGGGTGACGTGGCCAGATTTTTGGTGTGGTGAGCTGTGTTGTTGTTTATTTTATTTAAATTTTGATTTTCAAGCACGTTATAACTTATACGTACGTGTTTCGTTTCACACGATTTTTTTTTCATTAGGATCGTAATTAAATTTCGGATCTGTTGACGCTGGTTTGGACTGATTTGGAGGCCGTCGAATTTTTGAGTTTAAATCGGATTTAAATTCGATTTAAATTCAAAAGGTGAGTGTTTTAACCCACTCACAATTTCTAAAAGTTTTTATGTTTGTTAAATTTATTTTGGATATGAGTAGAAATTTATTTATAACTGTTTGGCATGTTTTGTTCATCATATTTGCTAAATCGTGTTATTTAATTTAACTGTTATTTTATTTTATTTATTGCATTTTAATTGACAGTTAGAATTTATTTATTTGCATAAGAACTGCTAGTAAACAATTATAAAATTTATTACTAAATATAAACGGTTAGTTTAATAGTTGATTAAATTTATTTTTGAATATAACCGCCAGTTATTACCTGATATATATTATCAGATATATATTGATATTGAATTGTTATTGGATGATGATTGTGATTTGGATGATGGATGATGTTGATGAATGGATGTTTTATTTTATATCATTAAACTGCAAGTTATCATGCATTTTTCGTTTCATTCGGGATTGTGGTTTGAAATGATATACAACCGCAAAATTTTATTTTTAAATTGCGGATTGAAATGATAAATATCCGTATCACTTGACCATAGGATAGAAAATTATATACAGGCACCGTGGTCTATATATAAATTATTTTAAAGTGATTTCTATGGTTTGGATGGGATACGGTTTATAAAAATTTGATTTTGATATTTTATAAAATATTATTCTTCGATATATATACATATGAAGTTAAAAATTTAAAATTTAAGTTGTGTATAAACCTGTTGAATAAAAATGAAAAATTGAGAAAATGGAATTTGGAAATTTATCTTATATGTTTAAGTTTGGAAATTTTAAGGTATGATATTTAGAACTGGATTTTCCAAGATAAATATAAAATGAAAATTCTAGTATAAAGTAAATTTGAGAAAATATTTAATTGCTAGAAATTGGAGTTTTATTTATGGAATTTATATGAATATTCAAGACTAAATAATAGAATATTAATTGTTGAAAGAAGAAAATCCAACTTTAGTTTTGAAATATTAATACTCCAAATGGATATATATATTTAGAAATTGAAGGGGTTTTTGGAACTTGAAGTGATATTTAAATTATGGTTTAAACTTTAAATAAAGAAATATATTTGAAAAGCCATGGAAATTATTTTTCTTTACAAAGTAACTTTAAAGTTAAACCATTTATTTTACATTCGTTGAATATCCAAACCATTCAAGTTTTAGAAATTATGGTTTTTAAAATTTTGAATTTCGAAATATTATGCTTTGAAAGTATATTTCAAATATTTGGTTTCCAGATATTTTAAATTTTAAACCAGCATGATTTTGGAAAAGAATTATATTTGAGATAAAATGATATCATATTGTTTTGGGTTTAAATTGATATCGTATTCATAGTTTTGAAATGGAAAATTTTATTCTGGTTTTAAAGTATAAACTATTTTTAAATGACCGCGGTGTTATAATAACGATGGGTTGGCAAAGAGACCGGGATCGGATATGGACATACTCTCTGTCGATACCGAAAACCACTTTGACTAACCGTATGCGCGGTGGAGATTCCAGAATGAAGTAGGTGGTGGCGACGCTTCCTGTAAGGTAAATACGTGGACCCAACTCCCGTGAGTTGGCATAAGGTGGCTAAAACAGGAGTGATTCTCGGGCCAATGAGGTCATACCTCTGATCGGACGCTCCTCTTCGATATTATACTTTGACTTTGGATTGATTCAGTGGCCACTTCTATTTTTGATTTTGGGGGAGTTTGTTCGAGGTGGGCGGTAACTGCGGCTACGCGTTTCCACCAGCCCGGATAGCAATTGGTATATCTACCCTGGCATTGCCTAGTTGTGTCGTGTCACCTACCATACCGAGCCTTTACTATGAGTTTTGTTTTGTACCATACCTATGGAGTGCCCTCTGACGACGCCCAGTACGGGGGAGATTACGGTACTGTATGGACTATGGGAATATATTCTATGTTAAGGGCTATATGGGTAACCCCTTAACGCTATTAAAAAGTAAGTTTATTTACAATTAGACACTATTATAATAGCGCAATATACTACATAGTAAATAGTTTAACGGATCCTTAGGAGATGTAAATCCCAAGCATCTCTTGAGTTACTGCACTCATATTTACTCCTGTTGATTTAACTCACACAAGATCTTTTAGTTCTGACTCGAGTGTTTTGTCTTTTCAATTCGCTCGGGTCAGTCCGAGCGTTTCAGGATTTGAGGATTTAGCTCTGGAGGACGAAGACGAAGATTTGTATTACTAGTATCTACTATGTTATTCCACTACACCATTTAATTCTGCTGCATTGTTATTGGTATGTGTAACTCTGATATGTAGTATATAAATGTTTTGTAACCAGATTTATAAACTATACATTTTATTATTATATTTTATCCTTCCGCTGCGAGATTCTGTTTTCTTTTATTTCTTTCTCGTTTTTCTTATTTACCCTATAACAATCCGCCCTTTCGTATGGTTGAACTGGCACGTGTGTCGGTTTAAATCGTGCGAAAAGGCGGGACGTTACATATGTCCTGACTCGAGTGTTTTGTTTTTACTTTACACTCGGGCCAGCCTGAGTATTTAGCTTAGCTTTGGATTTCTTTTCTAGTGCTAGGAATCGCTGGAGATTCTGCTTGTCTAGTTATTTATCCCCTTTCAATTTCAGTTGTTCTATTTCAGTTCTGGTATTTATAAACTTCTATATATTTGGGATTTCTATTGTAATTGTTTCAGAATGATATTATGTATAATGTTTGGAGAGTTTGTTATAGTAGCTTCATGAACTACTATGATATTTTAATTTCCGTTGCGAGTTATTCTGATATTTCTGTGTTTGTGATTCTGTGATTGTATTTCATTTGCTCCAAATTTATTTACAATTCGGTATTTTGAGCAATTCAAGTCCGGCATGTGTGGATGCAAATGCCTGAAAATATCGAGTTGTTACATCCTCGATTGTGCATGAAAATACCCGGGCCGCCACTTCCTTTGCTCGCTGTTGCCACTATGACCATCCAACCACCGCTAGCCCCATCCTAGCTGCCCCAAGCCCACCAAATCCTTACCTTCGGTCGCTGCTGGCCCATGGAAAACCCAAAAACACATTTCCGTTCAAACCAAAAATGCCGCCGTTGTGGATCGCCATTGGCCACCAAATTTTGATTGAAGCTAGCGCTCACCCTCCTCCACATTTTCACTTTACATGCCAACACCCCTAAAATACCAAAACACTGCAATCGGCGAAAAACAAAACCACTGTTCGTCTCCAAAATTGCACTGCCTCATTGCAACCTACCATGATACAACATGTTGTCGCGAAAAATTCTCTAGTTGAAGTTAAGGCATGAAAATGCCTCAGGTGGCTGCAATGAATAGCAACCGTTGGATGGACTATTCTTATAATTTGAAAAATGGCGAACTTCATTTTCTCTGGTAGAACACGATTTTAATAGTGAAAGGGGTATAGGTTAAAGATGTGCAACATGGGGTCGGTATGGGCTGATGTAAGTATGAGTATGGCCTAATATATTATATATAATTTTAATTAGAAAATGTCTAGCTTTAACCATCTAAAAATCTCGAACTCCAAACGAGGCATGCTGCTTGGCATTTTATAAGTAATGCCCTATTCCGAACACAATGGAACTAGTCTCAAGACCTAATTTGATCATATACAGAAGATAGCTTTTCAACCTAATCATTTTATATTAATTTCTATAATTTATTTCTATAATTTATTTCTAGGCGTTTTGAGTTCACCCGACCAAATTATATGTCCAATTGCTGCGAAATTTGTTAACATAGAGTAATTCACTATTACGGATCCAACGATACTGGTTTCGTCAAAATTCGAGACAGTGCCCTAGAAGGGTATTTTAATAAGTTAATTATAACAAGTCATTATTAAAAACAATTTAATCATGGTTAATTCAAATTCACAAGTTTACTATATTCATTCTTACTTAAGTAGAATTTACATCAACTTTCGAAATTATTTATATTCACATTAAATTCTGGATTTAATTATTTAAACAATTCTAACAACTAAATTCAACAATTTAATTATCAGATAAATCACTATATTTGATATTCAAATTATTCAACTTATAAAATTAACTTTTTAATATTTAAGATCAACTAAATATTTCAAATTTAAATGATTGATATTCTGGGTCGTTACATTCTCTCCCCTCAAAAGAATTTCGTCCTTAAAATTAGCAGTAAGAAAAATGCCCAAACTCATTAGCTTTTTTAAACAAATTAGTTGAAATAGATTGCCAAATTATTTTAAGTCCTTAACTTTTCAAAATCAATTAGCTAAAATAGATTATAAAATTTCTATGTCTTTAAAATTCATTCATATATTCCAACTAATACTAGCCATCCATTCATTCCAAGTTATAGCTCAAAAATCAATTTTTTAGTTGTCGTTTCATATAGTACCCAAAAAAATTCCAACGCCTTATACTTACGAATTTTTTTGCCAGTGTCTTCTTTGTGCCGTTCGACCGAAAAATTTACAAACTGCCGCTACAGGCCCAAAACAACAAAAGAAAACAATAGCCAAGCCGCTCAGTCATAAAACTATCCAACTAAACAACAATATAAACATTACCTATTTGTTGGATAACCAAATTCTACTCGTGAAACCCATGGCATCAGACTAGCTTTATCTTCTATATACCTGCATCTTATTTACCAATGATATCCAATTATATAATTCATAATCATATTATTTTGCAGTCTTAATTGTCGACATTTAATTTAATAAAGCCCGTACGATGTACATATACCATCTGTATGCCTAACTATACCTAATCGCTCGCTTGATCACAATTACATCTTCGAACTAGTATCGTTCACACGACTGCTCTAGTGTAGACTACAATGTAGTTCCTTGATTGGAAACCATAATTCTCCTTGCAAAGCCATATACTATGATAAAGAACTCCAGAATCAATCAAAAATCCATGCCCACTGTTCACCGTCGAGAATCGAATGAAAAATCCTAACTCGTACCGATGTAAATCATCTTGAAATCGTATATTCGAAATTAGATCAAATAGTTTGCGAATATAATAATATACATACAACTTACATTTTTATTTCAGTTAGTTTCTAACTATACCAGATTGTTTAATTTTCATCCATATAGTCATAATCATTACCCGCATTGCTTTATTCATTCATTTATTACTTATTATATTTCTTTCAGTACTAATATCAATTAAGAATTATTCCATCAAATTTTACTTAAGTTTATCATAAAAATTTTATATAACACTTCTCATGTTTATTTTCACTTTACAACTAAGTCCATATTCAAATTGAATCAAACTACATTCCAACCCATCTTCTATTCATTTACAACTTAAGTTTAATTTCATTTCATAGTTAAATTTTGAAATTTACTTTCCTTACCGTTTTCAACAATTTAAATTTTTTTTAGCTTACTAATTCTCAAAATTTATAAGTTATCAAACTCATATTTTCACAAGACACTTAAATGAAAATTTTCAGAGTTTAAACACATTGTTCTCATTACAATTTTTTTTTTGAAATAATACTATAAATAATTCCTTTGTATTACATATCATACCTTTGAATTTTAAAATCATAACTAGTTTTACCAAAAGAAAACTTATATAGTAGCAATTCCTCTCTTGGAAACTCAAAAATGAACGTCGATGATGCTGCAGTCATCATCGAAATAATTTTCCAACAACCAAAGTATGCTAAGTGTGTTTATGTAACGGCCCAGAATTTTGATCGTTAGATTTTGAACATTTAATTCATTTTAAATGTTAAATGTGAATTTTGAATTGATTTTGAAGTAAAAAGATTTTGGTTAAATTAATAGAATTAGTTAAATTTTCAATATGGAAATTCAATTGAAATTTGAATAATAATAATTTAATATTGGAATTGGGATAATTGGTGATTCTGGGTGTAAATAGACATTAAAATAGATGCTAAAATTTATTTTAATTCTATTTAGATTTGAATTATAATATTGTACTGTTGGATGGAATCAAAAGTCAATAAATTAAATTTGGAATTTTATATTAATTTAGTAATGGGATTTTATAATATAATAATGCAAATAATCAAATTTTGGTTCGAAATGAATCAGAATGATTTCTGACGTGGATATAAATTATGTATGATTTATAATAGAGTTAATAAAATTTTAAAGGTGAAATTTTAAATGATTTCGACGATTTTGAAAATCGCTCGAATTTATCGACCAGTTAAAATAGCCTTCCGGGGCATAGTCTCGGAATTCGACGAAACCAGTTCCATTGGATCCTTAATAGTTAGTTATTATCGGATTTCAATTTTCGTAGCAATAAGAGTTGTCGTTTGACCCTGGCAGCTCAAAACGCATAGAAACTATTTTAATCGATTTGATTTAAAATTGACCGTTTATTTCCGTAACTCGCACATACGACCAAATTATCCTCCGAAACACGTTCCATTGTGTTTGGAATATGGGTAAAACATTATAATCATCCGTTGGCATGCGTCGTTTGGAGATCGTGTGAAAAAGTTGGTTAAAGTGGATTTAATATTAAAATAATATTAATAAACGTACATATGTACACGCATAGCCGAAAACCCTACTTACTTTTCTCAGCCGTCGTCGTATGTTATCAATGGATTAAAGCGATCGACCTTCCCCCATTTCTTTCTCCTTATCCATCGATTTTCAAAAGAAATCTCCAACTACGAAGTTGTAGAGCGTCACGAGATCTCTACATCCTACGGTAGATTTAGCTATTGTCTACCATAGCAGGCGTAAGGGGGCCGCGTCTCTAGGCGGTGCGAAGCAAGTTTTAAGAGGCTAGGCATAGCCGAGCTCGACCGGTTTCGTGGTGGGAGGGGAGATCGCAACGAGCTTTCACGTGGCGGCATCTGATCGTCGTCGAACTCGACGAAGAGGCGGTGGTTCTAAGCCCTAGACGGCGGCAAATGGGTTCGTTCGAACCTGGGTATTCGCAAGAGGGAAGAAGGATTTGCGGCATGGATCCTCGGTGTTGAAATCAACGGCTGTTGGTAATATAAAAAAAGAAGAAATTTTTTTTAAAATGTATTTAAACTTTATAAATTCATAACTTTTGCATACGTTATCAGATTTCGACGAACCTGGCGATGATGGAATCACAGCGATGAGTACTACGCTGTGGAGCGATTCTGGAATCATTCTGAGCAAGTAAAAATTTAGGTTAAATCGAACGCTGTTCGATTTAATTTTAAATTTTAACACTCGTCGAAAATTCAAGGTGAGTTAATCTCACTCACATCTGGATACCAGTTAATTTAAATAGCTAATATTTAAATGTTTGATTGGTTGTTTAACTGAAAATGATAATTATTATCGAATTGAATCGATATTTGTTGGTTGTGCTAATATCTGTGGATGCAGGGAAAAACAGGTTGGAGGGATCCAACTGGATTCCTCACAAATAGAAATTTTATTTATACTCTGTGATATATCTCATTTATATCCTGTAATAAATTGATATAGATCTTGTTATGTTTTGTTCCATTTGTATACTGTGATAAATTAATTTGAAAATTAAATTGTGCTATGCCATGATTGGGTGAATACAATCTGAAAATATAAATATAAATAAATAAATTGGGTTTAAAAGGAAATAAAATAAATTCTTAAGTAAAGAATTTAAAAGGAATTTAATTCAAGAAATTAGTTGAAAATTTGAAGTGCTTGACATTGTGATTTAAAAAGGAAATGTGAATTGTTTTAAAATAATAGAGAGATTTATTTTAAGGGATGGGAAGTGCATTTTTCCTGGAAACTAAGCATGTTTTAAAGAAAGATTTTCGAAGTATAAACTGGAAAGTTTTGCAAAAGTGTTTTTAGAATATATTAGAAAATTATCATTATTTTAATTGTTTTTTAGCGGAAGTAAATATTTGTTTAAGTAATTATGGTATTTAATTATTTTAAAGGTAATTTAGAATTATGTTTCTAAAGGGAATTAAATATGAACATTTGATAATAATCTCATATAAAAAGAAATTTTTTGATTAAATTACTTAAGGAACTTTTATAGATTTTCAAAAGTATAATTTGAGTAAAGAATTTAGTAATCATATTTTAAATATTTTAAGCCTACTTAGGAAGCGATTTCCAGGAAATAGCAACGTGTTTAAAAATAAAAGGATTTTATTTTTAAAGTATGGAAAGGAATTTACGGGATAAACGTAAAATTGAATTAGGGTAAATCGGGTAGGATTTATAAAAAGAATTCTTTGGGTTATCCTAAAATGGAAGCGTATTTCCCTGAAAAGCCAAGTAGTTTTTAAAACAGATTTTTGAAAAAGTTAGAAGTTTTGAAGTTGTATTAAAGAATGGTTTCAAGAAATTATTTAAGTTGTAAGAATTTCAAAATTGAACATTTATCAAATTAGTTATAGAAGTAATTATTAAAAAGGGGTAATTAGTATTATGTTTTAAAGAATATTATTAATATTTATACTTTATATAATGAGTTTATTTTAAAGATAATTTGTTAAAGTTTTATTTGAAACTTGTATAGGATTTCATAGCTTTATTTTAAAATTTAGTATGACTTAAGTTTATTTTGAAGAAAATAGTTTATATTTTATAAAGCAGTTTTATTCAAAATATTTTTAAAAAGTATATGTATATATATTCTAAATTTAGTATGTAAGTAGTTCCAATATAAACGTTTTAATGTATTTTCAAGAATAAAGAATTTAAATTATTTTAAATCTTAAGTATGGGTACTTGGATGTTTTCAGAGGAAGTAAACATTTGAGAATTTACTCCATGAGAAGAGTTAGGTTTGAAACTGTTTCAAAAGGACTGGAAAATGGAAATATATCTTGCAAAGGTATTTTTGTGGAAAATAAATAATGTGGGAAATTATTTATTGTGTGATGGATGCTTATGGATGTTAATTGATAGTTAAATCACCGACTATCAATATTGGACAATGCATTGATCGTTTCGAAGAGACCGGGATCGAGATTAATCTCGAAAACCACTTCGATCCGGTTTGTACGTTTTCACAGGAAAAACGAGTTCGGGGTCGAAGATGGAGCAGTGAAGTGCAAGGGCTAGTCGCTACTAATCCTAAGGATATTTCCAAAATAGATGTAGTAGGAGTAGTGCCTTCGGTCCTGCTCGAACCCGAGATGGACTTGTATGGACGAATGCTTTCGGAACATCGTCAGGTGGACGATGGGGCATTCTAAGTGAAACGATCTAAAAAGGTAACGCTTAGCCTCAAGCCTCATCAACTAGGAATGACTAAAAATCAGGGGTTATGCAGCAAGGCTAGGTGGGTAGCACCCATTACAGGGTAAGGTCATCCCTGTCTAGATATCCCTTTTTATTCGGCTTAGTGGTGCAGTTGCTGTTTCCAACCGTGGGGTGATCTTACTTGGGATTATCCAGTAAGGGGTAGTCCCGGCCTTATGTTGCAGGGGATCGGGAGTGGTCCTCGGTACGGTGATCTAGGCCACGTACTGTGATAGGTGGTACCCCAGTGCCTAGTCATTAGTTGGAAATCCATTCTCCTTACGCGCCTTTACAAGTTTTGTTTGTATTTCCCATGATTATGGCTAGTACCTGGAATTTAATGAATGTAACAATTTCGGCTTTTTTATAAGTATTTGTATATAGACCCTATTATAATATCAGAGGATTTTTGTAAAAAGTGTCTCAGCTATCGTAAAGTAAAAACCCGACATGTTTATTTGTGGCGTGGTCTTATGAGATGCTTTTGTTTTCAAAGGATTTTTGAAACTTTAATAATCAATTTGGGTGAATTTTTATCAGCTGGTATTCCAGACTGACTCGGGTGTTATTTCATTATAATGCTCGGGTCAGACCAAGTATTATATGTTCAGGATAGGATGCTATGGAGCAGGAGAGGAGCTGGAGTCGAGACGTATTATCCATACTTGTTTATATCCGTTGCTGCACTCATTTGAAATTTTCAGGCTGGCAATTGTTTTTTTTTTGTGATACTCCGATGATATATTGTATAAAACAGATATAGTTTTCATTTTGTGTAAAGATCTGATACTATATATTATATTTTGTTCCGCTGCGATTTTGAGATTCTATTATTGTTTAATTCCTTCTTTCTTCTACCTTCTTTCTTTTTCCTTAACAATCTGTCTCTTCCGGCACTTGATCGTCGGCATATCATACTGTGGAGTATTTTGTGTCGATTTTCGAGATGGGCAGGTCGTCATAGTTTATTTCTTTTAAATCCTTTCAAAAATATTTATAGCCAAAACATTCCAAAACAATACCATTATTATTTCTTCAAAAGTTGTGAAAATAATTTTCAAAATCAATGGAACTTCAAATTCTCAGCTTTAAAATCCTCTTTATTTAGAAATCATATTTACCAATTTTCCTCATATATATAATTTCACCTTAGTATATATAACCACTTCTTAATTATTTACTTTGTTTAGATTATAATAACAACTTTTATTAGAACATTAACAATAAATATCAAATGATAATAATCAAATATTATCAGTCACTAACAACTAAACACACCATATATACTACAATAATTTTTGAAAAATTATTCCTTTATATGAAAAATATTAATCAAGGTAAAATTATTTCATTTACCCAATTTCAAAACAATATTATGTCTAATTGGTCTGTCCAAGCGTTTAGAGACCCATATCAATAAGTTAATTACTCGTATTGACCAAAATCCATACGCCACTGATACATACATCAATCAGAGTATAAAAACTTATTTTAGCCCGGACAGTTATAGCAACATATCCTCACAGTTACTGATAAATATAACAGTTAATGCAATGGAAAAATAATCACATATGTGAATGCGCCATTGGGCCTCCAGATCGTCTCCTGAATTTCCAAAGCATCCAAACTAAATCCGTAATATGCTCGGTCTGATCCTGTCATTACAATAAAATAACATCCGAGTCTGTCTGAAAAAGCAGCGTGAGACAACACACCCAACAGAATTTTTAAGTTATAAAAGCCTTTGAAATCAAAAGTATCTTGTAAGACCAAGCCGCATATAAACACAGATGATTTTTTACCATACAATAACCAAACCATTTCATATTAAATTCTCTGATATTATAATAGTGTCTAAGACAGAAATACTTATTAATCATAGCTGAAATTGTTGCATTAATTAAATTCCATCATAATAGGTATACAACTAAAACCTTAAAGGCCCGTATTGCAGAATGAATTCCATACAATGACTATGCTACCGGGGTACCACCCATTATGGTGCATCTTTAGATAAAATAACGCCAAGGTTGAACCTATCATCCCCTGCCAACACAGTACCGACCTACCCTTTACCAAATAGTACCGAATATGATACCCGCCCATTAATGGGCCCCAAAACATACAAATGAGAGACAATATCGACTTTACATAGTAATAAACATATCCTACTTGGAAGCGACCCTCTTAGACCTGCTGCATCTCTCATGTTTTAGTCATTCTTAGCTGATGAGGCTTGAGGTTATATTTTACCTTTTTATATAGAACTTTCCATTTAGAATGCTACACTGCCCTCCAAGCAACAATGTAATGCCATCATTCATCCGTACAAGTTCGTTCTAGGATCGAACAAAATGCTTAAGAGCTCCGTCTTCAATTCCATCATCTTCAAGTTGTCTTCACTTCAGAATGCTTAAGTTGGTTCAAAGTAGTCTTCGGAGAACATATATGATCTTGGTCTCTTTGAAACAACTTTCGATAATTTTCATAAACTCAACCCCGGTTCTTTAGGAAATAAGAGTCCAAAGATAAGAGCGGAGATCACCTCTAAAACGTTATTGGATGGATTTCGTCACCATTTGTCCTAGGAGGATGAAACAAGATTTATATGCATAGTACAACATCATCGGAAAAGATCATGCCATATAACTCACGTATTTCTCATAGATATTTCCCAAGTAACATTGTGGGTCCAAATTTGGCAGTCGGTTATTTAACTATAAACAAACACACAACCAAATCAGTGATTTATTTCAAAAGGGAAAACTAACATTGGTTAAGCACATAAGCGACCACTAGCCCCTTTGACTAATATTTTCATTAATTAATATCACTTTTCAATTATTATATCAACGTACTTGTGACGACCCAGATTGTTCAATAGGTGTTAATTGATAATTAATGGAATTAAAATATTAAAATATTAATATTGAGCAGTCAAATAAATATCGGACGGTTAAAAATATCTGAATATCTAAATTAAATTTAAAACTAAAAATTTAATACTTTATAATTTTTGAATCCTATAGAAGAATAAATCATATGTATATAAAAACCCCACCATGTAAACTAAAGATAAAGTATTCTGATATTTTCACATATATATAAACATAAGTAGTTAATATAAAATATATATTTTACAACTATTTAGACTAATAAAAATATGGCCATTAGTGTAAATATAAATATATAAAACAAGAAGCTATGAAATGAAAATAATTATAATTTGATGGTTAAACTTTGAAAAGAAATAAACATAGGAATTTGTATTTTAAATAACATAAGTATCAAAATAATAAATTAACAATTAAGGGTTAACTTTAGAAAGAGATAAGAATGATATAAATAAATACAAGTTGTATAAGAGAGAAGAGACAAATATAATTAATACAAGCAAGTAATGAATGAGACAAGATAATAACCTGATCAAGAATATGCCCATAAATTAAATATAGATTCATTCATTTTGCAAAACAATTAGATGAAACAAAAGGAAGTATAAAAATGGGAAATATCTAGTCAAGTACCATATGAATCAAATCAGGTCTGTATATTTCAACTCTAGCTTAAAAAAAATGGAGCATGTACAACATAGCAGCCACTTTCTTGTCTCCCTGTTGGCCGAACTTGTTCTCAAAAAAATAAAAATGAATGAAGCTTGCTGTATAAGGCAATGCAGCCTACTTCCTCTCTATATACCTCTACCTTGTCCCATTTTTATTCATTCGAACGAAGCTAAGTTAAACAGAAATATTTCTTCCATTTCTTAACTTAAAACAAACATGACAACTAAACATAAGAAGATCAAAACAGCTCAAGCTTGAAGCAAGGAAACAGTTTCAGAAAAACAAATATAGTAAACACTGCTCTGTTCAAACTTTCTTTACAAGTGAGTAAACTTGATTATATTTTGTCTTAAACCTGGATTGCTTGATTTAAATCATCATTGTTTGATATACAATTTTTCTTACTCCATTTCATTCATCCAAACTGAGCAAATCAGAAGTATTTCCAAACTTAAAACAACAACTAAACAACTCAACTCAAGTTTACAATTCAACATAAATAAGCAAGGAGATTTAAGAAGGTCAGGCTGTTAGCTTTTAAAAACCAGACAATTGCCCTCTGTTCAACATATTAACAGTGAGTAAACTACATTCTTTAAATATTAATCTGATGCATAGTCTTTTGGGTGATATGTGAATATAGATTTGCATGAATAAATTCATATGTTAATGAATATTAAGTGGAAGACTTGCATATCTGCTTATATTTAAACATATATGCCTCTGTTAATTATACAGCAGTTTTTCAAGCTCTTCTCAAACATATTAACAGTTAGTAAACTAACTATTTTTAAAAAAAAAAAGAATTTAAGTTGGGTAATTAGTTGAAGTAATCTTGTGTTTACTATATAGTAAGTATGTTGTTCTAAGATGTTATCTGGAAGCTTAAATCTGTGATGTTCTTCAGTTTTTTTTTTTTAAAAAAATACTGAGCAAAGAAACAAACTTATATATCTTTATATATAACTTCTTAAGTTTAGAATTTATAACCAAATAGGTTGTTTAAAACTTAAGTTATAACCTGGAAGTGAATTCAAGCAAGACAGTAAATTTTAGAAACTGTTTATACAGGTTTTTAAGTAAGAAAGGAATCAAAAGCTAAAATTAGAATGTTTTAATTTGATGATTTGATCTCATATCTTGATGTAACATACAAAGTTAGGATTTTTCAAATAGAAACGAGGATTTTTAGATCATTATTGAAGGTACAGTTTGAATCTGAATAAAAGTTACATCTATGTCAACATCTGTTGATTTGATTTATTTTAATTGTTGAAATTTCTTATGATGCAAGTTTGAAGTTGTATTAATATAGGAAAAATGCTAAAGAAAATTTCTAATGCAAGGATTTGTTGGTTGAATCGAAAGTAGGGTTTGGTTCGAGTTATATTTTGCGTTCTGTAAAATGTAATTTTCGTCGCCGTGATTTGATCGAGTTTCTCGTGGTTCTGGGAGGTGGTAGGGAAGAGAAGGACCGTGGCGTGGGCGGAGTTTCATCCCCTCCAGCGGTCGGTGATGGAAGAACGTGGAGTTTTTTTGAAGGAAGTTCGAGTTCTTAGTTCAAGTTTCTGGCGAATTTTCGATTTCGAATTTTTTTCGAAATACTGGGTCTTGATTTCGAGTCGAGGGACGAATTGGGGTTTGTAGGAGGCTATGAGAGTTTCCGAAGGGTCGGCGAACCACCGTGCACGTGCACGGTGGCGTGAATGTCAGCAACTTCCAGTTGGTGGTTGACGCGAGTTATTACTCGAGGGAATAGTGGGATTGCTTCGGGTACCTGGTGCGTGAGTGGGTTTGTATGCTGCCGTTTATAATTAAACTTAACAAAACAAAAATATAAAAGAAAAAGAGGGGAAGAAGAAGTACACGAGAGAATAAGAGAGAGGACTCGGGAATATGGGTGAGGAACTCGAAGTGCTACTCGAGCAAAGCTGGGGAAGTCTCGGGTTTTTCTAACTGAGGTGTTGCATTATAAAGATGAAGTTAACTGAAAATGTTTCAACAGATTTTAAGCACTGTAAATTTAACAAAGGTTTAATAGTAAGTTAAGATTTTAATTCAAGTTCTAACTATCTTAGTTAATGCTTAATGATGTTTTTTTAGCTCTTAATTAATATTTTAATTAAGTAATTACCTTAAGTTAAGCATAAAGATTTTTTTAACATTTAGGATTTGTAGTTAATAATAATTTGATTTTCAAAGTTTAAGAAGATTTCTTATAAAATGTTAGTTAAGATGACTAATTATTCAATTAATTATTTTAAAAAGCAATTAAGAATAATTAAATTATAATTGTAATTAGAGTTTGGATTAATTAATGATTAATTGATAAATAAACTTGTAAGTAACTACTTAAAGTTAATTAGCGAATGATTAGTAGTTAAGTAATTAAGTAATTTAATTAACGAATGACTAATGATTAATCAACTGGTAATTAAGAAATACTTAATTTGTAATTAAGTTGTGTTAATCAATAACTAAGGTTTATAAATTAATGGTTAAAAGACTAATTAATCTGCAATTAAGATTTATTAATTGGGTTTAAGGGTAATTAAGGGATGGATTACCCGCTTGAAAATTAATTTGTAAATTAATTAAAGATAATTACTTGGAGATTAATTAAATATAAATACTTGAGGAGATCTAGTGAAGTAATTCATAATTACCGGGTGAATAGATTAAAATGAATTACTTAATGGGAAGTAATTAAAGGGTAATTGCTTAATAGAAGTAATTAAGGATAAATTACTTGGTGTAATTAATCAAAAAGGATTAATAATTAAGTAAGGGGTTAATTACTTAAGTAAGAAATTACAGAGGGGTAATTACTGTTCATGAGCAATTGGGGTTGATTAATGGATGCAATTAATTAAGGATAATCATTCGTGGAATGTGGTTAAGTATAATTACTTAATGCAAGTAATTAGATAATGATGATAATCTTAATGTAATTAAAGATGAATGATTATGGGATGGTAAATCAATCTGGTTGTAACTAATTAATAAGCAGGACTTGAAGGTAATTGATTTATTTCAATTATTGTTAATTAGATTTATTCGAGATGGTGTGATTTATTATCTTGCTTATGTATAATAAGTGATTATTTATATGCCCTAAATTGATTGGTACTCCTGATATGCAATGGTTCGTGATATGATGGGTTGGGTGGGAAATGATAATGTGGTTCTTTATTAATGATGAATTGCTGAGTAAAGGTGACATCTTTTATTTAAAATTGAATTGCATTTCACTTGAATAACATGTGTTAAGATGAACTGAATTCGAAGAGACCGGAGTCGGGTATTGGATAATACCCGAAACCACTTCGATTCTTTACAAATTGATACGTAGGATTAATTGGTTGTAATGGAATGATTTAAGTGAATTGGACCATATAATCTAAGTTCTGGCACTTAGAAATTGATGTGTGAAATAAGTGATGTCTGTAGCAACTTGTAGAGTTGTAGTTTGATATACGTACCCCGGGTTTATATGAGTTGTATACTTTTGTACTACATGTTAGATGGGTTTACTCACGCTGGTTTCCCGCCTGACCTGGGTGTTACTTTGATGTAATGCTCAGGTCAGACCGAGTGTTACAGATTTTTTTCAGGTAGGTTCGTTCTGGAGCTCAGGAGGCGAGCTGGATGGCAATAACGTATAGGGTATTTCCGCTGTATTTATATTATTGTTAATCCGAGACTTGATAATTGTGTATATTCAGTGACTATATATATATGTGAAACTCTGATGTATATTAAATGTAATCGACAGATATAATACTCTTTTGTAAACTGTTATTATTTATTATTATATTTTATCCGCTGCGAATGTGAGATGTTGTTTCTGTTCTTCTTCTTCTATCTCTTTCTTCTTTTTCATAACTATCTGGAATTTTCGAGTGTGAAAATTTCAGGTCATTACAGTACTTTTACAAGATTCATTCACAAACCCTTATATTTTAATACTTGGAAAATATCCATATATTTATCTCAACGTTATAAGTATATTCACAAAATAGAGAACGATTCCATTTTTACACAATTCTAAACCATTTATAAATTCTTTATACATCTCTAAATATTTATAACCCATTAATTAATTTTTGAAAATTATTTATAAAACTCCCTTTTTATACACTCCTAAAATCATATGTAAACCCTTTATAAATCCATAAACCATTTATAAACTCCTTTTATAAAGCAATAAAGTTGTTTTATAAATATGTAAATCATTTTATAAAATCTTTCACCATTAACCAATCTTCTTTTAAGTTACCAAACAATGTTATGATACTTCTCATATAAAACTCAAGTCTCTTTTATAAAACTATATTTATAAATCTCTAACATTTATAAACAAGGTCCATGCACTTACTTTAACATTATTATGTAATAATAATTATTAATAACCAATATTATAAATAAATAATTATTATTAACTTCAAAATATTTTAGAAATAATATTTAATAATTTTAAAAATTATTATAAACTATAATAATTAATTTTTATCATTATTATAAATAGTAATTTATTTTCGAAACATTATTAATAAATCCCTATTACTAATTTCAAACTTTATTTTTTTAAAATAAATAACTTTTCAAAATATAAAAATATATATAAATACTCTTAAAACCATATTAATTATAAATAAATAACTTTAAATAATATTAAATATAAATAAATGACTTTTTTTAGTAATGTTAAATATAATAAATAACTTTTTTAAAACAATGTTAAACATAAATAAAGAACTTAGAAAAATATAGACAAATAGGTTGGGATAAAATAGAAAATAAATCTTTTAAATAAAATATTTTGGAAACACAATTTTCGGACTTCAAAATCATTTCCTGTCTCAAAAACCAATTCCAACTCAAAAGGCAATTTATAGTATTTTTAAAAATACTAGGCCAATAGCTACCAAACGCTCAACCAATATTCATATTAATTTTCTATCACTATAAGTTTTAAGTTTTTAACATATAACTGTATCAACTAAAAGTGTCAATAATTGGGTTTAATATCCAATAATTCATATGACAAGAATATTATAGAAATTAAAATCAACAATGGCGAGGAATCCCGTTGGATCCCTCCAACCTATCCCCCTTCATCAAAAACAGTATATAATTATATAATATAGGTCATTCTCTATTAGGCAGGTATATATAAAGGGTCATCTACTCTAGGGGTGGGAATAAATCCAAACCAGCTGATAAAGTAATAAATCACCCAAACATCGAATCAACAATTTTTATCAACTATACAATATTACCGATTAGCCAAAAAGGCAAGATTAACTCATTGGAATTTCTATTGTCGTTGAGGCGGTTCCGTTTAGAACTAAAGCCGAACGACATTTGATTTTAGCCCAAATTGCAATTGTCTCCCAATTCGTCCAAACCAATTCCTAAGCACAATATTCATCAATATGATTGTAACGCAAAAGCCCGCATTCAAATGTGACCTATATCATCAAATTATTGCATAAATACGATCCATGAATTTAAATAATTTAATTTATTAGTTAAATACACCATTAACTAATATAATTGACCTTGATTATTTCTAATCCTTCTCTCCTCATCCTCGGTCGCGCATGAAAATACCCAGACCGCCACTCCCTTGCTCGCCATCGCCACCACGACCATCCAACCGTCGCCGCCTCGCTACCACTACTAGCCCCACCCATGCTGCGCCTAATCCTACCAACCTCATCATTTCTGGCCACTGCTAGCTCACGAAAAATAAAAAAATGCATTTCCATTCAAACCAAAAATGCCGCCGCAGATTGCCGTTGGCCACCAAAATTCGGGCGAAGCTAACTCTCACCCTCCTCTACATTTTCCCTTCACATTCCATCACCCCTAGGATCAACAAAACACCACAATTGGTGAAAAAACTTACATTCATCTCCAAAATTTCACCGCCTCGTCATGGTCTGCCATGATTCAATAATTGATTAGCTTCACTACGTTGTCATGTACAATACTCTAGTTGAATTCAAGGCATGAAAACACCTCATGTGGCTATGATGAACTACGACCGTTGGATGAACTATGCTTATAATTTGAAAAATGGCGAACTCCATTTTCTCTAGTAGAATGTAATTTTAATAAAGAAAGGGGTGTGGGTTAAAGATATGCAACATGGGGTGGGCATGGGCTGATGTAAGTATGGGAATGACCTAATATATTATATATATTAATTAGAAAATGTCTAACTTTAAACATCCGAAAATATTGAATTCCAGACAAGGCATGCCGCCTGCCGTTCTATATGTAATGCCCTATTCCAAGCACAATTGAACTAGGCTCCAGACCAAATTCAATGATATACAAAAGATAACTTTCAAACCTAGTTATTTTATATTAATTAATTTAGTTAGTTTCTAAGTGGTTCGAGCTCATACAACCAATTAGCATGTCCGATTGCTGTGAAATTTGTTAACATATAATAATTCACTATTACGGATCCAATGAAACTGGTTTCGTTGAAATCCAACACAGTGCCCCAAAATGGTATTTTCACAAGTTAATTAAAATAAGTTATTATTAAAAACAATTTAATCACAAATAATTCAAATTCACAAGTTTGCTACCTTCATTCTTACTTAAATTGAATTTAAATCAACTCTTGGATTCATTTTTATTCACATTAAATTCAAGATATAACTATTTAATGAACTCTAAATATTAAATTCAACAATGTAATTATCAAATAAATTGCTATATTTGAAATTCAAGTTATTCAACTTATAAAACTAACTTTTCAGTATTTAGAATCAATTAAATATTTCAAATTCAAATGACTAAAATTCTGGTCATTAAACATGCGTAATGTTAACCTAAAAAATGGACCAACACCCTGGGTTGAGTGTGAAAACACCAGCCCTATTTATCAAGAAAAATAAAATATAAAAAGCAATAGTAAATCGTAGAAAAATTAAAGAGACAAGTGATTTTTATAGTGGTTTTGCTTTTATTGAAGCCTACATCCATTTTATAGCCTTTATTGTTCTACTACTCTTACAAAGAAGTTTCGATTACAATATGATTCTTCTTTCCAAAGTTAGATCAAGCCACCATTGTTAGAGACAGCCGGAAGGATCTCAGTTGCCCTTTAATGGCTATTGTGAGGTATAAGAAGGATGAAGAAACAATGGTAGAGTTTCAGTAGAGATCAGAGCCGATCCTTTTTCTGTTGTATATGGAATGGTATAATAGGATTTGGAGAGCACATGGGCCAGGGCCGCTTTGTCAGGAGCCTGCATTCATCATGCAGAAGGAGCCAAAATAGTTTGGTGGTGATCTGAGCTAAGTATTCGGATCAGTACCTATCCGATGGAGTCGGATCGGTACTCATCCGAATAATTAGTGAATTTTTGAGTTCTGAGTCGTTAGGAGTTATCTGAGCTAAGTATTCAGATTGCTGCCGATCTGAATGGGTCGGGTCGGTACCTATTCGAATATTTGGTAGGCCTGTCAACGGATGCTTTCGGATATGGATAGTGCCATATCTGCATCTGCATTCGAAATGATTTTTCAATATTGGATATCCGCATCCGCGGATACAGACGGATATCAGATAATATCCTATCCGCTAACGACTGATAAATCAAGAAATATAAATATAAATTCTAAGTTTAACATACATTTTTTTGATCCAATTGATTATAAAAGTGTTAAATATAAACAAATATGGCGATAATAAATAGTTTTGAGCAGTCAATAAGCATTTAGTGCATATAATATAAACTTCTAACTTAAGAAAACAATAAATAAATATCTTTCATTATACTAAAATATACATAATTTATACTATAATCTTGATAAAGACCAGACGGATAATTTTCGGATGCGGATATCTTCGTATCCGCATCCGCTTCCTTTTTCCAGATATCGGGTATTGCCCTCTTTTCGAATACGGATGCGGACGGACTTCGGATTTTTCGGGTATCCATTGACAGCCCTAATATTTGGTTAATTTTTGAGTCTTCTCAGTTTTATTGTCTTCTTATTCTATAATTGAGTGCTTTGTCTAAATATCAAGTTGTTTGGAGTTCGTTTGATCATATGTCTTCATGGATCATCCAGTCCATTCGTTTGTAGGAGATCTATCCATAACTCACTCAATACTTAATCGAATGACAAGAAACATCATATAAGCAACGTACATGATTAAGAGAGCCTTTAAATCGGTTCCCATGAGGATCCAAGCTGTCTTTGGATCAGCGATGATCCAATTGAGTCGGATCGGCGATGATCCAAAACTTCAGCTTATTTTTGAATCTCTTCCTCAAGGTCATAGGAGATCCAGCTATAACTCACTCAATGTTTAATCAAATGACACAAAACTTTATACATGTAATGTACATGAGTACGATAGCCTCCATATCAGATCTCATGAGGTGGGCCCCATCCTTGGTAGGTCAGACCTAATCCATCAAACAAGCTCAATTTGGAGGAGATCCATCCATAACTCGCTCGATATTTATCAGAATTTGACAAAAAATTTTAGCTACCTTCTAGAGGGTGTGTGTAACCCATATAATGAATCTTAGATACTGGGGCCTAACTTAGTTGGGTCGGATGTGATCCAAAGTTAGATCGTTACCAATCCAAATTGGCTTGGCCAATTAAGTTGATTTTGGGTGTGAGGCTTCTTTTTAATCTTCTAAGTATTCCCTCCAAATTTCAAGTCAACCCAAATCTGTATGAGTTATATAGATCCATTTTAAGTTGCTTTGGTCCAAAAGAGGGTAAACATTTTGATTGGATCATATGAGTCTTCATTTCTTGAACTAGGTTACTTGGAATGCTATAAAACATGGAAAGTGTACTTAGGAGAGGTAAAGAATCATGATATAAGAGTTTGGAAGTCCCTATGTGTAACGACCCACTTTTTCCATACAGTTTAAGTTGACAATAAGTCGCACTTGCCTAAGCCAAATTGAATGGAAAGGTGTATAGTAAGGGAAAAAAGAAAGAAGAAAGAAGAAAAGAAGAAAAGAAGAAACTAGACAACACAAAATCTCACAGTGGAACGAATAATCTTTAAAATATGAAAAATCTTTATATAAAAACAAAACAATAATATATGTATATACAGATGTCTATCAAAGTATACTAATCTATTTCAGCCGGACAGTTATAATAATCTGTCCTTCCAATTGCTGAATAATATACAACAATTAATGCAGTGGAAGAAAAATAACCATCTACATGAATACGTCTCAGGGCCTCCAACTCGTCTCCTGAAGCTCTGAAAATATCCAAGTAAACTTGGAAATATGATCGGTCTGACCCGAGCATTATAGGAATATAAGGCCTAGGTCAGTCTGGTAAAACCAGTGTGAGAAACATAATCAAATGGATTCTTAAAGTTTAAATAAACCCTTTGAAAAAAATGGTACTTCGTAAGACCACGGCGCATATAAACACAGATAGGTTTTTTACCTTACGTTAACCAAAACCTTTTATATCATAAATCTAGCGATATTATAACAATGTCTAAGGGCGAAAATATAATAATAAAGTAGTTTTGATGGTCGTGAGTGTACATTACAACAATACTGGGTATATAATTGAAAATCGATAAGGCGAGTTCGTTAATTGTGTAGGATTTCCATGGAGGCGCCCTCAGTACTTCGAGGAATGGTCCTCTTGCATAGGGATCAGAGATATCCTTCCGAAGCAACATACATCCCTAGTAATGTACCATAGAAAAAACATAGTTGGTTTCACTAAGATCAAGTGCATCGCCCTATGCACACATAACAACTATAAGTGACATCTAGGAGGAGTCAACTACACCCTATGGGTTTGCCAAACCTACTTTTCATGCCTCCTATCTCTGGTTTTAGTCATTTTCGCTGATTAGGCTACGTCCGGCATTCTAGCTTATGCACCACCATCAAAACTGATCATGGAATCCCACATGGATTCCAATACCCAGTGGGTCTTGAAATCACACATAGATTCCCATATCTCAATTAGATCTTGGAATCACACCCGAATTCCTATACCCCAATGGGTCTCGGAATCACACATGGTTCACAACATCTCCATATATCATGAAAACTCCTTCACAGAACCGTATATGGTTTTTGGAGTGGTTGCGGGTTCGAGTCATCTCTTACGAGTGCACTCTTCCTCATCCTGAGTGCTCCACAAACCAAATGCCGATTTTTGGAATGCTCAATGCCAGTTCTTTAGGAAATAATCAGACAATTCATAAGAGCGGGGATCACCCTCTAACCGTTTAAGTGGAAGGATCTCCTTATCATTTGCCCTAGAAGAACAAAACGAATTTATACGTACACTATAGCACCACTGATGGTTATTGTACCATATAATCCCCATGTTTTCCCTAGAAATTCCAGATTTAAAAATCCTTCGGTGTAAACTAAAGATGTTTATGTAAGCAACCTGCTAAGTCGATGGGGTCAAATCGACTTGAAAATCATTATTTAGCTACTTAGATCGGTCAAACGACACCCGAATCTGCTCTATCAACTCGCCGAATTGAAGAAAGTGAATCAACTCAAACCGTCAACTCCTGACGTTTCCTGAAGATAGGCAACACCGAGGAAAACTAAAAGCCATGCATACAATCAGCCGTGCACTAACTTTCAAAACACAAACTCCTTAACGTTGCTTGAAGATAGGAAACATAGAGGAATATCAAAAGCCGCACACCCGTAAGCCATGCACCAACCCTTGAACATTGCCTAAAGATAGGAAACACCGAGGAACATCGTCGAAAAATATCGCTCCTAAAGCGTGAACTCCTCACGTTGCCCGAAGTTAGGAAGCGCTGAGGTGCATCAGATCCAGATCGATGGGCCATATCTATCCCAAACACCATGCGTCTCATAACCCGCGTCAACTTCTATGATTGGGAATAATAGGCACAACTCCAACAAAACTGGAGTGCTACGAACCAACGAAAAAGTTTCAACTGATGATACGTAATAATTAAAACTGCCCTCAGTTAACCCGTACAATATGCACCTCTCAAACATGCATATATTACACTCTTACCAAAATATCGCAAGAAATTTTAATTACATGCTAAAGTTGCAAAACTTTCGAAAGAAGGAAAATCAAGCTGTGACTTAGCCAAATTTTAAGTTTAAATATGAAAATTATATAAACAATAAGTTACCGGTCATTTGAAGTAAACAGCCCTGTGAACTGGGAGGCATACACCAGTACATAAATAAAAACTATTGAAAACAATTAGTTCACAAGTTTTGTTACTCCAAACAAAGGATTGTTACTCCAAATAATTTTTTTGGTGGCAAACACAAAAAGTGGATAAGTGTAAACAAAATAAGCATACATAGAACACGCAACACCGGCCAACAAAAAGAAAATATAGACCTCCTGACAAAAACACTAAGTGTGGACTCTGTACTCGAACAAACTGACTCTAAAGTAACAAAGGTCGGATCGGTCTCCACATAAGGTCCTCGGCGCTTCCTTCCATCGCTCCCCTTTCCGTCCTTTTTTTGCAATATCTGCATCATTTTGGGAGTTTTTCCACTGTTGATAATATCAACAAACTCCTTAGTGACAACGTCAAGAAGTTCCAAACCATTCTGGGTCGATGGGTCATATCGATCCCATGAGCCGTGCAATCTCAAAAGCCGTGCATTTCGTAAGCCACACACTCTCAAAAGCGACGTACTTCGTAACCTATGCATTTTCATAAGCTACGCAAACACTGCTTGATGTTGCTCTGGCATCATCGACGAACCGTTAAAATTATCTAAATACTGGTGTCGTCCCGACAACACCGGGAAACCTGTCTATTGCAGGATTGATGGGGATCGACTCCCACTGCCTGAAAGAATCGGCATTGCTTCGGCAGTGCCGCAAAGCTCCCAAACCAAGAAATCGACAAAGAATTTTGATCTTCTACCAATGTAAATGTACAAAATATCAAAATTCAAGACACCCAAGTCAAGAGTTCCCAAAGATAGGAGCCACAACGTACCCTTGGCTGGGGGCATCCAGGGAGCCGCCCAGAGCATCAAGTCTCACATGGTTGTTACTTGTTCAGAATAATCATCCCTATGGACTAAGAGGCACATAACACATTAACATTTGGTTGGGATAAAAGATCGCTCCAACTTGCAATAAATGGAGGAACTTACCATCCTACAGATATAGATGACGGTACAAAGAACTTTTGGAATCCAATCGTTAATGCACCAGCTTCCATAGACAGAAGCAGGTGCTCGAATGAGGTCTCAAAACCTAACTTACAAAAAACCAGCAGTTATCCGAAGGTAGACAACGGTAAGGAGAGAACGCTTAAAATCGAGCAGATAAACCATTGACTTTCGAAGATTGGAACCAACGAATAAGGTTGATATCCACAACAATGCTATTAGTTCAGCATAATGCATATGGCCTAAAACAATCAAGGTTAAGTGTGACGGAATCAAGACAAGCACTATCGAACCCTACAGGTCCAAGATCAATATAGGAATGAATGTGGTCATACCAGGGGCAATGTGATGACTTGCTCCACAATTTCAGATTTTCTATAAGAACCTGGAGTTTGAGACCTAGAAGTGAAGGGCCCTGCCTAGAAATAAAGGGTTCCATAGTTAGTCGTCAGATCATAACAAAAACCGGTGGGCGGAAGTTTGATTTTTCGTAAATGAGAATAAATATGGAGTGGGTTAAGCAACAACCTTGCATCTCCAAGGGTAATACTTGACGATTATAAATAAATCTAAGCAGTGGAAACGCTTGGGACTCTCACCCTTCCAGAACATGGCATCGCCCAGATTTAAGAAATGTTGAGAAAACAGCCACACTAGGTTAAAAGAATCTATTCAATCTACAGGATCAGATGAATGATTTAACCCTCACCAACATGACTTTAACACTGCCCGAAGAAAGGCAGCACAAAAAAATACTTCTACAATCCCACCTTCGAAGTGCTAGTTTTCGAAGGCTGAAACTAGTGCCTAAAAAGATTAAGAGCACCGCCGCATCAACAGGGAAAATCCATCCCAACCTCCTGAGTGTTGGTCACTAACACCAAGGCCTTTTTTTATTCTATAAGTACTTGTGTTGCCCTAGCAACGCCGATTTTTTTTCTTCTATTTCCTAAGTACCAGTATTGCCCTGGAAATGCTAAGAAACATTCTATTCATAAGTAATAGTGTTGCCTCGACAACTTCGGGAAACATTCTACTCACTAAGTACCGATATTGCCCCAGCAATGCCTGGAAAACTTTAATCTACCGGGCTGATGAGAAACACTCATCGCAGTGAACCATTTATGCACTGGCTTCTAGATATAGAAGTTGGTCCTCAATTGAGTTTCTATCTTCTCTTCAGAAAACTACCGTTGCCTAATAACAGGCAGCTACCGAAAGACATATCCTTTTATAGGCCAGCCAGATGGTTCAACCTTTCATCATAGGAATTAGCCACTGCACAGGAATAAAGAAGTGTTGAAAGGAAATTTCAGGATTGAATTGCCCGTGTATTAATTTTTGCGAATGAAAGTTGGTGCACAACCGAATTTCCTAAATTCAACATAGAAAGAATTTAGACATAGCTTAAAGATAGGTGGCCTCGAGGAAATGTTTCTTGGAACTAAGAAGTTAGGTTATCAATTCTCAAAGACAGGAGTTGACATATGAACAAAACTTCCACGACAACGTTAATAACGAAGAAGAGCGTGCATGGCGAAGGACAAGTGGGAGTAGTCATGGAAGGTTGGAAATAAAATCCCCGAACTTCCTCAATTCCGGAATGGGATTGAGAGCCATACTGGGAGCAATTTAGCAATTTGCCCCACAAATTTCCATCTCTCACAATCGCCTAAGTACAGATATTTGAAACAACTAGTCCCTCAAGAAGGGATTGAAGCACAAATACTTGATCAAAAAAAATGTTTCAAAACTCCAAACATGAATAACCGCAAGGTTGGTTAGGTAATGGTTCTGTATCACGAAACAGAGCACTTTGGCAACAAAATCGCCAACAAAGGAATGAAGATGTAACGTTCAAAAATCAACCGTCACTCATAGTTTGGCGATGATGAGAAGGACCGATGACCTACTTACGGTCCAACTAGATCATTTGGTTCCAACTTGTAGGTACTCGAAGTTTGGTGATGCTAGGAAGAAAACCCAAAATGAAACTATCACACATCGGCTTTTGAAAATAGAAGCAAAAGCTTGATCGACTCTTTAATCCTACCTTCTTTAATCTGACGTTATTCGAAGATCGACAGCATCAAGGTTTGAGTCATCCATACATGAATTTGTGAAGATAGAAACCAACACGTGATTAGGATCTCGACGCCGGACTCAGAAGAATTTAATTCAACAAAAATGCCAGAAATGCATCTTTCTAATACATACCGACATCAATACAACACTCAAATCTTAGGATCAAGCAAAAAAGTCCCTAATTCCCGTAGATAGAAACTATCATGCCAATCAAATCGTGGCAATCGAACTTATAGCTTAGCTGACCTAGTCTCCCAAAACATGTTGGTTCGGTAGCAAAGTAATCGGCCCTACGAACTAAGCCATTTTCACCAACACTTTGTTGAAAGGAACTTAATTGAGCATAAGTAGGGATTAGCTATAGAACTGGCTAGACCAAGCTACTTCATAGCTCTGAACAAAGCTATGGAACAGAATATGCCGAAATGACCGCAGATGTATAACTTAGAATTACAGTAAACGAGTATGCTGCACATAAGCACAAGAAGTGCAACAGCGAGAAAAAGCAATGCTCGAAATCGAGCAACTAAGCCAATAGTTCCCGAAGACAGAGGCTGGTGTGTAGTGGATTCTGAAAAATGCAAAGGAAGGACAATCACACTCGGACAACTCATGCGCTAGTTTTGAAGGCTGAAACTGTGCCTGATCGAACTTCAACTAAAACTCCACAAGAGAAATTATTCCCTGTAATTTGGCTGTGATCAAACATCCCAATATGATAGGAATAATAAGCGAAGCCTAAGTTGCGAAGGACCCAGCTTCTGCAGGAGTGGAAGTCCCTCCACCAGACAAAAGATTGGTAGATCAAAAATTCATTTTCAACGACAAAACTTGGCATTCCTCCCTATTAGATATGTTTTACTTTAAATAATATCTTCGTATAATTAATGCCCAGAATCCAAGGAAAGTTGACATATGTTGGCCAATCGGTTCCTGAGCATTGACGAGTTAGATGTAGTGCGTTGTCTTCATTAAAAAAGTCAGGACACGATTCTTCGTCTTCCGAAAATTCGACATCGACACTCACTTTATCGACTGCCGAGAAATCGAACGACGGAAAACCGAACACTGAGGGTTTTATTTAAGAAAAATTTAGGAAAGAAGAAGAGAAAAAGATAGAAATTAGGGAGGAGAGAAGAAGATAGGAAAATTTAAAAATAGAAAGAAAAAGAGAATAGAGAAAAAGGAAAAAAACAGAAGAAAATAGGACGGGACAGAAAACAACAGAACAACATCAGAATCTCACAATTCGCAGCGGAACAACATATAATAATAAATGAATAATCTTTAAACAAAGAACTATATCAGTTATTACATTACATTTCATTTCATTACATCATCAGAGTGTACAACAACATACAACAATAAACAGTGCAGCGGAAAAAGAAATACTATATACTAGTAATACGCCATGCCAATCCAGCTTGCCTCCAGCAACTCCAGAATATCCAGAATATCCTGATAAACCTTAAACTCTTGTCTGCCCGTGTGGAAATTGGTGGGCACCCAGAGTTTAGGAAGGAAAACAATAAACTCCGAGTCAGTCATGTGACTGGTGTGAGAACTCAAAACAGTTTATTTACTTTAAAATCTAAATAGAGGAATATTTTTAAATCAATTCGCAATGCTTTTAAAAATGAGACTACCATAAGGCCTCCCGCACACACACACATGCAAACGCAGAATCGGAGGAGATTTCTCCTTATGATAGCCAAAGATGCTTGATACGCATTTAAAATAACATTTTTTTTATTATTACTAGTGCATAGTGTAGGAAAAATTCATTTCGAAAGTAGAATATAAATCTTAGCCAACATAGACATTTCGAACTATGCCTACTATAGCTACCATCCAAACAGTGGTGACCACCATAAGTGAATGGCAGGTTCTACAACTAATACCGTACAAGTTTCGTATTGTTTCTTTGGATTTCCAACAAATGGTCAGGCTAAGGAACTTCCTACTGCCACATGGAAACGCCTCTGGCTGGACGTCCCCGAGAACTTAACCAGCTCTCTGCCAACACAAGGCCGGGTTACCTTTATCACTAGGTAACTACTACACGAATATGGCATCCCCCGGTCCCATCGGACCTTTAACCGAGCGCTCGTCACCAACAACACCACACAGAAATAGATATAGTGTATCAACATGAGTAAGTATCTGGGCTCCATACCATGATACCACCCTTTCCAGAAGGAAATGCACATACCCTAAAGGGAGCTACCCCTCATAACCTTGCCGCATCATTCCTGTTTTGACCATTACCGGGATGTGAGGCTCGACGAATTCACGTCCACAAAAACATACTTTATACAAAAGCCATGCTTTGGGTCAACAAATGATCAACACAATGATCACTAAGATAGACGATCAAATAAATGATCCTATCACAATAATCAACACAATGATCATTTCAGCAACACTCAGCATGTCACATTACCAAATTTGGGAATATATCGCTGATAACTTCAACTATATAACCTTTGAGCTCGTACGTCTCAAAGAAGGGTGTTAAGCAAAGAATAAATTCTCCGCCACCAACAGAAATATATTTGAAAGAAATCGGCTTTATATCTCAACTTGTAATGTCAGACATACAGTCCATACAAGTCTGTTCCGGGCTCGAACAGAACCGAAGGCACTTACAAAGAAGTCCTTGCAATCCGGATATTCACAATCCTGATCGGATTCACCATCACTTAGGGAGTCTCTATACCGTTGCAACTCAGTGCAGAGACAATCGATAGGTCATCCTATCGCTTTCGCAAATACCGGGTCTTCAACACCGATCTTCAATGCAATTTACAACGACGTATCACATATTCGGAATGGGTTATACGACCCCATGGTCCTTTCCCGGTTAACCCGAATAGTGAGCGCTTATTCAAAAATAAGTGTGCATTCAAATTCAATCAATTCACATCAAATACCCATTCAAAGGGAAATATTGATAGTCGGTTATTGAACTATCAATGGATATGCATACATCACCAGATTCCAAATAATTTTCCAAATTATTTGCATTTCCAAAATATCTTTACAAGATATAAAATTCCAACACTTCAAAAATAAATCAATATTTATTTTTAACAAGTTCCACTTTCACATATAAATTCCATAATGAATTTATATTTCAAAATATCATGCATATACGATTTCAATTATCCATTTTCAATTTATCTTCAAAAAGATAAATTCTAAATATTCATTTCATATTGGAAAACATTTCCATACTTATTTATTCATAAGTAATTCGCAAATCTCTTTTATTTTCAACACTTAGAAAATATTCAATATACTTAAATCGAATTAAGTATATATTTCATTCTTTAAGGAAATTATTCACTTAAACATATTTACTTGGGCCAAAACGAATGTTACGTAAAACATCGTTACGACAACCCAAAATCACTAGTATAGGGATTCGAATTTAAAATAGATATATAAATCCCAATACTATTAAAAACATTTCCTTTTGGAAATCATTTACTATAACAACAGTGTTATAGTCTACCATTTCCTTTTATTTCTCGAAAACGTCTATTTCAACAATAAATGTTGAAATCTATGGTTTCGAATCTCAACACCTTTTAAAACATCACTAGATTGTTTTAATTCTATTTAAAACATCAAATCTAAAATATTTCCTTTAACGTGTTATTCACTATTCAAAAAGTGAATATACTACGTTAACAATTTCATCCTTTTATTCATTTTAATTCAAAGGATTATTCACTATTTAAAAATGTGAATATAACTCCATTTATAAGTTATAACAATTAACTTATCAAAATAAGTCGTTTGCGAATTTATAAAACAACGTTTATAAATTCTATTTCTATTTATATATAAAAACTTCCTTTTACAAATTCCTTTATTAACCTATTCCAGTTTATAACTCAATTTTAGATTAAAAGTTCATATTATAAGTTAACTACTTATAAAACGATTATTTTACAAAATCGTTCATTTAACTTCCCAAATTATTAACCTTAACTTATAAGATTGTTTATTTTATCCAAAATTCATTCTTTTGATAACTTTATAAATTTTATAAACCTACTGCTTATAAAATTTCATTTATAACTTCACAGTTTAAAATTCTATAAATTTCATTCTATTATGAAATTCATTTTCACTTCATTCAAACACTTATAAAAACTCGTTTTAAAATGTCAATATTTCAATTTATAAATGTCCATTTATAAATCTCTTAATATAAATCAATTTATATTATTCTTTAAAAACATCTTTAAATTCCTTTATAATTTCATCATTCTGATTTATAAAATAATTAAATTTTATAAATCCTATATTTAAACTTTTCATAATAAATTCAAAAATCCTCATTAAAATTATTTTATAAAGTCATTAATTCATATTTCTCAAAAATCAGCTTTTAACAATATTTCACAAAATCATAATTTTTATAACTTTTAAAAATTTTAACGTTTATTTATTTAAAATGGATTAATTCTAAAAATATAGTATATTTTCAAAAAATCACTTTAAAACCATTTTAAAATCCCAAAATTTGGGTCCAATGATGCTACACACCAAATAGTCAATCACGACTAACAACGATATCATATATCGATATGATAATCCATCAAATATCAAAATATCTGAAATAAAATAAATACTGTTGAGGAATCCAGTTGGATCCCTCCAACCTGTTTCCTGCATCCAAAAACATTAGCACAATACCAATTTCGCTCCAGTACGAAATTATCGCGGTATATGTTCTTAATAAATATTATCCGCTTACTAACGGCGTAATAGGGTCTCATCCGCTAAACAAAAAATGCGGGAAATCAACAACTCCAATATATACATATGCCAATATATATATATTGATATTATATAATACCAATTTCACTGTTTATGAAATATTCGCGGTATATGTTTTTAATAAATAACATCCGCTTACTAACGGCGCATAATGTCTATTTTAACAATCAATAATTTACAGTCATCATTCAAACATGCATTCAAATATTTTAAATCTAACTATTTAAAATAAAATCGAAATCTATTCGATTGAGTGAGAAATTCTCACCTTGGTTTTAATTTCCGTTTAAGCTTTTATTTCGAATAAAATTAAACGCGCGTTTAATTTTACCCGAAATTCTCCCTAACTCCAAACGACTCCAAACCAACTCCATCGCGTAGTGCTCGTCCATACGATTCCAACGCAACTGGATTTGCATTTTTTCGACCTCGTATGAAAAAGATACGAATTTTACAAGTTTACACGATTTATACTATAATTAATTACAACATAAATCCTTATATTTTAAACCTTAACCATTATCTGCCATTGGATCTCCATGCTTTGAATCCAGGCCGTGCGCAACACCCCTCCCCCTTTCTCCTTCACGCGAATTATCCCCAGGCTATAACAAACTCGGCCGAACCCAACTATTGATTTAGGGTTAAATTTTGCAAATTAATCGTTAGCTTCTACCTCGATCAAGTTACTCCACCACGTGCGCCACGCTCCACTCTACCCACGGCCTCAACAAGAGCAAGCTCGGCCTGCCCTTCCTCCTCGTATGGCGTGCGCAAGCATGGCCGAACGCAGCGCCTTATCTCCCTCCACGACACACCATATTCAATCATCTCCATATAGAATCGAAGGCCTCGATACGTTCTATAATTTGTTAGTTGGGAGTTTGTTGTAAAAGCTGATAGATTGAAAGAAATTAAAGAATGAAATTGGATTATTTCTGGCCTTTGATTAGAAAGTGGCGGCCACGAACAATAACCCTAGGGTTTGGAATATTTTTTTTTTTATTTGTGTGTGTGGTGTATTTATAGAAAATCAAGCGTAAACACTATTCATCCCGGGAATTCCGAACTCCGATTTAGACGCCGTAACCAGCGTTTCTAAGGTTTACCCCGCGTTCCGGACACAATGGAACAGGTTTCGGAAGCTAATTCGGAAGTATGTGCGAGTTATGGCTATAAACGCTCAATTTAAATTAAACCGATTTAAGTCGATTTCTAGGCGTTTTAATTTGTACCGGACAAACGGTAAATCCAATTGACTTGAAATTTGAAACCTTGCAATAATATCACATTACGGATCCGATGAAACTGGTTTCGTCGAAATCCGAGACATTTTGAAAAATGGCTATTTTGACTCGCCAAATTTAAATTAAAAACGATTCGATGCGTTTCGAGCTGCCACGATTAAACGATAGCTCCGATTGACACGAAAATTGAAATCCGGTAATAACTAACTATTACGGACCCAATGGAACTGGTTTCGTTCAATTCTGAGACTGTTCAAAAATTGGCTATTTTACAATCGATTATTAAATATTAAAATATTCAATTTTCACAGATTAACTTTTAATTCGATTTTAAAAGTTCTAAAATATTTCTATAACTCCAGTATGATTAAATAAAATTTTCCAAATTATTTCTAATCATATTTAACTCAATTTTAATTTATTTCCATAATTTAACGTATTAAATTATCGATTTAATAATCCAATTAAATCCAAAAATTCAAATAAAAATTTATTTGACTTATAAATTCACTTATAAATATTTAAAATTAATTAAATATTCAAATTTAAATTATTAAAAATTCTGGGTCGTTACAGTATTTCCCCCTTAAAAGAATTTCGTCCTCGAAATTACAAGTAAGAAAAGTTAGAGAATCTATTAATTTTCCAAAATTCATAATTAAACTTCTTACAATATCTTTACTAAGTTTTCCAAATCATACTTAGTTATCTTGTCAAAAACAACTACTATTGTTTAACTTTCCATTCCAAAATTAAAGTTAAAGTTTTCAAAAATTTCCCAATTTTCTCAAAATTTTTCTAACGCCTTAAATTTTCGGAAAAATTCGCCATGTCTCCTTTGCGCGGCTCGATCCGAAAAAAAATGACATAATATCACATCAAGTAATGAGGCATCCCGCAGGGAAAAAAGTGTAAAAGTACGATATTTAATCCGAGATATGTACCTTATATTTTATTAGCGAGCATATACGGCTAATATAGCGCTAAAGCGAACTCCAAATGCGAAGCAAACGCGATCCGCACCTACTAACACTCAACAAACAACATGAGAATCATGTATATATGCAAATAATCTCAATATACAACATATAGCAACACAATAACTATATATGTCACATAGCAAATGCAACCAACAACAAATGCAAACATCAACCAACTACCATTCATAATCAAATGAATATTCATTTATATTCTCATTCATATTTAATGAATTGGTTTTCACTTTAAATTACATTTGATTCATTTACATTGGATTTACTAACATTCATTCTCAATTCAATTAGTTTACATTTACTAATTTAATCCAATTCACATTCAATTCTATTCAAATTTATTTACTTTCCATTTGAATTCAATTACATAGCTTTTAATTTCATTAATACTTAATGAATTATAAACAATCAACTAACAACCATATAACAATCAATGTATATTAGTTACAACCAAATTCCTTTACTTATATTCATTCTCATTCAATTTATTCAACTTCTAATAACATTAGATTTTAATGAATTAACATTTATATTCATTATTTCATATCAACTTAAATTACATTCAATTGATTAACATTCAATCCATTCATTCAATTCAATTACAAAGTTGAATTTCATTCATATACTCAAGTTCATATTCATTTAATCCACTTGATTATTTACTTCGATACCAAAATCAACTTAATTCAATATCTCTCAAGTTATATTCCATTTAACTTTAAATTCACTTTTATTTACAACTCATATTAATAGATATATCCATAAAGTTTCACTTCTTATGTATATAAGTTTATTTCACAATTGTAATTCACTTTAATTATAACTCAATTCTTATAATTCTTTTGCTTATACAATTATTCTTTTATTTAGATTATTCAAACAACCTAACAATCAACTTATATACACTTTAATAATTTTGAAAAATTATTCCTTCATATATAAAAATATAATCAAGGCAAAATTATTTCATTTACCCAATTTAAAATCAATATTGTGCCGAATTGTTCTATTCAAGTGTTTAGAAACCCCTTCGGCTCAGTTTCGAGGCTGTGCTGACGAAAGTTCATATGCCACTTAATAAACCAATCATCACAATATAAAACAATTTTATATTCACTAACAAATACGCACTCATAGCTATTATTACACTCAACTCATTCTAGAGTACTGCTGACTCTATCTCTAATGAATAATACCCAACAGAACCATGGTTGTCGCTTAACCATCAGAGCTCTGATACCACATTGTCAGGACACGATTCTTCGTCTTCCGAAAATTCGACATCGACACTCACTTTATCGACTGCCGAGAAATCGAACGACGGAAAACCGAACACTGAGGGTTTTATTTAAGAAAAATTTAGGAAAGAAGAAGAGAAAAAGATAGAAATTAGGGAGGAGAGAAGAAGATAGGAAAATTTAAAAATAGAAAGAAAAAGAGAATAGAGAAAAAGGAAAAAAACAGAAGAAAATAGGACGGGACAGAAAACAACAGAACAACATCAGAATCTCACAATTCGCAGCGGAACAACATATAATAATAAATGAATAATCTTTAAACAAAGAACTATATCAGTTATTACATTACATTTCATTTCATTACATCATCAGAGTGTACAACAACATACAACAATAAACAGTGCAGCGGAAAAAGAAATACTATATACTAGTAATACGCCATGCCAATCCAGCTTGCCTCCAGCAACTCCAGAATATCCAGAATATCCTGATAAACCTTAAACTCTTGTCTGCCTGTGTGGAAATTGGTGGGCACCCAGAGTTTAGGAAGGAAAACAATAAACTCCGAGTCAGTCATGTGACTGGTGTGAGAACTCAAAACAGTTTATTTACTTTAAAATCTAAATAGAGGAATATTTTTAAATCAATTCGCAATGCTTTTAAAAATGAGACTACCATAAGGCCTCCCGCACACACACACATGCAAACGCAGAATCGGAGGAGATTTCTCCTTATGATAGCCAAAGATGCTTGATACGCATTTAAAATAACATTTTTTTTATTATTACTAGTGCATAGTGTAGGAAAAATTCATTTCGAAAGTAGAATATAAATCTTAGCCAACATAGACATTTCGAACTATGCCTACTATAGCTACCATCCAAACAGTGGTGACCACCATAAGTGAATGGCAGGTTCTACAACTAATACCGTACAAGTTTCGTATTGTTTCTTTGGATTTCCAACAAATGGTCAGGCTAAGGAACTTCCTACTGCCACATGGAAACGCCTCTGGCTGGACGTCCCCGAGAACTTAACCAGCTCTCTGCCAACACAAGGCCGGGTTACCTTTATCACTAGGTAACTACTACACGAATATGGCATCCCCCGGTCCCATCGGACCTTTAACCGAGCGCTCGTCACCAACAACACCACACAGAAATAGATATAGTGTATCAACATGAGTAAGTATCTGGGCTCCATACCATGATACCACCCTTTCCAGAAGGAAATGCACATACCCTAAAGGGAGCTACCCCTCATAACCTTGCCGCATCATTCCTGTTTTGACCATTACCGGGATGTGAGGCTCGACGAATTCACGTCCACAAAAACATACTTTATACAAAAGCCATGCTTTGGGTCAACAAATGATCAACACAATGATCACTAAGATAGACGATCAAATAAATGATCCTATCACAATAATCAACACAATGATCATTTCAGCAACACTCAGCATGTCACATTACCAAATTTGGGAATATATCGCTGATAACTTCAACTATATAACCTTTGAGCTCGTACGTCTCAAAGAAGGGTGTTAAGCAAAGAATAAATTCTCCGCCACCAACAGAAATATATTTGAAAGAAATCGGCTTTATATCTCAACTTGTAATGTCAGACATACAGTCCATACAAGTCTGTTCCGGGCTCGAACAGAACCGAAGGCACTTACAAAGAAGTCCTTGCAATCCGGATATTCACAATCCTGATCGGATTCACCATCACTTAGGGAGTCTCTATACCGTTGCAACTCAGTGCAGAGACAATCGATAGGTCATCCTATCGCTTTCGCAAATACCGGGTCTTCAACACCGATCTTCAATGCAATTTACAACGACGTATCACATATTCGGAATGGGTTATACGACCCCATGGTCCTTTCCCGGTTAACCCGAATAGTGAGCGCTTATTCAAAAATAAGTGTGCATTCAAATTCAATCAATTCACATCAAATACCCATTCAAAGGGAAATATTGATAGTCGGTTATTGAACTATCAATGGATATGCATACATCACCAGATTCCAAATAATTTTCCAAATTATTTGCATTTCCAAAATATCTTTACAAGATATAAAATTCCAACACTTCAAAAATAAATCAATATTTATTTTTAACAAGTTCCACTTTCACATATAAATTCCATAATGAATTTATATTTCAAAATATCATGCATATACGATTTCAATTATCCATTTTCAATTTATCTTCAAAAAGATAAATTCTAAATATTCATTTCATATTGGAAAACATTTCCATACTTATTTATTCATAAGTAATTCGCAAATCTCTTTTATTTTCAACACTTAGAAAATATTCAATATACTTAAATCGAATTAAGTATATATTTCATTCTTTAAGGAAATTATTCACTTAAACATATTTACTTGGGCCAAAACGAATGTTACGTAAAACATCGTTACGACAACCCAAAATCACTAGTATAGGGATTCGAATTTAAAATAGATATATAAATCCCAATACTATTAAAAACATTTCCTTTTGGAAATCATTTACTATAACAACAGTGTTATAGTCTACCATTTCCTTTTATTTCTCGAAAACGTCTATTTCAACAATAAATGTTGAAATCTATGGTTTCGAATCTCAACACCTTTTAAAACATCACTAGATTGTTTTAATTCTATTTAAAACATCAAATCTAAAATATTTCCTTTAACGTGTTATTCACTATTCAAAAAGTGAATATACTACGTTAACAATTTCATCCTTTTATTCATTTTAATTCAAAGGATTATTCACTATTTAAAAATGTGAATATAACTCCATTTATAAGTTATAACAATTAACTTATCAAAATAAGTCGTTTGCGAATTTATAAAACAACGTTTATAAATTCTATTTCTATTTATATATAAAAACTTCCTTTTACAAATTCCTTTATTAACCTATTCCAGTTTATAACTCAATTTTAGATTAAAAGTTCATATTATAAGTTAACTACTTATAAAACGATTATTTTACAAAATCGTTCATTTAACTTCCCAAATTATTAACCTTAACTTATAAGATTGTTTATTTTATCCAAAATTCATTCTTTTGATAACTTTATAAATTTTATAAACCTACTGCTTATAAAATTTCATTTATAACTTCACAGTTTAAAATTCTATAAATTTCATTCTATTATGAAATTCATTTTCACTTCATTCAAACACTTATAAAAACTCGTTTTAAAATGTCAATATTTCAATTTATAAATGTCCATTTATAAATCTCTTAATATAAATCAATTTATATTATTCTTTAAAAACATCTTTAAATTCCTTTATAATTTCATCATTCTGATTTATAAAATAATTAAATTTTATAAATCCTATATTTAAACTTTTCATAATAAATTCAAAAATCCTCATTAAAATTATTTTATAAAGTCATTAATTCATATTTCTCAAAAATCAGCTTTTAACAATATTTCACAAAAATCATAATTTTTATAACTTTTAAAAATTTTAACGTTTATTTATTTAAAATGGATTAATTCTAAAAATATAGTATATTTTCAAAAAATCACTTTAAAACCATTTTAAAATCCCAAAATTTGGGTCCAATGATGCTACACACCAAATAGTCAATCACGACTAACAACGATATCATATATCGATATGATAATCCATCAAATATCAAAATATCTGAAATAAAATAAATACTGTTGAGGAATCCAGTTGGATCCCTCCAACCTGTTTCCTGCATCCAAAAACATTAGCACAATACCAATTTCGCTCCAGTACGAAATTATCGCGGTATATGTTCTTAATAAATATTATCCGCTTACTAACGGCGTAATAGGGTCTCATCCGCTAAACAAAAAATGCGGGAAATCAACAACTCCAATATATACATATGCCAATATATATATATTGATATTATATATAATACCAATTTCACTGTTTATGAAATATTCGCGGTATATGTTTTTAATAAATAACATCCGCTTACTAACGGCGCATAATGTCTATTTTAACAATCAATAATTTACAGTCATCATTCAAACATGCATTCAAATATTTTAAATCTAACTATTTAAAATAAAATCGAAATCTATTCGATTGAGTGAGAAATTCTCACCTTGGTTTTAATTTCCGTTTAAGCTTTTATTTCGAATAAAATTAAACGCGCGTTTAATTTTACCCGAAATTCTCCCTAACTCCAAACGACTCCAAACCAACTCCATCGCGTAGTGCTCGTCCATACGATTCCAACGCAACTGGATTTGCATTTTTTCGACCTCGTATGAAAAAGATACGAATTTTACAAGTTTACACGATTTATACTATAATTAATTACAACATAAATCCTTATATTTTAAACCTTAACCATTATCTGCCATTGGATCTCCATGCTTTGAATCCAGGCCGTGCGCAACACCCCTCCCCCTTTCTCCTTCACGCGAATTATCCCCAGGCTATAACAAACTCGGCCGAACCCAACTATTGATTTAGGGTTAAATTTTGCAAATTAATCGTTAGCTTCTACCTCGATCAAGTTACTCCACCACGTGCGCCACGCTCCACTCTACCCACGGCCTCAACAAGAGCAAGCTCGGCCTGCCCTTCCTCCTCGTATGGCGTGCGCAAGCATGGCCGAACGCAGCGCCTTATCTCCCTCCACGACACACCATATTCAACCATCTCCATATAGAATCGAAGGCCTCGATACGTTCTATAATTTGTTAGTTGGGAGTTTGTTGTAAAAGCTGATAGATTGAAAGAAATTAAAGAATGAAATTGGATTATTTCTGGCCTTTGATTAGAAAGTGGCGGCCACGAACAATAACCCTAGGGTTTGGAATATTTTTTTTTTTATTTGTGTGTGTGGTGTATTTATAGAAAATCAAGCGTAAACACTATTCATCCCGGGAATTCCGAACTCCGATTTAGACGCCGTAACCAGCGTTTCTAAGGTTTACCCCGCGTTCCGGACACAATGGAACAGGTTTCGGAAACTAATTCGGAAGTATGTGCGAGTTATGGCTATAAACGCTCAATTTAAATTAAACCGATTTAAGTCGATTTCTAGGCGTTTTAATTTGTACCGGACAAACGGTAAATCCAATTGACTTGAAATTTGAAACCTTGCAATAATATCACATTACGGATCCGATGAAACTGGTTTCGTCGAAATCCGAGACATTTTGAAAAATGGCTATTTTGACTCGCCAAATTTAAATTAAAAACGATTCGATGCGTTTCGAGCTGCCACGATCAAACGATAGCTCCGATTGACACGAAAATTGAAATCCGGTAATAACTAACTATTACGGACCCAATGGAACTGGTTTCGTTCAATTCTGAGACTGTTCAAAAATTGGCTATTTTACAGTCGATTATTAAATATTAAAATATTCAATTTTCACAGATTAACTTTTAATTCGATTTTAAAAGTTCTAAAATATTTCTATAACTCCAGTATGATTAAATAAAATTTTCCAAATTATTTCTAATCATATTTAATTCAATTTTAATTTATTTCCATAATTTAACGTATTAAATTATCGATTTAATAATCCAATTAAATCCAAAAATTCAAATAAAAATTTATTTGACTTATAAATTCACTTATAAATATTTAAAATTAATTAAATATTCAAATTTAAATTATTAAAAATTCTGGGTCGTTACATTATCTCTTCCATGCTTACCCATTATCGATCAACAATTGATAACAGAGTCGTTGTCTGAATGTTGACCCAAAAAAGGACCAATGCTTTGGTTTTAGTTTAAAAGCACCATCCTTGTTCTGACAGAGCAATATCACATATAATAGGTATAGAAATAGGACATAAAAAGAAAGAAGACAGAGAATTTTTATAGTAGTTTGGCTATTAATGAATCCTACGTCCACTTTATAGTTTTACCATGGACTGATTTGTTGTTATAAGAGATGTTTGATTATAAGGCTTTTGATTATCCTTAGCTAGATCGAAACCCCAGAGTTGGAATCCACTGGAGAATCACAGTGAATTCCTTTGGAGACTGTTATGAGGAAGATAAAGAGTGAAGAATAATTCCAGCAGAGCTTCAGCAACCGGTCTGGAGTAGATCCTCTTTATGTTGCAGGTAGGTTGGTATTTATATGGGTCGAAGAACTTCTGGGCCAGGACACTCCACTTTCAGCTCGCAGGTAGGTAGGAAACGACCCTAGGAAAGTTTGGCATGCAAAATAAGGCAAAGCCATGGGTTGCCAGCAACCCATGGCCTATGGGTCGTCGGCAACCCATAGACTTGGCTTTTTTTGCGAGCAAGGTCTTAGCCTCCTTCATAGTATTTTTTAGTTTTCCTATTTGAGGGCTGGAGAAGCATTGGTCACTGATGATCCAATCACTTAGGATTTTTCCAAAGTCTAGAATTGGAGATGTTTCCATTGCCTTCTATCGTAGTTGTTATATTTTGATGGAAATTCACTAGTTGTTTATGTTCGTCCACTGATTAGACTTAAAGAATGCCGATTCTCAGCTTCGCTGATCCCGATCGTTGTCTCAGCCATGTAGCTTGGACCTTGTTGATCTCTTATCTTAGCTTTTCCGGTCAAGTCCTAAACCAACTTGTCTACACAAGGTTGTTCTATTTTCTATTGGTTTCTGCTGGGTTATAAACCCGAATAACAAGAGAATACTTCCTTACCACTAAAACTAAGAAGGATTGCATATTTAGGCCAAGATTTGATAGTCGGTTATTTAACCATCAATAAACAAGCATTCAAACAAAGGTCACATTTCCCACACAAATCACTAAGCCTCTCCAAAACAAATCTTTCATTTCTTAATATTGTTATTCAAATACTTGGAAATCACTTCCTTATACTTATATTAATAGGATAAGCATATTCACAAAATACGATATTTCGATACTTAGAAAATATAGCCATATACTTATCTCAATGGTATAAGTATATTCACAAACCATTTCACTTTCAAAACTTAGAAACTTGAAAACTCTTAAATATAGATTTTTGAAAGTATCATTCAATATCGATCAAGGATTGCAGTTTACATAGTAGTTACGTCACTATTCTAGCGAATCCACAGTAAGCTGTAGGCAATCCTTGTCCCTCAAATTACTCCATGAAGATCAACAATTTCTTTTCAAATTCCTTTATTTCATAAATATCTCCAAATCTATTTATATAGTTTCTTTATTAATATTCAATCCCTTTATAAAACATTCTTAATAAATCTAAAATCCTGTTTAAACTTCTCCTCTTTGGATCTTTAAACTCATTTATAAATTCTTTTGTAAATATCCAAATCCATTTATAAAACATTTCCCATATTTAAATAGCTTATTTAACAAACTCTTTAAGTTAGTAAGGTTCCCTTGATAAACCATACATTATTTAAAATAACTTTACATAACTTAAAATAGTAAGCTACTGTTTAAATTTCTTCTATTTCATTTAAATTAAATCTCATTTATAATAACTTAAAATCTCATTAAAACATATAAAATTAATTTTAAACACAATTATTATAATATTGAGTTAACTTCAAAACTATATTGGGATAATAATTTATTAACTTTAAAAAGTTATTAAAACAATAAATAATTAACTTTAAATTAATATTAATATGATAATTAATTAACCAATAAATAAAATTAAATAACTTAAATCAATATAATTAAAAATTAGAGTATAATTGATTCATTTTAAATAGATAATTAAAATATAATTAAAACATTTTTAAACCATAACTAAATAACTTTAAAATAATAATCAAACATTCTTAAACAATATTTATGAAATAACCTTTAGGAATCATATTAATAAAACGGTTAAATTTAAATCATTATTAAAATAATTAGAAATTATCTTTAAAATATTATTATCAATAAGTTATTACCTTTTTAAATCTTATTACTAAATAATAATTATCCTTAAACTAACTTTCAAATCAATTTTTTACCTTTTTCTAAATTGAAGAAGGTTTAACGATCACCCTGGTACTTATGAACTACCATCTCATTCAAAGTCAACTTTCCAAGTTAATAACTGATATTCACATAATCAACGAATATATAAATAATTTAACACCTAACTGGCATTAGATAACATATTACTTATCTAAAGTGGCATATCGATTTATGATATATAATCTGATGTCCAAGACTACAAGATAGAAGAACGAGAACTTATTCTGCTAATTAATTGCCAAATTAATTTTAATTAGCGAAACAACATTTTATTCTGCTAATAGTGTCCAATTTCCACATCCAGTCCAATTTAACCCAACGGTACCTTATTTGGCCAAATAAACATCTGTAATTAAGGTATATAAATTTAAACGACGTTATTAATTAAAATAACATAGTTTAAATTCAGTGCTTTTTAATATGTCATAAATTTGTACATGAACGAAACTATCAACAGGCTATATTATGATGTTTTACTCATCCATACGAGTACAATGCAAAAATTCAGAGGTTAATTGGATTTCAAACGAGCAGGATATCAAGTTTTCGAAGTATACATTCTTTAATAATATTATTAATTAAAACAAAATGTTCCCACCTCAAAAGTCTATAGCCCAACCCATAATTCCCTACTCGACCCGAGCAAAACAGCAACCCCTCCCTAAAATCAAATCCCTAATTCATCATTTCTTGAAACGGCTTAATACAGTCACCACCTCGCTCTGCTTGCCCCCACCGACGTGAACATGTCGCAATCCTCCTCACTGATCTTCGCTTTTGAGTTGAACACGATGGCATCCAATCTTCGCATACTCAAAGCCCATCTCATTCCTGAACTAATGTGAACCCTCACTGCCACCGCAAACACTAGAGTTGATCCTACTCTTGTAGAACCATCGTAAAAACTTTCCAAAGCGAGTTCACAGGTGCATTGCTCCTCTTATGTCGCCTCCTAGCATTTGTCAATGCTTACAGTCTACTTCTTTTGACCAAGAACCGCACCATGCGCCGATAGCTTCGACTGCCGGGACCACCGTCTCCTTTCTCCTTTCATAGCCATGATTTTCTTGATGTTGGCCTTGCCAGATTTAGTGATGATCACCTGAACACCCATTTTCACAACCGAGCTCGCTAATTTTCCCCCATGCCGCCTCGTTCATCCTCGCTGACCTGCCGCCATCCCATTACAACCTTGGCCTTGTGATAACCTGAATTTTGGGACATCCGTTAATCGAAAATTAACAGGATTAAAATTGCTAAAATACTTATTTGTTAATTGAACAAATGAAATTCTGATATATATGTATATATCTGAATATGTATATATGTATATATCTGAATATGTATATATGGAATTGAACCATAACAAATGCTGAATTATAAATATTTGAATATTAAGTTATACTCTTCTATATATAAACATATATTCCATCTTTATTATTTGTTTTAAAAGAATAACTTGTAAATTTTAAATAATTATATTAGGAGATTATTAAATAAATATTTGGATAAATATTAATTTAATAATCTCCTAATATAATTATTTAAAATTTACAAGTTATTCTTTTAAAACAAATAATAAAGATGGAATATATGTATATATATATAGAAGAGTAGATTTTAATATTCAAATATTTATAATTCAACATTTATTACGGTTCAATTTCATATATACATATTCATATATACGTATATATCAGAATTTCATTTGTTCAATTAACAAATAATTATTTTAAAAATTTTAATCTTTTTAATTTCCAATTAACAGATGTTCAAAAATTCGGGTTATCATAGGCCTTCTCATCCGAAATAGTACATGTTGGTGTATCATTCCTTGTTTCGATAATGATGCTTTCTGGCTTGTAGCATAGTTGGAGGTGATGTTATGTTCCATCATAAACATGCACATAAAACATGCACCCTCCCCTTCACACGAAGTTTTTTCCCCTCTAATATCTTATGTGTGTCCAAGTTTGTGTAGTGGAGAGTGGGTAATATTTCATTTTCAATGGAGATATACAGGGAGGAAGAATAGGAAGTGGAGGGAAAGAAATGAATATATATTGTGTGAAATTTTATGCTACTATGTAAAATTTATAAGTAGAGAACTAAAAAAGTGTCCATATTTTGTATGTGCTTGGGTATACATATATAAAAAATATTAATCCTAAGCTAAGAAAGAAAGGACAACCAATTAATGCAAAGCCTCCAAATGGTTGGGCAAAGTACAGGTAGGAAGAAGTTTTTCTTAGTTTTTATTTTAACCTTTTTAGGGTACATTGCTACGCAATATCTCCTGAGCGCATAAGCCACCAACGATAGAAATAAAAATATGATTATGCACAACAATGTGATATGATCACAAAACAAGAATAAAATAGGCAAGTTATCTTATTATGTGAAGTGGCAAAAATGCCAACTTTTGCCGCAAAAAGCATCAAACAGAAATTTAATTATTTTTCAAATTAAAAATTATGGAAAAATTCTAAAAATTAAATTAAAAATACGTCATTGAAAATCAAGTCCTAGTTTGAAATAGATAATTTATCATAATTTAAACTCAAATCCGAATATTTAAATAAATTGAATATTCAAATTTGAAGTCCCAAAATACGGGTTGTTACACTATGACTCATTCATTTTGATCGGTACTGATCCAGTTGATTCGGATTAGTGTCAATACAAAATGTTTGTCTATTTTTAAGTGATATTTCTTGGGGCCATTGTCTTGTTATTCTAAGCCCTTTGGTCATGTTTCAAGTCGTTTGGGCTTAATCTGGATGTTCTAACTCCTTTTGAATTCTGCTAGGTTAAAAAACCGGTTAACATTTGCCCCCTAGAGTATGCTTTCTTTGAAGCAAGGTGTGCTTTGGTATTGATTATCTTTAGATTTCTGTTTCAAGAAGTTTGGACATTTGTATCTAGCTATCTTGAAAAGCTATTTATGAAGTACTGGTTATCTTTCCCAGTCCTTAGTGTGAATTCCCATTATCCACGATTATGGAGTGACCTTGACTTGATAATTTCCAAAGTGCATACAAACATCATGCAGAACATGTTAGAGGAATTTGAGGTTATTTGGAAGCTTCAATTTGGATCGGTACAGATCCAATCGAATTGGATCAGCACCGACCCGAACATTTAGAATTTTTCAGCAAATTTTCCTTACTTAAACCTAACTTCGAACCGAGCCATTTCACTTTTGACTAGTTAGCCACTTTTGACTTCAATTCTAATTTCAATTCTTAATACCGAGGATGCAATCTTTGACTCGAAATTTAAACAGGGCCTTTGGTCGGTAAGTAGTTCCAATATGTTGAGTTGGAATTAACTAGGATTGTAAATTTTTCGAAGGAATTTTCTTCACTTATATTGCTTATGATTAGTTAGTTGGTTGGTTGTTCATTAACCATTTATTCTAGTGGTAATTAGAATTTGGCTCGTCTATACCAGGAAAGCTATCTACACCTCGAAGACTACATAGTGCTTTAGTTTGATATAGAGATTGCTTGCGATGATTTTGGGATGGTGATAATCTCGAAGGGAGATAGTAGAATCTTGGACTGTACTCGATCGGTGGTGAAGTTGAGTTTTGCCTCAGACGAGTGTACATCATTCCAAAGCCAAATCTTGATTTCCGTCTTCAATTGTCTCTTTTTGAGGAGTTGGCTAAGTTTTGATTGTCATTTTGAACGCTAGCACGATAATTTAACTACATATAGTGGATGATTCCTTCACATTGCTTTTCTTGCTTCTGCATTTTAGCGATCCTGAAAGGAGAAGCTTTCCGAGTCGCTTCGTATAATGGTTCTGTTATCAATTTCTCATCGATAACGAGTAAGTTCCAAGAAAGACAATCTTAAAGTACAACATGGGTAAGCTATGTACAAAGCATGGTCCGTTCGTGGTGCTCAGGTCACGAGACCCACTTTGTATAGATAGCATATGCTCTTGCCTTGGTCAATGCCCTTTGACTTACGTTGACTACCCTTGGATTCTGAGCGTTGGTCATACGGGGATTTTATTCAAAGTAAAACATACCTGACAATGTTGAATGCCAAGTTTTGTGGTTGAAGATGACTTTATGGTCATCCCATCTTTAGTCTAGCAGAGGAGCCTTCATCCCTCAAGGAGCTAGATCCTTTGCAGCTTAAGTTTCACCTTTTATACCCGTTGTGTTGAGACGATTGAGGATGATTGAATTATCAAGTACAGTTACTCTTGTAGAGTTGTAGATCAGGCATAGCTTCGGTTTCAAAACTAATGCATGATTTTTTCGGTAGTGAAGATCCTTCCATTGTGGTTTTTGGAATTCAACATGCACAACAAGTTCTATCTCTGGGGCTTATTAGCTTAATTTCTTAATTTCGAGGATTGCTTTTTCTAGAACTATGAAGTAGCTTGTTCAGCTAGTTCCATGACTATTCTTGTTTATGATCGGCCGAGTTCATGCTCAGTTGAGTTCGTTCGTTAAAGTGTTGGTGTATATGCCCCGGTCCGCTGGGCTAAATACTAAGTCGGTATATTTACGGGAGACTAGGTCTCTGGTGTAATACTTTTGATTACCCCTGTTTCATTGGCACGATAGATCGTATCTTCGGGAACTAGGGAATCTGTTGCTTGATCCCAAGATATGAGTTTTGTAATGATGTTGGTATGCATTAGGAAGAAGCGTTTCCAGCAACTTTTACTAAAATAAATTCTTTCGAGTCCAGTGTTGAGATCCTAATCATGTGTTGGTTTCTATCTTGGAAAAATCATGTACGGATGTCTCAACTTATGGATTTTATCTTGATGTTATGAATCTTCGGATAATGTAAGATTCCAGAAGGTAGGAATCATGGCTTGACTAAGCTTTTGCTTCTGTTTCGAAAGCCAATGTATTGATAGTTTCATTTTATGGGTCTCTGCTTAGCATCACCCATCTTCGAGCGATGGCATATTCCCATAAGATGGGACCAGATGATCTAGTCAGATCATAAGTAGGTCATCAATCCTTCTCGTTATCGCCAGACACTAAGCGACGGTTAATTTTTGAAAATTTAATCCTTCATTTCCCTTGCTGGCAATTTGTTATTAGAAATGTCTATTTAGCAGATCGAAACTGTTATCTAACTAACTCTATAGTTTGCACTGAGAATTTGCGTGCCTATTCCTGTTTGTAGGAATTGCTATTTCAAACGCTCATATTTAGATGCTTGCGAGAGATGGAAAGGTGTGGGGGAAATTGCTCAATTGCTCCCAGTCTGGCTCTCAATTCCATTCCAGAATTAAGGAAGTTTGAGAATTTTATTTTCGACCTTCCATGATTATTCCCGCTTATCCTTGGCTATGCATGCTTTTCTTGGTCGCTGCATCGTCACAAAGGTTTTGTTCATATGTCAAGTCCCATATTTGGGAATTGATATCCTAACTGCTTGGTTCTAAGAAAAAATTCCTCGAGGCTGCCTCTAAATTCTTTCTAAGTTGAATTTTGGAAATTCAGTTGTGCATCAGTTTTCATCTTTAGAAATTAGCCCACGAGCAATTCAATCTTGAGATTTCCTTTCTGTATAGATTTATTCCCGTGCAGTGGCTGATTCCTACAATGTCAGGTTGAACCAGCTAATTGACCTATGAAAGGTTATATCTTCCCGTCGTTGCCTATCTTCCGGCAATAGCAGTTTTCCAAAAAAAAGGGGTTGAACTCAGTCGAGAGCTGACTTCTGTCTTTGGAAGTTAGTGCATTGATGGTTCACTATAGTGAGTGTTTCTCATTAACCTTAAAGATTAAAGTTTTCTTGGCATTACCGAGGTAACATAGATACTTAATGAATAAAATTTTCTCAGCATTATCGAGGCAGTATCGGTAATTAAAGAATAGAAAGTTTCCCAGCATTGCCAGGGGAACACCTGTACTTAGGAAATAGAAAGTTTCCCAACTTTGCCGGAGTAACATCGGTATTTAGGAAGTACAAAGTTTTTCGATGTTTCTGGGGCAACTCTTGTACTTATGAAATGAAAAAAGGCCTCAATGTAGTAGGGGCAACACCGACACTCAGGAGGTTGGGTTTGATTTTTCCCGTCGAACCGACGATGCTTTTAATGCAGTTGGGCACCAGTTTCGGTCGTTGGAAATTGGCATTTCGATGATTGGATTATAGAAGTCTTTTCTTAGTGTCGCCTATCTTCGGGCAATGTTAAAGTCATGTTGGTAAGGATTGAATCATTCATCTAATCCTGTAGAGTTAAGTAGATTCCTTTAGCCCAATGTGGTTGTTTTCTTAACATTACTTAACTCCGGGATACACCATTTCCTAGAAGGATGAGAGTATCGGGAGTCTTCGTTACTTTGTTTTATTTAAACCGTCAAGTACTCCCTTTGGCGGTACCAGGTCATTGTTTAACGTATTCCATGGTTTTTCTTATGTTGGGTCAAATTTCCTTTAGTCGATTTTTTTTGCAAACTAACTTCCAATTGCGGAACCTGTCATTCCCAAATGCTAAATTCCAAGCACTTATAGACTATTAGATGCTGTGGGGTAAGTCGTTACCTTGCCTCCACAGTATGCTTGCACTCTTCACACCGTAATCATGGATTGGAAGAGTTCGGCAATGTTTGTCTTGAGTCTACGACAATTGACTTCACTTGTTCCATGCCATATCTACTCAACTAGGGCATTTACCTTGTTGTAGATATCCGTCGTATTCATTAGTTCCATTCTTCGAGAATCAATGGTTTAGCTTCTTAATTCTAAGTGTTCCCTCCTTGTCGTTATTTGTCTTTGAATAAGAGATGATTTTCCATAGAGAGGAGTCGAGATACCCGATCGATCTCTACATGGTTGTTTATTCCAAATGTGGCAAAATTCTAGGCCATGATGAATTTGTGATGATAAGGGGTTACCCTTCCTGAAAATGCTAACCTTCGAGCGGTGTCAGATTGTTGGAAGATAAATTATTCCTTTGGAAATTGGTGGCACTCAGGTTATGTTGGATTCTATCAAGTTGGGGTTTGAAAACTCAACTGAGCACCTGGTTTTGCCTTTGGAAACTGGTGCATTGATGATTTGATTCTGGAAATGCCTTCCATATTCGTCTATCTCTGAATGATGGTAAGTTACTCCTTTGATCGCTTATTCCTGGACGATGCTGAATTTTAAGGAGTATAATTTTCTAGTTGATATGACGGTCTAGAGTTCTCGATGTTGCCGGGGAAATGTCTAGAAGGTTGGACCAATTTCCATTTCAATTCCACAGTCATTCAACATACTATACTACTTAGTTTTATTGCGATTGCCAAAATTCTCTGTTCGGTGTAACAGAAGCATGAAGTTGCTTTTTATCCTAACCAAGTGTTGGTATGTTATGCGCCCCTAGTTTATGGGGCAGATTAATCTGAATACTTGATGTGAAACTTGATGTTCTGGGTAGCTCTCTGGATGCCCCCAGTCGAAGTTACGTCGCAAATTCTATCTCTAGGAACTCATGATTTGGATGTCGTGACTTTAGACATTTTGTATACTAACATTAGTCAAAGATCAAAATTCTTTACCGACCTCTCGGTTTGGGTGCCTTGTGACACTGCGGAGTGATGTTGGTTCTTTTTGATACCATGGGTTGATCCTCGATAATCCGACAATAAATAAGTTTCTTGGTGTTGTCGGGAATAACACCAATACTTAGAGAGTTTTAACGGTTCGTCGATGACCCCAGAGCAAAATCTAGAAGTACTTGTGTGGCTTATGAAATTTGCGATGTATGAGATGCCGGCTTATAAAAGTGCACAGCTTATGAAATGTGCGGTTTTACGGTCTGTTAATGATGTCGGAACAACATCAAGCAATGTTTGCATAGCTTATGCAATGCGTGGCTTTGGAGAGTACACGACTTAAATGCATGGCTTTGGAGATTGTGCGATTTATGAAATGCATGGCTTTGGAGAGTGCATGACTTACAAAATGCACGGCATTTGAGAATGCGCAGCTTACGAAATGCATGGCTTTAGAGAGTGCACGGCTTACGAAATTCGTGGCTTTGGAGAGTGCGGTGCACGACTTACGAAAGTATGCGTCTTATAGGAGTGCATGACTTATGGGATCGATACAACCCTTCGATCCAAAATGGTTTGGAACTTCATGACGTTGTCAATCTTTAGGTAACGTGAGGAGTTTGTGCTTTAAGAGCATGGTTCCACGGATCAAGAAGTGATGTGTTGCTTATAGGAGTGCACAGGTTATGAGATCGATATGATCCATCGATATACAATGGTTTGGAACTTCTTAACGTTGCCAATATTTGAGTAACATAAGGAGTTCATGCTTCGATAGCATGGTTCCAAGGCTTAAGAAGTGATGCGCGGCTTATGAAATTGATACGACCCATCGATCCAGAACGGTTTGGAACTTCTTGACATTGCCTACCTTTGGCTAATGTAAAGAGTTCGTGCTTCGAGAGTGTGATTCTATGGCTCAAGAAGTGATGCACGACCTATGGTAGTGTGCGCAATGGTTTGGGCCTTCCCGGTGCTAGAGGAGCGACACCAGCTCTTAGAAGGTAAGGATCGAGTTTCCTATCAATCCTGTGATTTGACTTCGCTAGAACACGATTTCTTCAGTTCTAAGGGACAAGAGGTTTTTGAATTGGGTAACCATGGCTTGGATCATCCACCCATATTTCGAGAAGATGTGCATGACCAATCAGTTAAGTTTTCCATAGTGGAAAGATCTATAGCCGACCGCATGGAGATGGTTATGAAGAAAGAGCTTGTGGGACTTCAAGCAAGACTCTCAGTTTTCGGTCCAAACCGCCTTTAGATAAATGGTCTTCAATTAGCATACTGTCTGAAAGGAAAAGGAACTGGTCACCAAGGGTAGTAAAGGAGGATTTGGGAAGAAGTAAGCATATATTATGCTTCCATTTCATTTGTTGCCCTAGCTAGGTCGTTAAGTCCGTAGTTGTCAGAATGCCAAAATTTTCGATCGGGCATAACAAAACTGTGATATGGTTAGTCTTGGCTTTCCCTGTAGCTACTCAAGTATGTGTGGTCCCCCCAATGCCATAGGGATGTTCGCATGCTTAAACTATATCTAAGGTTTCTCCACAACCTGTTTAGTTGCACAAGGTCCAGTGGATGCAACTATTTCTTCTAGATAATTAAAGCATGGGAAAGCCTCTATCTTTAGAGACTTATATATTAGGGATTTGAGATACTTGGTTCTCATAGGTGCCGAATCTTACCTTGATTTGGGTCGGCCTCTGATTGATCTCAATGTTGGTTCAGTTTTGGCTTAGTTTCTTCGAGCAACTTTGAAGCTCTGGAATTCAGCGCTGCTGTCTTATTGGTCGTTGGAAGTGATTATGTTAATTTTGTGAAGTGACTGATGTCATTGTCGATTCATGGCCATGAAGCATGACTTCACTGACTTTGCGCAGTTTTGGACGAGATGATCGTTGATCTTCCACTTGGCCTTCGCGACGGTTTAGTCTATGAAGGACCTTCATGACGCTTTAGTTCGTGAAGGAGTTTTTGTGGTTAAATGTCCCATGACTAAACGGCCTTCCAACGATAATTTATCGATTCCGAGAGGAATTTTGGTCGGATGTCTAGTGACCAAATGGCCCTAGAGCAATTATTCGTTGACTCCAAGAAGAGTTTTGGTTCGTGTATCCAACAACCTAACGGTCTTAAAGCGATGATTCAACAACTTCAAGTGGAATTTTGGTCGGATGTCCGACAATTAGATGGCCTTGGAGCGATAATTTATCGAGTATAAAAAGAGTTTTGGGTCGTATGTCCAATGGTTGGTAGTTAAAGGTTGATTCATCGACTTCAAGAGGAAGTTTTGTCGGATGTCTGACGACCAAACAGCCTTGGAGCGATAATTTATCGACTTTGAGAAGAGTTTTGGGTCGTGTGTCTGACGGTCTTAAAGTGATGATTTGTTGACTTTAAGAGAAATTTTTAGGATTCGGCTCATGGGAACACATTTTTATCGGTTCCTAGAGACTAGGGGCTAGATCTATCTGTTCGATAATCCTTTGGATAAGCCTTCTCGATGCTACCAGAGCAACGCCAGTTCTCAGAAGGGGGATCGACATGACTCGTCGAGGGCATATAAGCATTTTCTTCACCGTGCTGTTTGCAATACCCCTAGTGTCCTAGTATGGGTCATTTGGAAAAGGAAAGTAGACAAGGATGGATGGGAAGACATCGCTTCAGCTTGCTACACCATTCCTTAGTAGATAGCAAGCCAGAATGCTATTCGATAATCATCTTTTTGTCTGATTTCCTCAGTTAGCCGAGCCGCTTTTCTATTGTGTCTCAGTGGCCTTGCTTGGGCAAAAGGTCCGTAAGGTCCTATTGCTCCTTCACAATTTGGTTTGTTCTTTGGCAAATTTTCGGGTTTGCCTTCTTCCAATTGCACTGCTTCTAGTCTCTAGATCTGGTTTTCCTTTCTATAGAATTCTTCTAGGGTAGTAGGTTGTTTCTTCCTTTAATGATTTCTAATGGCCTTGCGATAGACTGCATCTGTCATCCTCGCTTCGTTCATATGCTAGTCATACATGTAAAAAATCAATTCCAAATCAATTGTATTGTTATAGGGATGCATAATTGGCATGATAAACTTCTTTGGATATTCTTCATGTTGGACACCTTCAGTGAATGGTTTACGATCGGGGAAGATTCTCTAATCATTACCAGTTCAGTCTGTTTTCAAGTTACGGCTGTTTATAATGCTTGAGAATGATATATGCATGATTATCCTATGCTTGAATACTTGGAAATGCCGATTAATTGGCAAATCACTTAGAATAAGTTCGTGGATCTGTGACGATCTTCAAAAAAATTCAAACTAGGTGAGGTAAGTCTGGCGTGACAAGGAAGGCCTTATAAGGTTGCATTCCAAATTTTAAGGCATTTGGAGTTCGCATGTTCGGGTTATGGGCAAACGAAGATCGATCGACGTATGGTGTATCAGTGATATTTTACTTGGAGTCCGACCTGAGAAAATTTGTCATTCGCTTGGAGTCAGCACATGATTCGTTAGGAGTCATAGAATTTGAAGTGCTGGGTTGGTAGTAAATGGTGGTTTGAGTCAATTGCATGTTTGCTTGGAGAAAATCTTGGTTTTTCCCAAGTCGGATTTCAGGCCAGAATTTCCTAGGTTAGCTTCGAGTCAAATGGGCGATTACCCGAGTTCGACTTTGAGTCAGGACTTCCAGAATCTACTTCAAGTTAAATAGGTGATTACCCAAGTTCGACTTCGAGTCAGCCTTGAAGTGGGTTTTTCAACGACCATTTTGACAAATTTTGATGATTCTCGATGACGACCATTTGTGGTTCGATGATGGGAGCTCCATGATGGGATTGGAAGCTGGTCAGTTGGGAGTGGTCACAATATACCACGGAAGCTTTGCCTTATAATAGATCCTGGTTTGCATCATATCCTCTTAGTTCTTTTGCCTTAAGGAGTACCTTTTGAGTAGCAGTTCATCGTCTATTGCTTCGCACTGTGCTTCGACACGGGTTTATGAGGATCTTCTAGCGTTTTGCACGTTAGCATTGTAACACCCCTAATTTTAAGTAACATTATTCATGAGATTTAATTAGATAAATTAAATAGAATAATAAAAAGATTAGAGTGATAAGGGAATTGAGATTTGCAAATTATTTAGGGTCATGCCTTAACTAAGTGGATTTATAAAATGATTTATACGTAAATGCCTAAGAGAATAAGGCAATGGTAATATGGAAGTAGCCATGTACCATAACCCCATAACCCTAAATCCTTGCCTCATTCTCATACATACTTGCATAAAACAAAAACATAAGCAAAGGAGAATCAAGGCCAGCTATTACGCTAAGGGAAGAATAGCTTAAAATCAATTAGAAGCTAGGAAGATTAAAGCAAGAACAAATCAGATTAAAGCAAGAACAATCTCAAGTTTCTTATCTAAACAAGTGAATAATAATCTAAACCATCTCATATCTGTCTTATTGAACATTCTAATTTTGGGTTTAAGGTCTAATTTATTTGGATGGATGAACAATGATATGATCCGATTTTATGCCATGTTTTGATTTATACAAGGAACTTTTTGTAATGCTACAGTTCAATTTTAAGGTTAAAATCATGTAAACTGATTTCAAATCCCATGATGTTTGATATGTTACGTAAGACATTATTTTGGAAATGGGTTTAGACTTTCATAATATTCCAAGTCATGGATAATTTATTATGAATTTTGAATGGAAGAAATAGACAATTTTAGGTGTAAATTAGTTAAGACAATTATATGTTGATTATGGGTCTGAAATTTATAGATGTTAGAAAACATATTAAAAGTGAATTTCGGTGATTTTTGGGAAATTTTCCTCAGTGTTTGGTTATTAAATTACTTAATTTGAAGGACGTAAATGGTTAAATGCTTTGTTAAAGGGAATGACTTATTTGTTAAAACGGTTTCAAATATTAACTATTGAATTCGGTAGCCGTTTTAGAAATGTAATTTGATAAAGAATTTGGCAACTAATCATATTTTGACGAATTGGGTAAGTTAAGTAAAAATGAATTTCTTTGGAAGGCAACAAAACCAGTCTTGTTTTGATTTACCACTTCGCCACTTCCATCTACTAGTTGTCGTCACCATACTTCTGCGAATACCAATTTGAAACCAATATGCATGGTATCAAAACATTGATACGTAGTTGATTAGGGAAAGACGGAAGGGAATGTGTCGAAGGCAAGCTTCCAAAGGGGTTGAAGTCGTTCTTATAAGCTTTCGAATACATGACTTGCCTTTTTTTAATAGACGCTTTCGAAGGGGTTTCATTATCTTGGTTCAAAAAAAAGCTTTCAACAAGTTTTCGCTTACCTTTGAGACTTTAGAAAGAAGCTTTCGAAAGAATTGTCCCTTACTTTGTTTTAAAAGAAGCTTTCGAATAAGTTGCAGTATTTTGAACCTATTCATTACCTAGCTGCCGCTTTCATGCCTTCTGAATTGGTTGAAGGACGTTTACTTTATAGCCTTATAACAATGAGTTCGAATGGAAGGCTTTTATTTTATTAATATTAAAGTCGCCTTCCCAATGCTTTCGAAAGGGTCCTTTTAGCCGCTTTTATTAATGGTTTCAAAAGGCTTCTTTCGAAGCTATCCTTTTCCCTAATTCTTTTATTTGAAGAACAATGCTTTCAAAAGGGTTACTTTCACTATTGTTTTCTTTGACCCAAAAGTTATATTTAATGTTAAATCTAACAATTTCGAAAGGGATACTTTCAAATGGTTTCGAAGCTATGCTTCCGTTAATTTTACTTGAACTAAGTGCCTTCGAAAAATAAGATTTATGTGTTTTGAAAGGTGTATCTTTATGGTTTTGATAGGAAGGTTTCAATGCTTTTAAAAGGAATGTTTTAGTGTTTCGGAAGGTATTTTCTTAAGTGTTTTGAAAGAAATGTTTGAATACTTTTGAAAGGATGTTTTAATGGTTTCAGGCCTAAGATTTCGAAAGCCTTAGTTTCAAACAAGAAACCCCATCCCATTTTTTTTAAAAGTAAATCCATATCAATATGGAAGAGGTTTGAAATGGCACTTAAACTTTAGAGTTTTTGAACAAGCTTTCCTTTCCAAAGATAGTGGATCAAGGGTATTTACCATGTTTTATTTGAAAAACGGTTACAAGGAAACTAAACCATAGATGGTTATATTATTATGTTATGATCAGTTATCATGTATGCTTCTTCTGTAAATATATTTACTTTATAACTAACTCATAAATGCATTTTGGGGTGTTAAGTGTAGAATAACCAGCTAGGTTGATCCAGTAGTGAATATACATTGAGTTAACTCCTGTGTGGGTAGAATTGCATCCAGGAGGTCTGGCAGACCATAATAGGATGCCTAAAGACTGATCAAAGGATTACTTGTTAGATAGATTCTTGGTTAGCCCATGAAAACCATGCGTGGAAATAGTTATTGGCAGAGGCCAATAGGTTCTTAGTGATCCCATGAAAACTATGTCCGGATTTAGTTAGTGAAAGAGATCAATAGGTTCATAGTGATCCTATGAAAAGTATGACATGAGATGAATTATTGGTGAATGCAATAGGTTAGTAAGCCCATGAAAATTATGATTGAAAAAAGTTATTGGTAGATACCGATAGGTTCATTAGAGATCCCATGAAAACTATGATTGGATAATAGTATTGGTAGGAACCACTAGATTCATAGTGATCACATGAAAACTACGAAAGTGGATAAGAATTCCATAAAGAATTAATAGGTCATTGGTCAGCCAATGAAAACTAATAGGTTAATATTGATCCTATAAACTATAACTTGAGACAGATAGTCAGGTAAATGAGGATGAGAAATCCAGAGCATATTGCATGTTTGCATACCATCATAATACCTTTTATTATGTTAAGTCTTACCATTGTGGATGCAGATGCACAGTATACGGTTATTATAAATTGGGTTAAGATACTTGTAAGGAGAAAACCCGTTTCGCTAAGCAGCGTGGTCTTACTAGATATCTAAATGATTCAAGATGGTAGGTTGTTATTCATATTATACTTTTTGTCTGACATGAAGTTTATGTTCTCCCCTAAAACTATCGGGTGCTAAATTGATTTTGAGTAGTTCAAGAGTTAAGATTTTCAATTTCTACTTTATACGAATGAGCTTTGATGTGCACGTAAATGTGCATATCTTTACTTCCATGTTTAATCCAATTTAATTAAATAAATTATTAGCATATAGGGTATTTTAACGTAATAAAACCAAATTTCAATTGTTTTCAAATCATTATTTATTCATCTTCATATGGGGGAAAATGGTCATTTTTATATGTCAATTAATTTGAAATAATTTACTTGCATATTTTTTATGTTTTTTTGTAGGAATTTGGATGGAAATTAGAAGAGGCTTCATGTATTCATGCACGCACAAGAGTTAGAAGGCAAATGAAGATGGAAATAAATCAATTAATGAAATCATGTAGGACCCCACCTACCCACTTACCATGATCTACAACTAGGAGAAAATGCACATGTTAGTGGACATTAAAGTTACAGGCACATGTAATGGTGGATTATACTTATTCTAATGACAACTTGGAGGCCACACTACCTAGAGGGGTATTGTAACGACCCAGAATTTTATTAATTAAAATTTGAATATTTAATTAATTTTAAATATTAATAAGTGAATTTATAAGTCAAATAAATTTTTATTTGAATTATTGGATTTAATTGGATTTTTAAATCGATAATTTAATACGTTAAATTATGGAAATAATTGAAAATTGAGTTAAATATGATTGAAAATGATTTGTAAAATTTTATTTTATCATATTGGAGTTAGAATGATATTTTAGAACTTTTAAAATCGAATTAAAAGTTTATTTGTGAAAATTGAATATTTTAATATTTAATTATCGACTGTAAAATAGTCAATTTTTGAACAGTCTCAGAATTGAACGAAACCAGTTCCATTGGATCCGTAATAGTTAGTTATTACCGGATTTCAATTTTCGTGTCAATCGGAGTTATCGTTTGAGCGTGGCAGCTCGAAACGCATCGAATTATTTTTAATTTAAATTTGGCGAGTCAAAATAGCCATTTTTCAAAAAGTCTCGGATTTCGACGAAACCAGTTTCATCGGATCCGTAATGTGATATTATTGTAAGGTTTCAAATTTCAAGTCAATTGGATTTACCGTTTGTCCGGTATAAATTAAAACGCCTAGAAATCGATTTAAATCGGTTTAATTTAAATTGAGCGTTTGTAGCCATAACTCGCACAGATGTCTGAATTAGCTTCCGAAACCTATTCCATTGTCTCCAGAACGCGGGGTAAACCTTAGAAACGCTGGTTACGGCGCCTAAATCGGAGTTCGGAATTTCCGGATGAATAGTGTCGAACGAAACTCTATAAATACACCCACCACCTTCATAAATTTGATAAAAAAATAACTAAAACCCTAATCTAAAACCCTAGCCGCCACCCTAACATTCAAAGGCCAGAATTCAATCTCATTTCCTCCTCAATTACTTCCAATCGGTGAAGTTTTAGCCGAAGTTGTTAACTACAACATTGTAGAGCAAGGCGAGAGCTTCAGATCCATACAGATATGATAAGGTTTGGCGTCGCGTGGAGGTGGCAAGATGGCTGCGTGCGTGGCCGTTCATTGGCGTGCGCAAGCATCAGGGAGTGGCCGAGCTTGGCATGGTGGAGGCCGTGCATAGGGGGGGTGAAGGGCTACGTGATGGAGGTCATTGATCGTGCTATAGATCATCGTGGAGGAAGGATTAATTAACCCTAGTTTAGGTTGTGATGGGTTTGTTTGTGCGTATAGTAGTCTGTAGGCGTGCGTTTGGGAAGAGGGGATGAAGTTGAGGGCTGTGATGTGGAGTGGCAACAGTGGACGGCCAAGATTGCTTTGGATTTGATAAGTAAATTTATATTGTAAATTTGTTTATAAAATCGTGTAACTTGTAAAATCAATAACTTTTTCATACGAGGTCGAAAAAATGCAAACTCAGTTGCGTTGGAATCGTATCGACGAGCACTACGCGATGGAGTTAGTTTGGAGTCGTTTGGAGTTAGTGAGAATTTTGGGTAAAATTAAACGTCCGTTTAATTTTATTCAAAATAAATCGCTAAAACGGAAATTAAAATCAAGGTGAGAACTTCTCACTCAATCGAATCGGTTTCGATTTTATTTTAAATAGTTAGATTTAAAATATTTGAATGCATGTTTGAATGTTGATTGATATCTATTGATTGTTAAAATAGACATTATACGCCGTTAGTAAGCGGATGTTATTTATTAAAAACATATACCGCGAATATTTCATAAACAGTGAAATTGGTATTATATATAATATCAATATATATATATATTGGCATATGTATATATTGCAGTTGTTGATTTCCTGCATTTTTTTAGCGGATGAGACCCTATTACGCCGTTATTAAGCGGATAATATTTATTAAAAACATATACCGCGATAATTTCGTACTGGAGCGAAATTGGTATTGTGCTAATGTTTGTGGATGCAGGAAAACAGGTTGGAGGGATCCAACTGGATTCCTCAACAGTTTTTATTTGATTTCAGATATTTTGATATTTGATGGATTATCATATCGATATATGATGGATCGTTGTAGTCGTGATTGACTATTTGATGTGTAGCATCATTGGACCCAAATTTTGGGATTTTAAAAGGGTTTTTAAAGTGATTTTTGAAAAGATAAAATATTTTTGGAATTGATCCATTATAAATAAATAAACGATATAATTTTTAAAGTTATAAAAATTATGATTTTTGAGAAATACGGTTAAAAGCTGATTTTTGAGAAATATGAATTAATGACTTTATAAAATAGTTTAAACTGGATTTTTGAATTTATTATTAAAAGTTTAAATATAGGATTTATAAAATTTGATTATTTTATAAATCAAAATGATGAAATTATAAAGAAGGGTAAAGACGTTTAAAGAATAATAATAAATTGATTTATATTAAAGATTTATAAATCGATATTTATAAATTAATAAAACGTTGGAATTATAAAACGAGCTTTTATAAGTGTTGAATATGAATTGTGAATGAATTTCATAACTTAATGAAATTTATAGAATTATAAACTGTGAAGTTATAAATGGAATTTTTAAACAGTAGGTTTATAAAATTTGTGAAATTATCAAAAGAATGGATTTTTGCATAAATACATGAATCTTATAGGTTATAAGATTTATAATTATGAAGTTTAAAAGAACGATTTTATAAAATAATCGTTTTATAAGCATTTGACTTATAATATGAACTTTTAGTTTATAATTGAGTTATAAACTGGAATAGGTTAATAAAGGAATTTATAAAAAGGAAGTTTTTATAAATAAATAGAAATGGAATTTATAAACGTTGTTTTATAAATTCGAAATGACTTATTTTGATAATAAATTGTTATAACTTATGTATGGAGTTATATTCACGTTTTTAGACCGTGAATAATCCTTTGAAATAAAATGCATAGAATTGATGAAATTTGTTAACGTAGTATATTCACGTTTTTGAATAGTGAATAATACGTTAAAGAAATTGTTTTGAATGTGAATGTTTTAAATAGAATTAAAACGATCTAACGATGTTTTAAAATGTGTTGAGATTCGAAACCATAGATTTCAACATTTATTGTTGAAATAGATGTTTCGAGAAATAAAAGGAATGGTGGACTATAACACTGTTGTTATAGTAAATGATTTCCGAATGGAAATGTTTTTGTATAGTATTGGGATTTATATATCTATTTTAATTCCGAATCCCTATACTAGTGATTTTGGGTTGTCGTAACGATGTTTTACGCAACATTCGTTTTGGCCCAAATAAATATGTTTAAGAGCATGATTTCCTTAAAGAATGAAATATATACTTAATCTCGATTTAAGTATATTGAATATTTTCTAAGTGTTGAAAATAAATAAAATTTGTGAATTACTTATGAATAAATAAGTATGGAAATGTTTTTCCAATATAAAGTGAATATTAGGGAATTTATCTTTTTGAAGATAAATTGAAATGAATAATTGAAATCGAATATTCGTAGATATTGTGAAATGTAAATTCAATATGGAATTTATAAAAGAAAGTGGAATCTGTTTAAAAATAAATGTTGATTTATTTTTGAAGTATTGAAATTTAATATCCAGTGAAGATATTTTGGAAAATAAATAATTTGGAAAATTATTTGGAATCTGGTGATGTGTGCATATCAATTGATAGTTCAATAACCGACTATCAATATTTCCCTTTGAATGGGTAATTGATGTGATTTGTTTGAATTTGAATGCCACACTTATTTTTGAATAAGCGCTCACTATTCGGGTTAACCGGGAAAGGACCATGGGGTCGTATAACCCATTCCGAATATGTGATACGTCGTTGTGAATAGCATTGAAGATCGGTGTTGAAGACCCCGTATTTGCGAGAGCGATAGGATGACCTGTTGATTGTCTCTGCACTGAGTTGCAACGGTATAGAGACTCCCTAAGTGATGGGAAATCCGATCAGGATTGTGAATATCCGGATTGCAAGGACTTCTTTGTAAGTGCCTTCGGTTTTGTTCGAGCCCGGAACAGACTTGTATGGATTGTATGTCTGACATTACAAGTTGAGATATAAAGCCGATTTCTTTCAAATATATTTCTGTTGGTGGAGGAGAATTTATTCTTTTAGCTTAACACCCTTCTCTGAGACGTACGAGCTCAGAGGTTATATAGTTGAAGTTATCAGCGATATATTCCCAATTTGGTAATGTGACATGCTGAGTGTTGCTGAAATGATCATTGTGTTGATTATTTGTGATAGGATCATTTGTTTGATCGTCTATCTTGGTGATCATTTCTATGATCATTTGTTGACCCAAAGCATGGCTTTTGTATAAAGTATGTTTTTGTGGACGTGACTTCGTCGAGCCTCACATCCCGGAATGGTCAAAACAGGAAAGATGCGGCAAGGTTATGAGGGGTAGCTCCCTTTAGGGTATATGCATTTCCTTCTGGAAAGGGTGGTATCATGGTATGGAGCCCAGATACTTACTCATGTTGATACACTATATTTATTACTGTGTGGTGTTGTTGGTGACGAGCACTCGGTTAAAGGTCCAATGGGACCGGGGGATGCCATATTCGTGTAGTAGTTACCTAGTGATAAAGGTAACCCGGCCTTGTGTTGGCAGAGAGCTGGTTAAGTTCTCGGGGACGTCCAGCCAGAGGCGTTTCCATGTGGCAATGGGAAGTTCCTTGGCCTGACCATTTGTTGGAAATCCAAAGAAACAATACGAGACTTGTACGGTATTAGTTGTATAACCTGCTATGGAATGTGGCGGTAACCTGCTATTGAACATAGTAGCTATAGTAGGCATAAGTGCGGAATGTCTATGCTGGCTAAGATTTATATCTTTATTTTCGAAATGATTTTCCTCTACACTATGCACTAATAATAATATCAAATGTTATTTTAAATGCGTATCAAGCATCTTTGACTATCATAAGGAGAAATCTCCTCCGATTCTGCGTTTGCATGTGTGTGTGTGCGGGAGGCCTTATGGTAGTCTCATTTTTAAAAGCATTGCGAATTGAATTTAAAATATTCTTCTATTTTGATTTTAAAGTAAATAAACTGTTTTGAGTTCTCACACCAGTCACATGACTGACTCGGAGTTTATTGTTTTCCTTCCTAAACTCTGGGTGCCCACCAATTTTCCACACGGGCAGTCAAGAGTTAGGTTTATCAGGATATTCTGGATATTCAGGAGTTGCTGGAGGCAAGCTGGATGGCATGGCGTATTATTAGTATATAGTATCTCTTTTTCCGCTGCACTGTTGTTGTTGTAAGATGTTGTACACTCTGATGATATGATGTAATGAAATGAAGTGTAAAGTAATAACTGATATAGTTCTTTGTTTAAAGATTATTCATTTATTATTATATGTTGTTCCGCTGCGATTGTGAGATTGTTCTGTTATTCTGCTGTTCTGTTCCGTTCTATTCTCTTTTTCTTCTATTTTAAAATTTTCTGTTCTCTTTTCTATTTTCTCTTCTTCCTATTTTCCGTTTTCTTCTCTATCTTTTACCTCTATTTTCTCTCTTCTTTCTTCTTCCTTTTTCTTAAATTCTTTTTAAAACCCTAACTATTCGGTTTTTCGGCAACGAAAATCCGTATTCGTTACAGGTATATTGGGTAGTCCCTTAAAATATGCATTAGGGTTTTAGGCATGTATAAATACTTCTTATGTTTCATGTATAAGCTCTTAGCACCACCTTGTAGTTAGTTTAGTGGTAGCCACAAAAATAAACATAAACTCTCTTTCTCTTTTTAATGGCTTCTTAGCCTTTTCTTTATGTAATTTTCTTATATGCAATTTTAATTCATGTTCTTTTCTTGTTTATTTCTTCTTATGTTAGTAGTTTGGTTCTCTTTCTTTTATGCAAGTAGATTGGCCATTAGTTTATTTCAATTAGCTCTCTTTTTTTTGCTTGTTTATGTTCATGTTGAAATCTACATTTTTTGAAATTATAACAAATAGGAGAAGCAAAACTCATTCAATTTAGAGGTAATGAAGCTCTCTTCATCATGTAGATTCAAAATATTTGCAAATTTATGATCTTTTTTGTGCTTAATGGAATGTTTTTGATGTGGTAAAAATTTTGTTGTTTAGCTTTGAATTTGATAGCATATGTTGTTGACACTAAATAGGCTATGCTTAAACAAACATAAACATAAATTACCTCTTCATCTATATATGATGTTGGTAATGGAGTGGATTTTAGAATCAAAATGTGATGGTCGATATTACTAATCAATAGAGAAAATTCATGCTTAGAATAGATTTTATTTTTAACTCCATTATCATTTTCACGAGAGCTAACAAGTGGTTTGGAGGGTATGTTAAAATTTGATAGTTTATGTTGGGCAAATTGATTGCATCCATACTTATGATAAACACATCAACTAATTTCACTAATGACCAAAAGGATTGATCATAATTGCATTGTGTTTATTTACGTGATCATGGAAGTGATTTACCTCTAAATTGCCTTCTACTCTCGTATTTTTATTCGCTTTCTTTTGCTAGTTTTTTTTTTACATTTTTTTAGTTTAACAAAACTTCAAATATTGGTTTAATTTGATTGAGTAGGATTTAAATCACTTCAATTTCTTGCGAATTGATCCGTACTCGCCACGTACTAAAATTATACACTGTGCGCTTGCCATTATTTTTATTATAATTTTATGGCGGTTTTCTAATTCGATAGGAAATTAGTCGTTCAACAATGGTGCCATTGTCGAGGAATTAATTTAATTTTAGTTCTTTTCTTCGAATTATTTTTTTTTTGATTTTATTGTGTGTTAATTTGCATTTTTTTTAAAAATGTATGGTATATTGTATGATTTGTGCTTTCTTTTGATTGTGTGCTTGTTACTTTTCATTTTGCATTTTCATTTCTCTGAAAAAAAGATACATAATTTTAAAACAAAAAAAATATTCTATTTCATTTTCATTTACATTTTTCAATTTCTGTGTTAATTTACATTGCATTACGTTTTCATTTGCATTAATTATGCATAGCACGGTGCATATCCTCATTGTGCAACTGTCCATCAAACAACCCATAGGCAATACAGTGCACATCCTCCTACCAATCACCAAACATTTCACTCCTGTGCATCAACCCCAGCACATCATTGACATCTCATCACTTCATAAATACTTCTACCACACCACTATTGAACTTACAACCATCACCTTGTATTTTCCTGTACATACATCATCTCACAGCCAGGCCCAGCCCACTCACAAGGCAACCAAGAAAAAGGCCTAGGGCAACCCCCCTCAACATAGCAACTCCCGAGGCGACAGAAGAAAACAGCGACAAAAAAAAGCGAACAGCGGAAAAAAAACGAAAGCAAATGAAGAAAGAATTGCACGATGAACGAAATCTGAAGAAGAGCAGCGATTAGAGTAGCGGATTAGGCATTGCAGCCTAGCACAACAGTACTACACAGGTGATTTTTTGATTTGAATTCGATTTGGGGGCAAATTATTAAATTAGGGTTAAGTAGAATAATTTGACTGAGATAAATAATAAACTTGTTCAGCCAACATGATTGTGTACACCATTCATGAAATGTTACATATAATTTACACGCAGAGAACTATAAGTTCATGCAAGCACATCGGTAAAGCATGCATTGACAGTATTTTCTCATCTGAAAAGCACGCATTTTCTTCTTTTCCGACTCCTTTTCAACGTCATCTTGTAAGTTCAAGCCGCATAGAGTGACAAGTTGCAAGCATTTTTAAGCTTCAGTAACTCAATAAGACAGTCAAGCAATTTATAGCAATTCGAAAATTTAGAATGGTGTGTTACTTATCTGGATAAGCATTCAGCCAACATGATTGTGTTAACCACAATGCTATTCTTTCTTACTGTAAGTAAATCTTAGATAAATAATAAACTGTTAGGGTGACTAGCTTTCTTCCTGTGACTAATAGTTTACGAAGATACTACTCAGTAAATACTAAACCTGTTCAGCTTTTCAGTTAACCCCCATTGTCCTACTTTCTCACCATAATATGAAAACAAAAGGATTTATGAAAAAAACAATGGACTTTTTTGCCGAATTTGCTCCAATAATGGAAGATCACTTAAGACGTGTGGTAAATAATGAAACCAATAATCATTATCGTAGCCACAAAATTCAAAATGAACTAATAGGTTTATTGGCTAAGAAGATTAAAGAAACAATACTTGTAAAATTTTTAAAAGCGAAGTTCTTTTCAATTATCCTTGATTACACTCCGGATTTGAGCCATAAAGAACAAATGTCGATTATCATAAGATGTGTGGATGTTGATGATGCAAGAAATACAAAAGTGGAGGAATGCTTTCTTGGTTATATTAAAGTGAATGATACATCGGGACTTGGTCTTTTTAAGGAGCTTGAAAATGTGTTGATGGATCTTAAACTCAACATTAACGGTGTAAGAGGTCAAGGTTATGATAATGGTTCAAATATGAAAGGTATGATTTGCTTCATTATGACTAACAACATTGTTTAATTTGGATGCGTTGATTGATCATATTATTATTAAATTTCGTAGGGAAACATCAAGGCGTTCAAAAAAGACTACTTGATGTTAATCCTAGAGCTTTTCATATTTCATGTGGATGTCATAGCTTGAATCTTGCACTATGTGATATGGCCAAATCATGCATTAAAGCTAGAATTTTTTTTACTTATGTGCAAAAAAATTATACCTTATTTTCCAGTTCAACTCATCGATGGGATATACTTAGAGATTATGTGAAAGGTTTGACTCCAAAAGCGTTATCCGCTGCACGTTGGGAAAGTCACATCGAAAGTGTAAAAGCAATAAGAAATCAAGCTCCGGAGCTTAGAGATGCGCTAATTGAAATAGCAAATAATTCCAATGATGATATTATAATGATGGGGGCTAAAGGTTTGCGTTAATGCTTTGGAGAATTTTGAATTTTTGATTAGCCTATGCATTTGGTATACAATATTTGATAATATTTATAGAGTTAGCAAAGTACTTCAACGAGAGGATATGAATATAGAAGATGCCATTGCAAGAGTAAATGAGCTTATTGTATTTTTCGAAAAACTTAGAGAAGTTGGTTTTGAAACTTTTATGAATGAAGCTAAGGAACTTGCAGAAAAAGTTGGTCATGTTGATCCTAAATTTGAAATAAAAAAGAGAGTTGTTCGTAGAAATTTTTTTTTTTGACGAAGATGTGGAAGTATATGCTCTAGATAACCAATTTTCAAAAGATAACTTTAGAATTACTTACTTTCTTCACATTATTGATCAATCCCTTTCTCCACTTAAAGAGCGATTTAAGCAATTTGAGCTTTATGAAGAGACATTTGGGTCCCTATTGAATGCAAAGTTCAAAAATATTGAATGTGAAGAATTAAGAGAGCAATGTTTCAATTTAGAAGCTTTTTTGAAACATGATGAAGAGCGTGATATTTGCGGAGAAGAATTATTTCATGAACTTCGACAATTGAAAAGAATTCTACCATTGGAAATTATAAAATCAATTGACATTATTGATTTTTTTAAAGTCTTATCGTGATGTAAGTGGGTTTTGGAACGTACGGGTGGCTTATAGAATTTTGTTGACTATACCAGTCACGGTTTCTTCGACGGAAAGAAGTTTTTCAAAATTGAAGTTAATCAAAATTTATCTTCGAACTACCATGTCACAAGAGAGGTTAAATGGATTAGTTATGCTTTCTATCGAAAATGAATATTTGGATGTGCTAAATTATGAAGACATAATTGAAGAATTTGCTACAAAGAATGCAAGAAGAAGTTTTTCTGGTTAAAATGATATTGTAGGAGGTTATAATATAACAGTTTGTCTTAACTATATATTTTGTATGTGAACCAAGTGATATGGTGAATATAACTCTAATTTTTTGTTTATGTTTTTTTAACTTTATACTTGACAAAATAGTGAGCAACAAAATAAATCTCATCTTAGGCAACCCAACTCATAGGATCGGCCCTACTCACAGCACATACCAGCCTTCTTCCAAATTATGACACTGCCAACTGCGCAACAACTTCATTTCAGCCTCCGCACATACATAAAACAACAACAGCCACAACTACTGTCAACTACATTTCTTCCTCTACACTGCATTACAAAACTGCCGTCATCTTATCAGCAAACAATTCATCGTACCTGCCACTGATGCCACTACACACACCCCTGAAACTGTCCACCGTCTTGCCCCCTGATCCAAAATACTGCTGTGCACATCACTTCACCTTTGTTGCCATTATCATCAACCACCACATTTTTCATCTCTAATCATTAGACATAACCACCTCCTCACTGTCTAGCATCACAACAATTACTTTGACCACTTCCTTGCTGTAGTTCACAACTTAACAAAACTGCACATACCATACATCACTCTACCTCATTATCGTACGACACTTCATACCAAAACTTCACCACATTTACAAACTTCCTTAACCACCACCATACACAATAGTTATTCATACTCAACTCCATACATCATCTTCACAAAACTGCTACCAGACCACTCACTTCACATCACTTCTCGTCAACTTGCACATACACACCCTAACATCCTCGAACATTACTGCTTCCACTCTACTTCAACACACATGTACATCAATTGCACTTTTGTGCACACTGCCGCCTACCTCACTGACCATCAAAATGCTGCTCCACCCTTGCCATATCCACATACATAACATCTCCACCGCCATTCAATTAACCAACCAACAACATACAAACCACTTCCTTCACCATGAACTAAAACTGCCTTGGCCATTATTTCCTTCAACCCAGTGTTTTCATGACCGTACCCTACCTCGGTCCGACCTCGAATAACCCTGAACCGTGGACCACCACGGTCCGGAACTCAATCGAACCTCATTCATTCATGAACCTTGGTCGGACCTTCAAAGCAACGGTCCAACCATCAATTTTACCCGGTTGAATCACGGTTCTTTTGTTTTTTCCCTATTTTCTCATTGTGTAATTCTCTCTCATTTTCATCTTTTGCATTGCTTTGAAGAAAATAAGTAAATATATATATTTTAAAAATCATAGTCGTTCCAAAATCTAAGCCACTAACTTCATCACTTTGTTTTTCACTGCTACAAACTCCTCTAATACCATTATAAGATTCGTCAAGTTTGTCGTCATTAAACTTCTATCATTGTGCACTACTCTACTATATACAAAGCTGTAGTTATGCACTGTAACAACATACAACTTCTGTTGTAGACCTTGAAGACCATCTACAACTTGTGTACATAGCATTATTATTTCAATATTTTTATGTATAATCTGTAGTTAAATGAGCAAATTTTTCAAAAAAATAAATCACGGTTTCGACGGTTCGACCGGTTGAACCATCAAAACCTTAAACCTTCAATCATCACGGTTCGAGGGACGGCACGGTCATGAAAACTATGCTTCAACCATCAACCATCAACCCCACAGTACACCATCTACATACAACATACAAACCACTGTCAACTGCTCTCTGCCATACTTCCGTTATTACTGCCTCAACTTCATTGCATAACATTTCCACTATCCACCACCTAGCCATACTCTGTTGCACTACCCCAAACCATAACCTTACAACTGCTGCTGCCATCTTCCTATATACAACTGCGGTCACACTGTTCCCATCACCTCATTTTTTCCTATCTCCACCTACCAGCAAACACTTGTTCCATTGCCAGGATACCCACATTACCAACTAACCACCAACAACTAATCATCTATTTGCTTGCTTAATCACCATCACTACTCCGTCCACCTTCATACAACCAATAACTCCCTCTTACAGCACTTCTCTGCTCCTAACAACATCAACCATCAAACTATACTTCTCAACATACTTCTTAACCTCCTTGCCTACCACCATACACCTGCAACATCAAAACATCCACTGTCATAAAAAAACCACTTTCATATACCGTTATACAAAAATTATCATTTGTTTTAAGTATCTTCTTTTTTATATAAAAAAATGTACAAAAAAACAAACAGCAAGTTGAGTAATTTTTAATTTCGTTTGTTTTGTTTTCCATTGGTTTTAGTCTCTTCTTAAAAAAATAAAAAAAATATAAAAATAAAAACTGTACATATATCTTGTTTTTAGTTTCAGGTTACAAAAGCAGAAATTCAAAAGGAAGAATCATTTGCAAGTTTGCTTTGCTTGTCAAAATAAATCGCTTGCTTGCTTTTAAAAAAAATTAAAATAAATTTGCTAATAATTCTGTACGCTTTGGTATCATGCATTTATCCATTGTTTTTATTTGTTTGCATTGCCGATCGCTTGCATACTAAATTTTCAAAAACAAAACAAAAACAAAAATCCATCCTTAGTTGTTTAAATCACATTTATTTTGATTTTTACATTCATTTCATCTTATTTTCTTTTCTAAGGGCACAACCCAAATTCACATAAGGTTGGAGATTTCATCACGCCTTTCTTGGCCCACAAATTGCATTTCCTCTTATAACTTGACTAAGAATAACGGTTAGACATCGAACTTAAGAGTGTCACGAGATCACCTAGGGCTTAATTTTATCTTGACAAGTTGTCTTATTTCGACAATTTATATTTTTGGTGTCTAGGCTATGGTAGAGCAATAATCGGTTATAAATATTACAGTAATTCGTAAATATTATACTGGTTGTTTCTTTAAAAGTACTTAAACCTTCGATTGCATTGTTACAGTGGTTCATGGTGCACCGATAACTCTTGTCCGTTACCTGGCTAAGAAATATCTTGTTGGATCAAGACAAAGTATGATTATACAATTTTGGATTAGGAGCTGCTTAGGACAGAAATTTATATTTAAGTCCTTGCATTTATTTAGTAGCATTAGTTCAAGCATATTTAAAAAAAATCCAAAACTAAATTTTTTTTGTAAATTTCCCTTAACTTGTTTTTTTAAAATCTTTTCCTTTGTAATTTTTCAATCAAAATAAAAAATGTAAAGAAAAAAATTTAAGTTATTTTTCTTAGAAAAGCAAAAAATCAATAAATAAATAAATAATAATCTTGTCAAAAAAAATGAAAATCCAAAAATCAAATTTCCCTTTTGTAAAATAAATTCTTTTTTGGGTAAATGTTTTCCTTTATAAAAAAAACATTTTGAAAACGTCGGAATTTCTCTACTCGCAAGAATTTTACAATAGTTGTAAAAATCAATATAATCCATATAGTTTCACATCAAACTCTTATGGATATTTTAATAACAACTCTTGTACAAACAATTCGAATTTTGCACCATAAAGTTTTCAAAATAATGACCAACCCTCAACTCTTGAAAATAGTATTAAAATGATTTGTTCTTTACTTGAACAACCAAATCAAATGATCAATAATTTTAGTAATCTATGCAATAACTCTAGTAAAGGATTTCAAAATAATCAAAATTTGTATTCACTTCGAAATTCAAATGATTCTGATTATCAATCATGCCAATACAACTTCAAATTCCAAATGAATTTCAAAGTCAAAATGGAAATGTGAACCACTTTTTAAATAAACTTGGCAATGAGAATAATTTCAATTATGGTGTAATGGACAATTTTTGTTCTCAACAATTTCAAATTGAAAATTCTCAAATTAAAAATTATAAATTTAATTTTGTTGAGAAAATGGATGAAATTCACAATAATCACATGGATTTGTTCTTTGAAATATGTATGAAACAATGTGGGAAACAAAATCAAATCCCAATGTGTGATGAGTCAAATGATAATCCATCTTTTATCAAAATTGACGATTTTTAAATAGCAACTTTTGAAATTGAAAATGACAATCTTAATGAAGTTATAGAAAATATGGTAATTGAGTTGGATTTCAGTTCTTTTCAGAGTGTGGAACCAAATTTATTTGATTCTTCCTTTTTCGGTTTTAAAAAATTGAATGCAATTACTTTAGATTTTGAAAATGATACATGTAATGAAGTTGTGAATAATAAAACAAAGGAAGACAAATTTAATGCACATAAATTTTTGAACTTTTCGAAGATGAGTTGTCGAATTTTGATGGGGAATATTTAAATCACCATTTTGTTTTTGAAATTAATAATTTTGAAGAACTTGTCAATGATGAGTTTGAATTGAAATTTGGTGAAAATAAACATGAACTTCAACCATTTGTTCTATCAACCCCAAAAATCAATGAAAATAAAATAACTCATATATTTTTAATAAAATGAAAATCATTTTTCCAAATCAACATTCAACTTTGAAATCTTTTATGGTCTAGTTTTTTGCGCTTAAGTTATGTCTCTCATACTTGACGAGACAAATGAATTGGTCTTTGAAAGACCATTTTATTTACTCTTTGACGATATATTTTTTGATGTCATGTAAATAATAATTCTTTCATTTTCATGTAAATATAGGTCATATTTTCATTTTTATTTTATTTTTCTCCTTTCACTTGTGTTGACTGTGAGGGCCAAGTCCAAATCAACTATGAGGGGGAGTCTTATGTTCATTTTTGATTTTTCATGGTTTATTTTTTTACATTTTCTTCCCAAAACATAGAAAAAAAGGAAATAAATAGGAACAAAAACAAAAAATCCAAAAAAATATTTCTTCTTAGCATATTGATTTACTTTTAAAGAAATATTATAGGCTAAGTATAGGATTTTGGTTATTAAATTGAAATTTTTGAAAATATATTTGTCCTAGCAAAAATAAAAATAAAGTTTGATTACAAGTAACAAAGGTTTAATTAGTATATATGGGGTGATAATTATGAAGTATATTCGAATTGAAAATCTTCGTTTAAAAAAGTGGTGGATTTAAAGTAAAGGATATAACATTTTAAATCTTCTAATTTAAATGGTGTTAAAATGATTTTGCAAAACTCTCTCTTCATAAAAATAAATAAATATTCAAAATAATAATAATGATAATTTTTGTATATATGTATATATTTTATTAACATATAGAGTTATGTGTTTAAATGTAAGTGTGTACACTCGTCATGCCCTGTACCGTTCTCACGAAAGCCTGAAAGACAGTGCATAACCGGTATATCTAACCTTAGTTATCTTATTTAGAAGTATGTATTTAAAAAATTCTTTCATTAATAACACCTACATTCGACAGGTGTACATACTTATGTGTTACACTCGCCGTTCTCTGTATTCCGCTTACATAAGCCCATAAGGTAGTTCATGAGTAGTATATCTGGCCTAAGATTTTTGAATTAGGCATATATAAATATTGTTAATACCAATAAAATTTTCAAACAAAGAGAGAGTAAGACTTTAAAATTCAAGCACTATTTTCACTTATTTGGTTTGACTTGTTATTCAAAAGAAATAAAAATACCACTTTGAAAATAACTAATTAAGGATGCATTTCATAATTGCACTATTTTATCAACTGAAACAACTAGCCAAACTAGAGTCTAATTGTGATGATAACTTAATATTTGTTGGAAATTTTGACGAGTAAAAGGATTAAATTTCTTGACAATGACCAGAACTTATATTTAACTTATTCGTGTCAATTTGAAAGTAAATTCTTCTTTTCTAAATATTTTCAAAAAATGGATCCATATCTTTGTAAATAAATTTTGCATTTAGGAATGTTATGCATTTGGATTTTATGGGTAGTATCCGTTGAAAACCCTCACGAGACAACACTCATCCTACTAGAGACACCTAGAGGGTTAACAGCTTGTTGCATATGCTCAATGCAATCTGTTTCCTACGAAAACGGATTTATCTTAGTTTAGTTTATTCGAGAACGAATAAAAAGATAAGTGTGGGGGTATTTGGTATGCACGTAAATATGCATATTTTTACTTTCATATTTAATCCAATTTAATTAAATAAATGAGCATATAGGGTATTTTAACATGTTTAAATTGAATTTCAGTTGTTTTCAAATCATCATTTATTCATCTACATATGGAGGGAAAATGGTCATTTTTTGTATGAATTAATTTGAGAAAATTTTCTTGCACATTTTTATGTTGTTTTGTAGGAATTTAGATGGAAATTAGAAGAGGCTTTATGTATTCATGCATACAAAAGAGTTAGAAGGCAAATGAAGATGGAAATAAATCAATTCATGAAATCATGGAGGACCCCACCTACCCACTTACCATGATATATAATAAGTAGCTAATGCACATGTTAGCGGATATCAAAGTTACATGCACATGTAATGGTAGATTATGCTCATGCTAATGACAACTTGGAGGCGACACTACCTAGAGGGGTAGGTAGTCCCCTAAAATATGCATTAAGGTTTTAGGCATGCATAAATACCCCTAATATTTCATGTTATAAGCTCTTAGCACCACCTAATAGTAAGTTTAGTGATAGCCACAAAAATAAACACAAAAACTCTTTCGCTTTTTAATGGCTTCTTAGCGTTTTCTTCATGTAATTTTCTTATATGCAATTTTAATTCATGCACTTCTCTTATTTATTTCTTCTTATGTTAGTAGTTTAGTTCTCTTTCCTTTATGCAAGTAGACTAGCCTTTAGTTTATTTTAATTAGCTCTCATTTTCCTCTTGTTTATGTTCATGTTGAAATCTACATTTGTTGAAACAATAACAAAAATGAAATGCTAAACCCCTTAAATTTAAGGGTAATGAAGCTCTCTTAATCATGTAATTCAACATATTTGAAAATTTGTGACCCCTTTTTGTGCTTAATGGAATGTTTGATGTAGTAAAATTTTTGTTGTTTATCTTTGAATTTGATAGGCTATGTTGTCGACACCAAATTGGCCATGCTTAAACAAATATAAATACAAATTACCTCTTCATCTAATATGATTCGGTAATGAAGTGAATCTTAGAATCAAAATTTGATGGTCTATACTAATCAATAGTAAATAGGTCAAGCTTAGAATATATTTTATTTTTAACTTCATTTTCATTTTCAGGAGAGTTATTAAGTGGTTTGGAGGGTGTGTTAAAGTTTGATGGTTTATGTTGGGATAATTAATAGCACAAATAAGCCATACTTATGATAAACACATCAACTAAACTCACTAATGACAAAATAGAGAGATCATAATTTCATTGTGATGATTTATGTGATTATGAGAAGGGATTTACCTCTACGTTGCTTTCTGCTCTCATATTTTTATTCACTTTCCTTTGCTAGTTTTTTTACATTTTTTTAGCTTAACACAACTTCAAATCTTGGTTTAATTTGATCGAGTAGGTTTTTAAATCACTTCAATTCCCTTCGAATCGACCCATACTCGCCACGTATTAAAATTATACGCCGTGCGCTTGTGGTTATTTATTACAATTTTTTAGTGGTTTTCTAATTCGATAGGAAATTAGCCATTCAACAAGCTTCCAAAGATGTGCAAGAGGCAAGCTAGCTATTAGGATTTCTTTCTATATGATTCCACTATGTTTTGGATGTAATGACAAAGTTGTTTAATTGTCTATATTTAGACTCTGGTTAAACAAAGGGGCATCTTCATATGTCGCTCTTGGCATATTTTTTAATAATTATATTTCTCAGAAAATGATTTACGAATTGGGATTATGTAATGAATTTGAAATGTGATTGGAAGTGGAATGAGAAACTTATTTCATGATTTCAATTTTTTTCCATATCTATGTGTTTCTGTTATATCAATGTATCAAACATTACCGCATTTGGTCACCGAGAATTAATAACTATGGATGACTGCAACATCCGTAGCAGTTAGTTTGGGGCCTCCAATTGAGGGATATTACAAGTTGGTATCAGAGCATAGTTTTATGCAAATTTAAAAGGAATTTGAACCTAAAAGATTTTCAAAACATAATCCAATGAATCAGAAAATGAGATCGAGATTTGGGTTAATGCGATATTAACGTACTTGCATTTGATATGTATATATAAGTACGTATTCCTCTCTCTCTTAGACCGTTCTTATGTATCTTACTAATGGTCATATGCAGATTTACGAGAAAGGAAGATACGGTGATAGTAAATGAAAGAGGAAATCTAGGTGGAGGAAGCACCACAACTAATGGAAATGCTCGACCCAACACCAGAAGAAACCCGGATCAACAAGAAAATGCTAATCCAAATGCAAATGGCAACTTAGGTATTGAAACCCCGCCAGTAGATATAAGGATGATGTATCAGTTCTTTGTTAATTCGATGCAAGTTAGAGCAGCTGTAGGAGTAGCTGGGGGTAATGCTATCGAAGGAGCTAATCTTGTGGCCACGGTTGGCAATAACTATGCTAAGTTGAGTAGAGATTACACCATTCTTGGTAGGAAGCCATTATTGGGAACAGAGCGTGCTATTAGAGTAAAAGCCTGGTTATTATATTGTGAAAGGATTTTTGGTAACTTGAGATTTGATAATGAGCATAAGAGGAGACTTGCTTCTAGACAATTGCAGGGAGCAACACTTTATTGGTGGAATAGTGTTACTGCGGAAGTTCTCGAGGAAGAGTTGACTTTGGAAAAATTTAAGAGGAGATTCGAAGAGTGGTTTTTGTTTGAAGTTACTAAGTCATTATTGTTGAGAAAGTTCATGGATTTGGTGTAGGGTGAGATGTCAGTGATTGAGTATGTTGCGAATTTTGATGAGTTGTCTAGATATGGATATGTTACTGGTGACACCGTCATTAAAAGAAACGAGAAGTTTATTCGAGGGTTAAGACCCGAGACAACTATGGCGACTATGTCACACCTCCATGATCCACATTTGTAGTGGAAATGGCAATTAGGAATAATGAGATTCTTTCTACATATAGGAAGGCGAAGCGGTTTAGAACTTATGATTCTCAGGGCAAGAAGAGGAAAATATTAAGAAGAAAGGAGGAGGCGCCAAGAAGGCAAAAGCTGATCTAGTATGTTTACGTGTGATAAGAAGGGACATTATGCTCATGAATGTCGATCTGGAAAAGGGGAAAAAGTTGAAGGTAAGAAAGGAGTAAAGTGCTTCAACTGTAACTAGATTGGACACTACAAAAACCAATGTCCAGAACCAGCCACAGCGAACATGGGGATTTTTTTTGCTTTGGAACCATCTTCTTCCAGGCCAACTACTACTGATAAAGGGAAGACTGTGACGGAAGGTACGTTTTGATTCATAGTATTCTAGTTAAGGTACTATTTAATACTGGTGTAACACACTTATTTATATCTCAGTGTTTGGTAGATAAGTTATGTTTAGAACCCTCATACATAGTTACTTCTTTAAGTGTTGCGAATTCAATATAAGGATGTGCAACTCAAGGGATGAGATGTGACCAGTTAGAACTTGAATTGTTAATTCATAAGTATGAATGTAGTATGTATATTTTTGATTTCATAGGATTGGGGATCATTTTGGGTATGGATTGGTTAAATAGATATGATGCTAGAATATTTTGCTAGGATAGGGAAATATCGCTAAGGCACCATAATAGTCATAACCGAATTATATACTCGATAGAGAAGTCAGAGTTAAGTGTTTGTTCTTTGCTGGACATAATGAAAGTAGAAGAAGGGTTGAATCAGGTTTTAGTAGCAGAAGAGTTTGTAGATATTTTTGAGCCTATCACAGGACTACCACCGAAGCAAGCAATTAGGTTTCGAATAGATCTTGTGCTAGGAATAGAACGTGTAAGTCAGCCACCAAGCAGGATGACAGCTACCGAGATGAAGGAATTGAAGGTGCAGCTAGTGGATTTAGAAGGAAAGAAATTTATTAGCCCAAGCAGTATGCCTTGGGAAGCGGTCGCGGTTGTTTGTGAAGAAACCGGATGGGTCGTTAAGGATGTGTATCGATTATCGTAAATTGAACGGGAAAACGATCAAGAATAGGGATCCTTTGCCGAGAATCGATGATTTATTTGATCAAGTTGAGTGGATCCAAAGTATTTTTTCAATTGGATTTAGCGACTGGTTTCCATCAGCTAAGAGTGGTGGAGGACAATATTTCATTAATGGTGTTTTGTGTTAGGTGTGGTTCGTACGAGTGGTTATTAATGCCATTCAGATTAACGAATGCGCAAGCTTTCTTTATGGATTTGATAGACCAAGTTTTCTGAGAGCACTTAGATAGGATCGTATTGGTATTCATAGATGACGTTTTAATATACTCTAAGGATGAAATAGAGCATAAAGTTCATCTTAGAGTAGTGCTTGAGACGTTGAAATAGCATCAGCTGAAAGCGAAGTTTTTAAATAGTCATTTCTAGAAGAAAGAACATAAGTTTCTTGGTCATGTGGTTTCAAAGAAGGGTTTGTCGGTTGATCCGAATAAGATCGAGGCAGTTAACAACTGGAAGAGACCAGATACGATGACTGAAATTAGAAGTTTTCTTGGACTCACTGGCTATTACTAGAGATTCATTTAGGATTTCTCGTAGATAGCAGTGCCTTTAATTATGCTAACCAGAAAGGACGTGATGTTTATTAGGTCTGACATATAAGGAAACATTCCTTAAGTTAAAGCATTTGTTGACCAACGCGCCTGTGTTATTAGTTCCAAATAGAAACCAAGGATTAGTACTGTATACCATTGCATGTGGAACCGAATTAGGGGCTGTGTTGATGCAGAAAGGTAAAGGTATTGCCAACTCTTTACCATAGCTTAGACCACATGAAGTGAGATATCCCACTAATGATCTAGAGTTGGCATCAATGACCATCGCTCTGAAATTACGGGGACATTATCTTTTAGGGGAGAGATTTGAGTTATACACTGATCATAAGTCCTTAAGGTATTTATTCTCTTAGAAGGAGTTGAATATGTGACATAAGAGGTGGTTGGAGTTTTTAGCATTTTATGATTTTGGTATAGAGTATACAATTGGAAAAGGAAATAAAGTTGTAGATGCTTTTAGAAGATCAGAATTTGGTGTTAGCTATGTTAACAAAATGGAATGATCTAGAGGCTTTGACTACTTGTAGTGTGCAGTTAAGATCGATTGATGGCAATAGTCAGGGCACTGCCATGTTATCCTACTTGAAGTTCGACCAGTAGTAATTGAAAGGATTGCTTCTAGGAAGAAAGAGGATCCAAGTTAGCCAAGAAGATTAAAAGGCTTAAGGTTGGGTCGGAGATTGATGATGTAAAGATTTTAGTCTTGATCAGAGAAGATGGTTGAGAAAGAAATGACGATTGTGTGTTCCTAATGATGGGGACTTAAGGAAAGAAGTTCTTGAGGAATGTCATCATCCAAATTTATGATTCCTCCTGGAGGAACCAAGATGTATAAGACATGAAGAGAAGTTTCTATTGGGAAGGTATGAAGAATGATGTTGGCTTGTGGGTAAGGTAGTGTCTGAACTATCAACAAGTGAAGGTCGAATATCGAAAGCCGAGCGGGTTGCTTCAACCTTTGGAGATACCAGTTTGGAAATGGAACTCAATATCCATAGGTTTTATAGACGGATTGACAAGGTCAAATCATGGAAATGAAAGTATGTAGGTCATAGTGGACAAGTTGACCAAGAGTGCCCATCTCATTTCAATTAAGTCAATTGGGACGACACCTGTTCTAGCTAGATTTTTATGAGGAACATAGTTAGACTACATGGAATTCTTAATTATATATTAACTGATATAGATACTTTGTTTACTAGCGAGTATGGAAGAGACTACAGGATGTGTTAGGTGCCAAGCTCAAGATGAGTACTGTTTATTGTTGGAAAACTGGGGTGGCTACAACACAATGTTGGATCTTAAGGCTATTCAGACAATAGAAGTGGTGAAATGTGTATTAACTACTTACTTATTAATATAAAACTGTATTTACTCATATTGCAAATAGAAATAAGTAATCAGAGAATAAGTAATAAAGTATAATGTAGTAATCTAAATAACACCCGAATTTTTTTACTGGTTCGAATTAACCAATCCTACATCCAGTCCTGCACTCTATCGTGCAGAATTCCACTATAATCGCTTGCTTTCCACGGGTGACAAGAACACCTTTACAATCTTGGTTTCACGGGCTACAAGACACGCCCTCTTGATTTTACAGGCTACAAGAACACCTTCTCCTTATCAAAAACAACAAACTATGACAAGTAGTAGTATCTTCAATATAGATTCTTGCAGATTCGGTACAATGATCCTAAAGACCTCCAATGGCAATATATCTTTGAATTCTTTGAGGAATAGGATTGAATCAGAGAGAGAATGATGTGAATTAAAGTACAACTCTCTAATATTGTGCGGTTTGCAAATCAGTGAAGAATTGGAGTGAAACAGTATTGATTTGCAAGGAGATTGAAAGAGTATGCAATGGATTTCTTTTGCAAATGTTTGGAGAAGAAGGAGTAAGAGAAAATGAGAATTCTTGATGTTAAAAGTCGTTTTCAAAGGCATTTATATAGTTGTTGAAAAGACGTGTCTTTTGATGAAGAGGTGGAAGGAAATGTCTCTTCATTTGAAATTTGAAATTCGAAAAAACTGGTACCTTGTCGACAACCCCCTAACCCCCTTGTTGACAAGGGTGTTTGCAAAATGAGCAGCAACACTAGTAAGTATTGCGAATTTTCAGCATTTCAAATTACCTTATATTTATGGATTTTTGTGATTCGGTTGAGGTCAATGGTTGATAATCTTCAAGTATAATTGCCATGAGATCTTTAACAAGATATTCTAAGGTTCAACCAACTCCTCATCACTTCAAACACCTTTATCCTTCAACGTTCTTCTCTAATTGGGTTTTGTTCTTCAATTGCTCTGATTGACCTTCTTTTATAATTCATTTGCTTCCACTGCATTCTTGTAAATCTCTGTAAATGTCTCCATAATATATCTGATATGACTGCATTACTCGGAGATACGTTAGTAGTAATATTTATGTGGTTGTTGTCATCAGAATCAATACCCAGGGTATTAACAATCTCCCCCTTTTTGATGATGACAACCATATAAATATTTGAGAGATAAAATATAATACTTTTATATTTGACTCCCCTAACTCCATGCACTCCCCCTATCATTGTGCCTAGTATATTTATACATTTTCTCCCCTTTTGTCATCAACAAAAAAGGGCGAAAAAGAGTCACTTAAATCACTGCTAGACAATATGTAGAGTTTGTATATAGAGATAAATGCTTATAAATAAAACACATGAGGGGAAAATAAATCAGTTCAAAACATGAAATAAACTTATCTGATAATAAGATGAGTTTTAGAGTTACCGACTTTGCCAATGCCAATATCAAATCCTTTTCATATTTATCCAATGATCAGTAGATTTCTTGTCATATGCTTTGAGCATCTGCTATCTGATATACATTGTTTGGTGCCTGAAAAATTATAAAATATGCACACCGTTACCCTTTTTATTCTGGGGTCCATGGGGTTAAGTTTTGGGATGCCAAACCCAAGAAGAGTTTGAATATCCTTTCAAAATATAATCATTAGATGAATGAACCTTATTAATAAAATTATCAATATATTTTTCTTTTGCGATATCATCCAACCCATTTGGAACACGGCTTATTAATGAATCTATTTGGAGGTTTTAACTTTAATTTCCTAGGTTTTGGTATGAACTTGGTAGTCTTAACAAACTTAGTATTTTGAATACTATTTTTCTTTGATTTAGGCTTAGGGGTGTATCCAAGTCCATGTTTATTCCTAGTGTGTTTATATGTAGATAATAATTTTTCTAGATTATCCTTCCCTTTGTTAAATTTATCAACATCGGTTTTCATTTTGTCAAAATCCTTATTACATTTTAGAATAACATTATTCAGAGAGTTGTTTTGTCATTCAGATCAGTGATTTGTGACTTCATTGAAAGATTTTCTGATTTTAAGGATTCATTTTCACTTTTTAGTTTTTCAAAACTTCCAAGTGTCAAATCCTTTTCATCATTATACCCATTAAGTCTTTCAATTTCATCTTTTAGACATTGTTTTTCTTCAGTTAACCTTTCATTAAATATTTTTAATCTATCTATCTCTGCCAAACTATTGTTGTACTCTTTCCTAAGTATTTTATATCCCTAATTCATATCATTCAAAACATTAGGAATTTCTTTATTAGAATTCCATACCTGGTCATCCTTTGCCATGAAGCACATGTTGGCATTTTCTGTTTCTGAATCATTATCACTTGCTGACGTATCTGAATCGTCCTATTTTGCATTGAATGCCTGTTTCCTCTCCTTACTGAAAGTGATTGACTTTGATTTCTTCAGTTTGGGACAGTCTCTTTTCAAATGACCGGGTTTATCACATTCGAAATACTTAACAACATTTTCATTTCTAGAATTATTGTTGTTAGTTTTTCGAAGTTTGTTTGTTATCCAATACTTCAAGAATTTCTTGAACTTCTTGGTCATAAACTCGATATCATCATCAATAGCATCATTGAGTGCTAGTGATTTCTTCTCATTTGCCCGATTCTTTTTTCTAATCTGCAACTTTACATCATAGGACATTAGGTTACCAATTAAATCTTCTAATTTCATAATACTAATATCATTGGCTTCTTCAATTGCCAGAGTCTTCTGATCCCATTCACTAGGAAGTGAATTCAAGATCTTTCTGACTTGGTCTTCTTCAGTAATTTTCTTTCCTAATGATATTAAGGCATGTACTATATCTTGAAATCTAGAATACATATCAGAAATAGAATCATTTGGTTTCATTTGAAAGAGTTGAAACTGGTTAGTTAGCATAGATATCTTTGTTTGTTTTACTTTATTGGTGCTTTCATGTGTGACTTGTAGAGTTCTCCAAATTTCATATGCAGAATTACAAATAAACACTCATTTAGATTCATTTCTGTCTAAGGAGCAAAATAAAATGTTCATGGTCTTAGAGTTATTAAGTGCTTGTGTCTTTTGGTCTAGTGTCCATTTTGAATATTCTATTTGAGGCTCTATGTATTCTATTTGGGTAATGTTCCAAATATCCAAACCATTAGACTGCAAATAACATTTCATCCCACAAGCCCAATATGCATAACTACTGCCATCAAATAGAGGGGGTCTAGTGGTGGATTGCCCTTCTACAAAAGTGTTAAAAAATGTGTTACTAGTGTCATTATCCATTTATACTTTTCAAAAACCAAGTTATGAATTTTTGAAAACCAATGCTCTGATACCAAATGTTGGAAAATTGGGGTGGCTACAACACATTGTTAGACCTTAAGGCTCTTCAGACAATAGAAGTGGTGAAATGTGTATTAACTACTTACTTATGAATATAAAACTGTATTTACTCAAATTGCAAACAGAAAGAAGTAATCAGAGAATAAGTAAGTAATAAAGTAAAATATACTAACGTAAATAACACCCGGATTTTTCTGCTAGTTTGGAGTAACCAATCCTACATCCAGTCCTGCTCTATCGTGCATAATTCCACTATAATCGCTTGCTTTCCACCAGTGGCAAGAACACCTTTACAATCTTGGTTTTTACAGGTTACAAGACACACCCTTTTGATTTTATAGGCTACAAGAACACCTTCTCCTTATCACCAACAACAAACTATGGCAAGTAGTAGTATCTTCAATACAGATTCTTGCAGATTCAGTACAATGATCCTAAAGACCTCCAATGGCAATATATCTTTGAAATCTTTGAGGAGTAGGATGAAATTAGAGAGTGAATGATGTGAATTAAAGTACAACACTCTAATATTGTGTGGTTTGCAAATCAGTGAAGAATTGGAGTGAAACAGTATCAATTTGCAAGGAGATTGAAAGAGTATGCAATGTATTTCTTTTGCAAATGTTTGGAGAAGAAGGAGTAAGAGAAAATGAAAATTCTTGATGTTAAAATTCATTTTCAGAGGCCTTTATATAGTGGTTTAAGGGACGTGTCTTTTGGTGAAGAGGTGGAGGGAAATGTCTCTTCATTTAAAATTTGAAATTCTGAAAAACGGGTACCTTGTCGACAACCCCCTACCCCCCTTGTCGACAAGGATGTGTTGCAAAATGAACAGCAACACTAATAAGTTGCGAATTTTCAGCATTTCAAATTACCTTATATTTATGGATTTTTTTTTATTCGGTTTAGGTCAATGGTTGATGATCATCAAGTATAATTGCCATGAGATCTTTAACAAGATATTCTAAGGTTCAACCAACTCCTCATCACTTTAAACACTTTTATCCTTCAGCATTCTTCTCTAATTGGGTTTTGTTCTTTAATTGCTCTAATTGACCTTCTTCTATAATTCATTTGCTTCCACTGTATTCTTGTTTATCTCTGTAAATGTCTCCATAATATATCTGATATGACTACACTACTCGGAGATATGTTAGTAGTAATATTTATGTGGTTGTTGTTATCAAAATCAATACCTAGGGTATTAACACTTATCACCCACAGACAGATGGGCAGACAGAGAGAGTTAACAAGGTACTCGAAGATTTGTTAAGAGCTTGTGTGCTAAATTTTGGTCAATCTTGGAAAGGACACTTACACTTGGTTGAGTTTTCCTATAGTAACAGTTATCAAACCAGTATAGGAATTGTGCCTTTCGAAGTTTTGTATAGGAGGCCATGCATGTCACCTAGATGTTGGTTGGAAATTGGAGACAGAATAGTCTTAGGTCCAGATCTGGTAAGAGAGGCAATAGAGAAGATTGAGTTGATCCGGGGTAGGATGAAGGAAGCTCGGTCTAAACAAAAGAGTTACGTAGATAAGACTTGTAAGGATCTAGAGTTCTAAGTTAGAGATAGGGTTTTCATTCAAGTATCGTCGATGAAGGGTGTGGTACGATTCTGAAAGTCAGGGAAACTGGCATTGAGATATGTTGGACCATTTTGGGTTATAAAAAGGTTCGGAACGCTTGCATACAAAGAAGAGTTGCTGAGCAGTTTGGCAGGCATCCATAACATATTTCATGTGTCTCGTCTTCGTAAGTATGTGCATGACCCAAAGACTACTATTCCTTCGACTGCATTGGAGGACTTAATAGTAGAACCGGATCTGACTTTTGTTACGCAACCAGTTTGGGTTGTAGCGAGAGATTAGAAGAGGTTAAGAAACAAGACAGTTAAGTTGGTGAAAACTCAGTGGAGCGACAACAAGAAGAACTGTACATGGGAGACATAAGACATGATTAAAGATACGTATCCTAATCTTCTTTGAGGGTATGTTCTATATTTTCTTTATATAGACTATTTGTTAGTCAGGTAGGCTAGTATGGTAGTTAGGAGATGTTACAGACGATTGCTATAATTACTATTTAGTCCTTGCTGAAGCCCAAGGACGAAATTCTCTAAGGAGGGAGCCTGTAACATCCCTAATTTGAAATAACATTATTTAGGAGATTTAATTAGATAAATTGAATAGAATAGTATAGAGATTAGAATGATAAGGGAATTGAGATTTGAGAACTATTTAGGGCCATGCATTAAGTATATTGGTAAATACCTAAGAGAATAAGGAAAAGGTAATATGGGAGTAGCCGTGTACCATAACCCTATAACCCCTAAACCTTTACCTCATTCTCATTCATACTTTCATAAAACAAAAACATAAGCAAAGGAGAATCAAGCTCGGCCATTACCCTAAGGGAAGAAGAGCTTAAAATCAATTAGAAGCTAAGATCAAGTTAAAAAGATTAAAGCAAGAACAAATCTCAAGTTCCTTGTCCAAACAAGGTAAATAATAATTTAAACCATCTCATATATGTCTTATTGAACATTCTAATTTCGGGTTTAAGGTTTAAATTTGTTTGGATGGATGAATGATGATATGATTTGATTATATGCCATATTTTGATTTTAACAAGGAATTTTGTGTAATGGTATTGTTCGATTTTAAGGTTAAAATCATGTAAATTGATTTCGAATACAATGATGTTTGAATACGTTATGTGAAACATTATTTTGGAGATGGGTTTAAATTTTCATAATATTCCAAGATATGAATAATTTATTATGAATTTTGAATGGAAGAAATAGATAATTTTGTGTTTAAATTATTTAAGACAATTATATGTTGACTGCCAATCTGAAATTTGTGTATGTTAGAAAACTTATTAAAAGTGAATTTTGGTGAATTTTTGAAAATTTTCCTAAGTTTTCTAATATGGTTATTAAATTATTTAAGTTGAAGGACTTAAATGTTTTGTTGTAGGGAATGTCTTATTTGGTTAAAATATTTCAATTATTAATTATTGAATTCGACAGCCTTTTTAGAAAAGGATTTTGTTAAAGAATTTGGCAACCAATCATATATTGACAAATTGGGTAAGTTAGGTAAATAGGAATTTCTGTCAAAGGCAACAAAACCAGTTTTGTTGTGACTTACCACTTTGCCATTTCCATCTGCTAGCTTTTGTTACCATACTTCTGCTAATACTCTTTCGAAATCATACACATGGTATCAAGCCATTTATACATAGTGGATTAGGGAAAGGCGGAAGGGATTGTGTCGAGGGCAAGCTTTCGAAGTGCTTGAAGTCGTTCTTATAAGCTTTCAAATACATGATTTGTCTTTGTTTTTAAAAGATGCTTTTGAAGGGGTTTCATTACCTTAGTTCAAAAAAAGAAGCTTTCGAACAATTTGTCGCTTACCTTTGACTTTAGAAAGGAGCTTTCGAAATAGTTGCCGCTTTCTTTTAAAAGAAGCTATCAAATAAGTTGTCGTATTTTGAACCTATTCGTTACCTAGCTGTCGTCTTCATGCATTTTGAATTGGTTAAAGGCCGCTTTTCTTTATAGCCCTATAACAATGAGTTCGAAAGGAAGGCTTTCATTTTATTAATATTGAAGTTACCTTCCCAATGCTTTCGAAAGGGTCCTTATAGCCACTTTTATTAATGGTTTTGAAGGGCTTGTTTCGAAGCTATCCTTTTCACTTATTCTTTTATTTGAAGACCAATGCTTTCGAAAAGATTACATCTGCTTTTGTTTTCTTTAACCCAGAAATAATATTTAATTTTGAACCCAACAATTTCGAAAGGGATACTTTCAAATGGTTTCGAAGCTATGCATCTACTAGGAACTAAGTGCCTTTGAAAAATAAGCTTTGAGTGTTTCGAAAGGTATATCTTTAATGGTTTCGAAAGGGAGGTTTCAATGCTTTTAAAAGGATTGTTTTAAATGTTTCGAAAGGCTTATTCTTAAATGTTTTGAAAAGAAGGTTTGAATACTTTCAAATGGTATGTTTTAACGGTTTCAAAAGGGAAGGCCTAAAGTATTAGCCTTATTTTTCAAACAAGAAACCTTATCTCATTTTTTTAAAAGTAAATCCATGGCAATACGAAAGATTTTTGAAATGGCATTTAAACTTTGGAGTTATTGAAGAAGCTATCCTTGATAAAGATAGTGGGTTAAGGGTATTTACCATATTTCATTTGAAAAAGAAATTAAACCATAGACGGTTATATTATTATGTTTTGATCAGTTATCATATATGATTCTTCTGTAAACATATCCACTTTACAATCAACCCATAAACTAGTGAGATTGACCTAGTAGTGAATATATGTTGATTTAACTCCTGTGTGAGTAGAATTATATCCAGGAGGTCAAGCAGACTAGAATATAGGATGCCCAAAGACTGATCAAAGGATTATTGGTTAGACAGGTTCTTAGTAAACCCATGAAAACTATGTGTGGAAATAGTTATTGGCAAGGGCGAGTAGGTTCTTAGTGATTCCATGAAAACTATGTCCAGATTAAGTTATAGAATGAGATCAATGGGCTCATAGTGATCCCATGAAAACTATGACATGGGAGAAGTTATTGGAGAATCCAATAGGTCCATGGTAAGCCCATGAAAACTATGATTGGAGAAAGTTATTGGAAGATACTAATAGGTTCATAGAGATCCCATGAAAACTATTTTTGGATGATAGTATTGGTAGGAACCAATAGGTTCATAGTGACCACATGAAAAATATGAAAGTGGATAGGAATTCCATAAAAAATTAACAGGTTGTTGGCCAACCCATGAAAACTAATAGATTAATGGTGACCCCAAAAACTATAACTTGAGACAGATAGCCCAGTAAATGGGGATAGGAAACCTAAAGCATATTGCATGTTTGCATATCATCATAATACCTTTTATTATGTTAAGTCTTAACCATTGTGGATGCAAGTGCAAAATATATGTTTATTATAAATTGGTTCAGATACTAGTGAGGCGAAAACCCGTTCTGCTTAGTAGTATGGTCTCACTAGATATCTATATGGTTCGAGATGGTAGGTTATTTTTCGTACCAGACTTTTCATCTGACTCGAAGTTTATGTTTTCCGCTTAAAGTCTCGGGTGCTCAATTGATTTTGAGTAGTTTGAAATTAAGGTTTTCAAGTCCTCCTTTAGATGAATAAGCTTCTGAAGACGTACAAGAGACAAGCTAGCTAGTACCAATTCTTTCTGTTTGATTCCGTCGTGTTTTGGATGTAATGGTAAAGTTGTTTAATTGCCTACATTTAGACTTTGTGTTAGAAATGCAGATTACGGATCATAAGGCTAGATAAACACTAGAGGGGGGGGGTGAATAGTGTTTTAAGGAATTACTAAATCTTTTTGAGTTTATGTTAATTTGAACACAAATGTATGCAACATTCAGACACAGATATGATCACAGAAACAAACACAGATGCAGAAATAAAGTAAAAGCAATAAAGGAAAGAACACATCGGATTTTATACTGGTTCGAAGTTACCCTACATCCAGTCTCGCATACAAGTACGGATTTCCTTTCAAAAGAAATCTTTACAATCACACCCTCGATTTCAAGGCTACGAGGTACACCCTCTAGATTCACAGTCCTCTGGGTAGAGATACTTCATTTCACGGGCAGCAAGTTCACCCAATTAATTTCCAGGGCTACAATCACACCTTTTCTCACTTGATTGATTTCCAAGGCCACAATCACACCTTCTCTCGCTAAATTGATTACAGAGAAATCTATAACTCTGAATAGCAATGAGGATCTTATTAAGATAGTGATAGAGAATCAAACTAGAAATGATCTAGTTAGATTCAATGTTGATTTCGGCAGAGTAATGGTAAGAATATGTACAAAGAAATGTGGAAGAAGATGAGTGAAAACCAGAAAAAATATAATTAGAAATTCGATAAAAATGACCCCTATTTATAAAAGAACAACAGCCATGTCCATTCGTGAAGGGATATGACGAATAGACACTTCTTTTGAAATTCAAATTTTTGAAATCAACTACCACTATGTCGACATGGGTATCTTGAGTATGTCAACATCCCAAAGGAAATTTTGGTGGTTTATTTTTCCTTGAAAATAACTTTTATCTTATATTAAAACTATTTTAAACTTTTATAAATATTCTTAAATATAGTTAAAATACATAAATAAATATAGAGAATAATATTTTGGTATATATAAAATTTTACTATAATTTTACATTTAAATCTAAGTATAAATATTAAAAGTTAAATATATTATTAAGAGATAGTTTAAAACTAAGGATCGTTTGATTTTGAAGATAAAGATTATTTTGAGGCTAAAAATATTTAAAACCAGGATAGATGTTTTTGATTCTTTTAAAAGGAAGATTTTGAAATCATTTTGAAAACAAGATATAATTTTGTGAAAACATTTTGAATAAAAGTTAGTGGATACAAAACAATGTTCCACTAGATTTTTCGTAGGTTCCATCCTACTTAGGGTTCCATCCCTTAAACAGGCTCGAAGTGGATTCCATTCCATGAATAAATTGGATTTTATGATGCCAGTGCTTTTCTAGGAGTTTTAACAAACTAATTAAATTACTTATTCTTGAAATCTTGAACTCTTGATAATCTTGATATTGTTGATACTCATGAGTCCTCAATCTTGATATCTTGAATCTCTATACTGTACAGTCTTCATTCTTGGTACCTGCATGGTTAAATCCTGCATATACATATATTTCTAAATTATAATGTTAGTATTTATATTTTATAATCCTATTCTAAGGTTGTTGTCATCAAAACCATCATCTCAAGGACAAACAATCTCCCCCTTTTTGATGATGACAACCTTTGTCTATAAAATATTACTTATATCCTAATAACTCCTCCTAAAACTAATAACTCCTCCTTAATCTATGCCTAACTATCCTATTTTATATTTCTCCCCCTTTGTCATAAACAAAACTATCTCCATACTATATAATCTCCAAACTATATAACTCCCCCTCATTCTTAGACTAAAGTACCTGATTAATAAACTATACAATGGAGTATATAATAGATAGATTAAGAGATAATTATACTGATAGACATGATAATTAATTAAGAATCATATAAATATTAATGCGTATTTATACATGTTTTTCTTACCAAATATCAAACCAAACCAAATCAAATTAAATCAATCAAAGTAAACAATTCAAATCAAATAAAGCAATCAATTCAAACATTACGAGGAACTTCCACCCATCCTTCTTCTCCAAATATAGGGTCTGCTTTAATGGCATCCCAATTTTCATTATCATTAATGAGAGAGACTGGAGGATGTGCTTCTTATCATCCTTGTGCAGGGAGGAAATCATCCGTCGTATTGCATCGAAATGCCTTTCTTTCTCCTTGATCATCTGCATTTGACTCTACTCTAAGTGTCGCTGGTTTTGAAGAATGAACGAAAGAATATTTTTGAAAGAATTAAGAGTCTCTTCAAGATTCTTGGATAAATTATGAATTGGATTGGCCATATTTTAGTTTGTGAGAAGAATGAGAGACAAAGTAGATAAGAAATAATATTGAGTGGTGAATCTGGAAGAAATATATATTTATAGGTGTAGAAATTCGTTGCAAAGAATAGACATAAGGTAGTTATTCAAATTTCAAATTCAAAATGAAATGTCATTTCTGACCAGTACATATTGACATGGTCATAAGGGGGATGTCGACATGGTGCAGTGAATTTTGATGGCTTATTTTGATTTTGTGAATAGTTATGTGTGTGTGTGTGTATATAGCTATATAATATACTAACATTTATTCTGGAGATAAGATAAGCTAGATAACAGAAAAGGAATTCAATTTCATTTCATGATAACACGATACAATGATTAAACACAAAGAACAACATGAACTTTTAAATTAGAACAAACTAAACTAATAGAACATGAAATGAAAAGATAGAACTAGTTAGAGGATGATGAAGATGAAGATAATCCAAGCTTCTTGCTGACTTTGGAAATAAACTTGTTCATCTTGGATGAAATTTTGTCCAACTTCTTACTAACGGGTCGTTTAAGAATCCGTTGATTCTCAACAATGGTCTTTTGGTTTCTGAAAAGGGTTTTGTTGGTTGGATTAGGAGGATAATCAATGCTTTCCAGAGATGTTTCACCTTCTTCTTCTTCAATTTCAATTTCATCCCCTTCTTCTTCTTCCTCTTCCTCCTCTTCCATCTTCTCATGAGCCAAACGCTCTTCCTTTTTGGCATGAGTCTCATAAGGTTGAAAAACAAATGGAATTTTCATAAGATAAATATTGGAATGATTGAAAACCTTTATTGAAACAAATTCTTCTCCTTTGAAATCTACTCCAAAATAGTTAAAAATCCGAGTAAGATAGATTTTATGATACAAAGTATTCTCACCCTTTTCAAGATTTTTGGGACGAAGTTCATCCAAAATAACTTGCATCCAATTAATATCATAATTTCCAAAAGTAGCGAAAAGTTCTCAAACTTTTGAAGTAGGATTGTTAAACTTCCCCGATCTTGGGGTCAAAGTATGTTGTAAAAGAAGATTGATAATTCTAGCTGTTGGTCGAAAGTTTCGATTTTTGAATTCAAAATCATCATTTCCTTCAAAAATGTGATGAAACGTCTCACGATCATTTTCATCAATATTAAAACTAGAAAGATCCATTCCCGTACTCTTGCAATTGAAAATGGTACCCAAAAGATCACAATTCAAAACAATTCTAGTGCCTTTGACACTACTCCAAATTTCATCATCATTTCCAATATAAAATCCACGGTTTAAATTTGCATAGAAAATTTTAACAAGATTTGGATAACTAAACGAAATCATTTTGAGAAGCATCAATAAGACTAAGAATTTGATTGTTTGCAAAAAGAGAATCTATTTCATAAGAAGAGAAATCTTGAAATATAGCAAACATTCTGGGATGGGCTTTTCCATAGTTAGTTAGCATAACTGATGTATACTTTTATGGCCTCCGGACCATTGAAGAGTTGCTCTTTATCTTTTTGGAAATTGTCATTATGGAGGGGTTGCTTGGAGAAGCCATTAAAGTAGAGAGTAGAGAGCTTTAAGTTTTGAAGAGAGAATTTCAATTTGAAAATGAGAGTGAAAACATGTGATAAAAGATAGTGAATAAATAGATTCTCAAAGGACATGTTATCTGGTTAAAAGATGCCTTTTCAGAGAATAGAATGAAGTGAAAAGGTGGAGGGAAATTCAACCATTTGAATTCAAATTTTGAATTTCAAATACTGAACCCATGTCGACATCATGTTGGGGACCATGTCGACATATATCTTTGAATTTCTATGATTTATTTTTCCTAAGTATTATAATATATACATATACTTATTATTTTTAATGTATATATATATCTGGAATATTTTTGAAATTGTAGTATATTCTATAAAATATTATAATACTACTAAAATTAAAAATAATAGTAAAAAATAAAAAATTTAAAATTCAAAAAACACACCAATTGAAAATCAATCAATCAAGCATCCAAATCTAAGCATGCAATTTCAACCAATTATATTGTAAATGTGTACCTTTTTCCGAGTCCATTTCTCTGAATTCATCGGAGTCATGAACTGCTGTGAAACACATATTTGAATTATCTGTCTTATGATCATCATCGCTTGAGGACGTGTCTGAGTCATCTAGAGTAGCAGTAAATGCACGTTTTCATTTCTTTATTGAATCATTGTTTATAGAAAGATTTTGCCTATCTGGATAAGGAGAGTCTCTTTTGATATGGCATGGTTCATCACAGTTGAAATAATTGATATTGTTTGGCACTACATTCTGATTTGCAGAGTTCTTATAGTTATTTCTCTTGAGATTGTTCTTCTTTCTAAATTTCACGAATTTTCGAAAATTCTTGGTCGTAAAGGCTATCTCTTCATCATTATCGCCGTTTGAGTCTGATCCATGGGTCAATGCGTTGAATGCCATTGACTTATTTTCAGATGCTTTTCTTTCTCTTCTCCCAATCATTTGGACTTCAAACGAAATTAGATTTCCAATTAATTCTTTTATGTTTAAGGTGTTGATGTCATTTGCCTCTTCGATCGCAAGTGTCTTTTGGTCCCATTCTGGAGTAAGAGAATTTAAGAATTTTCCGACTTGATCTTCTTTCGAAAATTCCTTTCCCAAGGATACTAGAGAATGCACAATATCCTAAAATCTACTATACATATCTGAAATAGACTAATTAGAATTCATTTTAAATAATTGAAACTGATTTGTGAGCATGGAAATTTTGGTCTGTTTAACTTTTCTTGTTCCTTCGTGAGTAACTTGCAAATTTTTCCAGATTTCATATGCAAACTTACAAACTGACACAATATTAAATTCATTCCTATCAAGTGAACAAAATAGAATATTTATTGCTTTAAAATTATTTTGTGCAACATTCTTTTGCTCAGCGGTCCTCTGTGCAAAATCAGTTGTGGGTTCATAATATTAAGTCTGTGTGATGTTCCAAGTGTCTAATCCTACAGATTGTAAATATATTTTCATCCTATATGCCCAATATGCATAATTACGGCCATTAAAAAGTGGTGGTCTGACAGTAGACCGACCTTCTACAAATGAATTAATGACACGGATGATAGAACTAGTGTTGGTAGTGTTACCATACCAATGTTGGTAGCCATTTTGAAAATTTTCAAAATTCAGATTTTGAAAACTTTGAAAACCTTGCTCTGATACCAAATGTTAGAAATGCGGATTACGGATCTTAAGTCTAGGACAAACACTAGAGAGGGGTGAATAGTCTTTTAAGGAATTACTAAATCTTTTTGAGTTTATGTTAATTTGAACACAAATGTATGCAATATTCAGACACAGATATGATCACAGAAACAAACAAAGATGCATAAATAAAGTAAAAGCAGTAAAGAAAAGAACACACCGGATTTCATACTAGTTCGGAGTTACCCAACATCCAGTCCCGCACACAAGTATGGATTTTCTTTCAAAAGCAATCTTTACAATTACACCCTCGATTTCAAGACTACGAGGTACACCCTCCAGATTCACAATCCTCTGGGTAGAGATACTTGATTTCATGGGCAACAAGTTCACCTAATTGATTTCCAGGGCTACAATCACATCTCTCACTTGATTGATTTCTAAGGCTACAATAACACCTTTTCTCGCTAAATTGATTACAAAGAAGTCTATAACTTTGAATAGCACCGAGGATCTTGTTGAGATAGTGATAGAGAATCAAACTAGAAATGATCTAGTTAGATTCAATGTTGATTTCGACTGAGTAATGGTAAGAATATGTAAGAAGAAATGTGAAAGAAGAAGATGAGTGAAAACCAGAAAAAATATAATCATAAATTCGTTGAAAATAACCCCTATTTATAGAAGAACAACAACCATGTCCATTCATGAAGGGATAAGACTAACAGACACTTCTTTTAAAATTCAAACTTTTGAAATCAACTACCACTATGTCGACATGGGTATCACGAGTATGTCGACATCCAAAGGAAATTTTGGTGGTTTGTGTTTCCTTGAAAATAGCTTTTATCTTATATTAAAACTATTTTATACTTTTATAAATATACTTAAATATAGTTAAAGTACACAAATAAATATAGAGAATAATATTTTGGTGCATATAAAATTTTACTATAATTTTATATTTAAATCTAAGTATAAATATTAAAAGTTAAATATATTATCATTAAGAGATAGTTTAAAACTAAGGATAATTTGATTTTGAAGATAAAGATTGTTTTGAGGCTAAAAATATTTAAAAGCAGGATAGATGTTTTTGATTCTTTTAAAAGGAAGGTTTTGAAATCATTTTGAAAACAAGATATAATTTTGTAAAAACATTTTGAATAAAAGTTAGTGGATACAAAACAATGTTCCACTAGATTTTTCATAGGTTCCATCCTACTTAGGGTTTCAAAATTTTAGCAGGCTCGAAGTGGATTCCATTCCATTCCACGAATAAATTGGATTTTAAGATGCTAGTGCTTTTCTAGGAGTTTTAACCAAATTCATAATTAAATTACTTATTCTTGAAATCTTGAACTCCTGATAATCTTGATATTCGTGATACTCATGAGTCTTCAATCTTGATATCTTGAATCTCTATATTGTACAGTCTTCATTCTTGGTATCTGCATGGTTAAATCCTACATATACATATATTTCTTAACTATAATGTTAGTATTTATATTTTATAATCCTATTCTAAGGTTGTTGTCATCAAAACCATCATCTCAAGGACTAACACTTTGGTCAACCACGGGTGCATCTTTATATTCCGCTCTTGGCATATTTTTTAATAATTATATTTATTTGAACGTGGCTTGCGGATTGAGCATATAATGAATTTGAAATGTGATTTGAAGTGAAATGAGAAATTTATTTTGTGATTTTAATTTTTTTTCCATATCCATGTGTTTCCTTTATATCAATGCATCTAATACTACCACTTGGTCATCGAGAATTAATAACTGTGGATGACCGCGGCATCTGTAGCGGTTAATTTTGGGCCTCCAATTGGGGGATGTTACAAGCATTTTCATCCAATTCGTCTTCCTCAAATTGTTTGTTATCTTTAGAGCCGGGGAGAGCCATCGTTATATCTCCCCATGGGCTTTTCACTCCAAAGTTTAGGTTTGTAGCAGCTACTTTTGCAATGGGTGGAATGTTTTATTTCGTCATGATTCTTAGAGCTCCACCCACTATTTCCTTTTGATTTTGCCTTCTATTTCCTCAATTCAAGCTAGAAATAGAAGAATGCTCCTGCTTTGTAGTAGCCACGACTTCCGACACCCTTTTGGTAGTAGTTAGTGATTGGTGCGCTAAGAGTGCATCGAGCTTTTCCATAAGAGACTTTTGGATGTTTGTCATTTTTGGGTTAATTTCATCAACCATCTTGTTCAATTCTTCCTTAGTTACAACTTTATGCCATGTGGAGGATCATAGAAGTTGATCTCCAAAGTTAGCTTCTAACGGCAAGTTGTTGGGGTTGTCAACTTCAATTTGCTATGAATTTGTTTCATCTCCAGCAATGGTAGCTCCTATGGATTTTCGAAAGGTAGTTCTCTTTCTTTCTACTGCCATTGATTCCTAATAACAAATCTTTTAAGCAAAGGTTGAGGATCTAACTTCTGAACCCATCTGATCCAAAGTAGATAGCTCGATCTAAGCTTGAGTTGGGCTCTCAATGAAAGAACCAAAATGTTAGCAAAAAAATGGATCAATAACCCGGATTGAGTGTAAAGGATCAGCCTTGTTTATCAAGTAAAATAAAATCAAAAAAGAAATAGTAAATCCTAGAAAAAGTAAAGAGATCGGAGATTTTTATAGTGGTTCGGCTGTTAATGAAGCATGCGTCTACTTTATAGCTTTTATTGTTCAACTACTATTACAAAGGAGTTTGGATTACAATATGATTTTTCTTTCCTAAGTTAGATCAAGCCAACATTGTTAGAGACAACCAAAAGTATATCAGTTGCCCTTTGTGGTTATTGTGAGGGAGAAGATGAGTGAAGAAACAATGGTAGTGTTTCAGCAGAGAGCAGAGCCAATCCTTTTCTGTTGTAGATAGGACGGTATTTATAGGATTTGGAGACTACTTGGTTCAGGGCCGCTTTTCCAGAATCTTATATTCTCATGCAAAAGGAGCCAAAAAGTTTGGTGGTGACCTGAGCTAAATATTCGGATCGGTACGTAATCGATGGGTCGGATCGGTACCTATCCAAATACATAGTGAATTTATGAGTTTTGAGTCCGTTGGGGGTTATATGACTAAGTATTCAGATTGGTGCCTATCTTATAGGGTCGGATAGGTGCCTATCAGAATACTTGTTGAATTTTTGAGTATTCTCATCTTGGTTGTCGTCTTGTTCTATAATTGAGTACCTTGTTAGAATATCAAGTCGTTTGGAGTTCGTTTGATCATCTATCTTCATGGATCATCCAATCCATTCATTGTAGGAGATCCATTCATACCTCGCTTAATACTTAACCAAATGATGTGAAACTTCATACATGCAACATACATAAGTAGGAGCTCCTAATCGGTTCTCACGAGGATCCGAGCTACATATTTGGTTCAGTGATGATCTAGTTGAGTCGGATCTGCAGTAATCCAAACCCTTAGCCTATTTTTGAATCTCTTTCTCTAGGTCATAGGAGATCCAGCCATAACTCACTCAATACTTAACCAAAAGAAATGAAATTTCATAAACTCAATGTACATGAGTAGCAAATCCTCCAAATCGGATCTCATAAGGTGGGGCCCATCCTAGGTGACCTGATCCGTTAAATATGGTCAATTTGGAGGATATCCATCCATAACTCGCTCGATACTTATCGAAAGCAGATTAAACTTTGTATCTACCTTCTAGATTGTGTGTGGTTCCCACACAATGAATCTCAAGTGTTGGAGCCTAACTTATTTGGGTCGGATCCGATCCAAAATGTCTTGGCTAATTAATTTAATTTTTCATCCGAGGATTCTCTTATGTCTTCTAAGTGTTCCCTCCAAATTTCAAGTCAACCTGAGTGTGTGTGAGTTCTATAGGTCCATTTTAAGTTTCTTTGGTCCAAAAGCGGGTAAACGTTTGAATGGTTGATATAAGTCTTCATTTCTTGCATTGTGTTGCTTGGAATGCTATGAAACATGGCAAGTGTACTTAGAAGGGGTATAGAATCATGATGCAAGAGGATGGAAGTCCCCATGACTCATTCATTTGGATCGGTACCGATCCAATTGATACAGATTGGTGCCAATCAAAAATGTTGTTATTTTTGAGAGATATTTCTTTGGGCCATTGTTGTTATTCTAAGACCTTTAGTCATGTTTAAAGTCATTTGTGCCTAATCTGGATGTTCTAACTCCTTTTGATTTCTCCTGGGTTGAAAACCCGGTTAACAGGCGATGAGGACGCAATACTGCACTGATGTTCGATCCTGATGAGGTGCTGAGTTATGGATACTAGCGGTGATAGTACCGTGGTCCAAAAGGGGACATGGTGCTTATACATAAATACATTCTCTTATGTAGTTATTGTCCGCTTCAAGTAGATGGGGCGTACCATACGTAGAGTTGAGAAGACTAATAATATGTAATGGTAGGTAATCGACATAAACTAATGTTATGTGTAAAGTTTGTAATTTATCTATCACTAGAATGTTGTTCTTACCCCTCCTCATTACAAGCATAGCTATAAAGGGATATGTACTGGTGCAAGGCTAAAATGGTGGAACGACGGATTTCCTTATGCATGCTCGACACTAAAAAGGAAGCTGGATATCGGAAGGGCCAACCTTAGTTAGTAACTATATGTTTTAGTGTACTTTAGTATTCCACTGTGAGTTTGTATCATTGGTGTTCTAAAATGCATTTTTTTGTCGGATGCCAAATTCAACAATCCGTATTTTGGTGGACTTGGATTTTCGATTTAGCAAAAAGTAAGGCCCGCTAGGGTATAGGTTGTCACATTTGCTATCATAGCTTAGGTTAGTCGATCTTAAAATTATGGATGTGTTAAGTGAACATATTTGTATTTTTGCTATAATTATATGCCAAATTCTACAAATTCCAACTTTAGATGTACTTGCAACCATATTCTAAAAAGATGGATAATGCGACTATGAGTTGGATGATAGATGAAGTTGAAGCTGTATGCCTATCCTGATTACCCTATGGAAAATAGGTTATATTGAAAGACGTTGACTTAAGAAGAGCATAAATGCATCATATAGAAGGGCCCTTAAAGCAGGATGGTACTTGACTACCTTGTAGAGCACAAATTGCTCTATGATTGTAGATCTCCATAGGATTGCTGACTGATGATGTACAGTGGATCCAAATAAATAGGAAAGTAAGGATTTATACGTTGGAGATATTAAGAAGAAATAAGTAAATAAATTCCCTAAAGAAGGTATGTAGTAATCGCTCCAAATGGTAGCCAGATTTTTAATATTTTAAGAGAAGATGAATTAATCTGTAAGTGGAAAAGAAGAAAAGTCCAAAAGAGGGGACAGATAAAAATCCACTCTAAGTTCGACCATATATGAAAGAATTCAATATAAAAGTTGAAATAATTTTAATGTATAAGTTTCAGGAAAATATATGTATAACATATTCGAAATGATTTTCAAGGAATTATTTAAAAGTAGATAAAAGACATATTTTAAAATTGTAGGTAAATATTAATTTTCAAAAAAATAAAATATCTAAATTTTTTAATATAAAGTTCTAGTAGAAATTAAAATTAGCTAAATCAAAAATTTCAGCAAGTTGGTTTTTATAAAAAGGTATCTGTTTTAAAAAAAAATAGTAGAGCGCATATAGCTCGCTGATTTTTCCAAAATGAAAAATTTTGAGTTGTAAAATTATTTTTAGAGGTGGATAACATGAAGTAGTATTAGGTTTTAGTGCGGTAAAAAATGGAAGGAGGCCGAAAATCTGAAAGAAAGTAGTAGGCAAACGCACTGCAATGATTCAACAAAGAAGACTGTAAACTGAGAGAAAAGTTGTTTAAAGTGTAGCCTTTTTAATAAGAGTAGTTTAGGTAGAAGGAAGTTAAATTGTAGTAACATTATGAAATATAAATAGATGCAACGTTAAAAACTTATATTAAATAATATTAGTAATTAGAAACAATATAAGAAGTTAAGAGAAAATAAGTATACTTTCCACAAATATGTGCAGTAATTCCAAATTTCATTTTAGAAGTCCCCTTATATACTATTAGAACCTCCAATAAGGTTGAAAGTAGAAGTGGCATAAGTATTTAGAAAATAATGGGATGGAAGTTATCCTTATCTACTCTAATTTTATTGTATAAAATTGTAAAAGATGTTTAAGAAACATTGTAAAGTGTATTTTTAAAAGAAATGGTTTGATATAAAAATTAAGCTTTTAATGGTAAAACTTAATAAATGTTTTGAGCTAAAAATCCCAATTTTAAGAAGTGAAATCCTTGTTAAAAAGGGCTTTAAAGGAAAAGTGATATGAATGACCATTCATGTAATAAAACTTGACTTTTGTTTTAAAAGAAGGAAAGGATCTTTAAAAATTAAATTGCCAACATTTCCTTTTAGTTTCGATAAATTAACCAACTAGTTAATCATAAATTGTAGTTTTAAAAGTTAAGCCACCATGTTATTTTTGAATTTAATAAAAAGTTTTTAAGTTTGTACTTTTAAAGATAAAAGTTTTGGGGTTAAATACTTCATAATTGTGAAGTTTTAATTTTCTTTTAGAAGTAGCGAAAACAAAACCAATTTTTTTAATACGGAGTAGATAATGATGATTGCCTAGGTAAGATCGAGTAAAGTTAAGGTTATGAATAAAATAGTGACGATTTGTCGTGGAGTAGCAATAATGAACCTCATAGAATATAAGAAATATTGCTATCAGCCTAGGAATGTTTCATTAAACATGTGTAAAGACCATGAAGTGGGGCCTATATAGAAATGGGAAATAGTATCAAAGTACATTTTTACGAGATCTAGAGTATACTCGCATGAAAGATTAAAAACAATGAAAGCATATACCAATATTTAAGAATATTATCAAGATATTTGAATGAAAAAGAGGATAATGGCATAATTGGCTATGATAATGGAAATAATGGGTGGACCTTATATGTTTGTAGATAAAAAGGGAAGTTAAGATATGAGGGTTAGAGTGGAATGGTATTAAAAAGGTCCATTTAACTAGGGTGATAAGGCCGCAACATCATTAATGTCAGTTGATGTTGAAGTGCAGCTTCTAGCAATTATTTTCTTTAAGTTAGTTAGGTTGTAAGCATTAATTATTTCTGTTGTATAAATGCGTATGATGTTATAAGAAATGTTCATTTTTATTTGTTTCTAGATTGACTGCTGTATTTATTGAGAAACAATATAAATAAGGAAATCTCATAAAGGACGCATAACTAACGCAAAATTAATAAATAAGAGGCTGGAAGTTTATAAAATAAATTAGGAAATTTATTAACTACTAAAAGAAAAGCAAAGTTAAGTCCCAAAAAGTGTTAAATTGGGAGATAAATCTTAGCAAGCGAAGGACGAGGAAAGGTTGTTACCGAAACCATAGGTCACTATCGCTATATGTTTGTATCAGTTGTCATTCTAAAACAAAGGTAAAAGTTTTAGAAATCGAAATTTTACCTGTAATAGGATAGTTCATTATGGACGTTAAACTATTAATTAAATCCTGAGTGCGTAGGATGTGGTATAATTTGTTCAGAAATTAAAAAAAATATTATATACTTTCGAGAATTTTTGTTTAAAATTCCGTGATTTTAAAAATAAAATATTTTTATGAAAGGTGTTAAAATAAATTTTTAAGTTTTAATTTTTTTTCCAAATATTTCAAAATTTAATTTAAAAGGATATTGGATGGAAAAGGAAGAGAATTTCTAATTTTTTTAAGAATGTCATATGCTTAGCATAGGGAAATAGCTGACGGGTTCGCAAGTGTGAATTTTACAACACGGCAGAAGTGATAGTAAAATAAAATATAGTCAGCGGCAAGGGAAAAGCTATTTTATCCATGGATCTCTTTTTCCTTATTGGTAAGTAAATTAACGGGTTATAAAATAATTCTGCTTTAATAGTTTAAAGATCAAAAGTTAATTTTTTTCTTATGTGGATCGTACTTGGAAAAGGTGAAAAAAAGGATCCAGGTGTAAGAGAAGGTTCTAAGGTATAATGAAAAATAGGTACACAAGAGAGGCATAGGAATATGAAATTCTTCATCTAAAATCTTTCCCCACATAAAGAATATAGGTTTAACAAATTGGACTTTTCATAAATTTTAGATGTCAATAATGGTGTGCTAGGATTTTGGATGGTAGGAATTGGATGCAAAAATTGGTTAAAGTATACTTCTATACATAGAAGTGTGGGAAAATTGGGATGCAGAGTCAAAGATTTGATTTGAAAAAATTGTATACATATAGGCCAATAAATATAGGTTGTTTGCATCATATTTTCAAAAACAATTTAGAAGAATACATTCATATTGGAGTCACCAATTGGAACCTTTTAGCATACAAATCATATGCATTGCGATACATCGTGCACCTATACACTCATGATCGCAAGATTTATTGCATACTAATTGGTTAGGTAGCTTAGATTGGTTGCACGTTATGTTACATGGTTCAACCCTTAAGGAATTTCTGAGACGAAATTCTTTTAGGGGGGAGAATGTAACTGGTTATAATTTTAACAATAATAACTTAAAAGGAAATTAATAAATAATTAGTAACATCGAATATGGAATTTTTACAAACAACGAATTTTGGCTACGAAACTTGCAACATTTCATTTGTGAGGATTTTTTGATCAATTTTCATTTATAAGGTTTTTCGATCGGAGTTCAAATGAAAATGTTATTGAAGTTTGAAGTTTTCGAAACTGAAATAATTGTACATGTAATTAAGGAAATAAATGTAACTAAAGTAATAAATAAATATTTATTAACGTTCATTAAATGTTAATGGTTCATTAACAGCTAACAAAATTAAACGTTAAATAAATCAAATATAGATAAAATATGGCAATTAGGGAAACGAACCAAGAATTGACTAAATTAAATGACTGTTTGACCCCTAACTTGGGTTGATCAACCGCTATCGGTCCACCTATAGGGAAACGACGGTCGATTTTTTGATGGTATCAGTTATAATTTTGAACTAGGTTGAACGATCAGGATTTAATATAATATAATCTAATAGCTGACGTTGATTCAGACCTTTTTAAATATGGGCCTAATCCCTCGCTTTTCTTCTCATATTTTTTGAAGCAACGGCGAAGCTCTGCCATTTTCTCAAATCTAAGTAAATCTATAGTTTATATACGTATGTACAAGTGGATAATTGTAAAGGATAATGAAGAAGAAGAATATGGTCGATTTGAAATGCTAAAGCCAAGGTAAATTATAAATCCAGATCCGAATCTAAATTAAATCCAAATCTATTCTTAGATCTTGATTTCTAATAGATATATGTATGCCTGAGGTATATGAATTCCGATGGGAAGAAAATGGAGAGTCAAACTAGAATAATAGGGATTAGATCTGGAGATTGGAAAGCTAAAAAGTGAATGGAAGATTATATGTTTTTATATAAAATAGGATTTATATCGTCGCAAATCTATCGTTATATGCCTAAATATAATTAGTTTAGAGTGCTAGGCTTAAACATATACATGTAATGAATTTGAAAACCACGCCTATATATTCTTTGAATTGTTAACTTAAACTATATATATTATATACTTGAATATGGAAAGTAATGGTGAAAGTAGTCCCTAAGTTAATAAATTGAATAATAATTCTAGATCTGTTAGTTAAAAAATATATTTTAGCAAATATGAAATTAAAGATATTAGAAATTGAATTAGGGTCTAAGTAGTATTTTAATTCAATGGAATAATGTGCGCTGCAATGTAAATTTCAATAAATTATCTAGTTTTACAAATATGAAGAAATGTGTAACATTTGAAAAAACAAGGAATATGCCTAAAAGAACGAGATGTACAAAATAGGGATGCTTACCATATTTTGTAGCATCAATTTCAACAATAAAAACAAAAGGATAATTCCTTATAATTTCAAACATGACACAGGTTCCCTTTTTGGATAAGTTATATAAGTTTACGGTGTTAACTATTTCTTTTGGGAAAGAGGTAATTCCGATGTATTAAAACACAAAAATCCCTTTGTATAAACTAAAGAATTATAAGTAGGGACAATGATGATAGTCTAAATGTAATGTTAATATGTGCAATAAAAGACAAGTTAGAAAATTAATCAATAAGCTACAAATTTAGGTAAAGTAATGAAATGAGTTAATAATAAGGTTACTAACTAAAATAAGATAGTAAGATGTAAAAAGCAACAATAATATATATTTAAATCTTTTAATTTAGAAGTAAGCGGTAAATGACACTGAATTGAAATTAGTGAAATAATAAGTAAACGCATGAAAAAGTAAAGAAATTCTATTAATAGTGGAACATTGGAGGCATAATAAATAAATAGGTATGAATATACATGTAGCCTTAAGTATGCATTTGTGATAGGTGTGAACTATTAAAGTTAGTTAATAGCTTGGATTAAATAAGTATGACATAGTTATTAAATTGAGTTGGAATGTGAGGCAGTAGTGTTACACAACAAAAGTCTGCCCACAACAAGGGACTACCAGCAGTTGTGTATAAATTATACCACACATCCAACTGTAGGACCCCTGGAATTTTACATTCCTGTATTGGTGAAGGGAATATTAAAGTTGGATATTTGCCTCCGGTCGAGGTATCAAAGGACAAGTAGAGTCAACTTCAACCATTTATAAGGTATTCAGTAACAAGGGGTACTTCTAGATTGTGTTATGCGATCTAAATGGAATGATGAACAAGGCTAGGCGCTATGACAATGTGATTAGTACCAAATATGGAAGTAAAGGATACTTCGTAAGTTGAGAACGCCATCAGTACTAAGGGATGAGCGGAAAGGTAAGGGGACTATGCCTCCTACCAGTGTAGGTTTTGTTTTGGACATGCACCTCCTTACAGTTGTTTGCTAGTTTGTTTGTGATAGGAGGCAAGGTTAGATAACCCTTTGATGGAGTCTTTCGAATACAAATAGAATATGGCTAAATTATTGTGACACTGTCATTAGGCACTACGGGAGTTGCTTAGTATGCACGGACGACGAGGACGTGATACTGTGTTGATGTTGGATCCTGGTGAGGTGCTGAGTTATGAATACTTTCGGGGATAGTATCTTGGTCCAAAAAGAGACTATGGTACTTATATATACACATACACACACATATGTAGTTATTATCTGCTTCGAGTAGATGGGGCGTATCGTATGTGGAGTCAAAATGACTAAGTAAAATAAAAGACATAACATGTAATGGAAGGCAATAGTCATAAACTAGCGTTTTGTATAAAGTGTGTAGTTTACCAGTCACCAGAACATTGTTACGACCCTTCCTAATTACAACCCACATGATAGCTTTAGAGGGACAAGCACTGATGCAAGGCGAGAACGATGAAATGATAGATTTTCTTACGCATCCTCGACACTGACATAGACCAACCATGGTTAGGAACTATATTAGTATACTTTACTATTCCGCCATAAGTTTATACCAGTAGTGCTCCGATATGCATTTTTTTATCTGTAGAATACTTAAACCAATGTCCGATACTTTGGTGGACTTGGGTTTCCGAATTAGCAAAAATTCAGTCCAACTGGGGTACTGGTTGTCACACTACCTCAGATTTGGTGAATGAAACAATATACCTTGGACCGATGGAATAGATCTAGTGTCAGCTTTGGGTTGTGGGTGAATACACTTAAAACTTGGATTTTTCCATTAATCTTTGGCAGAGGAATGGTCATATGAGTTGTTGTATGTCCAAAACATGCTAGTAATGCAAGGATCGATGTAGTTAAATCACAAATGGATGATTAAGTCATTTGAAGAGTGTAGTCATGACTAGAGACATGCTATTTTGAGGATATGGCCATAGGTAGGTACGTTATATTTTGGATTGTAAAGGTATGAAACGTGTACAAGATATTATGAGGATGAGACTATAGGGAAGATTATCAATAGTTTGAGGGTATGCATAATATGATTGGTATAACCAACAAGGAAATTAACACACACGTATTATTGATTGATAGGTTAGTATGGTGATGATACCACATTATTATAAATATGTGTGTTTATCGGGATTAGCTATGCCGATTATTAATTTGTGTTTATTCACTTATAGGCACATGCATGTTTGGATCAATTTATGTTTCGTTGTGGACTTTAACTGTAATCAATTATGGTCAAATTATTGAAACACATGAGATGAATTAATCTAAAGATTGATATTATTTTACCCTTATTAATGAAATTTTATTTTAAATACTACAGTTTAGTTGAGAAAGTGTGTGTTACTATATGGTGCATGGGTGAAATTTTAAATTTAGTCTGTGGATGAATTTGATGGTATCATAGTTAATTTTATATAGTCGTTATATACTACTTTGTAATTGATGTATTTTCCTGTAACGACTCGTATTTTTGGATCTTCGAATAAGTATATTTAATTTTTTTCTAAATAGTCGAATTTGAATTTAATTATAATGAAATCTATGTTTTAATTTAGACCTAATTTTTTATGTATTTTTAGTTTAATTTATAGGATTTTTCTATAATTTTTAATTTAGAAAATAATTAAATTTTCGTTTAATGCTTTTTGCTGCAAACATCGATACTTTGGAACTCTACAAAATATATTAACTTGTCTTTATTATTATTGTTCTATGATTATCTCACATTGTTGTGCATGATCATATTTTTAATTTTGTCGTTCGTGGCTCGTACATGAATGTGTTATTGTGTGTCGAGGTACTGCAAGTCTAACTTTTTCAAATACACATATATGTCTTTACACTCACACATGCATGTTTCTTGGCTTGAAATATGTGTCATTTTTGTTGCCTTCTCTTTGGAAAGTTGTTTTATAAAACTTAGTCAAGACACTTCCATCACCTTTCAAAACACTCCTTCTATAAAAAGCTTCCCATTCACCCAAATCCTTGCCGACCAAACCTCCTCACCTCCTTGGCCGAACAATATTGACCCCTTCTAGCCACCAAAGTCCAAAATTCCAAACTTAGACGACTTGTTAGGGTCATGTTCGAGTTTTGGAATTATTCGACCTTGTTTTAGCGCATTTGGTGAGTAAAGTTAACACTGTTAAATCAATTAGTTAGCTTTATTAAAGTTATCAAATTTATGAGTTATAATGATTTTTATATCTGTAAGTATGCTATACATGATGTATGCATGAATATGTGTTGTTTTGGTGTTGATTGTTTAAGATGAAATTTGAATAGGCAATAAAGATTATAACATAAATATTTGAAAGGTTGGTTAGTATTGTGAAGTAATACTTTTGTTTATGATGGTGCTATATTGTTATGATGTGATATTATGTTTGAATGTTGTAATATGACTCTCATGTTCTAGTTTAATCCGTTGTTTATTTCTCTTGTCTGTTAATTTCTATACTCCACGACCTCTCTTTCAAACATTTAAATGATTGGCATATGAATACCGATGATGTATTAAGTGTCGTTTTTACGTGTAAGAATAGCAGATCGCCACATTCCCCATAATTTGCGATTAGACAACCGATTTATTAATTTTGATTAAAAGTTATATTTAGGGAAAATTGCGAGGGCGCAATTCCTTTATAGTGGAGATTGTAACGACCAGAAAATTTATGTTGTTAATATTAAAAGTAATTAAAAATAAATTTTCAATAGAAGAGTGAATCGGGTGTTATGTTTATAAACTTTGCAAATGTCTATACAAACTGATCAATTTGATGTATAATTTTGTTATGTCTGGAGTTATGGTTTATGAAATAGAGGTGTTACAGTGTTAAAACCGCTTACGTAACTATTTTGGATCAAACTAGATACACAACCCATAACCTAGCTAAATAACTATATAAATGAGGCTATGAAATCCATCACTGCTATTCTCAGTTTTCTTCTCTAATACCCGAGTCCACCATAATTATTCTCCAATGGTGATTAACAAATTAATTAAAAAGTGATTAAAATCCAAAGAGTTCAAATCATATCAAACTATATATTATTGGAAAGTTTACGATGAGGAAGCACGCAAATAAATTCATTTTTCCATCTGAGGCTCCAATTGACCAGAAATTGGTGATTTCTTCTCGGCCGTTCATTCTAAGGTCTTCAATTCAACTGTTAAACAATGATAATCATATAATTGGAAGATGCAAGCTTGTAGAGGACGATAAGAAGAGTTCATCCATATGGTTGGATCGTCGAATTGTTTGGAAAAGAAAGATAAACGTGAAAATTGGATATGACAACTGGAGCACCTAGAGGCGTTGAAGTTGGCCAGTCTTTAGCCATAGGTGGCGAGGGCAAAGGGAAGCTGCTACGTGTCAGATTGGGGTAGCACGGCTTGTGGACGGGTTGAAAGTGCTTGAAATTGCATGCATAGTTGATAGTTGCATTTAGGAAGGTGGACTAACGTAAGTCACCAATTATTAAATTTAATAAAATAATGTGTTCAAAGTGGAAAAATTATTATTTTTAATAATATTTCTTATAACTTGAATATCTTCCACACGCGAACTCTGATTTAACCTCATGGCAAAATTCAGGTTGATTTGAAATTAGTTTTGTTGAGTTTAGAGCTTATTTTAAAAAGCATGTTGGTACAAATTATTTAATTTAACTAATTAAAATATAAATAGTAAAATCTATAATTTTTAATGAAAGTCATATTTGTTGATATTTGTTGCATTATATGAATGTATAATTGGTTATTACATTATTTTGCATATGTAGTGTCTCGGTTAGGTAATTATTACTGATTGTCTATTTTTAGTATTTAATGACAATTGGTTATTGATTTGGATTTGAAAGTAATTAATTAAAATTAAATGAAAAATGGAGAAAATTAATAAATAAATGGCAGACAAGGTTATATATAGATTTTAGATGGTTTCTATAAGTAACGATGATTTAACAAACTTTACTGAAATTAAAGTATGAAATTGAACAAGATTATTATTTTGTGATTTTTTAAGGAATTTCATAAATAATAACTGAAATTATTTTTTAAGTAAATAATTGGGAAGTTTATTATTTATAAAAATAGAAAGGGACTTTGGATAATAATAATGTGAATTTCAGTGAATTATCCTTGTTTTATGTAAACTGTGAAATGATTAATTTTAAAGTTTTTATAAAAATGTTATATTATTATTGTTTTTGGAATGAATAAATAAAAATAATTTTATAGTAAACAATAATAATCAAAAAATTTACTTAAGAGAATAATAGATGCGAATATTATTTTGATGGTTGTTGAATGTACGATCGATTGTTAGTTGTAGTTGTCATGTATGTTTAATGTTTGATGATGGTGTCACATTTGGGTGAGTGTGTGATATTTTACCATTATTGCTACTAGTTGATGGATAGTTAATTATGTTTAATTGATAATGGATGTTATGCTACTGTTGTTGATTTGGTTAACACACAATTAACGATTGATGTTGTGTTACTATTATGATGTGGTCAATATACGTTTGTTGATATTTACTTACATTGGTGATGCATTACTATAATGGATGATTAGTATGGGTGTATACTTGTATTGTTGTGATTTTCTTAATTGATAGATTGGGGTTGTCATTGAATGTTGTTGATGATTGATGAATGTGTGCTATTATTACTACTACTACTTTTTTCGCATATGATGATTTGGTTAAGAAAGATGAGTAGGAATACTATTTTATGCTTTTACTATTTACGTTGGTTGCATTGTTTTCATTGGTTACATAGATTGCATTGCTTGTGATGGTTGCATGGATGCTATGGTTATCTACTAACAAGTAACTAGATCCAGGAGAAAATAAAAAAATAGAATTACATGGGATTGATCCCCATAAGAGGTACGTAAGCATTTTTTTCCTATGCAATAGCTATTGAGCCTATGGCCGTAGCGGATAGATTTAGGCTAACCTTTTTCCTTTATAACATACACACACACACACACATATATACACATATATAAGTTTGAAGGTGAAAGTGAAGAGGAAGCAAATGATCTGGAAGGAATCATGTCCAAAGGATAAACCGGTATACCTTTTCATTTTAAATTTTATAGTTGTTATTTTTATAATTAATGTATTGAAAGATGTATAATATCTAATGTATTGGATTTCTATTATCTTTAATTATTGAGAAAGATTGTATTATACATATGTATATATGTATGTGTTGGTGATTAAATTCTATTGTGAGGTTTCCCTTTGTATTTATTGTTTTATAATTTTAATTTTATCTTACTCTAGTCCACTTCTCTTAATATATGAAATTAGTTGTAAGCGTATTTTTACATCATTTATAATTTATTTTTAGATTTTAAAAATAGTAGGTCGTCACAAAAGGTGTTAGTATGCGAGAACTATACAACAACCATTCTCTGCTCCATACCAACCCCCTGACAAAAGCATGTCATATTACGATCCACCATCAAACACACATCTAGACCACTCCTTCCATCCAGCATCCGAGCCAACCGCATCTGGATCATAAATCGCAATTAATGGCTCTAAGGAAACTTGACATCTAAGGCATCAATCCAAGCACTTTAAAGCATGATCTCCATGGCTACAAATATGAGAAACGATGGACTTGTACATGGATCGAATTCTTCTCATTGGCAACTAGATTCTTATTTGTTTGCACTCTTGAAGAAATCATTAATCTTCACTCTTGTGATTACAAGCTCTAGAAAACAACAATATAAGGAGCCATAGTGGACTTAGACCTACTAAGTTAATACACTCTACATTGCGTTTCGTTTACTTACTTGTACCACATTTTACTCATATTCACTCATCATTTCCCATTTTAAACATCGTTTTTAGTGATTTACTCTTGCTAAAGACCTTCTCTACTCACTAATCTGAGGTTGCTAGTAATCAAGTCAACATTTTGACGCCAGTATGAGGGTCCTCGCCTTGAAGCTTTTTGTTTTTCATTATCTTTTCTTCTCCTCAAAAACCTATTATATTCAAAACATTCACCATGCTACTTCATGGAAAAAACATTTAAATTGTGGGCTATATTTCTAACGGCCATAGCATCGACGGTGGTGCTAGACCCAATGTCATCGCCATCATTTTAGGCTTGAGTAATGTTGTGTAACTTAGCTTGTTCAGTAGGATTGCAAACATTGGGCAAATGGACCATGACTCGAATGAGATCCCTTCTCAGATAAAAGCTTAGGAGGCCATCAATTATGGTCAAAGAATCCCGACCACTATCGACAGAGCACCTCTTTCGCTTATTGTCCCACGCATGTACAATATTATGCATGATGCTAAGGAGAGGGTTGCGATCCTTGGAGGGATAGTCCTGAGCTAGGATAGGGATGCACATATCATTCCACACTCCATGCTTATTAATGATTTTTCTCATGATGCACCTAGGTTTGAGGCAGTCCTAATTTAAGAACTGGTGTCGTTCGCCACTCACTTTCCCCTAAAAGATTGTCTATATTCGAACGAATCAGGGTGCTCAATTGGGAACGCGACCTTCTTTTCGACTTCTAGATTTGGGGAAGGAAAGCAAGGGATATGAGCCTTAGGAACTTTCCATCTACCCACATTTCTAATGGGATGAATATAGACCTGCTCTACGGGAGACAAGGTCATCACCCTAGGAAGGTCCTTTCTCTAGACAGAAATAGGAGGTCAACTAACTTATCAGACATTGTCATGTATGAAATCCCCACCAATGCCATAGATTTCCTTCCCTTTAAAAATGCCAAAGATCCCTCTCACTAGCAAGGGCCGCATATCGCCTCATGGAGGAAGACGTCGGTCTCGAGGAAGATATGACACTGCTAAGGAAATAAATTCTCAGAATACAGACCTAAAACCAAGATGGTGAAGGCTTCTTAATGATGAGAAATAGGAACCATTCTCAGAGGAAATACTTATGGGTTATGGGATGCCCACACACACTGATGCGGAATGGATCTTAAGACCACCAATACAATAGAAGGGGGTGAATAATATATATCAACTATTTAAAAGTTAGCTTATGAATATAAATTAATCTACTAAATTAGTAATCAAATCACGAACAAAGGAAGATAATCAAAGAGTAAATATACAGTAAAGTAAAAAACAGTGAAGTAAATGACATTAAAAAGATTTATACTTGTTCGGATATCCAATCATGTACTCCTCGTACATAATTTTCATTATCACTTCCTTTCTTTCTATGGGTGGCAAGAACACCTTTACAAAATTACAATTCCATAGGTGGTAAGATATATATTTTCTTTTGGCTTTCCACAAATGGAAAGAACAGCTTTCTCTTTAAAAATAATGGTAGAGTAAGGCATGTAGTTGTATTTTTAATACAAGTTCTTCCAGTTTTAGTTCAGTGATCCTACAAATCTATAGTGGAAACACATCTTTAAAAATAATAAGGAATAGGATTATTTATATTGTGTATCAACGAAAGAAGTGACTATTGCATTAGTTGAAATAGAAATATTTACACTGTATTTTCGAAAGAAGCAAGTCTAATACACATTGGATTCCTGAAACCAAAAGTAGAACAAAATAAGGTGAAGTATTAAAACTGTTTTTTAATAAATTTTGAAAGTTCTCCCTTTTTAATCATGTTACCAATGGTGTAGCAAAATTTAACACTATCCATCTTGAGTCCATTTATCTTGTGATAGATGAAGTATTTTTCACTTCTTGTACTTTCTCTTTTCGATGGAGAATAGTTTGGGTAAGGATCGTTATATTTCTTTCAGAATGTATGTGATAAAGTATCGTTAAAGGGGGCAATAATTTTCTCCTTTTTTAGTTTCTTTTGGGGTTCATTGGTTGAAGATGTAAGAAGAGGCCTTTTGTTATCTTGATATTAATCTTCATATGCCATCAATCTAACACTTGAATCCCTTATTTTAACATTCATTTCCTTACGAATTTTTCTGAGTTGAGCTGATTCTTGAAGTATTTCTTGAAGATACTCCTATAAGCTATTTGATGTGAAAATTATAAAGTTCATAGACACTGCCGTATTCTTCAATTTCATCCTTGGTTGAAACATAGTTGCCAAACACTCATTGTTATCTTCTTCATTAAGTTGTATTTAAAGGTTGATGGTTAATTATAAGCTGAAATCTTTGTTGTTACTTTTGCCGATGGAGTTGATGATTAATTAGTCAAACTAATTTTTCAGATAGGGAAATAGACTCACCAGTTTGAGCCCTCCTAGTGCCAAAAATGTTGATGTGATTTTTTGTAATATCAATGCCCAAAATATTGAAGGGTAAGCTTAGTCTATTGTTTTGATATTGAGAACTTTGATAGATTAGTTCTCGAAGGAAAAGGACTATTGTTGGAAGTTAAGTCAAATTTTAAGTTCTATAGGGCTAGATCTTCTATTTTATGCTGAGAAGAGATACTAAAGATAGCCAAAAGTAAAGAATATAAAAGCAATAAAATGAGACATCGAGTTTTATAGTGGTTTGGGCTAAATCCCTATGCCCACTTTGTTCTTTTGTTCTTTATAGACTAGTACTGAAGCTACTAGAATATTGTAGTGCCAAAACGGTAAGTCCACCGTTAATGAGTTTTACAAGAAGCTCTAATATAGGAATGTATAATGTATTTTTAGTATCTAAATTATGTTATTATCAAAGATCCTTTCTGCATTGGGATTTGTCCATATTTATAGCCATTTGAAATAGAAAAAGATCAATGATGTGGCTTACACTGTTGGGCTTAGACATTAGATTGCCAACGGTTGGAAAGGTTCTGGCTTGCTCTAAACGTAGCATGTAGATGATGATGTATACTTTTCGGGTGCCTTCTCTTCAGCTATATTTGGAACGCACAGGTGGGTGGTTGGGATTTCATAGTATTATAATACTTCTACATGTTCCCTTTTTGTTTAACTTGTTTCCCAAGCGGGCCAAGCCCTTATTCCTTTGGAATATTGCTCCTTCTGACATAGAGTTCTCGCTTAATGGTATGTACTTATATGCAACTAAACAAGTCATTAAGTTATTTTGACTTTCTGTTTTAATCATAGCCTTAGATCTTTAGGAGAGTAAACCGAGTCATAAACCTTTGGTGTCATGGACCCTTCAGTTTGTAACCCTTCGGGCTTTCAGTACAGCCTTTATAACTTTATCATGATTACCTTAGGCATTGAGGTTAGCACTTAGACCACCCCTTTCAGTTATGTGTATTTACTTTCGCGAATGAATTACCTGCAGTCCTTCGTACTCATATATTTTACATAAAACATTTCAGTAAGACACCTATTATCAACCATTTATCCATTTTAATAATGCAACCAATGCCAACATTATTAAGCATGTAATCAGATGCTTTTAGAATTTCCAAAAATGGAAATTCATATTCATGAATAGTTAACATTTTACTTCTCTAGTTTCTGATCCTCTGATAATAAATCTAATATAAAAGTTAGCGCTTATTTGTATGATAATAAATCTGATATAAAAGTGAGCACTTGTTAAATGGCTTGAGATGCCAGCAAAGAAATATTAGTACTAGATTTTTAGTACATAGCTGATAATTTCTTGTACCTATAATGTTATTATTCACGGAAACATGAAAATCCCTTTGAGTGTGTTTAGGACAAGTGTCATGATGAAAAATGTAGCACTGGAGATTTTATTATTTTACCAAAAAAAACTTTCTTTGCTGTAGGTATAACAAATAAGGATGTTTAAACATATTCAACCTATAAAACTCTAAATATGGTACTAAAAAAGAATGTAAAATTTAAAAAAAAGTTATACAAAAATGTTGTTCTTGATAAGTTACCATAGCATCTCAAAAATAAATATTCTTGTGACAAAGTTAGTCAAAAGAACTTAGCATAAACTTTGTTAGCCTATTATGGTGCTAATTGTGAATTGACAAATAAACATCTCCGGTTCACTTCCAAAATGAGCTTAAATATGAGCAAAGCATGCATACATTCCTACAATTATTGTAACGACCCGCCTTTTCGACCCTTGAAAGTCGGCACCTAATACATTCACGGTATTACAATGCCGAGCATCCAAGTGCCGAAAAGCCAGATTGTTAGGGTAAATAAAAAGAAAAAAGAACAAAGGGAAATGGAATCTCATATTGGAAAGACAACATATGATATAACAAAGATAGTAAAGGCTGTTACTCTAAAGTACATGGTATATTAGAGTTTAAAACAAACCTCATAAGTTTGGACAGTTATAGCTCCCTAGCTTTATAATCGCTAATGGGTATAGATAATAATACAGTGGAACATAAAAATATTAAGGTAGGTGAGCATCCATCTTTACTCCATGAGCTCTATGTCTCACTAATGAAAACCTAAGAAAATACTCGGTCTGACCTAAGCATTATAATAAAATAACATCCAGATCAGTCTGGAAAACCAGCACGAGAAAACTCAAGTAATATGGTGAACCTATAATAATTCTATGAGACCATGCCGCTAGACACGGAACGGGTTTTTACTTCACAAAAACAACATCCATAGATGAAAGAATGGAAACAAGTCGGAATAAAATCAGACTTGAAAGAATAGAAACAAATAACAAAACATTGAGAAGAGCTCCAGGCACTTGTCGATGCAATTAAAAAATGATTCAAAGATTAGAAAAAAATATGTAAAAGGAATTTTTCCAATAATGACTAGAAGGATGCACCCCCTTCCCCGAAAGTATTCTATAATATAATCATATGTGATTATATTCCATTTATATTATAAATGCCCATGTCTACATAGTGTCATTACTTATTATGGCTCTGTACGTATAAGTTAACCTCTGTGATTGCTTAGTAATACTTTATTATTCAGTTATCTTTGTCATTGCTAAAGTATTTCTTTCTTAGTTAAACAAAACTTGTTACTCATTCGGCCAACCCTATGTCCAATGTCGTTTATTATAGGTCATGTTTTATTCGACCATAAACAAGGTTGTGGTTGGACAAGACTCAGCTTCATATCATTTCCAGTCTCTAGGAAACAACATTCCAGGTGTCTACCTCAGGGAACCGAACTTTGATCGCACCTAAATCCGAACGTTGGCCAAATTCATTCTTTAACCTTCATCACCTACCATCGACCAAGCTTGGTTCATAAGGTGTGTGGTTAGTGATAGGTAGTTCAATCATTCAGCGACCCCTATCTAAGGGATTGGTATTTTTGATGCTTGACTCTAAGCATCAATTTCGACCTTGCCTATCTTCGGGCATTAATTAAAATCACTCTTTGAAAATATTTGGTTACCTTTGACTAGTCACATCTTACCGAGTTGTAAACATAGTCGAAAAAGCTTCAACTGTACACCAGTTCTTGTCTTCGGGAACCGATGCTTCGGTTGTGTAATGATCCATATTTTACGTATCGAAGGATCATAAAATATTATTTTTCTTAAATTCATATTAGGCCATATGACTCTATAACTATGTATGTTGTTGAGTATTGACATTTTTTACAAATTTTATCAAATGATTTTTGACCCTGATTTACTTGTTGGCATTTTTGACAGTTGTACGTACTACATTGATATACGCGCATTGATGCAACAAAGAATTAGAATGAATGGAAAATGTCCCTTGGTCAAGGATAAAGTGTATGAGTTGCGCAGTTGAAAATTTTCAAGATCGGACGTTGTGGCAGCCCATACAACATAAAAATGTACAAAAATAGCATTTAGTAGTAGATCTCGAATTTCGACAAAATTTATTCCATAAAATAGGAAAAATAAGAAGATTTGCATTATCGAAGAGTCATTGTAATCAGAAATTCTTAGAAGTCATATGAGCACCAAAGGTGTATTGGAATTTTGAAAGTTATAGAATAAAAGTACAAACAAACCCTAACGTACCTTTTACCCTAAAAATTACTATCTCCATCGGCCACATCTTCATCATTTGATTCACTATCATCATGTCATTTACTTCCACCTACATCAAATTCATAACCTACTTATCTTCCTCCTCTTCTTTCTTTGTTAAACCATTACTACTTTCGACGAAATAAAATCTAAGTCCTTATATTTCTTCAAGGGCTATGGAGCCATGGCCCTGGGTCGACCCGACTCCAAATGTGGTGCCCGAAAATTACAGATCTAGCAAGATGGTGGTTTTTAAAAGTAAACTAAATTAGGTTTTGATGATAAGATTTGTTCGTCTCGGCAAGGAGAGTGCAAAAACATAGGTTGCTTGAGCCGGAGGGGAACGAGGTAGTGGTGGAAAGCTTGGAAAGTTAGTGGAAGATATCGGTCTATCCACATTTTTCCTCGTGGTGGGATCCGTCGCGGGCTTGGGTGGTCGGGGTAGGTGTAGGTGGTGGTGAACTCTGCGATAATGGTCTTGGTGGTGCAACATTTGGTCCGAGTGTTGGCAATGTTGGCATTGAACTAAAAGAAAGAAAATAAATATGAGTTGGTCAACAAGTTTCTTAGCCATGAGGGTGAAGGCAGAGGTGCTGGTAGTAGTGATGATATGGCATTGTTATGGAGACTCCAGGTGGTCGTTGATGCGATGCAGGCTAGATTTCATTTGGTTTGTACCTAGCGATTTTTGGTTTGTACTACCTAGTCATTTTTGGTTTGTGTGTAGCCATTTTTGGTTTCTGCCCAACCATTTTTGGTTTGTGCCTAACTATTTTTGGTTATGTGCATGACCACTGTGGTCATTATTGATTACTCTGGACTGGCTAGTATCTACCACTATTGATGATAGCCGATTTGGCCAATTTTTTCATAGACAATGGAGAGGCTTTGAAGCGTAGGATATGAAGGTTCGTTCATTCATTCAACATTTGATTTTGATGTTATAGATCTTCAACGAGCAGTTTTAGAGGCGAAGCAAGGATATGATTCTTCAACAAGTGGCTCATAATTGGAAGTGACAGTTTCGATGATGGATAACTGCACTTCGAGATGCATAGTAGGCGGTGATGAGTCGAAAAAAGAGAACTATTAGATGATGGCTATGGGACACAGGATGGTATTCTAAATTAATGATTACCATAGAAGATCATCCCAACCACGTTGAATTCATGATAGGAGTTGTGAGATCAATTCAGGATTTACTCTTTTATAGATGACGTGTGTAAAGGGATCATAAAGACTCAAGGGTTCGAGGGGTACCCGTAGAGCGAGGTATACACTGGGGACGCGGTGGGTCCTGGGGACATGATGGTCCCTAGAGCGTGATGGCTCTTTATTCTAGATGAGAGATGTGTATACCGAGACTGACATGATGGTGAGTCTAGTTCATGGACTACTGTTTGGAATGGATTCAAGTATCAAGGAACCAAGATGTTGAGTTGTCCTTGACTATGTTGGGTCGTTTGAGTTATCATGTATCCAACGCATTGAGTGACTGAATGTGAGGGTGGATGATGGGTGCTATGTTTGTTTGATTGTTTATCACCTTAGGAATGTCACATGATGTCGGTATCATTGATGTATATATTTGGACACCCCTTAGTACTTTGACGTATAGCACACCCATGATGACTATGATAATAGAGTAGCATATATCCTATGTTATGTGCTAACTTTTTAGATGCAAGGATAGGTCGGGTATGATTTTTCGTACCTCTATTCCATATACTAGATCAACTTTCGTAGTATTTTAAAATTATTTATTGCTTACACTAGACTGTTATCTGACTCGAGGTTTTATGCTTTGCCTCTTATTATCTTGGGTATTCTTAAACGAGTAGAGTAGATAATAGGTATAAATGGCACACGGAGTTCTACAAATGGACTAGCAGGAGGTGACAATTTCTCATATTTATATTTTTAGGATTATCATTGCTTATTCTATTATGTGACGCTATGGAGAATTACTATTATTAATCAGAGTTTATCAGTTGAGCTTATTTATCAGTTATTTAAACTTTATTATTGTTTCTTATAACCGTATGAGCATGTGTACTCTGATTCTGGGATTCATGTAGTAATTATTGTCTTGTTTGTTTTATATCCATAATGATTATTATATTTTATTCGGTGCATTACAAGTTATACGATAGATTCTATGATCATGGGGTTATCTTTCTCCACTTTGCTTCTATTCCTTCCCTTGAAAATCATCCTACAACGGCCGAATTCTCCAACAGCGCACTATTTGGTTATATGTGCATCGAAGGTATAAGTCGATCGTCACATTTGGTATCGGAGCTTAGGTTACATGATTAACTTGAGTTGATACCGTGATCCAGTAGAGATATGGTAGGAGTTTTCACCATAAACTGGATCGAGACTATACTTATATAAGAGAGAGTGTGTATTTGTTATATATTTTGGTGTTAAAACAACATAGTAGATATATAGTATATAAGTTGTATTGCAACAAGTACCATTAATGTAGTTTTTCTTTATGAGGGGCTGATCATTCTAATTATGTAATAAGAATGATCCGGCATACGAGAATGTTGAAGTTGAATCCATCTCTAGAGTTTAGAAATGGGTAGGATCGGGGGCCACTAACCCTGATTTATAGAATATGTTCATTAAGATGGTGCGAAACATTACTTGTAATTCCCAATTTCTCCAAACAGTTACAGTGCTCAAGTACAAATATCAAGAGTCAAACTTGCCAAGTAGTATGAAGACTACATGAGTCAAAGAGAAAGATAGTTCCTTGGAATGGAGTCGACAATTGAGGTGCAAGAATCGATGGGTAATTTTAAGAGGATGTAGCATCCCCCAACTTGGAGGCCCAAAACTACCCGCTACGGATGCTACAGTCATCCATAGTTATTAATCATCGACAACCAAATACGACAGTGTTAGATACATTGATACACAGAAACATGTAAATATGGAAAAAATTAAAACATCAAACAAGAAATCATTTCATTCCAGAATATTTTCAGTTCATTACAAAATCCCACAACAGTTAACCATGTTCAGAGAAAATATATTTATTACAACATTCGCTAAGAGCGACATATGAAGATGCCCCCTTGGGTGATCAGAGTATATTCAAGCTATTTAACAACTTTGCTATTACAAACAACACAGAGGAATCAAAATAAAAGAGAACTCTAGATATCTATCATGCCTCCTGCACGTCTCCAAAAGCTTTATTCGTCTAATAAGGTACTTGAAAACCTCAACTCTCAAACTATTCAAAATCAATTGAGTACTCGAGAGTTTAAGATAAAAACATAAACTTCGAGTCAGACATAAATCCTGGTATGAATAATAATCTACCATCTAAAACCTTTAATATCTAATGAGGCCACGCCGCATAACGGAACGGGTTTTGCCCTCACTAGTATCTTAAAACCTTTGTAAAATCATATACTGAGCTCCGGCATACACAATGGTTAAAACACTTCAAAACAATACGATATGATGATATGCAAAACGAGTGAATCAATTACGGATTACCCATCCCTTTCATTTTGACTATCTATCTCACTTATAGTTTCTAGGATTACTATTAACCTATTAGTTTTCGTGGGCTAACTAATAACCAATAAAATAATTAAGGACTCCATGTCCAATTACACAGTATTCATGGGGTCGCTATGAGCTTACTGGTAACTCCAATACCTTTACTTTTATCCTAATTTTCATGGGTTGACTAGGAATCTATTGGGAACTCCAATAACTTTTCTTCTTATCCTAGTTTTCATGGGCTGGCTTGGAACTTATTGACATTTGTCAATATCTCAATCCGGGTATAGTTTTCATGGGACAACTACAAACCTGCTGGCCCCTATCGGTACCAAACCACAGTTCTCATGGGCTTACTATGAACTTCCATTTCTGACATCTTCATTTATACATAGTTTTCATGAGCTAATTATGAACCTATTGGCCCCTGCCAATATCTTTTCCTATACACAGTTTTCATGGGCTTACTGAAAACCTATTGGTCACTGCCAATATCTTCCTTCAATATCATAACATCCTATATTTTGGTCTTCCTAACCTCCTAGATGCAATTCTATTCATTCAGGAGTTAACTTAATTTATATACACTACTAGGTCAACCTAGCTGGTTATTCTCCCTCTATTCCAAAATACAGTTAGGGGTCCATTACAATGTGAATATATACATATATGAAGAAGCAAGCACAATAACTTGGTTAATCCCTTTAACCCTTTAATTAAAGAGAACTTCTTCAAAAACTCCTTTTCAAACCACTTTATTTAACTATGCCATGGTTTTTCTTTTAAAATGAGATTGGGTTATTTGGTTTGAAAACTAAGGCTATCGAAACCTTCAAAACCTTGTTTCGACCTCACTGGATAATCTCCTTCGAAAGCATATATATCTCTTTTCAAAACATTAGGCCCCTATCTTTCAAAACACTTTAAAACTTATCTTTTGAAACCTTTGTGATGTAATAAAGTATTACTTATTATCTTTTAGAAGCATAGCTTCGAAACCATTGAATGTATCCCTCTCGAAATCTTTGGAAGTATCCCTTACGAAATCATTGAAAGTCCTCCTTTCAAAGTCATTGGGTTTATAATTAAAATATTATTTGGGTCAAAGTGAATATAAGTGAATGTATTTCTTTTGAAACCATCCCTTATAATATAATAATATTGGGGTAAACTTGATGGCGTCGGCACCATCCCTTTCGAAATCTTCAAACCTTCTAAACAAAACACTGAAAGATAGCATCGAAGCCCTCCCTCGAAGCAATTGCCTTCGACACCCTTGGACCCTTTTGAAAGCATTTAGGAAGTGGCCTAAAAAACCTTTAAAACAAGCACTACCATTCAAAAAGCAATGATAATTTCAATACACTTAAACGGCTAAAGAACGACAGCAGAATTTCGACTAGGTCGGAACCCCTTCTTTCGAAAGCATTATTTTATAAGTAAAGGAACCCATTCAAAAGCTTATTCTTTAAAACATAAGTTGATGGCAACCCCTTCGAAAATATATGCTTCGACTCCTTCGAAGGCTTTATTTAAAACAAAGGCAGGCGCTTCACTTATAAAGCAAACAAAAGGTATCGGCCCCATCGAAAGCTATGCTTTTGACAACATGCCTTCCGTCTTTCTCCAATCCACTACGTACCATCTAAGTGATACCTTGTATTGGTTTCAGCTTAGTAGATTCACGATTTGATTGAAGGCAGAAGCTCTGAGTCGAAAGGTACTTGTAAAGAAGGTGGAACCAACTTTATTGGGTAATAACTGATTAATACCCGCCACGTGTAAACATAAGATTGGTTTCCTTAACTTTTCAAATTCTTTACTAAAATAACTACCACTAATATCAGATATAAACCACAGTTATGTTAGAAAATAAGCCCTTCTATTAAGAAAAAGTAATATTGCAAATAAGTCCTTCTTCTAAAGTAATTTAATTTGCATAGCAAATCACTTAGGAAAAATCCCCAAAAGTTCCAGAAATTCACTTTAATCATGTTATCTAATATATCACAATTTTAGACCCAAATTCTAAATATATTTTTCAAAATAAATTTATAAACCCAATTTACCATATTTCCTGTTAGAAATTCATAATAATCTTCCATAGCTTGGAAAATTATCAGAATTAGAACCCAACTCCGAAACCATATTTTACATAACATAAAATGTTTCCATGGTATATAAACATCACCTACCGGTTTTGCCCTAAAATCACATATAATCTTATTTAAACATTCTTGTTTAAATCAAACAAATTGTAATCCAAGCATATCATCATTCAAATAATCATAAAAATGAATTTACCCTTAAATTCGAAAACATATGATTATAAAACAAAATAGTGATGGAATGAATTATTATTCACCTCAATTAAGATATGGAGATTGGATTGAGATTGAGATTTATTCCTCTACCTTTAATCCTTAACTTTTTTTATTTTATCTTCTCTTTTCTCTTTGATTATGGCTTGCTCTTCTTATGTTTTTATTTTTTTGTTCACCAATTGACGTGAATAGGAAAAATGAAAATGAGGAATGAGAATGTACATGGTTAGGGGTTATGTGTGGCCAATTCCCAATGTTTCCTTATGCTAAATTAATTAACTTATAACTCATTCTTATGTCCATTTAGTTATTTAATTGAGCATGGCCTTAATTATATTTATTCAAATCTCAACCCCTTTATCACTTAGAATTTACATTATTCTATTTAATTTATCTAGTTAAGTCTCCTAAATAATGTAATAAAAAATTATGGGTGTTACAGGATTCCCTCCTTAAAGAATTTCGCCCTCGAAATTCAGTGAGGACTAAATACTAAACATAGCAATCATCTATAATGACTTTTAACAAACATACTAGTCCGCCTGACTAGGAATTATCTATATAAATCTAATATAAACAAACCCTTAAAGAAGATCAGGATAAGTATCTTGAATCCTATTTTATGTCTTCCAAGTACAGTCCTTCTCATTGTCACTATACTGAACTTTCACCAGCTTGACTATCTTGTACCTCAATCTTTTCTCATCTCTTGCTATAACCCGAACTGGTTGTCTAACTAAAGTCAAATTAGGCTCTGCTACTAAGTCTTTCATCCCTTTCAGAGGAATAGTAGTCTCTGGATCATGCAAAAACTTGTGAAGATGAGACACATGAAATACATTATGGGCACCTGCCCTACTGCTCGATAACTCTACTCTATATGCGAGCTTTCCAATCATCTCTGTAATCTAGAATGGACCAACATATCTCGGTGCTAGTTTCCTCGACTTTTTGAACCATACCACACCCTTCATCGGTGATATCTTAATGAAAACCCTGTCTCCAATTGAAAACTCTAGGTCTGTACGTCTCATATCTGTGTAACTCTTTTTTCTGCATTGACCTTCCTTCATTTTTTCTCGAATCAACTCAATCTTCTCTGACGCCTCTCTAAACAAATCTGCACATGTGACCAATCTGTCTCTGGTCTCCAACCAACATGCTGGTGATTTGCAAAGCCTTCCATAAAAAGCTTCAAAAGGCACCAAAGCCTTCCAACAAAGCTTCAAAAGGCGTCATTCCTATACTAGTCTACAAACTATTATTATAGGAAAACTCAATCAAATGCAGCCGATCCTCCTAAGATCCACCAAAGTCCAATACATAAGCTCTCAACAAATCCTTAAGTACCTTTTTGACTCTCTCTGTCTGTCCATCCGTGTAAAGGTGATATGCAGTAGTCATCTTAAGCTTAGTGCCAAATATATCCTGTAGACTCTTCCAGAATTAACTAGTGAATAAAGCATCTCTTTCACTGACTATGCAACTAGGAACTCCATGTAGTCTAACTATGTTCTTTATGAATAACTTAGCTAAAACAGGTGCCATCTTAGTTGACTTAACTGGAATGAAATGGGCACTTTTGGTCAACCTGTCCACTATAACCTATATATTTCATTTTCTCTATTTGACCTTTGTAACCCGTCTATAAAATCTATGGATATAGAATCCCATTTCCAAATTGAAATCTCTAAAGGTTGAAGCAACCCACCTGGCTTCTGAAGTTCAGCTTTCACTTGTTAACAGTTTGCACACTTCCTAACCCACAAGCCAACATCCCTCTTCATACCTTCCCAATAGAAGCTCCTCTTCATATCTCGATACATCTTGGTCCCTTAAGGACGAATCATAAACTTGGATCGTTGACATTCCCAAGAACTTCTTTCCTCAAGTTATGAACATTTGGAACACACAACCATCCCTTCTTTCTCAACCATCCCTTCTGGTCAAGACAAAAATCTTTTAGATCATCGATCTCAGTTCCAACTTCAAGCATTCTAATGTTCTCAGCTAATAATGGATCCTCCTGTTTAGAAGCAATTATCTCGATCCACGCTGGTCAAACTTCTAAACAGGACATTATGGTAGTACTCTGAACTAGCAGTCAATCTTAACTGCACACCACAACTAGCCAAAGCTTCTAGATCCTTCTATTCTACCAACATAGCCAACACCATATTCTGATGTCTTCTGCTAAGAGCATCCACTACTTCATTACCTTTCCCTAGTGTATACTCTATTCCAAAATCGTAAGCAGCCAAATACTCCAGGCACTTCTACTATCTCATATTCAACTCCTTCCAAGAGAACAAGTATTATAGACACATGTGATATGTGTATAGCTCAAATCTTACCCCTAAGAGATAATGCCTTCAAATCTTCAATGCAAAGATCACCGCAGCCAACTCCAAATCATGAGTAGGATATTTCACTTCATGTGGTCTAAGCTGTCGTGAAGCGTAGGAAATCACTTTACCCTTCTGCGTCAACATAGCTGCCAATCAAGTTACACATGCATCAGTATACACCACCAACCCTTTGTTTCCGTCAGGAACTACTAACACCGGTGCATTGGTCAACAAATGCTTTAACTTAAGGAATGCTTCCTCACATTTGTTTAACCAAACAAACTTCATCTCCTTCCTGATTAGCTTAGTTAAAGGTGCTGCTATCCATGACAAATCCTTGATGAATCTCTAGTAGTAGCCAGCGATTCTAAGAAAACTTCTAATCTCAGTCACCATCGCTGGTCTCTTCCGATTATTAATAGCTTCAATCTTATCTAGATCGACTGACAACCCTTTCTCTGAAACCACATGACAAATAAACTTAACCTCTTTCTTTCAAAAATGACACTTGAAAAACTTCGCCTTTAGCTGATGCCGCCTCAGCGTCTCAAGCACAACTCTAAGATGATCTTCATGCTCTCTTTCATTGTTAGAGTATACCAAAATTTCATCTATAAGCACCAACATGAATCTGTCCAAATACTATCGGAAGAATCGATTCATAAAATCCATGAAGAAAGCAGGTGCATCCGTCAACCCGAATGGCATTGTTAACTGCTCATACGAACCATATCTAGTCTGAAATGTTGTCAAAGGAATGTTGTCCACTGCCATTCTTAACTGATGAAAGCTCGTTGCCAAATCCAAACTGGGAAAACACCTTGACTCCAAAAAACTGATCAAATAAATCATCAATTTTTGGCAAAGGATACTTATTCTTTATCATCCTCTCATTTGGCTTACGATAGTCAATACATATCCTCAACAATCCATCTGGTTTCTACATGAACACCGTCGTCGCTCCCCAGGCGAACTACTTGGTCTAATAAAATTCCTTCCTTCTAGATCCACTAGCTGCACTTTCAATTCCTTCATCTCAGTCGGTGTCATCCTACTGGGTAGTCTACTCACAGGTTTATCTCCTGGCACAAGATCTATCTGAAAGTCAATAGCTTGTTTCGGTGGTAGTCCTGTGACCGGCTCAAAAACATCTGCAAGCTCTCTTGCAACTCGAACCTGACTTAGGTCTTCTCCCATTTCCATTGCACTTAACAAAGCACAACTACTCTGGTCAGAATTCTCCATTGAGAATATAATTCGGTTATGACTATCAGTGTGTCTTAGTGATATCTCCTCATCCTGTCAAAATAACCTAGCCTCATACTTCCTCAACCAATCCATACCCAAAATGATTTCGAAATCTACGAAATCTAAAACATACAAACTACATGAAAACATATGACCTAACAAATCAAGTTCTAACTGGTCACATTTCATCCCTAGAGTTGCATACTCTCCTATAGGATTTGCAACCCTTAAGGAAGTAACAAGGCATATGGCTTCAAAGCATAAGCTATCAACCAAACACTGAGATATAAATGAATGTGATGCACTGGTATCAAATAATATCCTAACTTGTATACTTTGAATCAAAAACGTACCCTCCATCACAGTCTTCCCTTTATCAACTGCAGTTGGCTTAACAGAGGGTACAATAGCAAAAACCTTTCCCTCATCCGGCCTAACCAGTTTTGGACACTGGTTCTTATAATACCCAACTTGGTCACAGTTGAAGCACTTTACATTCTTCTTATTTGCAGCCTTCTTCCCCTTGCCTGATTGGCATTCACTAGCATAATGACCCTTCTTGTCACACTTGTAGCAAACAAAATCAGCCTTTGCCTCCTTGGCAGCATCTTCTTTCTGGGCTCGCTTCTTCTTAAAGAACTTTCTTTTCTTTCCCTGAGAACCTAGGGTTTCAACTGGCTTCTCTCTAGCACACACACCAAGCATTTTTTCATGGTGAATTGCCATCTCCACCACCACATTACAAGGATCATGGATATGTGTCATGGTTGCCCTAGCAAGCTCAGATCTCAAACCCCGAATAAACCTCTCATTCCTTCTGATGTCAGTGTCAATAATATCATATCCATATCGAGATAGCTCATTAAACCTAGTGGCATACTCGATAACTGACATCTCTCCCTGAACTAGATCCCTAAATTTCCTCTTCAATGATGACTTAGCAACCACAGATAGAAACCTTTGTTCAAACCTCCTTCTGAATTCAGCCCATGTCAACTCTTCCTCCGAAAGTCTGGCGTGACACCATTATAAAAATGAAGCGCTGACTCTTGCAACTGTCCAGAGGCCAACCATGTCACATCCCGTCTTCACTCCACAGGAAGACGCATCATGAGTAAGAAAGAAATGGATAGAGAAGAAAAAAGATAAAAAAGAAAGAACTAAACAATATCAAAATCTCTCAGCGGAACGAATAAAATATATTAATTCACATAAGATATTGCATATTATCATATACATCAGAGATACACAGCTTAAACATCACAAATTAGACAGTTATGAAAACCTGTCTATCATACAACTCAAGATATCACAGAGTTACAGACACAGCGGACCATTATATCTACACGTTGAAGCCTCCTGCTCCAAATCTCCTCCAGAATTTGTTAAAGCTAACCTGAATCCCTTGAGTACTCGTAAAAATTTGAGTACCCAAGAGTTTAATAAAACAGAAAATAAACTCCGGGTCAGATATGGGTCTGGTGTGAGTAAATGGGTTAAAGTTGCTTAACTTTGAAAACCTTTGAAGACAAAAGGTATCTCGTAAGACTTCCCGCACGTAAACACGGAAAAGTTTTTACCTTACGATAAACAAAACATTTAATAGGAAATCCAGTTATATTATAATAGGATCTAGGGTTTTCAAGTAAAATACAGAAATAGCTGGAATGCTTACATCTCACGTTCCAACAAAGTTGGGCACAATCAAAACGTACGGCACTTATTGGAGATTGGATTCCATATAATGGCAGGGCTACTGGGGTACCGCCCATCACAGTACGCGGCCTAGATCACCGTACCGAGGATCCACCCTAAATCCCCTTCAATACAAGGCTAGAACCATCCCTTATTGGATAGTCCTCAACAAGACAACCCCAGCAGTTGTCACGACCAACTGCCCACACAGCCGAATAAAAAGGGACCTTTAGACAGGGGAAAATCTCGTCCTACTTGGGTGTTACCCACTTAGCCTTGCTGCACCTCCCCTGTTTTAGCCATTCCCGGTTGATGAGGCTTGAGGCTACGATTACTTTTTAGAACACATAACTTAGAATGTTCATCGTCCTCCAATGATGATGTTCTGAAAGCATTCAATCCATATAAGTTCTTTCCGGGTTCGCAAGAAACTGAAGGCACTATCTCGTTACACTCATTTTGGAATCACCATTAGAGTTAACGACAATAGCCCTTGCACCCTGAATCTTAATCTCGAACTTCACTTGAGATTCATGACCTATCGTTTAATTCGGATCGATGTGGTTTTCGGATATCCAAGTTTGGAAATCCGATCCCGGTCTCACCGAAATCCAAAACGCCTTCTTAATTTCCAAGTTGTTTAAGTTTAAACAATTCAATTTATTATCTATATTCACACAGATAGATAATTCACATTATCACAAATAGATAATCCATATTATCACAATTCAACCAAAGCATCCCATCAACACATATCACATATCAGCGATATCACATAATCCAAAGCATTCAATATCATTCAATCATCCATAAGCAAAGATTAATTAGCCACACTATCTCTAATTAATTTAAAATAAACTAAATTAATTATATCAATTACTAAAAATCCTGCTTACTTAACCATTAATTTATTTCAAACTAATTAATTAATCATCCCTTAATTATCCATCTTAATTAATTATCCTTGATTAATTATTGTTTAATTACATTAAGTAACTAACCATTAATTAATTACACAACATAATTATCCTTAACCATTCACAGTAATTATCCTTTAATTACTCTCATTAATTAATTAATAAGTAATTACATTAATTAATGATCCTTAATTAATTACTTGCATTAATTAATTAACCATAATTAATTACATTAATCCTTAATTAATTACATTAATTAATCATACTTTAATTAATCACTTCCATTAATCAACCTTGATTAATTTCATTAATTGTATTAATTAACGATCCTCTAATTACTTCATTAATTAATTATCCTTCTAATTAATTAAATAATTAATCTTTAATTAACCACATTCATTAGTTTACCATAATTAATCATAAATAGCAATTAATCTTCCTGTAATTACTTATCTTAATGAATTAACTCCTTAATTAATTATATTAATCCTTTGATTAACTACACTACATAATTAATCCTTAATTACTTCCATTAAGTAATTTTCCCCTAATTACTTTCCATTAAGTAATTCCCCTTTAATTAAATACATCCAGTAATTACCCATTAATTACTTACACTAAGTAATTACACTTTATTAATTACATTAAGTAATTATACTTAATCAATCATCAAATGATTAACTAGTTAATTAACTTAAATTAATCACATTTATTTAATTAATCACATTGAATAATTAATCAAATTGAATAATTAATCCCTTTGATTACTTCCATTAATTAATTACTCTTTAAATTAATTACCTTAAATTACTTTAATTAATTAACCCTTAATTCAACAAGTAATTAACTATTCTTAATTTATTAAACCAATTATCTTAAATTAATTACATTAATTAATTAATATTTAGTTACTAGTTAATGATCTTTAAAATACATTCATTAATTATCCACTAACTACTTGCTAAGTATTTATCCTTTAATTTACATTAAGTGATTTATCTTTTGATTAATCCAACAAATTAATTATCCCTAATTAATTACAACCTTAATTAATTTAAGATAAATTCTTTTACCTTACTTAATTACAACATTTAACCTTCATTAGAAAACATTTAGGAATTAATTATATAATTAACAAATATATAATTTACTTTAAAACAATCAATTTAAAAACATTTATTTTATCATTTAAAATTTTGAAACTTATTCAAACTTATCCAACAAATACCTATTCTGTGAAACTTAGTTAAACATTTCATTTGAAACATTTCACTTTAAATACACCTTTAAACTTAGCTAAACATTCTTTGAAAACTAAATTACTTTCAAAAATTTCAAACTTTAAACTTGTTTTAAACATTTCCCTTTTGAAAACTAATTATTTAAATAACCTTAAAAACCCTTTTTAAACACTTTGTTTAGATCTTTATAAAATTCGAAAACCTTTTTTAATTTGCTTTTACTTAAAACCAGGCAATACCTAAAACCAAACTCGAGCAACACTTGCGTTCTCATTCCCTTCGAGCCGAACACGAGACAACATCGAACAATACCCGAGCCAACCATCGATTTCCCCGAGCCTATCTTAACTCTTTCCCAAGACACTCGCACTCACTCCCCTGCTTCGAGACAAGTCCCCATCATCTTCGAGTAACGACCCGAGCTAGCACTTCTTCTCAAAACCAACGATTCATCAGGGACCCAGACGTGCATAGTGCACGTGCATGGCGATTCCACGTCGCTTCGATCAACTATGCCGGCCTCGACACCTCACCGACGATCCCCACTACCCATCAGACTACCCAGATCGGAAGATCACACCACCAAATCAAATCGAGCAATTTGAACAACACAGACCCAAACCACCTCTACCAAAAAGATGCTCGCCACGACGATCAAGACGACCGGAACCACGTCCCTCTGACTTCAGCCTTGTCATTGACCCACACAACTATCCCATCGCTCGTGATTTAGCCAGATGTGACAATGTCGTCGAGATCGCCTCGACATTCTACACGACCAAAAACCACACTAAACCCTAGAACAATGTCTATCAGCCACCACGTCCAACATAAAATACTCCACCTATTTTTCCCACGAACATCGGCCTCTACCACCTGCCTCGGTCGCGACTTCCATTACCTTGTCGTTCGTCGAAAAACGACGAAATCCCATATCCTGATCAACTCAGATTATCTCAATTAAATCCAAATTAAGAATTAAGATTTTTATCTCTAAAATCATTATTTGCAATGATAAGTCAAATTATGGATTCAATTCAGGAAATTGAAACTTTTGATTTTACTAATTAAATTTATTTCTACTATAAAAACACATTTTTGAATTATTTACAAAATAATATCACCTGAAACTATTTTTATAAAAGAATTAACATTGTTCTAATTATTATTTTATGATCTTAGCTAGATAAAGGTTGGGAATAAAGAAATTTGTTTTTGAACTTTTTTCCCCAGCCTGTTATTGAAAACAGAGGTATGTGCATGCATCCAGATTCATACACAACACATCATACATATATATACACATGCATTCACACACATAAACATGAGCAACATATTCCCACACAAACCATCACATATATCTGGTTATAATCATAGATTTTAAAATGTTTTTAAAATTAAGGTTTACTCACCAAAAATATGAATAGAGGAGCAAGCTTTGATCTGGAAATTTGTTTCCTGAAGCTTGAATTTGTTCCTCAATGTTGAATTTTGATAGTGAATTAGCTAGCTTAATCACAGATTGAAGCTTTGAGACTGATGTTGTTTAAGATTGAAAGTTTACAGTTTGATTTCCTTCTGAATTTAGATTTCAGTTTTTCTTTTTATTTATTTTTTTAGAAAGAAGGATGAAGAGGTAGGAAATGGATGAGAAGAGAAATGTATATGCCTGGTTTAGTTTAGTTTTCATGAATATAATTAAATTTCTAGAAATGAAAATGTTTTGCCACTTGTTAATCTAAATTATACATGTCAATACATGCTTCCATTATTATACAAATGTCCAAAGCATCTTAAAATATTTACAAATGTTCAAAATTTCTCTTTATTTAATTACTTAAATTTATGTTATGTGTTTTGTTTAAATGTATATTATGTTTACCTTTTAATAATGAGCTTTTAAATCTATATATATATATATATATATATGTATATATATATACACAAATGTGAATTTATGTAGATAATATATATATTATTTATGTTTTGAATAAATAAATGTATTATATGTTTAATATGTTTATATATATATATATATTTGTGGATTTTATTTTAAACTTTTATGTATTTATAAGCCATATTATCTCATGTTAAGTTTTTAAAGAAAGAAATGAACTTTTAATTAAAGCTTATTTTTAAACTTAAGCTAAATTACTTTTAAATAAATATTTACGTTAAGTGTTTTAGAATATATAGTTAACTTTTAAATAGCTTTGAAAGGTTCTATATTAAATTAAATCAAAACTTCCAAATTACAAAATATATATTAAATTTTGAACACATGTTTTTATTTGTTTAATTCAAAACAAAGCTTTTCTATTTATAATATATACAAAAATGTATATACATTACAAATAGAGTCATATTTTAATTCTGGCTTTGAAAAATAAAATTTTACCAATTAAATATTTATAAAAGAAGATTATTAAACCAATTTATTAGCTTTTAAAAGAATAAACTCGCTAATTTAAATAATTGTAAAAAGAAAATTATCAAGCCAATTTAATTATTAATAAAGATTATTAATTGATATTGCCCCAAATTCCGGGTCATCACAAACCATCTCTTCTACGCATCATCTAAACCCAAATCAGTAAAGATACGCTCACAATGCAACAACCAATTCTCTACCTCTATAGCATCCTTCATTCCGATAAACTCTTTACCCACCAAGGTTGATGTAGTCTCTGCTCAACTTAGCATCGTTATTCCCAAACGAAGCCACAAGATTTGCTTCTCCTACATTCTCAGCAACACTATCTGTAGCTCATGCTTACATCACATTAACGAAGTACTACTACATCTCCCCAATATCTATTGGTTGATTTCCAGCATCCACATTGGCATCAGCATTTTGGTTAGCATTAGCCTATCGACCTTGATTCCTCCTGGTACTAGGTTGAGCATTTTTGTTTGTTGTGGTTCTTCCTTTACCGAAATTTCCTCTTTCGTTTCCTGCTTCCATATCTTCTTTCTCATAAATCTACATACAAGCCATAATAAGATACTAGGAAACGGTCTAAGAGAGAGGGGAATACGTACTTACACACACACACAGATATATATATATATATATATATATATATATATATATATATATATATATATATATCAAATACAAGTACGTTACTATAGCGTTATCCTAAACCCCGATCTTGTTTCTGATTCATTGGATTATGTTTGAAAAATCTTTTATGTTTAATTTTCCTTTTAAAGTTTCATAAACCTATGCTCTGATACCAACTTGTAACATCCCCGAACTTGGAGACCCAAAACTAACGGTTACGGATGTTGCGGTCATCCATAATTATTAATCCTCGATGACCAACTACGGTAGTGTTAGATACATTGATACACAGAAACACGTGAATATGAATTTTTTTAAATATCAAACGAGAACTCATTCCGTTTCAAAACATTTCCAATTCATTACATAATCCCACAATCGTTAACCACCTTCAGATAAAATATATTTATTAGAATATATGCCAACAACGACATATGAAAATGCCCCCTTGCATGATTATAGTATATTCAGGCAATTAACAACTTTGCTATTAAAAACAACACGGTGGAATCAAAATGAAAGAAAACTCTAGATATCTGTCATGCCTTCTACACGTCTATGGAAGCTTTATTCGTCTAACGAGGTACCTAAAAACCTCAAATCTCAAACTACATAAAATCAATTGAGTACTCAAGAGTTTAAGGGAAAAACGTAAACTTCGAGTCAGACATAAATCCTGGTATGAATAATAATCTACCATCTCAAACTTTTTAGATCTCTAGTAAGATCACGTCACTTAGCGGTGGGTTTTCCCATCACTAGTATCTTAAAACCTTTATAAACCATATACTGTGTTCCTGCATCCACAATGGTTAAAATAATTCAAAACGGAATGAAATGATTATATGCAAAACAAGTGAATCAGTTCTAGTTTACCCATCCCCTTTCATTTTGAATACATGTCTTAATTATAATTTCTAGGATTATGATTAACCTAATAGTTTTCATGAGTTAACTAATAACAGATAAAATGATTAAGGACTCCCTGTCCAATTGCATAGTTTATGGGATCATGATGAAGCTATTGATAACTCCAATACCTTTACCTTTACCCTATTTTTCATGGGTTGACTAGGAACCTATTGGTAACTCCAATATCTTTTCCTCTTATCCTAGTTTTCATGGGCTGACTAGGAGCCTATTGAAATCTATCAATATCTCAATCCGATATAGTTTTCATGGGCCAACTATAAACCTACTAGCTCCTACCGGTACCAAACCATAGTTTTCATGGGCTTACTATAAACCTCTTTTTCTGACATGTTGATTTACACATAGTTTTCATGAGCTAACTATGAACCTATTGGCCCCTGCCAATATCTTTTCCTATACACAGTTTTCATGGGCTTACTGAGAACCTATTGGCTTCTGCCAATATCCTCCTTTAAAAATTTAGCATCATATATTCTGGTCTTCTTAGCCTCCTGGATGCAATTCTACTCAGGAGTTAACTTCATTTGTATACACTACTGGGTCAACCTAGCTGGTTATTCTGCCTCTTTCCCAAAATACAATTATGGTTCCATTATAATGTGAATATATACATATATGAAGAAGCAAGCACATTAACTTGGTTAATCCCTTTAACCCTTTAACCAAAGAAAACTTCTTCAAAAAATCTTTTTCGAAATACTTTATTTAATTATTCCATGGTTTTCTTTTAAAATGAGATTGGGTCATCTTGAAAACTAAGGCCGTCGAGGCCTTCAAAACCTTGCTTTCGACCTCACTGGATAACCTCCTTCGAAAGCATAAAAATCTCTTTTCAAAACATTAGGCCCCCGCCTTTCGAAAAACTTTAAAAATTCTCTTTTGAAACCTTTCAGATGTAATCAAGTATTACTTATTATCGTTAGAAGCATAGTTTCGAAACCATCGAAAGTACCCATTTCGAAACCGTTGAAAGTGTCCTTTCTGTAATCATTAAAAGTCCCCCTTTCGAAAACATTGGGTTTATACTTAAAATATTATTAGGGTCAAAGTGAATATAAACGAAAGTATCACTTTCGTAACCATCCTTTATCATATAAAAATATTGGGGAAAAATTGATGGTGTCGGCACCATCCCTTTCGAAAGCTTCAAACCATTTAAACAAAACATCGAAATTCAGCATCGAAGCCCCCCCCCCCCCCCCCCCGAAGCCATTGCCTTCGAAACCCTTTGACCCTTTCCAAAGCATTTAGGACGTGGCTTCAAATATATTTAAATTAAGCACTATCTTTTGAAAGCATCGATGACTTCAATACACTCGAAAGGATAAAGAACAGCAGTAGTGCTTCGACTAGGTCGGAACCCTTTCTTTCGAAAGCATTATTTTATAAGTAAAGGAACCCATTCGAAAGCTTATTCTTTAGAATAAGTTGATGGTGACCCCTTCGAAAGCATTTAGAAAACCTCTTTCAGAAACATATGCTTTGACTCCTTCAAAGGCCTTAATTAAAACAAAGGCAGGCGCTTCACTTTTAAAGCAAACAAAAAGGTATCGACCTCATCGGAAGCTATGCTTTCGACACCATGTCTTTCGCCTTTCTCCAATCCACTGCATACCATCTAAGCGATACCTGGTGTATTGGTTTCAGCTTAGTTGGGTTTTGACCTGACTGAAGGCAGAAGCTTCGAGTTGAAAGGTTTTTCTAAAGAAGGCGGAACCATCTTTTCTAGGTAACAACTGATTACCAATTAAGGCAAATACTTTCTAACTAACCTGCCACATGTAAACATAAGATTGGTTTCCTTAACTTTTCAAATCCTTTACTAAAATAACTGCAGCTAATTTCATATCTAAACCATGATTAAGTTAGCAAATAAGCCCTTCCATTAAGCAAAATCAATATTGCAAATAAGTCCTTCTAAAATAATTTGATATGCACGGAAAATCACTTACCAAAAATTCCCAAAAATTCAAGAAATTCATTTTAATTACGTTACCTGACATATCAAAATTTCAAACCCAAATTCTCCATATATTTTTCGAAATAAATTTATAAACCCAATTTATCATATTTTCCTTTAAAAATTCATAATAATATTTCCAAAGCTTGGAAAATTATCAGAATTAAAATTCAACTCCGTAATCATGTTTTACACAACATAAAATTTTTCCATGGCATTTAAACAACAATATCAATCGGTTTTGCCTTAAAACCGCATATAGTCTTATTTAAAATTTCTTCTTTAAATCAAACAAATTTAATCCAAGCATATCATCATCCACATCATCATAAAAATGGATTTACCCTAAAATTAAAAAAATATGTGATTATAAAACAAAATAGAGATGGAATGAATTATTGTTCACCTTGATTGAGATAAAAAGATTGGATTGAGATTGAGATTTATTCATCTAGCTTTAATCCTTAGCTTTTCTTTGATTTCTCTTCTATAGAGATAAAATAGAGATGGCCGGCTCTTCTTACATTTTTATTTTTTTTGTTTACCAAATGACATGAACGGGAAAAATGAAAATGAGGAATGAGAATATCAATGGTTAGGGTTATGTCTGACAAATTCCCAATGTATCCTTATGTAAATTAATTAACTTATAACTCATTCTTAAGCCCATTTAATTATATAATTAAGCATGGCCTTAATTATATTTATTCAAATCTTAACCTCTTTATCACTTAATATTTACATTATTCTATTTAATTTATCTAATTAAATCTTCTGAATAATATTATCAAAAATTAGGGATGTTAAAGAGGATCTTTGATAACTTAGAGTTAGACACTACAATGAGGTAGAAGTTGACATGTAGATCACTCTAGGGATGAAAATTGAACTAGTGGAGTGTCCTTATAGCTTCGATCCCGAAGGATCATTTTACTTGGGATCAGTTCATAATTTGCTTTGGAGAGAAATTTATCCAATTTCTTAGAAATTGGTGTTGTTTAGGAAGTTCGCTGACTCGAGGTAAGGCAATATGTTTGTGTCAGAGTATGTGCCAAATTCGAAATGATACTGAGGTATGCTATATCTTTCATTGATACTCCATTCAGAAAGAATGAAAAGTTTGTCACTAGGTTAAGCGGTCATCATGGGAAACGATTGGTTGATCGTATGGATGAGAGCTTCAAGAAGTTGATCAAGAAGGCTTTACGATGTGAGAGCCTGTACCTAGTGCAGAAGAACTATCCTTAACAAGTAGGGCCAAACAATGAAAGCATATGCACTGAATGCCATTTTGATTTTGTCGAATGGTCCATCGACAGAAGAGACGGGAAAGGGCATTACCATCTAGGGTACACTTTCCATTTATGGTGTTCCATATGTATTTATTCAATATTAAGGTTTCACCTTCTTTTATATCTAGTGATTTGGTGGATATATTGGGATTAAGACCCAAGATAGTTGACCAACCTATAATTATGATGAACCTTCTTTGGGAATCAACCATCCATGGATGGTTTGACTAGACTTAGCCTTATTTAATCATGGAGATTTGTTTGTTATTGATTTTTTTTAGGTTTAATAGGGTTTGGTATTATAGTCTGGGAATGGACCGGCTTCATAGATATGGAGCGATGGTGGATTGTGATAAGTCATTGGTGATGATAGGTGTAGATGATAGTCGGATGGTAGTGTTTGGCTTCCTACCGAACGATGATGCGATGTTCAATTTTTGATACTCACTCGATACCCCACCTGATGAGTTTCCATCACTACATATTTCTAGGGAGTATCTAGATGTATTTAAGATGGTTACCGAACATCTGCCACATGGAGAGATTGACTTTCGTTTGCTTTAGTTAATCTCAGACCGATAGTGATACCGTTGAGGAGGATGGTACCTAGAGAGTAGAGAGCGCTTGAGGTCTAATTGAATGTCCTTTTGCACAATGGGTTTATTTGTAAGAGTATTTCCAAGTGGGGAGAGCCCATAGTATTCAGCAAAAAGGTGGATGGTTCCCTTATATTACGTGTTGATTACCGCGAGCTAAGTAAAGTGACAAGAAAGAACAAGTACCCACTTTCACGCATTGATGATTTGTTCGATCAGCTTCATGGTGCTAAAGTATTTTTTAAGTTGCGTCTTGTAATGGGATTTCACCAACTATGAGTAATGAAGGAGAGACTACTACAAAACAGGTCATTTGCATCGGTTGTTTACCCCCCTTTTGCATCAGTTCAACAACCGATGCATATGCAACTCGATGCAACAGGCTTAAAACTTTTGCATCAGTTCTGAAACCGATGCAAAAAGGTCCTTTTTGCATCGGTTGTTACTAACAACTGATGCAAAATATCATGGTTAGTTGCTTGGACACAGCCCCCATGTTGCATCGGTTGTAATGAAAACCGATGCAACAAAGGAACTTGTTGCATAGGTTGTTATTGAAATCGATGCAAACTAATCTCTCTATTGCATCGGTTTTTTATAACAACCGATGCAAACTAATCTCTCTATTGCATCAGCTATTTATACCTGATGCAATACATAATGACAGTCCTTACTAGTCATGTATAAAATGAACAAAGAAAGTATGGACTATGAACCGATTGTGCCCAGATTTCAAGATTTCTAAGCCAAAAATGCAAGAACTATATCAAGAATATCAAAACTGTATTGTAACGATCACACAAATGAAACAACCACATAACCATAAATTTCAAACGTGGACATAACTAAAATGTAAACAATACAGAACTTCTAAAATAATACCATAGAAACAGAACGCGAAACATAACACACTGGAAACTGAAAAACATCAATGCAACTACAATACTTAATAAGATCTACTGCTTCTGCTACCAGCTACAGAGGAAGAAGCGAGCTCCAAAGTGACCGTGAAAGACGACTTATCAGCTTCTCTAAGGTATCTGATGTCTCCATTCATGAGCTTGAGAAGTTTTCTACATATAAGAAGACTTACACCTTCATTTGTTTGATTTTCTTCACTTCCAAACATTTGAGCAAGCAATTCTTTAGGTATGCCATCCCCCATGTGAGTTATTCTACATATATATAAGAAACTCAGTACCAAGAAATCAATCATATTATAGAGTGCTATTCTGCTGCTAAAAGTGCATCGATATTATAGCATTACCTAAGTTCAAAGTTTATGACGTGAAGACTGCGACCATCACTTGACTGAATCCATCAGATAAGTTGTATACTATTCTAACTCCCTTTCCAGTGCCTGCAATCATCACTTGACTGATGGCAGTAACCATCACATCCTGAAAAAGAAATTCCGACATTTCCAGCTCCAGACAACTGCAAGTTTTTCATATATCATTTGAGCATATACTTAAGATATAGCACAAAAAAACTTAATAATTAATGTATAATTACCTATCCATAATGTTGTCGATGTCTAAATCATCAATGATCTTATTCAGCTGAAGGTGACATTTTCCAGTTGTACTCAATAAAATCATAAAATAGATAATTTAAATCAATAGTTGTACTGTAAGTGAATAATTACCCTCCATGTCCTCTGACGGAGTTCCTTGTTTGGAACATAAGGGGCATGAATACACCAACAAAGCAGCTCAATTTTTTCCAATTGATCAACAACTTTAAATATTCTCTAATAGGTCTGCTAGAAAACAAGATAAGCTCTAAAGACATAGATAATTTAATGGCTAAAACTGATAAACTGTGGAAATTATAAACATAATAATAGTCTAGATTACAAAGGTAGAATCTTAATTCTATGGGATTCAACTATTTGGTCTGGTATTATTTTGCATACTGAAGCAAAATTATTTCCTATATACTTCATAATGTTGAAGGGCTCACTTTAAGCTATACCGTAGTTTATTCTTCTTATACAGTGTTTCTTTATAATATTGATGGATTAATCTCAATGGGATTCATCTCAACACTTACAGATCTAGAATCTAGAGACATAACGTCTCATAGGGAGCATTTGTATTTACTTTGTTTTTTTATTATTAAGTAAGAATTTTTTTAATCAATTCTTGATATTGAACTGAAACATAATACTCTATTACTAAAATAAAAAGAAGATATCATAACAGTGGTTCTGTTGCACTCTGAAGGTTTTTACTACAAATTTCCTGTGCTTCCCTTAATTCTCCATGCTTTCTACAAACAAAAATTATTTATCGTTTTCCCTTTATTTTCTCGTTATATTTTTAGTAACAACTTTTAAGAATTTTATTTTAAATGTTAATTTACTTTAGCTTTTATTTTGAAAAAAAATGTTAAATTACCAATTTCGCTGTCAAACTAAAACTAAAAGTTATTTTGATACCAATATTAATAATCATACATACCGGCTTGAAATAAACTTTGATAAAACCTGCTATTCTTTTAATAAAAAAAATAATGTCATTTTACTATTAATATAAAACTAGATGTGATCTAAAATTCTTTCTATTTTTCAGTTTCTCCACCTAAAAAAAGAATTATATTATTGACACAAATATGCAAAGTTTCGTATTAGTATATAACTTTCAACTAATAAGTCAGATACCAAATTACACAAACATCAAAATACTATTTTCAAAAATTGAATCTTGTTATTGTATATTATAACACCATAACTTGTTTGGAAATAATGACTTAGTTGTTGTTGTTGTATTGTATATTATAACAATCAAATGCAAAGCACAGTGTATGCAGTAGTTATGTCATCAATCATTAATAACTACAAAAATATGAATAAATTATTACATAGATGAATAAATTATTACATTTGTTAAAAAAATAAAGGTTTATATGCAAAATAAATTTCAACATGATCACGGCCAAATATCAGAAGACATATATATATATATATATATATATATATATATATATATATAAGTTTTTCTTAGTAACATGTACAATTGCATTTGATGAAATGAGTGCAATGCATGTTCAAAAGGTTGGTGTTATACAGAAAAATGGTATTTTGAATAAAATAAGTAGTTTGCAGGTGATCAAGAGTCAAGACACACCTTTTGTTTTGATTTATTATGGATTACAGCGTAAGCTATGAAATAATTCAAAAGCTTAGATCAGTGATTACTTTATTGTGATCCTTCAACAAGACTAGAATACTTGCACTAAGTGTATCAGAATGAATTACGAAAGGTGTACCTTCAATAATCCTAGATATAAATATGGGCACCCATAAGCATGTAAAAGGGCTCTAAATAATGATGCTTGAGAATAATGTGCATTTTGTTCAGCTGACCAGCATCTTAATATTGTATCATGGCAAGGAGATGGCATGAGCTCACAAGGCAACTGAACCAAATCTTCAAAACCAAGTTGCTTTATAGTACCACGATCCATCATTATGTTGACAAACTTGAAAGTCAAAATGTCCCAGTGAATGAAAATATTCAGGCCCTGATAGATTTTTAGATTATCAGTGATCAAGAATAACTTTAACTAAAAAGCGCAATATTGTACTAAACAGCTGAATCTGTAAGGCTGTTAAAACATATAAGACAACGAAATGGAAACAAGTGGAGAAAAAGGCCAGAAGTTTAGAAGTCACTAGGCTACAACTATTTTATTATATACAACATGAATAAGGTTTATATCAAGTTGTAACAAATAACCATGGACCTCAAAATGTGTCACACCTAGATAACAATGGAGAAAAGAATGAGCTGAAATAACCAATACAGCAAAATGTGATATCCTTGCGATCAAGCCAGGAAAATTAACCTTTTGTGGATTGTTTTAGGTGATTTTAATGCTATCGTATCCAGTCAAGGCAGATTAAATAATGGCATTCAAAACTCAGTGGGTGGTACAGACTTTATGAACTGTACTACTCAAACTAGTCTGTTTGAACAAAACTACTCAGGCAATTGTTACACTTGGAGAAGTGGACTAAAACCATCATTTAAGTTCTCTACTTACAAATCTAAACGATAAATAGATGCAAACCTGAAAAGGACAGATGGATTGTTGCAGTTGGTGATTATGGTGGCTTCTACTCTTAAGCTCCAACAGAAAATAGCTATTGCAATGATACTCTTAACCTGACATTATAATCACTGACTAACATTAAGAAAAATGCTCATAAGTGAAAACATGGTTAGCATAGTCAATAGAATATATTTTTCTACAGTTAATGCTTAACCTGTTAGTCCATCATAAATGTACACTGCATTAACCAAATAGCCATGCTAACTCATAAGGATATAGATAGTTAATTCACATTAAGTTACTGAAAATTCTTCAGTTGGTGTGCACGCTGTACATAGGACAATTAGCTATTTCACATGTTGAATGACATCCTTTTATGTTTAACACATATGTATAAATTAACAGCAAAGGAACATTATCATATAACTGCTCTGTAACATACGCTTGGATTATCAGTTGATTTAAACAATGAAGAGAAAAATGGAAGAAAGACATCAACTATGAAGAACTCCAAATGAAGATTAATAACAAAAGAAAATTTAAATGAAATTACAAAAATTTTGAATTAGTTACAGCTCAAACCCAAGCCACAGATTCATCAGTGTTTACATGTATGCATATTTTTTTTAATACTGAGTTTATTTGTAAAAAAATAATACTTGAACAATTTTAAATAGAATAACCTGATATGGACCAATCACCTGATTCAACGACCTCTGCAATCCCAGTTCATCGCTTCTTTACATTCACCTGTTCTGCCTCCATAACCCAAATTAAAACTGAGCAACTCCTCCTCATTACATTGTCGGTTTCATTGCTGCCCAAAACTCCACTGTTCACTGTCAACTACCTCTGTCATCAGTTGAATATTCCACTGTCTCAGTTGTCTCACATCCATTCAAACCTTCACCAACATATACACTTTCATTCCCCACCATTTCAATTGCCATAATCAAATAGTTGAAAACATTTCCATCACTGCTCATATACAAACCTCCCCAAATCCACAACTGTTTACATCATAACCTACTTCAAGCTTCACTATCCATTGCAACACCCTTGCCTGCACTTAAACTCATTTAGCCATACAAACCTCTCCACTTCTGCCTAACACGCCGGTGCCCAGTGCCTTCTTCCTCAACCAAACCCCCTTACTGCTCACTTCTGTCATAACATTCCACTTTTTCCAAAACATTCCCGCATCTCCTCCATCAGCACCACACTTCTACATCACCTGCCTCTGTTCAATACAGTCATCACCTCCTTTGCCTTGCAATACAACCCACATCCCTTGCTACACACACATACTACCGCCTCCTTACTAATCTGCCACTTGAAACAATCAGTCATCACCACCAAGAACTGTTTTTTTCCACAAAACTTCTCCACTGCCTCCCCCTTTACATTGCTTACTCTCTGGTTCATTCAACACAGTTACAAACAATCCTTCAACCAACATATACTTCCTCCTTTTTTATTGAGTTCAGACCATACAACACTCAACCAACATCCATGCTACCTTATCACTTCCTCGCCAATGAACATTACTGCACATCAACAATTTCAAACTGTTACCATTCTTCCTTTCTTTCTGACAACTATCCCCTCGTTTCACAAAGAAACCAGTCACCTTTCTCCACTTCCTACCCTTAACGTACACCAACCAATCTTCTCCACCATATACTACCTTCCGACAACCCACAATCAAATATAATTCACAATGGGAGATGCCAAAGGCAAAATATTAAGTAATATTATAAAGAAGTAGCAGAGCTAATATTCAGGGAAGTAAATTAAACCAATATAATTCAAGATAATAAGAAAAGTTGCTCTCTTGACAAAAGAAATATATTTAATAAGACCAAGTGAAAGTAAAGTTCAAATATTTTTCTATAGTTGATTGACTTATTGCATTTAGTTCACCGTTCTCTTTATGCATGCACATAAAAATCTGGCCTTAGTTTGCACTGGTACCATTTTATTGGTCTCAATGAAACTACAGACTGCAAATGCTGCAATGAATCAAGGTATAAACTAATATAGCAGAGTTCTCAGCAAGAAAAATAATGGTATGCTTGAATGTTAAGTTATCAAGTGCAAAATGAAACCAGATGATGATTGCATTTCATACAAAATCATTTAAACAAAACCAAATTAAGTGAAATATACAGCATAACTTAATCAGAGAAAAGCACACACGTGTAGAATGCATTGAATACCTGAAGGGAAAAATAATCTCAAATGCAATCCGTATACATATGGTTTAATCAAGTCCCTAAAATGCACTTTCATAAGGCTCCAAAAGTATATTTAAACATCAAAGTTTAACAATTCTGAATATAAGCCTGAATGGGACAAACAAAAGATGGTAGATCCTAAAGAAGACAGCAGAGTGCTGATACCCAAATAGCTAAAACAGTATTGAAGTTGTAGACATAAAAAACCATCACAATCCAATTCAATTGAAATCCAAATCCATACCCTAAATAATCGAATAGGTACCAAACCGCTGCATTAAAGAGTTATGAACTTGATAATTTTATCAATTGAATTAAATGAAGTATGAACTGATCTTTGATATCCCCTAAATCATCCTATTTTTTAAAGCATGGTTTAAAATTTAGGCTGGAATTCCGATCATTATAACTGGTTTAAATTCTTATTCTTATGATAATCAAAATGGAATCCAATTCAAGTTTCGATTTTGATATGGATCTTGAATATATATTTATTAAGCAATGGCACTATATTTCTATATTTCTATCAACTCCAGCTCAATAGAAAAACATTAGAAATCAATATTCGTACGTACTACTTTTTTCATTCTCCATAAAAAAGTACCAAAATCGTAAACGTAATCATACTCTAAACTTTTGAAACAGAAATTTATTAAACATTCAAAAATCTCAAAGAAACGAAGCTTGAAACAAAAACCAAAATTTTGAACATTGGTATAAACAACTACTTACTGCGGCAATATAAACATTTAATATTTATTATTTAACTGGCGAATTAATTATTTTTCATTGTTGACTATATTTCAAAATCCATTGATTTTGCTAAATCTTCTACACAGACAAACCCAAAAAATTGTACGTGAATAGTATCCGAATCTATATAATAGAACAATAGGTTGGTTCCATACGTATTCAGAATGATGAAAATCGATTAAACGAAAGCAATGAAGTAAATTGCAAAGAAGACGATACAAAGGATTGAATTACCTGTAGTTTGATAAATTATAA